>CM053026.1:230025497-231225497 GCA_028564925.1 Lithobates sylvaticus
TCTCAGTTGCAGTGTCTAGGCCTGGTCCTGGATACAGCCCTGTCCTGTTTTCCTTCCACAGGACAAACTCCAGACTCTCCACTCTCACATTTAGACTCTGCAGTCCAGGAGTCAACCAATTTGCTTTGGAATGAGCATTCAGGGTTTAATGGTGGCCTGTTTCAAAGCAGTTCTACATGCCTAATTTCACTCCACCATAGTTGTAGCAATTCAACATTCTGGCAGCGTCGAACAAGCAGGACCAGTCTCTCGCATATGTCTGACCCACAAAGCCAGACTTGCCCTATCCTGATGAATCACAACTGCCCCATGACTAAGCTCTGGGGGACGGAGTATAACACTTGGGGGAGAGGCCTGGTCAGAGTCCAGGCTGAGGTTCAGGTTGCCACTCCATTCATATAGATGTGCGACTTCCAGGGGTTACCCTTCCTTTCTTGAACCTTTACAGGAACCAGGACAGGCTCCATCCCATGTCAGCACTCTAGCAGCAGCTGCGGATGCACTGTCCACATACCCCCTCCCTATCGAGCCTGAGCGGCCCACACACTTTTCCCCGGTCACTGATGAATCACAAGTCCAGCTCTGGCATGGAAATTCTTCCTCCCATTGGCTCGAAAGTCTCTTATGATAGATGCCAGCCTGTCAGGATGAGGAGTAGTCCTAGATTTTCTCTCAGTGCAAAGGACTTGGTTGGTGAAGGATTCTTGTTTCCCAATAAATATTCTGAAGCTCTGAGTCATTTGGTTGTCCCTTTAATGCTGGACCTCCCAACTGCAGAGTCATCCAAATAGGATTAAGTTAGACAATGGCACAACAATGGCTTACGTCAATCATCAAGGAGGAACCAGAAGTCTTATTGCTCAAAGAGAAGCTGATCAGATTCTATTTTGAGCAGAACATTATATTCCGGCACTGTCCGCTGTGTACAACGCAGGAGTGGAAAATGGTCTTGTTACCCCAAAGTATTTCAAGACCTCTGTCACAGATATGTACATGTGTTGCTTTAGTTAAGTTGATATGCTTGTGCCCGTAAGCACATGTACTGCCGTTTACACGTGTATACCCGCAAACTGTGTATATTGTAATACTTTTTTAGGGGCAGAACAACACAACCTATGTGGCTCCTGGGCACCGTAAATGCACAATGTATGGCCATAAGTTCCTCAATATCCCCAGGTGCATGAGCCATACATGTTTGTACAAGAGAAAGTGCTACAAGTGAAAACATAATGGTAGGTTCCTAGAACTTTCCACAGTATGTGTTGAAGTGCAGCAGGGACATAGGATTGCAAGCTTCTGTGAGGGGCAGGGGTTTTTGTGAACAGGTCTGAGTACTTTGTAAAGCACTGTGTAATATTTCAGCTAAAATCAATAAATACATGTAGTAGGACAATCTCATATTTTTGTCTTTTTATACAGCAATGAACTAGCATCAGTCTGCCATTCTGATAAAATATTCTATTTTCTATGGTTCCAAGATATCTGTGATCAAGCTGCAGAAATCGTTTGTCGCCAACAAAATAGTAGCCGCAAAATTTCAATGTATTCATCATGACAAAAGAGGTTGAAATCTTGCATTGTGCATACTTAAAAATACTTTGCAATCTGCACTTTAAAGGATAATTCCAGACACGGGTATTTAATACATACAGTGATTTATTCATACCCCTTGAAATGTTCCTCATTTTGTCATGTTAAAAGCAAAAACGTAAATTTTCATTTATTGAGATTTTATGTCATAGACCAACACAAAGTGGCACATAATTGTGAAGTGGAAGTAAAATAATAAATGGTTTTCAAATTTTTTTTACAAAAAAACATCTGCAAAGTGTGTCGTGCAACTAAACTAACTAAAATCTAGTGGAACCAATTGCCTTCAGAAGTCACCTAATTAGTAAATGGAGTCCACCTGTGTGTAATTTAATATCAGTATAAATACAGCTGTTCTGTGAATCGCATCGCCTCAGTGTGAAAGCACTAGGGCTTTCACATTGAGATTACAGGGCAGCCGTTTTTCAGGCGCTTTACAGGTGCTATTTGTAGCCCAAAAGCACCTGATAAAACGCCTCAGTGTGAAAGGAGTTTTAGTGAACAAACAGCATTATGAAGGCCAAGGAACAGACAGGTCAGGGATAAAGTTGTGGAGAAGTTTAAAGCAGGGTTAGGTTATAAAAAAATATTCCAAGCTTTGAACATCTTACGGAGCACTGTTCAATCTGTCATCCGAAAATGTAGAGTATGTGTCAGGGCTGGGCTCAGCCCTTCCTTGTCTGAGCTGGCCCCTCAGCTTTCGGCTAATTGCCAGCTCCAATCTCTCCAAGGTGACTCGCCTGTTGATGATATCCTGCTTGTCAATCCTGCTTACTTAAGCTGTCCAGCCCAGATGATCTCTGCCTTCGCCTTGGTCAACATCACAAAGACTTTCTCCTGCGCTCCTGTTAAAAGACTTGCTTGGCTGACATTCCTTCTGGCTCCAGATCCTGCTTGCTCCACTATGCTGATTCCTGTCTTCCTGACTTTCTGGCTTGTCTGACAATTTATTCCCGTTACCGAACTTTGGCTATGTTTTGACTACGTTTGTTCTATTTACTTTTATTATTAGGCAAGTGTGATTTAACTGTACTTCTGTCTCGATCTGATTCATGGTTTCTGACAGTATGGCACAACTGCAAACCTATCAAGACATGGCTGTCCACCTAAACTGACCGGCCGGGCAAGGAGAGCATTAATCAGAGAAGCAGCCAAGAGGTCCATGGTAAGTCTGGAGGAGCTGCAGAGATCCACAGCTCAGGTGGGACAATCTGTCCACAGGACAACTATTATGCCCTGTACACATGATCGGAATTTCCGTCTGAAAAATCTTGGATGTTTTTTCCGACGAAAAAATATAGAACCTGCTCTCTGTCTTTTGCTGGCAGAAATTCCGCCCGCAAAAGTCCGATGGAGCATACACACGGGCGGAATTTCCGACCAAAGACACACATCGGGCTATTGCTGGCAGAATTTCTGATCATGTGTACGGGGCATTAGTTGTGCACTCCACAAATCTGGCCTTTATGGAAGATTGACAAGAAAAAAACATTAATCAGAGAAGGCCCCCTGGAGGAGATGCAGAGATCCACAGCTCAGGAATCTGTACACAGGACAACTATTAGTCATGCACTCCACAAATCTGGCCTTTATGGAAGAGTGGCAAAAAGAAAGCCATTGTTGAAAGAAAGCCATAAGAAGTCCCATTTGCAGTTTGCGAGAGGCCATGTGGAGGACACAGCAAACATGTGAAAGAAGGTGCTCTGGTCAGATGAGACCAAAATTGAACTTTTTGGTCTAAAAGCAAAACACTATGTGTGGCGGAAAACGAACACTGCACATCACCCCGAACACACCATCCCCACTGTGAAACATGGTGATGGCAGCATCATGTTGTGGGGATGCTTTTCTTCAGCAGGGACAGGTAAGCTGGTCAGAGTTGATGGGAAGATGGATGGAGCCAAATACAGGGCACATATTAGAAGAAAACCAGTTAGAGTCTGCAAAAGACTTGAGACTGTGGTGGAGGTTCACCTTCCAGCAGGACAATGACCCTAAACATACAGCCAGAGCTACAATGGAATAGTTTAGATCAGGGGTGTCAAACTTAATATCACTGCAGGGCGCATCAGCAGTATGCTTGCCCTCAAAGGGCCAGTTGTATCTGGGGTGCACTATGTACAGAGTGCAAGGTTCAGGACTAGGTTCATGTACAGAATGCATTGCATGCAGAGTTCAGTGCCTTACGTGCAGAGTGCTTTGTTCAGGAGTGCGCTATGTACAGAGTTCAGGAGGGCATTCCGTACAGAGTTCAGGGTCCAGGGGTGTGCTGTGTACGGAGTGCAGGGTTTAGGGGTTCACTGAGTTTGTGACCCCAACACAGCCACCCTGTGGTTTAGGGGTGCACTGAGTTTGTAACCCCAACACAGCCACCCTATGTAGGCAGCTTTACTACCTGTGTATTTGCAGGGAGATCATTCTTTCTCTTAAGATTCTGGAGATCTGTCCCCACCGTGCCCCACATGCATCCAGAAATTTGTTAGATTCGGGAGCCACTGAAGGCAAAGCTGTTCCTTGTAAACACAGAAGTCTTCTGTATTTACAAGTGGCAGAGGGTGAGAGCCGAAGGTGGCGGAATGGAATTCCGGCTGCAAAACCAGGCATGAGGGTCACATGACAAGGCCCTGTGTTTGACATACGTGGTTTGGATCAAAGCATATTCATGTGTTAGAATGGCCCAGTTAAAGTCCAGACCTAAATCCAATTGAGAATCTGCGGCAAGACTTGAAAATTGCTGTTCACAGATGCTCTTCATCCAATATGGCAAAGCTTGAGCTATTTTGCAAAGAAGAATGGGCAAAAATATTCACTCTCTAGATGTGCAAAGCTGGTAGAGACATCCCCAAAAAGACTGTAATTGCAGCAAAAGGTTGTTTTACAAAGTATTGACTCAGGGGGCTGAATATAAATGCACGCCACACTTTTCACATATATTTGTAAAAAAGTTTGAGAACCATTTATCAGTTTCCCTCCACTTTACAATTATGTGCCACTTTGTGTTGGTCTATCACATAAAATCCCAATAAAATACATTTACGTTTTTGGTTGTAACATGACAAAATATTGAAAATTCCAAGAGGTATGAATACTTTTTCAAGGCACTGTAATTACATTAGTCCAGCTTGGATTAATGTAATTGCCTGTATACAATACCTGGCCGATTGCCCTGGAAGCTGTAATTCATTGTAGACAAATAAGCACCACTAATTCAGTGATCTCCACTTGTTTCTGTGTGCCGTGTTTAGCATTTATTGTTCATTGTTAACACAGGAGGTTAGCCACTTGGCATTTTCTGAATGAATGCAAAGTGTTCTCTGTTTGAATGAGGTGGAGAGGTGTGGCGATGACATCACAATCTCCACCACGTTCAGTCAGAGAACGCTTTTCATTTATTCAGAGGATGCAAAGCATTCTCTAAATGGTGCCTGTGATTTCTAGCTTCCAGTAGGAGTGGCCAGGTATGTCATATACATAGTTACACACCCCTGTTAAAATGCCACTTTTCTGTGCTGTATAGTTCATACAAAGTTCAAAAGTACAGATGCCAGGAGTAAACTTTCCTAATACATACAAGTTCCCTCTAGATGTGTTACTGGAGTTAACTGAACAGCAACAGATCACTGCTGATGCTCCATTTCTAGGGGATTTGGGGATGTTGGGTGAAAATTTTGGAAAGTTACAGTTAAATGATCCAATGACCTAGGGTATGTGACATAGTCTAGGCTAATATGGCACACAAAATGGTGGATGGGCAGCACGTCACCCCGAATGTGGATTTTGCTGTAAATTGTGGGCTCAGGGGGAGCCTGGTGAAGCTGATCATAGGATTCCTCTGTTGGACCTAGAGCATGAGCTGCAGAAGAAAGTTAGGTGGGCCAGCAGCTGGGCTGCCCAGTCAACAAGACCACGTTCCAGAATACCAGACTTGTTAAAAGAGCTGGGAAGCCTCACAGGAAGTGGGCTGTGCTGTGAGTTTGGATGATAAACTGACACACTGTTTTGCTGTGCAAGAAGCACTTGGAGAGTTTATCCACCAGACTGGGAATTATTGAGGCTAAAGCTGGTCATACATTATACAATTTTCTTCTTTAACCACTACAGGGCACTTAAACACCTTCCTGCCCAGACCAATTTTGAGCTTTCAGCGCTGTCACACTTTGAATGACAATTGCACGGTCATGCTACACTGTACCCAAATGACATTTTTATTATTTTTTTCCCACAAATAGAGCTTTCTTTTGGTGGTATTTGATCACCTCTGCGGTTTTTATTTTTTGCTAAACAAATAAAAAAAGACCGAAAATTTTTAAAAAAATATGTTTTTTCTTTGTTTCAGTTTCAAAACTTTGTAAATAAGTAAGTTTTCTCCTTCACTGATGGGCACTGATGGGCACAGATGAGGTGGCACCAATGAAGTGGCACTGATGAGGTGGCATTGATGGGCACTGATATGTGGCACTGATAGGCAGCACTGATGGGCACTGATAGGTGGCACTGATGGGTGACACGGATGGGCACTCATAGGTGGCACAAATTGGCACTGATAGCTGGCACAGATTGGCATGGATAGGCGGCATGAATGGGCATGGATAGGTGGCACAGATGAGCATGGATGGGCACTGATAAGTGGCACGGATGGGCACTGCTATTGTATTGTATTGTTTTGTATTGATGGATGCCAATCAGTGCCAAACAATAATGCATGCCAATCAGTGATGATTGTGGGCACTGATTGGCATCCATTGTGGGCACTGTGTCATCCCTGGTGGTCTAGGGTGGCAAACCTGGTACTGGGCATCCCTGGTGGTCCAGTGTGGGCATCCTCAGGGGGGCTGCGCTGATAATCGATCAGCACAGACCCCCCTGTCAGAGGAGCAGCCGATCGGCTCCTCTACTCGCGTCTGACAGACGCGAGTGAGGAAAAGCCGATCACCGGCTCTTCCTATTTACACTGTGATCAGCCGTGATTGGACATGGCTAATCACGTGGTAAAGAGTCTCCGTCGGAGACTCTTTACCGAGAGCGTAGTTGCGGGGTGTCAGTTTGACACCCCGCAACAACGATCGCAGCGATGCGCGCCTCAAAATCCTGAGGACGTCATATGACGTCCGGTCAGCATTTTAAAACCACTTTGCTGACGTCTTTTTCCAATAGGGCGGGCGGCAAGTGGTTAATTTCCTTTACATGTACCTTCAAACTATATAGTGCATGGCTCTGCCTGATTGCATACAAATAGAAAGTGTTTAGGTTTGACCTCATATTATATGGATTTGGTACATCTAAAGGAAAATTGAACAAGAAAATTGTATAAAGTATGGCCAGCCTAAGCGAAAGTCAACTGCATTGAACTCTGGCATACTTGCTGAAAAAAACAAAAAACTTTGTGTTTTTGTTTTAGGCTAAAGTAAAGCTAAACTGTATACCTGAAAAAAATTAAATAAAATCTGGGACCAATAATACCTTAAAGGGAATATATTGTATGGTGACTTTCTGCCAAATAAGTACCATTGAGCAAATCCTATATCACAGTGTATAGCACAGTTCACATTACCTATTAATTATATATTTTTTTTATTATTGTAGATTACTACATTATTACATAGCTCTTTCTACTCGTTCATATTTTTAAATATTTATGTTATTGTATAATATATAGTCATTACATACATTAGACTACATTACATTATTTATACAAGTACAGTATATAATTATGTATCAATTTACCTTTCTAATTATGTGTATACATATAATTAAATGTGGTTAAAGTAATAAAACCTGTTTCACTTAATTTCCTTGTCACGTTCTTAGATTGCGCTACACTGGTAATATAAAAGGTCTTGTATCCTCCAGGTCAACATAAGCTGGTCCAGGCACATCCACAAATATAAAAAGGAAAACGTCACTAGTATTCATGCATTCTAGTATGATTACAACTGAGAAGAAAAAAATCATTAGATGAAACATGCAGCCAGTGGTAGAAATCAGAAGACCAAATGGGTAACAGGTCCTCCTCAGCTGCCAGCTTTGAATCAACTCAAAAAGAAGAAAACTTGCTGGCAGCAATTTGTATCTTAGTAGCTAAATATTTAGGCCTCATTCACAGGGCGTATGCATCTGTGCCCCATGTGAGGGTCATATATACCAGCATTGGGGTACACAGGTGTTCCGTGTACCCTTGTGCATGCAGTCCCATAGCTGTCAATTGGAATGCAGCTCCTGCAGAGACACAGCTTCCCACTGTGACAGCTGTGCAGGTGCAAAGCCTCAAATGCACTCGGGGCTGTGAATCTGCACTGATGTCACAATGGGAGAAGCAAAACTTTTCTATTTTTTGGATATGCCCACACGCTGTTTACGACAGAATCAAAATGGCTGGTCTTTGGATTATTGGTTCCTTAGCACACGGCGTTGATAGTACCACACAATAGAAACAGGGAACTAGCCTCAAATCATTTAACTCTATCCATACCAAATTTTTATTCAACATAGTAACACTGATAACCAGTCAGGCATATCCCGAAAATATGACTTTACTTGCCTGGTGTGTGTCAATGTGCAATTATTACCGACAGCCAGTACTAATAACTGGCAAATGCATGGTCTTGGACTTTGAAGAATTATGACATTTTAGCACTGTGTGAATGTTCTCCAATGATGGCACTAAGCAGTACAGAATAGAAGCAACCAAGAAAAAGAAAGAAAAGGGCACTTCCAACAGTCTGTTGGAAAGCCCAGGAAGGTATATACAGTGCCTTGAAAAAGTATTCACACCCCTTGAAATTTTCCACATTTTGTCATGTTACAGACAAAAATGTAAATGTACTTTATTGGGATTTTACAGCATTTGATAGACCAACGCAAAGTGGCACATAATTGTGAAGTGGAAAGAAAATGACAAATGGTTTTCAAAATCTTTTACAAATAAATATCTGAAAAGTGTAGCATGCATTTTTATTAAGCCCCCTTTACTCTGATACCCCTAACTAAAATCTGGTGGAACCAATTGCCTTCAGAAGTAACCTAATTAGTAAAAAGAGTCCACCTGTGTTTATTTTAATCTCAGTACAAATACAGCTGTTCTGTGAAGCCCTCAGAGGTTTTTTAGAGAACCTTAATGAACAAACAGCATATTGAAGGCCAAGGAACACACCAGACAGGTCAGGGATAAAGTTGTGGAGAAGTTTAGAGTAGGGTTAGGTTATAAAAAAATAGCTTTGAACATCCCACGGAGCACTGTTCAATCCATCATCGGAAAATGGAAAGCGTATGGCACAACTGCAAACCTACCAAGACATGGCCGTCCACCTAAACGGACAGGCCGAGCAAGGAGAGCATTAATCAGAGAAGCAGCCAAGAGGCCCATGGTAACTCTGGAGGAGCCACAGAGATCCACAACTCAGGTGGGAGAATCTATCTACAGGACAACTATTAGTTGTGCACTCCACAAATCTGGCCTTTATGGAAAAGAGGCAAGAAGAAAGCCATTGTTGAACGAAAGCCATAAGGGTCCTTTCACACGGGGCGGATCCGTAATGATCCGCCCGTGAAGATCCGCTGCTCAGCAGGGATCGCACAGCTGTTCCCCGCTGAGCCGACTGATGACAGGGCGGTCCCTGCACACTGTGCAGGGACCGCCCTGTCAGTTCTCCGCTCTCCCCTATGGGGGATCGGATGAACACGGACCGTCTGTCCGTGTTCATCCGATCCGCTCTGCAGACGGATGAAAAAATAGGATTTTCCTCCGTCTGCAGAACCGGACAATTGCAGAGGTGGACAATAGCGGGTGTCAGCGGATGCTCATCCGCTGACACCCGCTGCCCCATAGACATGCATGTATGTCCGTTTTTCATCCAAAAACGGATGGATGAAAAACGGACATACGGTCCGCATGTGTGAAAGGGGCCTTAGAAGTACCGTTTGCAGTTTACGAGAAGCCATGTGGGGGACACAGCAAACATGTGGAAGAAGTTGCTTTAGTCAGATGAGATCAAAATTTAACTTTTTGGCCTAAAAGCAAAATGCTATGTGTGGTGGAAAACAAACAATGCTCATCACCCTGAACACACCATCCCCACTGTAAAACATGGTGGTGGCAGCATCATGTTGTGGGTATGCTTTTCTTCAGCAGGGACAGGGAAGCTGGTCAGAGTTTATGGAAATATGGATGGAGCCAAATACAGGGCAATCTTTTTTTTTTTGATTAGAAACAAAAGTTTATTGAGTAATTATTGCACAAAAGAGTTATGCAGGGTGATTATACATTGTAATGTGCATAATGGAGATAATCTCACAACTCAATAAACTACATACATAAAGAAAAAACAAACAACATAAGTGTAACCGGTATTGCTGGTGTCAATTATTTCCATATAAGTTGAAGACCATATATAATGTACATTTGCATATCGACAAAACAGAATCAAAAGGTTAGATTGCACAAGCATGAAATGTGACAAATGGGGTGCGAGTTGAGGAGGATTGTAGCCATCTATCCCAGATTTTATTATATTTGGTTGGGCATCCTCTATTGGTGTAGATCACTTTTTTGTAAGGTAGCGTATTGTTGATTTCAGCAAGCCAAGCAGACAACGTAGGGGCTGCCGCCTGAATCCAGTTACGGGCTATTCTTGTTCTTGCTATAAATAACGTTTCATGTAAGAAATGACGTGTAAATTTATCTATTTCATCTTCAGGAAATAAGCCCAACAGGCATTGTTTGGGATCCAGCGATACTGGCGAGCCCATTTGGTCATGCAGAAATTGGACCACCTGTGACCAGTATCCCTGGATCCGAGGGCACTGGCAGGCAGGTGCCAACAGAAACCAGGCACCTGGGGCACATATTGCTGCGAGATGGGCAGAATTTAGCTAGGCGTTGTGGTGTCAGATATGCCCTGTGGATAATGTAAGTTTGTATAAGTCTGTCAGACAGTTTGGGGAATACCAACTTAGGAGTCTCTAACATTTCACCCCAGTCCTCATCCTCCAGTTCACCCACCCCATCTACCCATTTCTGTTTAATGGAGTGTGGTAGCTTGGTTGTAGACAAGGTGTAGACAAGGTGTGGTGAGCATATTGTAGACAAGGGATATAAGCTGACGTGGTTCCTCCCGATAGATCACCTCAAGTACGTCTAAGGAGAATAAACTAGGATATGTGTCTGTAAACTGAGTGTGGAGAGCATGACATACCTGGAAAGAGCATATAGTTTGGGAGATTTAATTCTGCTTTCAACTGGTCAAAAGTTTTAATTTCCCCATTATGGAGAACATGTGACAGTAGGTATATACCCCGAGACATCCAGATGGAGGGGTCAGGTATCTGGAGGAGCTCCGTAAGGGAGTTTATTATACCATAGTAGGGTATTATCGTGAAACACAGGGCAATCCATCCTGGAGGCCACCAGGTCCCAAATCCTCTTATGTTTGAATGAAAGTCTGGAGCAATGTGGAGATATCATTGAGCCCTTTAGCCCTCTCAGCACATCACAAAAGGGGTGTGGGAGTCGTGAGTCTGCCCCCATATGAAGGATTGCAGAAGTGTATCCATGATTTTAAAGTATTTAAAGGGGATGTATGTTGGGGAATTCCATACCACGTATAGGATTTTAGGTAAAAGTATCATTTTAATGAGGCCTACGCGTCCCATTACCCCATTACCCCCCCCCCCCCCCCCCGCCGGTAGTCTTGCCCACGTTTGGATTTTAGACTTAATGAGTGGAATTAAGGGTTTTTGAGTCAGCCAGTGACCTGGAGATCTGTATGCGTAAGTGTTTAAGGGTACTTATCCTTACTAGGGGTAGACTGGCCTGTTCTCTCGATGGGGGGGAGGGAATATATCAATGGGGAGGATTTGGGACTTGTCCCAATTCATTTTAAGTCCTGAGAACCTACCAAATTTATTGATAATCTGTAGGGCCGAGAGGGAGGGGCCTGAGTCAGAGAGATACAGTAGCATGTCATCAGCATAGAGCCCCACCCTCTCCTCCACTGGGCCAGATATTAGCCTGTGAATATCCGAGTGTTCCCTAAGGGCTACTGCCAGGGGTACCACTGCCAGTGCATACAGTAGGGGTGAGATGGGGCATCCCTGTTGCGTCCCCCGTAAAAGTGGGAAGGCGGCAGAGGTCCATCCATTAGCCACCACCCAGGCCTGAGGGGCATTATATAGGATAGTGAGCCATTTGACAAAAGTGGGACCAAACCCGAAACATTGTAGACAATGCCATAGATATTGCCACTCAACTGAGTCAAATGCTTTGGCTGCATCAAGGGAGACAACTACTCTAGATCCTATGTGGTGGTGGGAGCCCTGGAGGTTCATAAAAAGATGTCTAGTATTGAAGGCTGTGTTTTTTGCTGGCATGAAACCTGTTTGGTCAGGATGTACAAGGGAGAGAATAACCTTATTTAGACGTAGGGCTAAGATCTTTGCTAGTATTTTGATGTCTGTTTGTAGGAGTGAAATAGGCCTATACGACTCGGGTTGGTGAGGGTCCTTGCCTGGCCACCAGGTCCCAAATCCTCTTAAGCTCTAAAAATAGAGAGTATATCAATTTCAACTTTAGTATTATCAATGTGTATGTTGGCTCAATAGAGTATTACCACATACCTCAGAGTTCATAAACGGAAGTACAAACAGAGTCACACCAAATAGTCATTTTACAGCCAGCCGCTGCCAACCCTCAGGTCACATGGGGTAGTCCACTCAGCCCTTCATGAGGATAGTTTTGGATATATATGCATCTACTAAAAATATCACATAGAGCTGCTAATCAAGAGCTTAACTGGTAGGACAAATCCAGTACGTATGGCACGAGGTAAACCAACAAAAAGTGTAAGGGGGTGGGGAGGGTGCCTTACTGAAGGGCCCTTTACGATACAAAACTACACCCCTACTCCCCACTTTAAAAATCTCATTAGACTTAGATCCAATTCACTACATAAGGGGACCTTCAGCACTTTAAGGAACAACATATCCTCCCCAGCCCTCAGAATAGTGCCACAAGAGTATGTCGCATATTATGCACTTACCTAGCATCTGTAGTGTAAAGCCCATCATCAAAAGCGTCCAATGCATCCAAGGTTTGTGGGGGCAGTGAGGAATGGCAGGCAGGTGGACACAGATGTGTCATTACCCTACACCTTGTGGTGATGAATCCTTTCACAACCCCACTACCTGATCAGGGTAGGGGCGTTGCCCTTCTGCGGGCGTACTTTGTTATATGCTCACGCGTGCAAACAAGGGCTCCTAGCATTGGCGCCATTGCACCAGCTAGACACCAGCCAGTTATGCGTAGACCTCGTAATTTACGGTCGACCTTGTCGCGGTCCGATCGTCACTAGTCCTGCTGACAATCGTATTGCCATAGGGCTAAACCTGCTTCATCGGCGCACCAGCCAGCATGAGTCATTCAGTATTGGAAGACCGCTGCAAGGTCCCTCCCACACACCAGCCCCACAATACACACAGCAGGAGGGTGGGGAAAGGCAACCAACACCCCCCTTCCCTTTTCCTCTCCAACACCACTCAGTAGCACTAGGGGTGGGGAGATCAGCATCCCACCATCCAGGATCAGCACCCCATCCATCCACTACCTGGGGACCACCCAATCCACACGTCCACCATAATGGTCAAATAAGCTGCCAACCAAAGTAGGCTCACCACGCCTAGAGAGGGGGTATTTATTTGAAAGATAGGAAAAGGCCAGGGAGGCAGCTGTGTACATGAGGACGTGTATGTGTGCTTACACTATGAGGGTTTTTATTGAGTTTTCATGTTCCATGTCTTCCAATGGGGGATACGATGTCATATCTGCCTTGTAAAATATCTCGACATTCAGCAAAGAAATGATTTCCTGACTGCATGTCATAGTAAATGACAAATTGAAGTCATTTGTGTTAAGTGTTCGAATAAAGGCATTAAGTAATTCCCTGGATCCATCCCAGAGTATCAGGGTATCATCTATGTACCTGTGTCACGACAATGTGGCACAGGTACATAGAGAGCCTCATCACTCATAATCTGATCAAACCAAAAAAATATAAAGTAGGCGCTATTTAAACTATAAGCATCCTAATGCCTATATGTGCTAAGTGATATTAATCTTAGACACTACTACTCAATATTGTGCAAAATACACAAGAAATTGCTGTGAAATAAAACCTAAATCAAACAATTATGCCAATATTCTATTCATGATGAATAATTAATACTCAAATCAAAATGTGCTATGCAAAAAAGTCCATATTAAAACCTCTATGCATTTCGCTACCTAGCGTCATCAGGAGGTCTGATTACCTGATGATGCTAGGTAGCGAAACGCATAGAGGTCGGATCGTCGCCACAATTACTGTGGACCGCATGTGACGTCACGTCCGGTTAGGCAGTGAAACGCACGTCAGTATCTGGTGAGACAGACAGCGCCTTTTGTACTTACCATTCAACGGCAGTGTGTTGGTTAGCACATATTGGGATTAACGTTTATGCTGGTCGAGCTTGTTTCGGTCTGGGTACCCTGACATGTAAGCGCATACAAGTGGGGATTGTTTTTAAATGTAATTTTAAATAAAACTGTGTTGCACGATCACTGTGTTACTTTATTTCTGGGTGATTGGTGCATATCCCTGAGGGGAAGGAGCATCTGGGAGTTTGAGAGGGGACCATTGGAAATCCCATGCGGGCAGATTGTAGTATTTTTATTACACACGCTCTGTGGTCCAGCAGGCCTTTGGGCTCTGGTGAGTGAGCATTTGCATCTTTGGTGGTGGAGCACATTCACTTTGGAACTATACAAGGCTGCACAGTGATGGGAAGCATTGCATTAAACTGCAAGATATGGACGGATATGGTCACAGTTTAATATGGACATTTTTGCATAGCACATGTTGATTTGAGTATTAATGCACATATTTATCACAAATAGAATATTGACATAATTATTGTTTGATTTATATTTTATTTCACAGCAATTTTTTGTGTATTTTTCACAATATTGAGTAGTAGTGTGTAAGATTCATATCACTGACAATCACATACAGGCATTAGGATACTTATAGTTTATATAGCGCTTACTTTATATTTTTTGGTTTGATTCATTAGTGTTGTTCACACTTAAAGGGGCAGCTGTCACATATTTGTATACAGGGTTGGCACTTTTTACATTTAGGAATTATTTCATCATACTCTGATGTTCCCACCCCTTCACCCCCCAAGTACAGGTTAGCACACACAGTCCCCATCGCTATTCCCTGCAGCTGGAGGTAGTGGGAACTGTCAAAAAGAAAAAAAATATTATGCAGGATGAATTTTAGAAGAGCAATAAGTGGCGATGGGGACTTTGTATGTCAGTATGTACCCGTTCATGGGCACAGAATCTTACACTATGAGGGTTTTCATTGTGTTTCCATGTTCCATGTCTTCCAATGGTGGACATTTTACCTCCCTTAACCACTTCAGCCCCGGACCATTTGGCAGCCAAAGGACCAGAGGTCTTTTTTCAATTTCGCACTGCACTACTTTAACTGGTAATTGCGCGGTCATGCAATTTTGTAACCAAACGAAATTTGCGTCCTTTTCTTCCCACAAATAGAGCTTTCTTTTGATGGTATTTGATTGCCTCTGTGATTTTTATTTTTTTGCGATATAAACGGAAAAAGAGCGAAAATTTTGAAAAAAAAAGAGATTTTCTACTTTTTGTTATAAAAAAAATCTAATAAACTCAATTTTAGTCAAACATTTGGGCCAAAATGTATTCAGCCACATGTCTTTAGTAAAAAAAATGCCAATAAGCGTATATTTATTGGTTTGCGCAAAAGTTATAGCGTCTACAAACTAGAGTACATTTTCTGGAATTTACACCGCTTTTAATTTATGACTGCCTATTTCATTTCTTGAGGTGCTAAAATGGCAGAGAAGTACAAAACCCCCCCAAATGACCCCATTTTGGAAAGTAGACACCCCAAGCTATTTGCTGAGAGGCATGTTGAGCCCATTGAATATTTTTTTTTTTAGTCCCAAGTGATTGAATAAAGACAAAAATAAAAAAGATTTTTTTTTTTTTTCAAAAAGTTGTCACTAAATGATATATTGCTCACACATGCCATAGTTATATGTGGAATTGCACCCCAAAATACATTTTGCTGCTTCTCCTGAGTATGGGGATACCACATGTGTGGGACTTTTTGGGAGCCTAGCCGCGTACGGGGCCCCGAAACCCAAGCACCGCCTTCAGGATTTCTAAGGGTGCAAATTTTTGATTTCACTCCTCACTACCTATCACCGTTTCGAAGGCCATAAAATGCCAAAATAGCACAAAACCCCCCCAAATGACCCCATTTTGGAAAGTAGACACCCCAAGCTATTTGTTGAGAGGCATGGTGAGTATTTTACAGCTCTCATTTGTTTTTGAAAATGAAGAAAGTAAAGAAAAAAAAAAAATTTTTTTTCTTTTTTCAATTTTCAAAACTTTGTGACAAAAAGCGAGATCTGCAAAATACTCACAATACCTCTCAGCAAATAGCTTGGGGTGTCTACTTTCCAAAATGGGGTCATTTTGGGGGGTTTTATGCCATCTGGGCATTCCATGGCCTCCGAAACTGTGATTGGCAGTGAGAAGTGAAATAAAAAAATTACACCCTTAGAAAGCCTGAAGGCGGTGATTGGTTTTTGGGGTTCCGTACGCAGCTAGGCTCCCAAAAAGTCCCACACATGTGGTATCCCCGTACTCAGGAGAAGCAACAGAATGTATTTTGGGGTGTATTTCCACATATGCCCATGACATGTTTGAGCAATATATCATTTAGTGACAACTTTTTGTAAAAAAAAAAATATATATATTTTTTTTTTTTCATTATTCAATCTCTTGGGACAAAAAAAAAAAATATTTAATGGGCTCAACATTGCTCTCATCAAATAGCTTGGGGTGTCTACTTTCCAAAATGGGGTCATTTGGGGGGGGTTTGAACTGTCCTGGCATTTTATGCACAACATTTAGAAGCCTATGTCACACGTCACCCACTCTTCTAACCACTTGTAGACAAAGCCCTTTCTGACACTTTTTGTTTACATGAAAACATATTTTTTTTTTTGCAAGAAAATTACGTTGAACCCCCAAACACTATATATATTGTTAAAGCAAAGGCCCTACAGATTAAAATGGTGGGTGTTGCATTTTTTTTTTCCACACAGTATTTGCGCAGCGATTTTTCAAACGCATTTTTTGTGGAAAAAATACACTTTTTTTTATTTTAATGCACTAAAACACACTATATTGCTCAAATTTTTGATGAAATAAAAAATATGATCTTAGGCCGAGTACATGGATACCAAACACGACATGCTTTAAAATTGCGCACAAACACGCAGTGGCGACAAACTACATACATTTTTAAAAGCCTTTAAAAGCCTTTACATGATACCACATTAGATTCATGGAGGAGGTCTACTGCTAAAATTACTGCCCTCGATCTGACCTTCGCGGTGATACCTCACATGCATGGTGCAATTGCTGTTTACATATGACGCCAGACCAACGCTTGTGTACGCCTTTGCGCAAGAGAAGGGGGGGCAGGGGTGCTTTTTTTTTTTTTTTTGTTTTTTTTTTTATTTATTTAGCTTTTTTATTTTTTATTTTTAAACTGTTCCTTCCATTTTTTTTCTTTGTTATGATTTTTATTGTTATCTCAGGGAATGTAAATATCCCCTATGATAGCAATAGGCAGTGACAGGTACTCTTTTTTTGAAAAAATTGGGGTCTATTAGACCCTAGATCTTTCCTCTGCCCTCAAAGCATCTGACCACACCAAGATTGGTGTGATAAAATGCTTTCCCAATTTCCCAATGGCGCGGTTTATATCCGGGAGGGGGGACATTCCCTCCCACTGCTTGTAAAAGCAGTCTAGAGGCTAATTACCCGCTAGAATTGCTTTTACATGAAAGCCGATCACTGGCTGAAAAGAATGATACCAAGATGATACCTAAACCTGCAGGCATCATTCTGGTATAACCATTCAAAGTCCAGCAACATACTGGACATATATTGTAATCTTTTTTTTTTTCATGCAGCCTCTTGGCTGAACGAAAAAAAGAGATTGATTGGTGGGTATGCCCACCATTAGAATACCTCCCTTCATCCACCCACTTCTAATGATGGGCATACATGCACCATTTATATATGCCGATGCATGGGGGCATCCTCCCGCAAAAGTTATGCCGTGTACACACGGTCGGAATTTCGACCGTATGTACGTGGCATTAGGAGCCAATCGCTCCTCCCCCCCCCTGCTGCCCCCATGCTTCGGCATATATGCTCTTTTTTTTAACTGTGGTGGTGAAATCACCTCCTACAGCGTTGGAGTCGCGGCTTTATGTATCGTGGGAGCAAACGCTGTTGCTGTCAAGATAAATAAATCCGCGTTGCAACTGAATGGCGCACCTGAAAACAAAAAAATGCTCAACACTAAAACACACAGTAAACAAAATTACATACCTGAAAAGCAAGCATGATAAAACATAATAAAACATAATAAAACATAATAAAACATTGCAGAATAGAATGGAGTAAAAAAAGAGCAACAATAGAGAGAGAATAGAGTGAGAGAGAGAACAATAAAACGACAACTATTTTTTTTTTTTTTTATTTTTTTGAGATTCACAGGTAAAAAAGCTCCTGACTGAAGCGACTGAATCAAAACGCTACCACAAAAAAAATGTTAGCGATCGCAGGGATCAGGCCTGACTCTGCGAACGCTGCAGTTATGTGTGCTTAGTGTTTTGTAAGTGACAGTGATCGATCGATACTGCACTTGGGTGGGCTGGGCTGGGCTGGGCGGAGGGGGAAAACGCAGGTGCTAGCAGGTATCTGGGCTGATCCCGCTAACAATGCGTTTTTTTTTGGAACCCTAAACTGCTGGGACGCTAGTATAGATCTGATCAGATCAGATATTGATCTGTTCAGATACTGTGCCACTAAGGGAGGTGTATGCTTTGCGCGTGGGTGTTTGCGGTACTGGCACTAACCTGGGGCGACGCAGACCTTATTTGACCCTAAAACCTAATTGATATCACCCGCCGGGCGATCAGGGGGTTAAACCGTTATTGGGTAATAAATGGCGGGTGCCCTGACAGTATAAAAAACAAGCTAACTAACCAGCGTCACCCGTAACAGTAATACAAAAAAAAACTGGTTACCTAGCGACACTAATGCAGCGATCAGAAAAACGATCGCTTAGTGACACTGGCAAAAGGGGGTGAAAGGGTTAACTAGGGGCAATCAGGGGGTTAAAACCTTTATTAGGTAATATATGGGGGTACCTGACGCTATATAAAAACCTGACGGGGAACCTAAATAACGAAATAACTAACTGGCTAACCAGCGTCACCAGTGACAGTTATACAGTGATCACTGGTGAAAGGGTTAACTCTAGGGGCAATCAGGGGGTTAAAACCTTTATTTAGGTTGTAATATGGGGGTACCTGACCTATAAACCTATTTATGAACCTATATAAACATGGCGGTTACCTAAAAAAAAAAAAATGGTTACCTAGCGACACTAATGCAGCGATCAGAAAAACGATCGCTTAGTGACACTGGCAAAAGGGGGTGAAAGGGTTAACTAGGGGCAATCAGGGGGTTAAAACCTTTATTAGGTAATATATGGGGGTACCTGACGCTATATAAAAACCTGACGGGGAACCTAAATAACGAAATAACTAACTGGCTAACCAGCGTCACCAGTGACAGTTATACAGTGATCACTGGTGAAAGGGTTAACTCTAGGGGCAATCAAGGGGTTAAAACCTTTATTTAGGTTGTAATATGGGGGTACCTGACCTATAAACCTATTTATGAACCTATATAAACATGGCGGTTACCTAAAAAAAAAAAAATGGTTACCTAGCGACAGCAGTGACACTAATACAGCGATCAGAAAAACGATCGCTTAGTGACACTGGCAAAAGGGGGTGAAAGGGTTACCTGGGGGGCAATCAAGGGGTTAAACCTTTATTAGGGGGGGGTGGGGGGCTACCTTGGACCTAAAACTAACTGCACTGACAGTTATTACAGTCACACTGACACTAAATGCAGTGATCAGTAAAAAAATGATCACTGCAATTAGTGACACTGTGACTGGGGGGGGAGGGGGTGATCTGGGGGGTGATCTGGGGGTGACAGGGGGGTGTTTTGTGTGCCTATGTGTACTGGTGTCAGTGTACTGTTGGTGCACTAACCTTTAGATGTTCACAGCTCGGCGTTCCGGTCACATAGACCGGCGCACCGAGCGTGACATCACTTCCTCTGCCTGTGTTTTGATTGACACAGACAGAGGAAGCATCTGATTCGCCAGGAGCGATCGCGAGGGGGTGGCCAGAAACCACTGGCCGTCCCCTCATCCCGGATCGCTCCTGAAGCGATCCCGACCGTCCCCGCCGGCCGGGGGGGGTCCGATCGGACCCCCCACCCGCCGGAAGAATGGCACGTACAGGTACGTGGTTCTGCCTGTACGTGCCATTCTGCCGACGTATATATACAGGGGGCGGTCGGCAAGTGGTTAAAGTGGTTCTGCACTGACAAAATGTTTTATTTTTTTTCCTAAATCATTAATTATGTTAATTAAATACTTACTTGTAAGGTCTTCGCCCGTTATCCACGTTCTTTTTTCTTCATAATTGATTCTTTATAAAAAAAAATTCTGACGATCTCATCTTGCTTGTGGGCATTTGAAGCCCACAAGCAATCACTTCCTCCTTCCCTCATTTGGAGGAACCCGCATTCCTTGCTGGCTCCCGCGCACGCTCAGTGGCTACAGCTACGGGCGGTGTTTGCCCTAGAGTACAATGGAGATATTCAAAACGCCCTCCAAACGTGGCGGAGGGCGTTTTTTTAGATGACGTTACGTTGTCTAAATCACGCAAGATTTTGCTTCGGCTAGGCGCACTGACTCCTGGGATGAATTAAAAGAGATCCCAGGAGACAATGTGGAGATCAGCAGAAATGATGCTTATCCCCGCAGAAACCCCGCCCATAGCCGCAGGGAAAGATTTGGAGGACAACAACCACCAGCGGAGAACGAAAAAGTAAGAGCAAAAAAAATAAAAAAAAGCAGCATTGAGCTATAAGAAGAGAATCTTAAACACAATGGCACTAACTTTCAAACATGTGTGCATTTTTAAAGTGTGGTAGGGTTGTTTGTGTAGTATACTTTAATAGCAGTGAACAGATCCAACCGCTGACAAGCATGGCAGAGGATCAGTTCTGTAGCCGTCAATAGCAACTTCCAACAACAATAAAGTGGATCACTATTCTTTTAATCAGGCCTGGTAACAAATCTGCTTGTCCAGCAAACAGGAACACACGGGATAAAGTAGGAAGAAAAGAACGGCTGCACACCACAGGAACGTTCCAACGATATTCCAAAAAATAGCAATAAACAGTCAACAAAGACAGTGTCCGAACCCAGGAGGTGACGAGTGTGTTTCACACTGACCTCTGACTGTCTTTGTTGGCTGTTTATTGCTATTTTTTGGAATAAAATCGTTGGAACGTTACTGTGGTGTGCAGACGTTTTTTTCTTCCTATTGATCATCGATGGCGGGCCGTGGCTTGCACCCAGCGCATTCGGACTGTAGTGACTGCTCGCCTGGAGTGACGTTTTCCTCGTTTGAAACACGGGATAAAGTGCTGCAGACATCATGTACTGAAAACAACTTGGACAATAGAGCCAATTAATTGGTAATGCCATCTAACCAACAGTATATCTTTCAAAAAACTGGACAATCCGCTCAATTTCCCTTCAATATCAGTTTTATGTCATGATCAGCCTTAAAATTCAGTAAGTCTTTCACAGTACTTCCACAGCAGGATTGTACCTTCTTCCCACATGATGGATCCAGTGTCACCTACCTTGAGCTCATGCACACTGCAGCTCCAAAAAAAAAAAAATAATAGCTGCTTTTACAGGCATTTGCACTTTTATTTCAGCTTGAAGAAGCTTGTGCTTTTTTGTGCTCTTGTGCATGATTTTATTGAGCTTCTTCAAGCTTCTTTGAGCACAAGTGTTTTTTCCCCACAAACCTTCCCAGATAGCATTTTCTTAACCACTGTAAAAACAAAACAAAAACCTGTAAGAAACGTTTTCGTGCGTTTGAGCTTCTTTGAGCTCTTTGGGGCGCTCCTCTCAAAAACACGAGTTTGGTGGGTGTTTTCTTCTGCCTGTAGGAGCATATACCTGAAAACACCATAGTGTGCATGGACACATTGGCTAACATGGAGGGGAGTTTCCAGGCAGAAATAAATAAGAGCTCAAAGCCTGTAGGAGCAGCTTCTTTGAGCTGCAGTGAGCA
Organism: Lithobates sylvaticus; assembly: GCA_028564925.1. Taxonomy (NCBI): domain Eukaryota; kingdom Metazoa; phylum Chordata; class Amphibia; order Anura; family Ranidae; genus Lithobates; species Lithobates sylvaticus. Next base: position 230,047,431 of record CM053026.1, read on the forward strand.
TTAAATGGTGCCATATGGGAGATCCTAGAGGTGTAACATGAATATCGTGACGAAACCGAAAACCAATTGCCAGGTAGGCTGTGTTACCTGAGATAAATGCAACATTTTCAGTGGGTTTTTAGACACAATAGACAAAAATCACAATTTAAATTTAAGATTTACTTTTTATTGAATAGCTTGTGTATAAACAGAGGCTAAAAATGCTTTTTGAATATTTTAACAAATACAATATAATTCCCTTTTTAAATATTATTTATCCATTTTTAAAAAAAAGCTGAAAAAACAGGAATCTGACTCTTTCCTACCACTAAAATAGGGGAAAGCGAAAAACACATTTGTCTCTGCTGTTTGCGGCTCCCAGGATCCTCCTGGTAATAACAAGAGATCAGCGAGTGCCTCCCCTAACAATGTATACAGGACAGAGCACAGTATGTCACAAAACATTAAATATTGCTGGATTGATATAAAAATTTTAACTCATTTTACTGGGTTGTGATCAGCGATCCACCACTCAAGATCTAAAAAGTACCAAAACGATTTAACTATCTGAAGCTTTGCACAGAGTTAAACTGCTATTCAGTGCAAGTCCCCAATAAACTGACTAAAAGCTGCATATACATTGGAATAGAAATGGTCCCGAAGCATGAGATTAAAATTCAGTAGTCACTACACAATACTAAATAGTGAACAATCATTTTTCCTTTATTAGAACGTTCAGGTGGATTGTGGCTCTACACAGTACACACAATGCACATTAAAGCCTCAGATGTGCTCAGCAGCTTCCCATGTGCAAAACGCCAAGGGCAGCCTTACGTCATGGCACATTATCCACATGAATTACATGCCTCGAACCTCACTATCTTCATGTACAGACCATGTCTGACACTGGACCCCAAGGAAATTAAAAGACAGAGGAAATTCCTCCATGTTTCTGGCAGTGAAATCCTGTAGTCCAAAGTGTAAAGCACCTGAACACAGAGACCAGCTCCGCTTTCGAAATGTGGCATTGTGCAGGACATTATTCCGGCAAATGCTGGGACATGGCATCAATCGCTTATAAAAAAAAAAGTTTCTTTATGGCTTCAGATCCCAATGTAGACATATCATTGGATAACATCTTCCTGTGCACCAGCTCATTGTTGCTGCTCTAGAGTCCACCGATAGGCCAAGGACAGTGAGCTCAATGTCCGAAAAACGAATTTCTAAGGGCATAATAGCCTGCTTCTACAGAACTGATTCTGACATTTTTGGCTATATCTCTCTCAACACAAACCACTCAGAACAATAAACCACCTGGAAAAACATGCAGCAAACAACACAGACATTAAAAGTGTTCTAAAATCTATGACATATACACCTGAAATAACAGGCACAAAGAAGTCCTAATAGAAAAATCCCAGCACTAAAAACGTGGACCTCAGATAAATCCAGCATTGGGAAGGTTCATTCAGCAGCAGGCCTGACTTGTTGGCCTTTCTTGACATCTAGTGGCTGAAGCTTATCATGACACATACTATTTAGAAACAAATTACTATTGCATTTTATAAAATTGTAACACTGTGCAAAGACAAGCTGAAGCTCTGCCCTGTAGCAATGTCATTACTTATCATACAAATTAGATCCTATTTTTTATGTGACAAACAGTCTGCTGATTAAAAGAAAATATAAAACCTACAGTACACATTAAAGGCAGAGCAATAGGCAGTAACTTCATTTTGGTTCCTGATGAGATACAGATATCTTATACATCGTTTTATAGGTTAATGGGGCACCCATAGCCCACAGCTGCTCTAAAGTTTATCTAAAAACGTATAAATAAATAAATTAAAAATAGCACTTTTGATGCTAACAATTGCTATATTGCAAGCCACCTAGGGATTGCCAACTGTTTTTTTTTTTAAGAGGTGGGGGAATCCACCAGCCCCCGTCCTATACTTCTCACCCTGCACTGATTACAGGCTAGCCAAGTGATCTACAGAGGCTGTGTGCCCTCTCGATAAGCTGCCATAGTACATCACACTTCAGTCGAGAAGAGAATGCTCTGACGTTTGCTGTCTGGGGTTGGAATGGTGTCAAGCTGTAGAAAGTACAACAGAACCTGCACCTGAAAGACAGTTCAAGATGTCATTAGGAAAATACTTACACAAAAGCAATCAGAATAAAGCTAAATAGGACTTCAATTATGTATTTCATAAAAAGAAAGATTCCACAGATCTAAGTATGGGAAATCTCCCGCTGGTGATACACATCACCACTTTAGGTGGCACCCAGTGTTGTCAACCTCCCGCAGCATTTTTTTTACTGACAAAGCCCTTTTTTATTTATTTTTTTACGGACATCCTGAAAAATCACAGAAGAATCAATATTTAAACACGATATGGAAACACTGAAAATACATATAACAAATAATTAGCTTGGTTCACACTTAAAAAGTTAAAACAGCATAACAACTATGATATTGATATTTACACACAGTTGTAAACATCAAAGATTTTTTTACAAACTGTCAAAAAATATACTGACAGTTGGCAACCCTGGTGGCACCTGGCAGAACTCAGGATTTATATACAGGACAGCCTTGTAGGAACATGCTCGTTCTAGTGTTCACTAGCAGTAGCAAGCACTAGAGCAGTGATATGCTATTAGCGGACCTCCAGCTGTTGCAGAACTACAAGTCCCATGAGGCATAGCAAGACTGACAGCCACAAGCATGACATCCAGAGGCAGAGGCATGATGGGACTTGTAGTTTTGCAACAGCTGGAGGTCTGCTAATTGCATATGCCTGCACTAGAGATATGAAACCTATTTTTTTTTTTAACTAGCAGACCAGATGTGTCAAATTCTATAGGCTTCAGTACCATTTTGGAGAGAGCCAAGGCAGCCGAGTGAAACAGGATTATGGAGCAGTTTTTATCAGGAATCATTATGTACCATAAACTTTATGTTCTGTTGGAAATGTAATTTAATATATTCAGAATTCATAAATCCTCAAGAAGTAATTAAATACAACTACCGGTAATTACTTCTATAAGAACATGACCTCAAATTATACATGAGATAAACAAGTGCTTTTCATGTTTTCAATGCAAAACCGTGATTGCTTCGGAAAGGGCAAAATTGAGGCTATTACAATTTTGGGGATATTGGTCAATGAGGCTAGTGAAGTATCTTCAGCATAAATAGGCGGTTCACAGTGAGCGATGATAGAGCAAAGTCCAAACACCTACCAGGTTTTCTGGTAATACAGGTCCTTCTCAAAAAATTAGCATATTGTGATAAAGTTCATTATTTTCTGTAATGTACTGATAAACATTAGACTTTCATATATTTTAGATTCATTACACACAACTGAAGTAGTTCAAGCCTTTTCTTGTTTTAATATTGATGTATTTGGCATACAGCTCATGAAAATCCAAAATTCCTATCTCAAAAAATTAGCATATCATGAAAAGGTTCTCTAAACGAGCTATTAACCTAATCATCTGAATAAACTAATTAACTCTAAACACCTGCAAAAGATTCCTGAGGCTTTTAAAAACTCCCAGCCTGGTTCATTACTCAAAACCGCAATCATGGGTAAGACTGCCGACCTGACTGCTGTCCAGAAGGAAATCATTGATACCCTCAAGCAAGAGGGTAAGACACAGAAAGAAATTTCTGAACGAATAGGCTGTTCCCAGAGTGCTGTATCAAAGCACCTCAGTGGGAAGGCTGTGGGAAGCAAAAAGTGTGGCAGAAAACGCTGCACAACGAGAAGAGGTGACCGGACCCTGAGGAAGATTGTGGAGAAGGACCGATTCCAGACCTTGGAGGACCTGCGGAAGCAGTGGACTGAGTCTGGAGTAGAAACATCCAGAGCCACCGTGAACAGGCGTGTGCAGGAAATGGGCTACAGGTGCCGCATTCCCCAGATCAAGCCACTTTTGAACCAGAAACAGCGGCAGAAGCGCCTGACCTGGGCTACAGAGAAGCAGCACTGGACTGTTGCTCAGTGGTCCAAAGTACTTTTTTCGGATGAAAGCAAATTTTGCATGTCATTCGGAAATCAAGGTGCCAGAGTCTGGAGGAAGACTGGGGAGAGGGAAATGCCAAAATGCCTGAAGTCCAGTGTCAAGTACCCACAGTCAGTGATGGTCTGGGGTGCCATGTCAGCTGCTGGTGTTGCTCCACTGTGTTTTATCAAGGGCAGGGTCAATGTAGCTAGCTATCAGGAGATTTTGGAGCACTTCGTGCTTCCATCTGCTGAAAAGCTTTATGGAGATGAAGATTTCATTTTTCAGCATGACCTGGCACCTGCTCACAGTGCCAAAACCACTGGTAAATGGTTTACTGACCATGGTATTACTGTGCTCAATTGGCCTGCCAACTCTCCTGACCTGAACCCCATAGAGAATCTGTGGGATTTTGGGAAGAGAAAGTTGAGAGACGCAAGACCCAACACTCTGGATGAGCTTAAGGCCGCTATCGAAGCATCCTGGGCCTCCATACCACCTCAGCAGTGCCACAGGCTGATTGCCTCCATGCCACGCCGCATTGAAGCAGTCATTTCTGCAAAAGGATTCCCAACCAAGTATTGAGTGCATAACTGAACATAATTATTTGAAGGTTGACTTTTTTTGTATTAAAAACACTTTTCTTTTATTGGTCGGATGAAATATGCTAATTTTTTGAGATAGGAATTTTGGGTTTTCATGAGCTGTATGCCAAAATCATCAATATTAAAACAAGAAAAGGCTTGAACTACTTCAGTTGTGTGTAATGAATCTAAAATATATGAAAGTCTAATGTTTATCAGTACATTACAGAAAATAATGAACTTTATCACAATATGCTAATTTTTTGAGAAGGACCTGTATTGTACATGAAAACCAAAAGAAAATTCCCAGCTCAACTTACCAACCAGCCTGCAATCAACCGATATATCCTAACAGTATGCGTTAAAAAACGGGTTTAGTTTGCACCTGCTCTGCATCTTATGCATGCATTTGCAAATGCATGCAAACTAAACCCCTGTTTTTAACCACTTTCAGACCGGACCAATTTGCAGCCAAAGGACCAGGCCCCTTTTTGCGATTCGGCACTGCGTCGCTTTAACTGACAATTGCGCGGTCGTGCAACGTGGCTCCCAAACAAAATTGACGTCCTTTTTTTCCCACAAATAGAGCTTTCTTTTGGTGGTATTTGATCGCCCCTGCGGTTTTTATTTTTTGCGCTATAAACAAAAATAGAGCGACAATTTTGAAAAAAATGCATTATTTTTTATTTTTTGCTATAATAAATATCCCCAAAAAATATATAAAAAAACATTTTTTTTCCTCAGTTTAGGCCGATACGTATTCTTCTACATATTTTTGGTTAAAAAAATCGCAATAAGCGATTATTGATCGGTTTGCGCAGAAGTTATAGCGTTTACAAGATAGGGGATAGTTTTATAGCATTTTTATTAATAATTTTTTTTTTATTATTAATGGCGGAGATCTGCGATTTTTTTTGTGACTGCGACATTATGGCGGACACATCGGACATTTTTGACACATTTTTGGGACCATTGTCATTTTTACAGCAATTAATGCATTTAAATGCATTGATTTCTGTATAAATGACACTAGCAGTTTAGGGGTTAACCACAAGGTGGCAGTGTAGGGGTTAAGTAGGCCTAGGGGTGTGTTTTTTACTGTGGGGGGGCGTGGCTGTCAGCTAGTGAATGCTGATCTCTGCTCCAATCACAGGGAGCAGAGATCGGCGTCACTAGTTGCTAGGCAGAACAGGGAGATGCTGTTTATCTCGGCATCTCCCCGTTCAGCCGCTCCGTGAGACGATCGCGGGAGTCCCCGCGGCGATCGAGTCCGCGGGGGCCGGACTCACGGGGTCCCGACCGGCGCGGGAGCGCGCCGCTCCCGGCGCGCTCCCGATGGCACGGACAGGCGAAAGGAGGGACGTATATATACGCCCTCCTGCCTGTACGTGCCATTCTGTCGACGTATATCGTCGTGCGCCGGTCGGCATGTGGTTAATGCATGCTGTTAGACAGGATAATTTGGTTGCAGGCTGGTTGGTAAGCTGGTGTTGTGTGTTATTCTCATGCTACCACTTTAAATAAAGTGCAAATATAAGAGATGAACAGCTGCAAGCACTATAAAGCGTATCTGTGTCTAATGTGTAAAAGAAAGAAAAAAAAAAATGAGGGTAGGGTTGTGCTGTCCACAAGATAGTAAATATAAATAAAGTGACTCCTAGAGATATAGCATGTATTCCAAAGTCATCCACATATGTAAACAAAATAAGTGATCATGATAAATAAAGTTGCTTCAATAATAAAGTGATATTAGTAATGCACAATAAATGGTGTGTACTTTGAAGGTCACGAACTCTTCAATTCTAATACAGCATATTTTATACAATATGGTGCATAATAAATGACTATGAACATGCGTCTCAAGGCTAAACACTATATCATATACACATGCAAGTGTTTGAACTTTGTTCTATCATCACTGCCAATACTTGCTGAACTGCATACTCTTGCAGAGGGCACTTCACAAAATGCATAGACCTATATACATGCAAGTGTTTATGCAACGGTTAGTACTTAGGAAGGCTGTAAATTTGGAATGCTTTCATAAATAGAAGTGCTAATAGTTTATTTAATAGTTTATGTACAGAAGAGAAAATCCTAAACAAATCAATACAGTATTTGGTGTGACCACTTTTTGCCTTCAAAACAGCATCAATTCTTCTAGGTACACTTGCACTCAGTTTTTGAAGGAACTCATCAGGTGGGTTGTTCCAAACATCTTGGAGAACTAATCACAGATCTTCTGTAGGCTGCCTCAAATCCTTCTGTCTCTTTATGTAATCCCAGACAGACGCAATGCTACTAAGATTAGGGCTCTGTGGGGGTCGAACTATCACTTCCAGAACTCCTTATTCTTCTTTACATTAAAGATAGTTCTTAAGGATATTTTGCTGCATGTTTGGGGTCGTTGTCCTGCTGCAGAATACATTTGGGTCCAATCACACGCCTCCCTGTTGGTATGGAATGATGGATAAGTATCTGCATGTATTTCTGAGCATTGAGGACACTGCTGATTCTGACCAAATCTCCAACTTCATTTGCAGAAATGTAGCCCCAAACTTGCACAGATACTCCACCATGCTTCACTGTTGCCTGCCAACATATTATTGTACCGCTCTCCAGCCCTTCACAAGCAAACTGCCACCTGCTACAGGAAAATATTTCTAATTTTGACTCAGTCCAGAGAACCTGCTGCCCTTTTTCTGCACCCCAGTTCCTATGTTTTCGTGCATAGTTGAGTTGCTTAGCCTTGTTTCCACCTTGGGAGGTATGGCTTTTTTGCCCCACTTAGGGCCAGACTTCTCAGACAGTAGAAGAGTGTACCTGGGTCCCACTGGTTTCCGCCAGTTCTGTGATGGCACTGCCAGACATCTTTCAATGTTGAAGGGAGTAAGCATGATGGGTCTTTCATATGCTGCATTAAGTTTCCTTGGCCGACCATTGCGTCTACAGTCCTTAACACTGCCCGATCAAAGGTGTCCTCAATACTGAGAAATACAGGCAGATACTCATCCATCATGCCATACCATCAGGGAGGTGTGTGATTGGCCCCAGATGTATTCTGCAGCAAGACAACAACCCCACACATACAGCCAATGTCATTATCTTCAGTGTAAAGAATAACATGGAGTCCTGGAAGTGATTGTTTAGCCCCCACAGAGCCCTGATCTCAACATCAAGTCTGTCTGGGATTACATGAAGAGACAGAAGAATTTGAGGCAGCCTACATCCACAGAAGATCTGTGGTTAGTGCTCCAAGCTGCTTGGAACAACCTACATGTTGAGTTCCTTCAAAAACTGTGTGTACCTAGAAGAATTGATGCCGGTTTGAAGCCAAAGGGTAGTCACACCAAATATTGATTTGATTTGGATTTTTCTTCTGTTTGCTCACACTGCATTTTGTAAATTGATAAAAAATAAACAATTAAAATATATTTTTTGAAAGCATTCTTACTTTACAGCATTTCTTCAGACCTGCCTAAAACTTTTGCACAGTACTGTGTAATATATACATACACACACACACACACACACACACACATATAGGAAACCTGTTACATTTTAAGTAATTCATCTTTTAATTCCATGAGTATAAAACATATCAAAGTACAAAGGGTAAAAAAAAAAAAAAAAAAAAAAAAAAAAGATACCTGTGACATGACTTCCAGACTCCAACTATCAGCCATGCTGATTGGCTGCGTAGGATTGGTAGGGATTTTGCTGTTTTTCTCAGATGGCCGCAGCAAGGTTGGGCCAAACACAGTAGCCAGGTTATGCAGGGACATCTTATTCACACACTCCTTCTCGGCCACCCTGAATCAAATGACAGAAGTCAGAAAACAAATTTTCACCTGTTCATCCTTTACTGCATCTCACTGCTGTGGATTTCCTGCAAACTCTTTGCAGTCAATTGCGGTCTACATGAACAAGCACCAGTGATCGGTGCATGGCATTTTTTAGGGCAGGTTTCCTGATGGTGAGAACAGTGGACCGTGTCTGCATAATGGGCGTTGAAATGGCAACTTACAGTCTTCACTGGAAGACCCTGTAACAGGGTGACAACACAGAAGCACAACTAGGAGACAGGGACAGTGCACTGTCACTCTTCCGGAGCAAGATAGTATATTCAACAGAGCAGAAGGAAGAAAATAGGAGAAGCTCTTTGTTAGAGTTTATATACACTTTAGGGGTGTATTTATAAAAATTTTGCATAGCAACTCACTCAACGAAAGTACATGCACATTCATTCTGTGCAAATATGGGGGAAAAAATGTTATTAGGCCATTTACTATCCTGGTTGAATGTTTTAAATGAATTTGGCTTAGATAGTGTTATTTAAATATATAGTATATACAGTATCTCACAAAAGTGAGTACATCCCTCACATTTTTGTAAATATTTTATTATATATCTTTTCATGTGACAACACTGAAGAAATTACACTTTGCTACAATGTAAAGTAGTGAGTGTACAGCTTGTAAAACAGTATAAATTTGATGTCCCCTCAAAATAAATCAACACAGCCATTAAAGTCTAAACCGCTGGCAACAAAAGTGAGTACACCCCTAAGTGAAAATGTCCAACTTGGGCCCATATAGCCATTTTACCTCCCCGGTGTCACTCATTCGTGTTACATAGGTCTCAGATGTGAATGGGGAGCAGTGTGTTAAATTTGGTGTTATCGCTTTCACTCTCTCATACTGGTCTCTGGAAGTTCAATATGGCACCTCATGGCAAAGAAATTAATTGTCTCTCTACATAAAGGCCGGGGCTAAAAGAAGATTGGCAAGAATCTGAAACTGAGCTGCAGCACAGTGGCCAAGACCATACAGCGGTTTAACAGGACAGGTTCCACTCAGAGCAGGCCTCGCCTATATTACACACACACATATACATATATATATATATATATATGTATGTATGTATGTGCGTATATATATATATATATATGTATGTATGTATGTATGTATGTATGTATGTATGTATGTATGTATGTATGTATGTATGTATGTATGTATATGTATATATATATATATATATATATATATATATATATATATATATATATATATATATATATATATATATATATATATATATATATATATATATATATACATACATATACATATATATATATATATATATATATATATATATATATAGCACCCCTGTCCTGCCCAGACCTAACCACTTCCATCTACAACAATACGCTGTCATCCTCCCTAGACGTACTAGCTCCTTTTTCTACACGCAGAACCAGGCCCCATCTGCCACAACCCCGGCAAACAGACACCAGAAGTCTCAAGAGACGCAGCCGTGCTCTTGAGCGAGCATGGCGTAAATCTAGGTCCCTGCAAGACTGCCCTTCTGAAATACAACTCATGCCTCCACATTGCTAAACAAACCTACTACAACACTCTCATCAAAAACCTCTCATCCAAACCTTGTCAACTCTTTTCTACCCTTAATTCCTTACTTCACCCCCCCACCCACCAACTTGCTTACCGCTCAACATTTGCCAACCATTTCAAAAGCAAAAATCGATACAATTCGCAAGGAGATATCCAGCATTCAACCTGCTCTTTCACAGAACCTGCTCTCAATCTTTTTCTGGCTGGAATTCCGCCAGCAAAAGTCCGATGGAGCATACACACAGTCGCATTTTCCGACCAAAAGCTCTCATCAGATTTTGCTGGCGGAATTTCCGATTGTGTGTACGCGGCATTAGACCTCTCTGCTGCCTTTGACACAGTTGACCACCTGCTCCTTCTCAGCAAACGACCACTTCCTTGGCCTCTGTGATTCTGCTTCATCCTGGTTCTCCTCCTACCTATCTCAGCGCACTTTCAGTATCACTTACAACTCAATCTCCTCTACTCCTCTTCCTCGCTCTGTTGGGGTACCCCAAGGCTCTGTCCTTGGGCCCCTCCTATTCTCGCTCTATACCTCTTCCCTGGGCCAGTTGATAACCTCCCATGGCTTCCAATACCACCTCTACGCCGATGATACCCAGATCTATCTCTCCACTCCTCAACTCACCCCCTCGATCGCCTCACGGATCTCAAACTTACGGAACGACATATCAGTATGGATGTCACACCACTTTTTCAAACTAAATTTTTCTAAAACTGAGCTTGTAATATTTCCTTCTTCCCGGTCTCCCCCTCCATGACTTTACCATGAAGATCAACAGCACAACCATTGGTCCCTCCACACATGCCAGGCTGCTGGGTGTAAACCTTGACTCTGACCTCTCCTTAAGCCCCCACATCCAATCACTGGCTAAGTCCTGCCGCCTTAACCTCCGCAACATCTCCAGAATTCGACCCTTCCTGACTAATGACACCACAAAGCAACTTATTCACTCCTTCATTATTTCCCACCTTGACTACTGCAACTCTCTCCTCAATGGCTTAACCTTACGCAGGCCATCCCCCCTTCAGTCTATTATGAATGCTGCTGTTAGACTAATACACCTCACTAATCGATCTGTGACTGCTGCCCCTCTCTGCCAATCCCTTCACTGGCTTCCCCTACCCCACCGTATAAAATTCAAAATGCCAACCACAACATACAAGGCCATCTACAACATCGCCCCCCAGCTACATCACCAACCTCATCTGCAGATATCGCCCAAATCATCCCCTCCGCTCCTCCCAGGACCTCCTGCTCTCTAGCTCCATTGTTACCGCCTCTCATGCTCAACTTCAGGACTTCTCCAGAGCCTATCCCATCCTCTTGAATTCCCTGCCCCGGTATTCCGATCAGCCCCCCTAACCTGTCCACCTTTAGGAGATCCCTGAAAACTCACTTATTCAGGGAAGCCTATCCCACACCCACCTAACAACTGTCCCTGAGCCACCCCCATCAAATTATTCCCTGCATCCATTAACTTTTGTACCACCCCCCCCTCCCTTTATAATGTAAGCTCTACGAGCAGGGCCCTCCTGTCCATTCTGTATTGAACTGTACTGCAATTGTGCTGCCCCCCTCTAGATTGTAAAGCGCTGCGTAAACTGTTGGTGCTATATAAATCGTGAATAATAATAATAATACGTATTAGATGATGCTAAGCATTTGGCTACTAAATGGGGAAAAGTATCATGAGAAATTCAGATGATATTTGATGTCATTGAGGCGCCATTTTTAAAATCACTGTAAAACATTTGACCAGCAGAGGAAATGGCAGAAATAACATTCATTTTTTGCACCGTTCGCATGTGCATGCACTTTCACTGGGTGAATTACTTTGCAAAATTTTCTATAAATACACTACTAATGCTCTATTCCTCTTTATGAAACATTTTAAATGTCAGGCAGAATTTCATACATTTTTTTTGGTGCTGTGGACAAATAAACTTCCTTCTTAAGACCATTTTTTTTTTCTTTTTTAATCACAATATTTTAGAAAGTGCAAATGGCCCACCATAACATGTTATGATATATATGGGGAAGGTTTAGAAATGGTCATTCTGTCTACTAGTTCCAACATTTGCCCATATGTGGCTTTACAAAATCCCTGCTGTGATAACGTACCCAGTCAAATGCTATGGTTACATACAGAGCTATCACATTACCTTTTGAGGTGGTCCAGTAGAAACAGGAAAGTGAGTAGGCTGGGCTCTGGTAGAGACAACAGCAAGTTCAACATACAGCTCTCTTTGGCCACAGGATCAGATAATGCTGAAGAAAAATAACCTAATTAATAGAGCTTGATAAAACATGCATTAACTATTTTTACTAAATCTTGAACAATAAAGAACCACTTTTAAAAGGTAGATTACTGAGCCTTACCAACTCCTTCAACAAAGTTGGGATATAGTTCATCTGTGAAAAGTGGTGCTGGGAGTTCCCGAAAATACAACTTGAGGGTTCCAGCAATGGCATTAACATCCATGTCACTCATCATAACAGACACATCTTTGTTATCTAAAGGGATAAAGATAAAATAACAGTGAGTATGTACAAACTTCATACCACCACAGTGTTATCTATCATCAGTATTTCACTCAGTACAGTATTGTAAAATTCAAGACATATTAAAAACAAAGTGATAAAGACATTCACAGGAGCTCACAATTTAATAATGCGTCTCTGATTCTGTCTCTAAAGGGTTTCAGTGCCAGATGTACCTAGGTGGATGCTGCATCTGTCCCCAGCTGTCTCTGCTCCGAGAACCAAGCCATCGAACACTACCGATGGCTCGGTTCTCTTGGCGACCCTAGAGAAGAGCTGCTGACTGTCAATCAGTGTCTCTCCTCTCAGCTCCTCCACGCTCATTGAAGCGCTGAGCTGTGGAGGGGTGGGAGCGGCTATCTCAGCGGCTCACTGAGAGGCTTAGACTGCCATCAGTCCAGGCACATGGTAGATCTAGACTTCTGAAGTCGGGATGAAGCAGTGCCTGGACTGAACTTGGTGATGTCAGCAGAGAGCGGACTTCAGACTGCTTTCTGCTGAAAAAGGGTCACAGGAGTGCAATTCGTTTTGCACTCCTGTGACCCTTTTCAGCAGAGAGCGGTCTGAAGTAGGAGAAGCCCAGCCAAACAAGCCCAGGCTGGACTTCTCCTTTAACCCTTTTGTTTTTCTACACATTTTTTTCACTTAAAAATCCCATATGTGATATAATTTTGTTTAGACAAGTTATTTTGAATGAGACATCAGGGGTTTATTTGACCCCTGATGTCTCACCTGTCTTCCACTGAAGCCAATGGTGGCACAAATCACGCTCCATTACCTTCTTCCTTGGCCACAGAGGTTGGTGAAAGCGATAGCCAAACCCAGAAGTGATGAAATGTGCATCACTTCCATGTTAATTTTAGCTGCAATACCAGCCAACAGTCTGCCCCTACTGCTGCTGATGTATGAAATATTTCAGAGGCAGTGAATAGGTTAAATCCCAATTAAAGGCTCACATATTTGTATTGTTATATGGCCCTGTAAGTAACGCAAATCTTATGACTTGGCAGATTTTGCTTGAAAACGCTTTAAAGTACCTTTTTTTTCTCTCACTCTCAACCTCTTACCTGCTTTCTTTTCTTGCCCTTCCACTGCAATGGTCTGCGCTGGCACAGCTGAGCATAAGCTAGACCCCAGAGCACATATGTCCTTAAAGACTTGTACTACAGGGGAACAGAGGGGGTGTGTCAGACCATTATCTATTACTAAGCCCCCGGTAACAACGCTGCGACTTGTCATGCGATTTGACCGTTTCAAATTGCATGACAAGTCGCACCCTATTGTCCGTATTGGATGCGGTCAAATCGGAGTCGCACAGATTTTGAAAGTAGTTCCTGCCCTACTTTTTGCAAGTTCAGATGTGACTTGCATAGACATCTGTGCATGAAGTCACACAGATGTATTCCAAGTTGCACCTGAAGTAGCACTAAAATGCTACTTTGAAATCGTGCTATGAGTGAAGTAGCATGATTTCAATGTCACGATCGGTGTGACAGGGGTTTGAGTGTACTAAGTAACTCTGGTGCCTATTGGACTGCACAGTCACTCTCACGTGATGTAACAGGAAAGTAGAGGTAAGACTAGGGCAGCCTGTAGATGGGCTGTTTTTTTTCAATTAGCAAGCGGGCTGATGGAAAAAGCGAAACAAATGGTTTCCCTCATGTACACAAGTAATGTGGTTGGAGGTATCACCCCCCCCCCCCCCCCAGTCGATCGTTAGATTGGCCTCAGTCAAGTGGGAATGGCCATAGATGAATCAAAATTTGGCTAGTCCCTGCAAAATGGCAGAATTTTGATCCATCTATGGCCAGCTTAAGAAAATCGAGGTTATCAGCACACTGTCTGACTGCACTAGATTTACATGTACACCTACTTGAATCAAATGCATTCTTCAAGGCTTGAATGTCAGTGGCTACCCCTGATACCCGGTAGATTCCGACTTCTTCCATGCCGCGTCTCTCAATTTCCTCCACGCACTGTCGCACTATATATGGCACTTTTGAACGCTCCCTCCTGAGGAAACAAACGTTTATGTAAATTTGATGCATAGATAAATACTTCTCATCAAGAGGAAGAAGATGGCAAGGTGCACTTCAATATTCACAATTAACTTACTTGGTAACAACGCCAATTTTCACTCCAAACACCCCGGTCTGTTTTCGCGAGGGAAGACGCTTTAGGCTGAACTCTCGGCTTGTGAACTTCAGTGACAACTTGACCTCTATCTATAGAAAAAATGGTCAGTTATCTGGGGATAGTGAGAGGTTTCAAATACCAGGGTTGAGGGTAAGATGTAATTGGGAAAACAAGGCTACACAGAGGAACAGAAAAATCCTAGAGGGGGTATGGGGGCGGCAAAATGTAGTCAATTAAAATCTGGCCAATATATATGCTATCGAATACAGCTTGTGGGGGACAAATGTATCCACATATCTGCATTAATATCTGCTACTTACCCCATTCATAGACACAACTGAACGTTGCCAATCCTTCCCCATGACCATGTTGGGGTCCAGCTAGAAAGCAAGACAAAACAGAGCTGGTCAAGGCAGGGTAGGCTAAATGTTACACAATTCAAGGGTCAGCTTGTCGCACCCAAATAAAAAAAGCTCTTTGACATAAAAAGAAAAAAAAAGAAAAAAGTTTTAAAATGTTTAACCAGCAGAATTTTTGCATGAATTTGGTAATCTGGATCCAGCTTAGAAGGAGCTATAAAGCAAGGTACTACGAGAATAAGGCACAGTTAAAGTGCAAATCTAGCTGTCTCTCATTAAGGAGAGGTTATTTACTAGACTGACAACTGTAACAGGTAGGCTGAGCACATTTAACATAATTGTCAAAGTATTTACTCCACTCAGACAGCCCAGGTGCAGCAAATAACCTCTTATAGACATGAATGGCTGTGTGCTGCTGTACTTGTGCATACAGTGGTCTGTCGTAAACATGAGCATGGCGTGCAGACATATGCAAAAAAAAAAAAATTGAAAATTAAATTTTTTGCATATGCCCATATGCTGTAGTTGTGTATACGATAACATTGCTGTATTACACGAGTACAGCAGCACACAACCATTCTTGCCAATGGGTGGCTGTACACTGCACTTGGGCTCTGAAAGGAGGGGGCATTTGGCAGAAGGGATGTGCCAAAAGCGACGGCGAGGGACCCGAAAAGAGGAGGATCCAGGCTGCTCTGTGCAAAACTATTTCACAGAGCAGGTAAGTATAACATGTTTATTATTTTTAAAGAAAAAAAATTAAAATAAAGTATCACTTTAAGTAGCGATAGTAGGGTCATAGTAAATCTGTGTCATTACTCCTGTATTACACTGCCTTTGAGCAAGATTAGTAAATCTGCACCACGGTATATCATAAAACATTATTTGAATCACTGACTACATTTTCTTATCTTTGCAGATTTTTACAAAACAAGGTGCTTACCTGTACTTGACCTTTTGCCACCATACGTTCACTACACTCCCCACCGTCCTCCCTTATAGGCCGGTTCTTGTTGTAGAACTTTTCATAGCAAAGTATGCGCAGCGTCTGAGACCCCTCAAGTTCGATTTCAAATTCCTATGTGGAAATAAAGCAATAGCACAGAATGAACTGAAGAACCTGTATCAATTTTTCTTGAATGTCATTTGATGGCAATCTCTAGTTCCACAATGATGGAAACACCCAGGAAAGAATTCTCAGCAGTGGCTGTTAAAGTGATTGTAAAGGCAGAAGGTTTTTTTATCTGAATGCATTAAAAAAGCCTTCTGTGTGCAGCTCCCGCTGCTGTCAAAGTCAGTGAGCCAATGAAGAAGGGGGTGGGGCCAAACGGTGGCTCTGTGTCTGAATGAGCATAGAGCTGCGGCTCGGCTCAGGTGCCCCCAAAACAAGCGGCTTGCTGTGAGGGCACTCGACAGGAGAAAGTGGCCAGGAGCTTCGAAGAGGGACCCGAGAAGATGAGGATCTGGGCTGCTCTGTGCAAAACCACTGCACAGAGCAGGTAAGTATAACACGTTTTTTTGTTTTTCTTTTTATTAAAAAATAAGGACTTTAGTATCACTTTATTATATAACTTGTATATATATTACTTGTTTTGCTTTCTGAAGCAGTCGAGCAGTGTTAATTTTGACATCAAATTTTTGTTGTATTTTAGTCATCTGAATTGTTTTACTTTTAGTTGCATTTTAGGCGACTAAAATCTCCAGTACATTTTAGTCTACTAAAATCCAGTGGGTTTAGTAAAATTGTAATGCATTATTTAAGCATTTCTCTAGAATTGGCAAACTCATTATATACTTCTAGTAAAAAATCGAATAACGTTATTTATTGTATTAAGATTTGAACATGCACTACAGACACAGATTTAGCCGTAATATAGAACACCTCCATAAATAAAAGTTTCATAAACAAATAAAAATATTGCTTTTTGACAAACAGAAGTGAAACTTTAAAATCTAAAAAAAAAAAAAAAAAAAAAAAAAAAAAACTGTAAACTGCATTGGCTGTACAGTCTTTGCACACACATACATATATTTATATATATATATATATGTCGCCTATGGAGATTTTTTAAGTACAGTAGTTTGGCATCATTCCACGAGCACACGCAGATTTAAAGCATTACAGGTTAGGCATCTAGTTATTCGGTGTAACATCATCTTTTATAATATACAAAAAAATTGGGGTATATGTTCTGTTTTGTTGTTTTTTTAACCACTTGCCAACCGCCTAACTATAAATGTACTTCATTGATTTGACCTTAAATACTGGGGTTATGGCCGGCTTTCAGATAAAAGTGGTCCCAGTGGCGGTTCTAGTTATTGCCTCACTGACCACCCACTTTATCCACATGCGATTCCCCCTGCTGGGGGGGGGGGGGGGGAGAGGGGGACTTCAGGCATGGGGGGGCCCCTGAAGCCCCCCTCCCCAGCAGAGGGAATCGCATGTGGATAAAGTGGGTGTTTTTTTTGTTTTCTTTTTAGATTTTAAAGTTTCACTTCTGTTTGTCAAAAAGCAATTTTTTTATTTGTTTATGAAACTTTTTGTTGCGAACAGACAGCCCTGGTTTTTAGTTTCTTCTGACTATACTAGCGTCCGTTTGTTCTGGGTCTGCGATTCTGAAATTATTAAAAAGAGGAACTATAGCAATTGCCAAAAAAATAAAACAAAGGATAAGTCAACAGCATTCTCACAGTCTTCCTGCAGCTGAGCTTTTCCCCTTTATGGGCCGACCACATCTTGTTTTGGACTGTGTCTCCATACTGTCATCTTGATAGAGAAGGGGGTGATCAGATCAGGAAGCAGCAGTAGAAGGTGCAAAATTCCCAGAAAGAATTAAGTGCTCGGAGATGCATGTCCTTACATACAGCTTTTTCTCCATCAAGAACAGCAAGCAGCATAATAGAGACATCTCAAATCCCAGGAGACTTTGGCACAGTGCCAGAGATCTGACACTGTAAATATACAGCTATGAGCCTGTAAGCCCAGGAGTGTCTAGCTGCAAAAAGTGCTAGGCTATTTTTTCTTTACGATTAATGTCGGACAAAAGGGTACTGCTTAGGAACAAATTAAAATTTTAGATGTTCCCTATAAACATAGCAAATATTCACTTTGGGTTCAGGTCCACTTTAAGGCCAGAGATATCTAGGTAAGAATTTTCAGACTGAGATCAGCAGTTGCAGCCTTCACAATTCTTTAGATACAGGTTTCCTTCAACCCTTCTTGCAGTTTGAAAATCAGTATTTAGCTGTACTTTCAAGACAGAGAAACATGTTTATTGTTCAAAAAAAGCTTGGTTTCTTTCAGGCAGTATTTGTTTTATCCTGCACTGACATTAGCTTGACATACTTGTCATCAGATGCAGCGTTGTTGTAAGTCTGCCCTGTATTTGCTTTGGAGGAAAATCACCAGTTTTTTTTTTTTAAAGCTCTTCTGTGTGCATGGTAATGGGCTTTTAGATATGTTACATTTAGATGAAATTTAGAGCTAGTATCTGTTTTTTTTCAATTTGTGGGAGACGAAAATAGCATTAAACTGCCCTTATTAACTTAACTTATTTTGACATTGTGATTAACCACTTTGGTCTCACACCTGTTCACCCCTTATGGACCAGAGCATATTGCAAATGTCTGCTATTATTCTGTGATCATTTTGTCAATACTTAAAAAAACAATATATGTATTACGTTGTTATCGTAAAGCAGAGTTCCACCCAAAAATGTAACTTTCGCTTTAAGTTAAGGCATATAATTATTTTTTTTGGGGGGGGGGGGGGGCAGATCCCCTCTTTTTAGAGGATTACAGCTCCCATTTCCTCCCAGGGCACCGCGGCACGGGAAGAAAGATCACCTCTCCCTCCCTTCTCGGCAATCATCTGGGACACGTCACAGGTCCCAGATTAATGCCCAGCCAGTCAGTGTGCAGCGCAGCTCGCGCACTGCGTGCCCGGCTGTGAACCCGCAGCCAGGCGCCCACAGTGACAATGCCGGCGCCACAGAGAGGAGGGGGAGAGGAGTGGGGCCTCGTTCGCCTGCATAGCTGGACCGTGGGACAGACGAGTGTCTGATTAATAAAAGTCAGCAGCTGACTTTTATATGGGTGGAACTCCGCTTTAAAAAGGACAAACAAGGCTTTCTTTGTGAATATTGTTCTGCAACAATGATTTTTTCGCAACCCTTAGACAATTAAACGTAATAAAAACTAAGCAAAAGGAACTTTTTCTTTTTTTAAGCAGTGTTCGTTTAAGGAAAAAAAAAATGTGTTCCTGCACATAAGTGTGCATTTTATTCTGTAATTCTTCCTGTTTAAAACACTAAAATTATGAGTGTGGTAAAAAGCATTGCAAAGTTATGTACAAATCAAGTAGTTTTTTTCGATTTTGAGCTTTTTTTCAGTGTAATGCATGTAAATATATGTAAAAGGTGTAAAAATATTGATGAACAAACCAAACAGAAAAAAAATTAAAACAGTGATGAAATAGAAATAAAAAAATCACCAGGAAAATAATAATTAAACAGAGAAGGCGAATGGGGAGTTAATTAGGGCTGCTTACAATAAACTAATGGTTAATAAGGGGGTTCAACAGAGGAACATTTAAATTAAAAAAATGCTTGTCAGCATTCTTTAACCGCTTCCCGACCACCCACTGCATATATACGTCAGCAGAATGGCACGGGCAGGCAAAAGCACGTACCTGTACGTGGTCGTGCATTTGCCTGCCTGTGGGTTGGCGCGCTCGCGACCCGGTCGGGAGCTCCGTGACCCCGGCCGTGGGACCAGCGGACCTGATCGCCGCTGGTGTCCCGCGATCGGGTTACAGAGCTGAAGAACGGGGAGAGGTATGTGTAAACAAACCTCTCCCCGCGCTTCCTACTCTGCCTGTCATTGATTGGCTGTTCCCGGTCATCGGGAAAGCCGATCAATGACGTCAGACGTCAGCCCCGCCCCCTAATGTAAAAAAAAACACACACGTCACAGCCCATAACCCCTCCCCCTAGTGGTTAACCCCTTCACTACAACTGTCATTTATACAGGAAACAATGCATTTAAATAGCATTGATTGCTGTATAAATGATAATGGTCCCAAAAATGTGTCAAAAATGTCCGATGTGTCCGCCATAATGTCGCAGTCACAATAAAAATCGCTGATCGCCGCCATTACTAGTAAAAAAAAAAAATATTAATAAAAATGCTATAAAACTATCCCCTATTTTGTAAACGCTATAACTTTTGCGCAAACCAATCAATAATCGCTAATTGCGATTTTTTTTACCAAAAATATGTAGAAGAATACGTATCGGCCTAAACTGAGGAAAAAAAAAAGTTTTTTTTATATATTTTTTGGGGATATTTATTATAGCAAAAAGCAAAAAATATTGCATTGTTTTCAAAATTGTCGCTCTATTTTTGTTTATAGCGCAAAAAATAAAAACCGCAGGGGCGATCAAATACCACCAAAAGAAAGCTCTATTTGTGGGAAAAAAAGGACGCCAATTTTGTTTTGGAGCCACGTGGCACGACCGCGCAATTGTCAGTTAAAGCAACGCAGTGCCGAATCGCAAAAAGGGGCCTGGTCCTTTGGCTGCCAATTGGTCCGGGGCTGAAGTGGTTAACTGACTTCATCTGCAAATCAAAGTTTACCCCTTTGATCTGTAGATGAACAAACAGAAAGTTACAAAATGAAAAAGCCAGACTGCCTTTTTTTTTTTTTTTTTTTACAGCTCCTAGCTCCTGTTGCCGGGACCATCTCTGTGTACACGGAAATGCAGCTGTGATTAATCAGAGCTGAATTGCTGTGTACTGTGATGGGGGGATCCCAGCAGCAGGACAGAAAGACTGGACATATTAGACATGCCCTGTATACAATGATATTTTTTTGACGTGTCTAGCACACCCAGAGTCTGCAACTGGTTAAAAGTTGGAAAATATTTTTTCTATAATGTTAAGGTATGTGTCACAGCAGTAACAAACCATACTGACCACCAGTGGTGGTGCTCCATGCGTCCGACCCCCTGATCTACATACAGGGCACCGGACTATGGATTCCAATAGGGAGGGGGGGGTGTTTTTTTTTTTTTTAAGCACATGATTAGAGCCAGAGGCTCTAATAGGCTTCAAAAAAGGGTGGGCTCGGGGAGCAGAGCACTGCACCCTTATCCCACCCACTTGTGTGGCAATAGTGAATGAATATTTACTATGACACACTGACCCTCCTCCTAGCCAATCTATTGGACAGGGAGTCTTAGGCTACTTTTACACCGAGGCACTGGGCGTGCTGTCGGTAAAGCATCTCTATATTTAGCGTCGTTTTACCGTCGTTTACCCCCCGCGAGCAGCCGAAAAAGGGTTAAAAAGGCAGTGCTTTGCAGGCGGTTTGGAGCGCTGCCACATTGTTTTCAATAGGAAGGGGCACTTTAGGAGCGATAAATACACCGCTCCTACAGCGCTCCAAAGATGCGGCTTGCAGGACACTTTTCAGCGTCCTGCAAGCGCACCGCTCCAGTGTGAAAGCCCTGTGGGCTTTCACACTGGAGACACAGCAGCGGCTGTTTGAAGGCGCTATTTTTAGAACTTTAGCACCTGCAAAGTGCCTCAGTGTGAAAGGGGCCTTAGTCTTAGGACTGATGTTAGTTTCTCCCCCCCCCACAAAATTTTGAGCACCAGCCACCACTGCTGACCACCTTGGTTCAGAAACTCCAGTATTAAATGTTAAAACACAACCATGGTTCCCAATATTTTATTGGGGACACAGATATCATGTTTTAAATGATTTCTGTATTCCCAGTCATACCTGTTCTTCTAAATTTCTTTTATTACTTTCCAACTTCTGTCACCGGTATCTGAAGGGGGGGGTGATCACTCTCAATGGGTTCACATATAATACAAAGCGATCAGAGGTTCTAACTCTTAAAGTCTGGTACACACTTTTAGTTTTTTGTTGAACATGAAAACAATTATCAGCTATGGTCGGAGCCGCTGTACTCACTATGTGAAGTACGTATAGTGATCTTCCCTGCTGAGCTGTGGTGTTTTGACAGGGGACTGCTGCCCCCATCTCCCCCCCCACCCCGCCAAGACATTCCGACCAGCTCTCTCCGCCATTGGTTTAGAGCGCTGATCGGGAGTCGGTCGGCTGCTGGTTTTCCCGCATGCTCATCCGACAAACACACATGTCGAATGTCGGGCGTTTTCTTTAACTGGCCAATGTCTCCCGATGTTCAGCCTGTGTGTACCCTTCTTTAGGGTCTGTGTTTATGGGCTTTTGTTTGCTTTAAGTGGGTTTTGCATTCCTAGTTTTAGGAATACAAAGACTGCTTGATGCAGGTCAGGAGGTCAACTGCAAGTCAAGTGCACCTGTCAATGATTTCTGACTAATTTCAGAAACATCTCAAACTGGATGTCATCTAAAGTTGGGCTTTAAACGTGATTCTTTCAAAACTCATCAAAACCTGTATGAGCAGAAGATACAAGTACCCTCCCTCTTCACGGTACTTGGTTGCTAGTTAAGTGTACTTCAGTGTATTTTAAAATCTCTCTACCAAAAAGATGCTGCTCATATTTGTTAAGTGTTTACATTCACATTTCAATGCCTCTAGACCCCTACAAAACACTTAAAGACTGCTGAAGGGCTTGTTCATACTGGCAGATTTTATGCTGGTTTTTCCCCGTAAAATCTGTTTCCTGATTCTCTCGCAATGCTACTCAATCGAAATCCTGGGTGAGAAGATGTTTAACTGCCTAAAAGAACAAGATCAGTTTTTAAAACCATAGGTACTATATTCCTCCCTAATCTAATCAAAAACAACTAGAACACTGGAGAAATATGGTGCACAAAATCATCCCCACCTCATTCCAGCTTGGGTCAGTTGTGTTGCGATAGACTCGTGTTTTTGCCTTGTTAACAAAATATCCAAAAGAATCCACTTCCAGTGTACAGAACAAATCTGTTGGAGTCAAATACAACAATGTAAAAAAAAACAAGCCCAGTTAAAAACAACCTGCTGTACTTGCTGTGCAAGGGGACTGCAAGATGGACCATATATACTCTTACTTACTTGAGCTTTGCTGGAACCCAGTGGCAGAGTGCACGATGACATTTAGAAAACCATAAAGGCCAGAAGATTCATCATCTAGAGAGAATATGCAACAAAAATGTCAGCATAGACTATTAAAAACACCATCCTGTATAGTAACGTCTTACAGTAAAATAATGAGAAACCGGCTATATTTATTGGACTTCACAGAGGTTTGCAACTCCCCAAAATGGTAAAAACGCCATCCTCACCAGTAACAAAATAATGATGAATGATAAGAAAATGAAAATACCACAAACAGGGTCAGCAATACACACAGAATCCCACCACTACGTTCTTAAAGTAGAAGTCTGGGCAAAACCTAACTAAGCTTAAACCGATTCCCACCAGTAATGTGTATACTTACCCAATCTCTGCTCTGGTCCAGTCATGTGAATTCTCCAGTGAGCGGCTTCAGGGGAAAGGAGGAAGCAGTGGCAACTGCTGCACAGCCTTGGTGGTGATGTCACCCATAGACTTACTTAGGGGCATTCATTGTATGCTGTCCCTATTCTACACTGAAGCCATCGCTGGGAGCCGATCATGTGACCTGATCTAAGCCTTAGATTAGGCAAGTATACACATCTTTCCTTTACAGGGTAGTTAGCATAGGGCTTCAAATGGGGGCGGGAGCAAGTTTAAGCTCCTCCACCTCAACTCTGCAAACATTAGTGTGTTAAAATCAAGGGGATAAACTTTGTTTCAACTAATCTCACTGTTATTTATATTTTTTCCTAAGCAAGGAGGATCCAAACAGATGCAACAGAAGTGTAACATGCTGCCAGTTTGGCATCACATTTCTCAGATAGGCTATTCAAAACGAGTGATTATTATCTGCTCATCTCTTACTGAAAAATCCTTCTTACCTTCCTTACTCAAAGTCAAAGGAACCCTATGGACAGTCTGCAGTTTAACACAGGAGTTTGTTAACATTTGGATTTCCAGCGAAGAGAGAGAGAAACTTTTCATGCCTACAAAAAAAGGAACCATTTGTTAGTGATAAAAAAACTTTCTACGAATAATAAATAAAATCAAACTATTTTTTCCACAAAAAGTTTTATTTTATTTTGAAAAGATTCATAAGAAATACAGAAAGTACATTTCAGAACTTACAAAGGTTCTAGTGCATTTAAAATCAACAAGGCATTACAATTCAGACAGTTATAAACCAATAAACTAAAATTTAGTGCCCCTCATGTGCCCTCCTTAGACGGTCTAGTAGGGATCTAGCCCCTTGATTTCTAGTGGTTGTGGCAGGGTATTTAGAATTTTCCCTTTCCAACATAGAGCGGTGATGCCACGATGTTCTGTGGCTTCTCGTGATAGTACTGGGCGGCGAGGGCCAGTAAGTGGGCATAAGGCAACGTTTGGTCATACTATTGATCCTAAATTGGGGGTTGGCAGCGTCCGACTCTAGGTCGTCCTGCCATCCCAGCTCTCTCCTAGAAGAGTATTAATATAGCAAGGGGGGTAGGGGAAGAAAGAACAAAAGGAAGAACAGGGTAGAAGGGTGAAGGGGGGGGGGGGGGAGTCAAGGGGAGATGCAAACTGTCCGGGGGTAATGTGGATAGGGGGTGAGAGCAGCCACCAACTACCCTCTCTAGGTGTCCCCGAGCATAGTATAGTATATAATGTACAGGGTCTAATGCCCTCTAGGTCCACATCACCAGAGGGGCATGGACAAGTGTTTTCCTGTGACAATATTTGGTATCGCTGCGAGTTCCGAAATTCAAGCGGCATTCTGTCTTGTGAGGCATGGATCAGCTCCTCTATCGCTGCGATTTGGTTGATTCAAAGTGTTCACTCCTTCATGGAAGGGGGTGATTTGGACTTCCAATGGACCAGTAAGCATAGCCTAGCGGCATTGATCTTGTGCATGGCCATTGATTTGTAGTATCTCTTATGGGGGAATTGGAGAGGTGTAAGAGGTATTGTACTGGTGTTAATTCCAGGGAGAGTGAGGTTATCTCAGTTATTACTGCGTGGACCCTTTTCCAATACGGCTGGATCATTGGGCATGTCCACCATATATGGAGAAGGGTCCCTGGGTCATGTTCACATTTCCAACATCGGTCAGAGACCGTAGGGATAAACTTGTGGAGTATTTCTGGCGTTCTATAAAATCAAACTATTTAAATTATTGGGCTATGATAATTAAGTGCACACTCACATTTCTTCTGCTGCTCTCGGATGTTTTCTCCCCATTCAGCCCGCTCATAGTCTGACCAGGTTAGGAATGTGTAACCCTAAGAGAAACATTGTCACCAGTTAGGTAAGGCAAACACACGCACAAGTGATGTTAATAGAAGAGAAGAGACAAATATAAGGGTAGGCCAAAAAGATACAAATAATCACCTTGCCATTGCGATTGTGGACTCGGAATGCCATGCTTGGTGAGAGTAATAACAACATTGACTCTTGCTCACAGAGTTTCTTGCGCAGACGATCCATGCCTTTTCCTCCTTTGTTTGCTTTCTAGAAGAAGATTTATGTACTTAAAATGTTTAGCGATACAATGTCCTCCAGGGCTGTACCAAATACAACTAGTTTCCAGGGCTCACAGATGAGTAGAACAAATAACCTAGCAACCAGAGTTAAGCTGGCCATAGATTGGTAGATATTCTACTTTTCTTAGGAAAAGAATGTTCTAAGAAAGCGTGTTCTTATTTCTAATCATTAGTGGGTCAAATTGTTGCTCGTCTTCAACCACAGTGATGAGTAAATTCTGAGGATAGAAATGTTTTCTTGAACAAATTTATAACAGTGTATGCGGTTTTCACTAGGTGAAGTCCATTCCTTCTAAAAGCAAATTATTTTTTCAAAACGACAATTGAATACTCATACAAATTTTTCGTTCAGCATTCTATGGCCACCTTCAGTTGACACAGTTTGCATTACTGTGTGCGTGAATTATAGGCAATGCTTAAACATGCTGGGCTACTACTGGTCAGAGTTGTTATACTTTCAATGACAAATCAGGATAGGTCAGCAATGGGCTTTTCACGCAATCACAACCAAGTACTGAAATTTGCAGTAGCAACTCCTGTATCAAACATTCTACCTTTGTTTTTAAAGAAAGTTTACTCTCTTACTTTTAACTTGTTTTTAAAAATCTTGGTGGTCATTCTTAATTCCTTTTTTCGTGGATTTGTGAATCATTGACCCTAAACAAGCATATTTACATCACCTGATACTCAAATTTAGGTCAGGTAGTAAACCACAAATAATGCCAGCCCTACATGTTTTCAACCTTAAAACCAGTCACCAATGGAAGCACACATATTTCTATCTATCTTCACCAATTCTCTTTAAATTCAATAGAAGATTGTACTACTGTCATTTGGCAAAAAGCAGGCATTGGTGTGGTCTGCAGACTGTGTTGGGAGTTTGCGAGTTGCCAGGTGCTACTGGGAGAAGGGGCTGTATGTGTGTTGTAGGAAAGATAAAGTGAACAATTGGCATCCTTTGGGGAATTGTGGGGGTTGGACTTCAAACTACCTATTCAGAAAGCATTGTCTCCTATTCGGATATAAACAAGCCTTTACAAACCAAGTCTACTTTGGAAATCCTCAATCATCCTACCACCCTGTACTGAGGTAGGGTGGTGCAGGAACAAACACAGCAGAACTGGAACTCCATTAGGCATTTAGGCCTTCACATGGGCCTCAGCTTGTATACGAACAGTGTAAACAGCAAGCTTTGACAAAGGCATTTGCAGAGCTTTCAGCAAGCTTTGTTGAAGCATTTAAAGTACCAATCAACCCAAGTTCCACTTTCAAAAAGCTTCAAGAAGTGCTAAAGCCTGCTAGCAGCTTGTTTAAAGTGATGATCTGTGTTCAACATTTACAAACTGGAGCTAAAAATGGTACTTTAAAATCCTCAAAGCTTGCTGAAGGCTCTACAAATTTCTGTTCACACTGCTCTTATACAAGCTGAAGCCCATGCGAATCAGGCCTAACTGCATTTCCACAAATGGAAGAGTATGGCTGCAGTTACATCATTGTATTGCAGTCTTACAAAATGGTGATCTGGCCCATAATTTTGTTTCAAAGTAATAACACTATCTCCCCAAAACAATATTTAAAAGGTTTTCTTATATTATTTTAAAGTATTAGTCCCCCCCCCCCCAATTTCTGACGGAACATACAATATGTATTTATAGTTTCATTAAACCCACATCAAGTCAGTACATGCTGTATTATATGCTGTTCATACTCACTAGGTAACAATAGGATTAATTTTCTGTATTCTGAAAAAAAAAAACTGGTTGACCCTTCTGTTCACTGTCCATCCCTCGTGTCTGTACTGAACATTCTGGATGAACCCTCTACACACTGCTATATACCCTTTCTAGCAAACTGCAAAACAAAATAAAAAAATAAATGGGATTTTTGGCTCACATACATTGCAATACATGCGTAAGCTGCCTAACTGTGTCAAAGTAATCCCTCTATGGTTAGTCCCTATTCTGCTCTGCAAATTACTCAGTTGATATAGTGCCAACACAGGGCAGATAGACAAAAGTTGCAGGAGAACCACAAGGTTCAGGTCTGGCCACTGACCTGCAATGCAACAGAAGCAAGACATATATGTGCTCAAATCTCAATAGCTTCTACATGTATATAATCCATCAGGTGTTCTATATACACACACACACGTAGAAGCTATTGGCATTTGAGCACAGGTATGTCTTTCTTCTGTTGCACTGCAGGTCAGTGGCTGGACCTGAACCTCGTAGGCCTCCTGCAACTTCCGTCTAACTGCCCCATGTTGGAACTATATCCACTGGGGCATTTGCAATTTGCAGAACAGAGTAGGGACTGGCCATAAAGGGATTACTTTTACAAGCATAAACATGTAATGCAATGTATGAACTAAAAATCTGTGTTTTTTTTTTTTTGCAAAGTTTGCTAGAAAGGGCATCTAGCAGTGTGCAGAGGATTAATCGAGAATTTTAAGTGTTAACATGTGGCCACACCCTTTAGCACTTGATGGATTATATACACATGTAGAAGCTATTGGGATTTAAGCACAGGTATGTCTTGCTTCCCTCCCTGTCTGTGTCCCTGCTGCAGCATGAGATTGTGTAGACCAATCATTGCCACATCTACTGAGCATACTCCAGTTTCAGTTCCCTTCTAAGCTGTTAAATGTAATTCTAAGCACATACAAACTATAGACACAGGCTGGAGGGGCTTGGAACAGGCTGTGAATGGCAGAACCTCCCTCAAGATAATTCACACCATGCTTTTGCACAAAAATAATAAAGATTTGATCAAATACATATGATGATTTAAAACATGTATTTGTTTTCATGTAATTCGTATTCTGAAGGCTTTTTTTTTTTTTGTGACAGGCAACAGAGGACTAGAAGCTCCTCCTGCTTATGTTTCCCTACAGATGGGCTGGGAAATAGCTGGGTCACATAACAGTTGTATATTGAATATGAAAAAACATTACATTTTTTTTTTAATTAAAATAAATACACAGTGCCATTATCCATGTACATAAAGAGAAAGGATAATGTAAATTAAACAATGTGTGTTTAGTATTACTTTAAATTTAGGTCTATACACCACACACAGCAATGGATTAGCCTGCATTCCACACTGGCTCAGGGGCTTCTGTTCCCTCTCCATACCTCCGGCTCAGAGCAGACGTCATAGAGGCACACCTGACACCTTCAGCCAAGCTCGACTCCCCTGGTCTCCGATCCGCATTCCTGCTCACCATGGGCAAGGCTCCGTCTGGCAGACACCCCCACCCTCAGCTTGGCCTAAGTTAGCCCAACGTCCTTCTGCTATCTGGGGCATTACCATCTCCTGAACACGGCCGTGTCTCTGCCTCCAGCCATCAGGTGCATCGCCTTGAGACCGGGTGTCAATTCCTCACATAATGGTTACTGGCGCCCTTCCATGCTCCACCAGTGGGCCCACCGGATGGTGTTACCCCTCTATGCCCGTAAGCTTCCTGTGGTATCGTTGGCCTTTAATTAATTTTACATCTATGACTCTGCTATTGATGTAATAAAATTGTTTTTTTATGGTCCCAACTGACTACTTCACCTTTTGGATCCAGTCTATACAGCGTTGCCTCTCAGTTACTTTTGTTCATGATACATTTTTTCCCAATGTTTTGTCAGCTGTACTGGGTCTGGATCACAGCAATTCTTGGATTGCCATGCAACACCACAGGACCCACAGTTTTGTAGCGCTAAAGAACCTATATTTTTTCACAGGCTGTAGGGGCTTGGAACAGGCTGTTAATAGGAGAACCTCCCTCAAGATAACCCACACCATGCTTTTGCACAAAAATAAAGATTTGAGCTCAAATACATATTTGTATGATGATTTAAAAAATGTATTTGTTTTCATGTATTTTTCTTTTGTATTCAGAAGTTTGTTCTTTTTAACTTGTGACCAGCAACAGAGGACTAGAAGCTCCTCCTGCTGATGTTTTCTTGCAGATGGGCTGGGAAAGAGCTGGGTCACATAACAGCTGTATATTGATTATGAAAAAAAAAATGGATTTTTTTATTAAAATAAATACAGTGCCATCATCCATATGTACATAAAGAGAAGGGATAATGTAAATTAAACAATGTGCGTTTAGTATTACTTTAAATGTATGTCTATACACCACACACAGCTTACCCTCTCTCTCTGAATATCACTTTTCAGATTGGATATTTTCACTTTCATGGCTTCTAGCTCATCATCTTGTATCAGAGGAAAGTTAGCGGCAGCTTCAGACTCATCCACAGGCTGGAAGGTTAGGTCTGCTAATGGTATGTACCACTTACAGTCATATTGCTGGCTTTTTCTGCAGCAAAAAAGCATATATTAGCTCTATAAACAGCTCATATAAATGGTAGAAAGCCTACTATATTGAAGAGTGCCCTCTTACCCCCCTATTTGTTTTTTCAATTTGGCGCAAAGGAGAAGGTCTGTAAAAAGGAAAACATGGCGCAGTTTTCGGGCACCTTCAACGAGTTCAACCATGAAACTGTCTTTCAAGAGTTGTCGATGCTGCAAAATAAAAAATACAATGGTACAGGATTATATAAGTAAATCTATATACCGTCTATATCTACAGTATCTCACAAAAGTGAGTACACCCCTCACATTTTTTAAAATATTTTATTACATCTTTTCATGCGACAACACTGAAGAAATTACACTTTGCTACAATGTAAAGTAGTGAGTGTACAGCTTGTATAACAGTGTAAATTTGCTGCCACCTCAAAATAATTCAACACAGCCATTAATGTCTAAACCGCTGGAAACAAAAGTGAGTATACCCCTAAGCGAAAATGTCCAAATTGGGGCCATTTTCCCTCCTGTCATGTGACTGGTTAGTGCTACAAGGTCTCAGGTGTGTTAAATTTGGTGTTATTGCTCTCACTCTCTCATACTGGTCACTGGAAGTTCAAGATGGCACCTCATGGCAAAAAACTGAGCATTTGAAAGAAATAATTATTGCTCTACATAAAGATGGCCTAGGCTATAATAAGATTGCCAAGACCCTGAAACTGAGCTGCAGCACGGTGGCCAAGACCATACAGTGGTTTAACAGAACAGGTTCCACTCAGAACAGGCCTCGCCATGGTCGACCAAAGAGGTTGAGTGCACATGCTCAGCTCATATCCAGAGGTTGTCTTTGGCAAATAGATGTATGAGTGCTGCCAGCATTGCTGCAGAGATTGAAGGGGCGGGGGATCAGCCTGTCAGTGCTCAAACCATACGCCGCACACTGCATCAAATCGGTCTGCATGGCTGTCGTCCCAGAAGGAAGCCTCTTCTAAAAGATGATGCACGAGAAAGCCTGCAAACAGTTTGCTAAAGACAAGTAAACTAAGGTGGATTACTGGAACCATGTTCTGCGGTCTGATGAGACCAAGATAAACTTATTTGGTTCAAATGGTGTCAAGCATTTGTGGCGGCAACCAGGTGAGGAGTACAAAGACAAGTGTGTCTTGCCTACAGTCAAGCATGGTGGTGGGAGTGTCATGGTCTGGGGCTGCATGAGTGCTGCAGGCACTGGGGAGCTACAGTTCATTGAGGGAACCATGAATGCCAACATGTACTGTGACATACTGAAGCAGAGCATGATCCCCCTCCGTTCGGAGACTGGGCTGCAGGGCAGTATTCCAACATAAGGACCACAAACACACCTCCAAGAAGACCACTGCCTTGCTAAAGAAGCTGAGGGTAAAGGTGATGGACTGGCCAAGCATGTCTCCAGACCTAAACCCTATTGAGCATCTGTGGGGCATCCTCAAACGGAAGGTGGAGGAGCGCAAGGTCTCTAACATCACCATCTCTGTGATGTCGTCATGGAGGAGTGGAAGAGGACTCCAGTGGCAACCTATGAAGCTCTGGTGAACTCCATGCCCAAGAGGGTTAAGGCAGTTCTGGAAAATAATGGTGGCCACACAAAATATAAACACTTTGGGCCCAATTTGGACATTTTCACTTAGGGGTGTACTCACTTTTGTTGCCAGCGGTTTAGACATTAATGGCTGTGTGTTGAGTTATTTTGAGGGGACAGCAAATTTACACTGTATACAAGCTGTACACTCACTACTTTACATTGTAGTAAAATGTAATTTCTTCAGCATTGTCACATGAAAAGGTATAATAAAATATTTACAAAAATGTGAGAGGTGTACTCACTTTTGTGAAAAACTGTACATACTACCCATTGAAGATTTGCATTTTCCTATTCTTTGATGGTGGGGGGGTTGAGCCCAGCGTTCTTTTCTACTGCTGAAGCCTGTCCACTTTTCATAGTGTAGTACACTCAGACATGCCATTCTGCCCACCACTCTTGTCAATAGTGGCTGCTTGAGTGGTTGGCCATTTCCTGTCAGTGTGAACAAATCTGGTTATCCTTTTTTGACCTCTCATTAAAAAGGTGAACCCTGGCTCCCTGGGTGTTTTTGCACCATTCTCAATAAACTCTTGAGACTTTAGTATGTAAAAGTCCCAGGAAGTCAGGGAAATCTGACATGCTACAACCACCATTTCAGGCATCAAAAATAATTTCACAGGCAAAGCCATTTACATTATATTCCTCAGACTAATCTGTTTTGATAACTTGAACCTCTTGTGTGCATGCTTTATGCATTAAACCAAGGCTGTGTGACTTGCTGATTGGAATAGCAGGGAGGTTTACCTAAGAAAGCAGCCAATGAGCGTGTATATTCAGCCCAAACTATCAGAATGCTTCTTGGTAACCCATGAGAATTGCAGCACAAATGACAAATGTTCTTTTTGCTGCTTTTTTTCTCCTCCAGCCTGAGCTCTACTGTATGGGGACTGCAAGAGGCTGGCATCAAGCCAAGTTTACATACATACACCACTTGCATTAAAAAAACAAAATAACCCGTCAGAATCCCTGTACCCACCAGTGATGTGTCACTCACCTCTCCTTTCCGCACAGTCATTGACTGGCGCCTGGGAGTGATCTCTTCATTGATGCTGGAAAGGAAGTTCTGGGAAATGCGAAGTGCATCTTGCAGCAGCGGGTAGTCTGGATGGCTGGTTGGTGTGTGCTTTAATAGGTCCTGGAAATATCAATACAGTACAATTAAAAAAAAAAAGCCTCAAAAACACTTAACAATTGAAAAACTATTACAATATGTGCAAATTATACCAATCACAAAGCAACAGTCCATTAGTTAGGTGGATCTATGGGCAAAATACTATATATGGTGTAGTATTATCAGTAGCATTAACACAGCAGGTTTTTTTTTAGTCCTCTATAACACTATTCTATGCATTTCCTGTTGATATTGCCAGTAGAGCCATCATTTTTCCCACTCTCTTTAAGAGGCCAAGCTGTCAAACAATAGTGACAGTTGCATGAGTTAGGGCAAACTAAAAAAAACTGATAGGGGTTCTTACAACGGTCCTTGTCAGCTAATGAATTAATTATATCGTTTTTTTGTTTGGAAAAAATGTTTAAACTGTTGATGTTACTGGTTCAGTAATAGTTGAAGTTAAGCTTCAATCTGTTTTTCCTCTTGCTTAAAAGTGAAAATTTAGGCTAATGAAAATGGGTGGACAGGCAGGATTTTTAATGAGACACGTTTTGTCTCTTCTGCATTAAACTACTTACCTGCCTATCTGCCCCTGTACAGTAAGCCTAGATTCCCTACTATTACGGTCTGAAAGTCGTGCGATTTTGCCGCAATTTTGATGTGACTTGAAGCAATGCCTGTGTATTCTTGAGGTCTATGGACCTCAAGTCGCATCAAAGTGGGACCAAAGTAGTGGAGGAACTACTTTGAAGTCGCTGCGACTTGAAGTCGCACAGATATGAATGGTACTCATTGGATATCATGGGGTACGACTTGTCATGTGACTTTGCAGTCCCAAGTCGCACTAATGGAAACATAGCCTAAGTTGCACAAGTGCAGCTCACTGCACAAATTCGCCAAAGCTGACGAACTCCCACAAATGCATGGGGGTGACCCTTGGCCCAGCCAACGACAGCGGCTAGCGAATGAGACCCGGATGCCAGCCACCCAAAGATGCCAGCAGGGAGTTCTGGGGATGGCACATTGCTGGAATCAAGGCGATTATAGCTCTGCTTTAAAAACTAAACCCATCGATTTAACTTTTTCTTAAAACAGTTAGTGCAGGAGAACCACAAGGTTCAGGTCTGGCCATTGACCTGCAATGCAACAGAAGCAAGACATACATGTGCTCAAATCTCAATAGCTTCTACATGTATATAATCTATCGGGTGTTATATATACACACACGTATTGTATTGGCATTTGAGCACAGGTATGTGTTGCTTCTGTTGCACTGCAGGTCGGTGGCTGGGGACCTGAACCTTGTGGGCCTCCTGCAACTTCGGTCTATCTGCCCCGTGTTGGTACTATATCCACTGGAGCATTTGCAATTTGCAGAACAGAGTAGGGACTGGCCATAAAGGGATTACTTTTACGCAATTTACAAGCATAAACATGTATTGCAATGTAGGTGAACTAAAAATCTGTGTTTTTTTTTTTTTTTTGCAAAGTTTGCTAGAAAGGGCATATAGCAGTGTGCAGAGGATTAATCGAGAATTTTAAGTGTTAAGTGTTAAAATGTGGCCACACCCTTTAGCACCTGATGGATTATATACACATGTAGAAGCTATTGGGATTTAAGCACAGGTATGTCTTGCTTCCCTCCCTGTATGTGTCCCTGCTGCAGTATGAGATTGTGTAGATCAGTCGTTGCCCCATCTACTGAGCATACTCCAGTTTCAGTTCCCTTCTAAGCTGTTCAATGTAATTCTAAGCACATACAAACTATAGACACAGGCTTCAGGGGCTTGGAACAGGCAGAACCTCCCTCAAGATAATTCACACCATGCTTTTGCACAAAAATAATAAAGATTTGAGCTCAAATACATAATTGTATGATGATTTAAAAAATTTGTTTTCATGTAATTTGTATTCTGAAGGCTTTTTTTTTTACATGCGACAGGCAACAGAGGACTAGAAGCTCCTCCTGCTGAGGTTTCCTTGCAGATGGGCTGGGAAAGAGCTGGGTCACAAAACAGCTGGACAGAAGAGGTCTAGAAGCTTTAAAGCAGAACTAAACCCAACGATTTAACTTTTTCTTAAAACAGTTATATTCTAGGCATGCTGTGAATGAGAACTGTCACAGCTGCTTGTGCTCCCAACCAAACTGTCAAGCCATCAAATAGCTGGTGTCATAACTTATCACATGTGCAGCACCGTGACAACTGCAGATCAAACAGAGGCTAAAAATTTCAACTTCCTTGATTGTAAAAGTATAGGAAGGTTTAGTTCTGCTTAAAAAAACAGGATTTTTAATGCAAAAGAGACTTAATATGGGGGAACTGATCAAAACTGGGGCAGCCAGAGTCTGGAGCAGCTGTGCATGGCAAACAATCAACTTTCTGTCTTTCATTTTCAAAGCTTAAAGTGTTTGTTAACCCAAAAAAATAAAATAAAGATCCTGTTCCTTTAAAGCATGTTATACAGCACAGTGCTTGTGCTGTGTATTTTGGACCCTTCTATCACCTGAAATACCTGGCTGATCCTACCAGTTTCTACCCTCCCCTCTGTATGCTGACCATCATATATTATGGCTGCTGAGCCCTGACACCATTGTCAGCGTACATGCCTCTGTCATCCGCAGCTATCTGCAGCTCTACTGTCTCCCTCTGTCCTCCTCCTCCCCCTCCCCTCCCTGCCCGTCATCTCTCACTATAGCTGATCTGCTCCTCTCCCCACTTTGTCAAAACTAACTGATCTGTATATCATCCCCTCTGTCAGATAAAAAGCTGTGTCCTAGTGCCTGTGCTTTATAAAAAAAAAAAAAAAAATTAAAAGAATTAAAAAATGATTTCTACCCGTTTTAACAGCGTCTTCCAGCGATCACATGACTCCAGGCTCTCTGCTCCTCTCCTACCTGGCTGACATCAGCAAGGGAATCTCGGCCCCGCTCACTGGAGATATTAGACGGCGAGAGCTGAGAGCCTGGAGTCCTCTTATTGCTGGGAGATGCTGTTAAAAAAAAAGGTAGAAATCTTTTTTTTATTTTTTTTATAAAGCACAGGCACTAGGATGCACCTTTTTATCTGACAAAATGGATGATATAAAGATGAGATAGTGGCTTAACAACCACTTTAATTGAACAATCTGAAGATAGAAGCTGATTGCTTACCATGAACAACTGCTCCAGATTGTTTGCTCCAGTTTTGATCAATTCCCCTTTATGTCTCTTCTTCATTAAAGTTTCCTACTTGCCTGTCCGCACTGTAATTTTGGCATCTGTCGAGATAAAAGAACTCCCGCGCATGTGTGGGAGTGAGGTCATCTCAGCCCCGCCAATTAAAACGTCTGAAGTTCGGGAACCCAGAAGACCAGCCAAAGATGTCATAAACTGGCGAGTAGCTTCGGGACACCACATTGCTGCAATGTTGAGGAGTATTGTTCACATTTAAAGCTACATCTAAAGCCCCATACACACGCGCGGATTATCCGAGGACCAGGTCCGTCGGATCATGTCCGTCGTACTTTGTCCGATGTTGGTTTTGCGTACACACGGTCGGACAAAGTTGTCGGAAAATCCGATTCTGAACGTGGTGACGTTTGTTGCCTACGACGGGACTACGTAGAGGCTAGTAGCCAATAGCTTTGGTCTTGTAATGTGATCTGAGCATGCGTAGCACTTTGTCCGTCGGAATTCGCTACACACGATCGGATTTGGTGTGATCGGACTTTGTTGTCAAAAAATCTATCCAGCAGGAGATAGGACTTTGTCCGTCGGACAATCCGATGGAAACTGTCCGATGGTGCCTACACACGGTCGGAATTTCCGACAACATTGTCTGATAGGACAGAATCCATCGGAAAATCCGACCGTGTGTATGGGGCTTTAGACTACCCTGTCTATAAAGTGACAACACTGCTGTGCATTTTCAATGCAGAACAGTCTTATCACCCTATTTTAGGTAAAGATGATAGCATGATCAACAATATAAACTATGCTAACTGATGTTTTATTGCTAATGACAGACTACATTTTATATGTAATTTTTTGTTGCTTATATATCCACTATACTGTAAAGTATATGTCATGGCTGAATGGAAATATTAAAGTCTGTTCAGATAATGCAAGGCTAGACGATGAAGACCTAATTTTATTATTAAAACATGTCACTTACATGCAGAACGAGAGTACTCCGCGTAACACGATCCACTGGCTTGTAGAGTAGTGCTAGTGACAAAGAGCAGACACAGTGACACATTTTACAATTACAGCACAGACAGGATGTCACACCCAACACTATCCAATAAGTTTGCCAATTTATTTGCAATTTAGCTTTTGAAAGAAGCCCCACCAATGCCAACCCTGCCCTCTGCTTTACTGATTCGCGCACTCACTTTCCAGGGAGGTTTTAGCTGCTTGGTCCTTGGATTCTCTTGTGCTTCTAGCTCTCAGATTCTGAAAACAAAACGTTTGAAAGGGGTGAATAATTAGGCTATCATTTTGCTAAGCACAACTTCAGATAAAATGTAACGCTGCTGGAGTCTTAGGCCGGCCATATGCGGTTCGAATCTCGGCCGGTTCCTGCTGAGTCGAATCGTTAATGCGCAGGCTGAATTGTACCAAGTTGATCAATCAAATTGGGCACAACCAACCTGCTGGATTTGCTTGTGATTATCGCAAGAGGCTGCTATAGCTGCTAGAAAAAAATCAATGTCTTTTCCCAACGGGGACAGCTTCCCGCACCCCAGCCGGGAGAAAACAATTGCTGATTCCCCTGTCGGCACTGCCTGTGCCGATGGGGGAATCGTGCAAAATTTCTTTTCTGCAACCGCTGGTTGCAGCAAAGAAATTCACACCCTGTAAGGCCTGCCTAAGCCTGGCCATAGACAGACAGAGCTAATTTTTTTCCTGCAACTACGGGTTTGTTTCCCCCATCGAAAGTGTTAGCAGATGAATCCCTCCCACAGAGCCATTGTGTTCTCCTGCCAGGGGTGGGGGAATTTTGGGTATGACCGTGCACCATCTATCCCTAATTACTTTTGTTTTTTTACTTTCAACTCCTATCAAAACATAATAGCTAGAAATAAGTTTAGTATGATCTGGATTTGATAAGATTTTCTAATGTGATTGGTACACTCCCAAACTGATAATGTGCCGCACGTCTTAACCTGGGGTAGTGAAATTTCAAAGAACTGGGTACACCCATCTCCCTCTGCAACTGTGCAAAAGTTTTAAAGTTACCCGTATCGTATAATTAGATAGATACTTGATCCCAAACTTAGACCATTTATAGCCATCCTCCAATTGAAAGAAATCATTCAGACATGGACTAAACCAGAGTGGAGCATTGGGAGATAGGTGGAGGGGTCGATCAGCTATATGGTTTAGGCAGATTCCCAAAACCCATTTAGCTGATTTAAGTGTGGTTTTGCACCCTACTGTAGGAACCGCCCCTCTAAAGAAAAAGTTCAGCAGGGCTTCATAAGAGGTGGTAACCACGGCCTCCACCGTCATCGCTGCATTATGCAATTGGGGGGGAACATCCGATAATGAATATATACCAGATGGGATGCAAAATAATAAAGACGAACATCTGGTAGAGCCAGTCCTCCCTGTCTATGTGTTATCATTTACTCAAAAGGAATCACTGTGCATTTACAAAAGAAACTTTTATATGTCCCATGATGTGTCTTGCATATTGTTATACTTTAAGTGTGAGATGTACGTGAAACAAAATTAAAGATTTTCACACCTCTGAAATTTCGGCAAACTGAGCATTGGCCTGGCAGCATTTCTCCGCCGTTTCCATGGCAACCTCGTAGTTGTCAACAAAGGCGCGATAGACACCCAGCTGACTGGCCTGAAAGGTTAAAAGAAGAAATAATAAATTAAAAATGCAGAGTGAAGAGTTAAAAAAAAAGTCACATAAGAATTACAAATCAGGACAAATTAACATTCAGACTAAAACAGATAGAACAAACCGCAGAAGAGCAATGTGAATGCAGAAATCTGTCAGGGCTGTTGTAAGCCTTTGCTGTCCTCCAATAAAACGATCCTTTGACCCATACAAGTATACAATTATAAAATTACAGGGCGCCGCCGCAAAATCATTACAGGAGTCAGGCTTTTGAGACTGGACAGATTTTGGTTAGAAAACCTAAAGACTTTTTGAACTTCAGTGCAGATTCACTTATATCATGTGCCCAGCCCTATCTCCACTTCCCCTTCACCCCACGCCCCTAGCTCCTCCTTACAGTCTTAGGCAGCCCATAGATGATTTGATTTTCTTTCCTTCTACCACACCTGCAGCGCTATTGTGTCCTGCCGGTGGGGGCAGGGGGAAGCCTTCCAGGCCAGCAGAACACAGTAATTACTGCTAGCGGCTATAGCCATCGGCAGTAATCGCATGTAAAAAAATCCAACATGCTGGTTGTACTCAGGTTGATTGATGGATCAACTTGGGTATAATCAGCCTGCCCATAGATGGATTGAATCTCTGCTGGTTCCTGCTGAACCGGACAAATTCTGATCCATGTATGGCTGTCTTTATACTAGCAATGTTCCAGGCAAGGCACGCACATGCCCTCTGCACTCCCATTCTGTCTTATGGAGCTTCAGCTAACTGTCAACAGAAGAGCCAACTCTCTATAGGAGTAAATGGAGAGTACAGAGAGCATGGACCCAGCTGGCTCTGCAATCTAGATAGTAATATCTTCCTGGATCGGGGCAGGGGAGTATAAAATCTGAAGGGATGTTATATTGTAGAGTTGCGTGTGGGATTATGCATTGTTTAAACTTTATATCTACTTTAAATGCAGTCCTGGTACAGAGACCTGGGCCATTCTTAGACTGTAAATAATAATTCAGCATACTATTGCAAATATAGCAATCTCATATGAGCTTGTGAAATGTATTTCATATTTGTTTGCTGAATGCCATCACTATCCTTATGAATCCAGACAGTACTGCCTGCCCCATACTTTTGGCTATGTAATAATTGTATGGTCTATAGTTACAGTTGCACCTTCCTCTTTCTTTTTTAATAGGAAAAGAAAACTGCAGTGTAGTTGAGCATCATGGGAAAAGAAAACTGCTATATAGCATCCATACCACCCACATTTTACCTTCCTTACTCATTTTAAAACACTCAATCACAGAAGTTCCCTAGTCCAAGGTCTTTTTCTGGCCATATGCTATCATAACAGTTTTGTTAATGCTTCAAAATGACTCCATTCCTGTCCCTGCAATGCCTGAAGCACATTAATTTATGGACCCATGGTCATATAACAGACAAAGCTAATTCCAAACCTTGTTCTAGAAGCCTAGCACAAGTTAAAAAAGGGATGTTTTTGGTAATTAAGACGCATTATAAATCACCAGAATTATAATATTTTCATTAAACTACACACAGATGACATTCTATATTTAGTTTCCAGGCTACACACTCACCAGTTTTTGGAAAAGGTCCCCGACTCTCTGCTGGTGGCTCCATTTCTGCACCCGTGGAAACAACGCATCATAAAACTCTTTATGGATTTCATACAACTCTGGGACTTTGAAGAAAATTGTTTCAATCTGCTGGATGGTCAGAACTGGCTGGGAGGTGGTTGCTGCAGCTTTAAGGGGTTTCATTGGCTGCAGAAGGAAAAGACAACATTAGTCGGCTTCAGATCCTGTGGACAATATTGTACATATAAACATATAGGCATCTGTTGACTTACCAGAAGCAGAGCCTCAAGGTGGCTAAGGTAGGTCTCTTCACTTGCCAAGATTGCAGAGAGCACCCACTTCCTCATCTCTAGGCCCTTCTCAATATCCAGGTCATTCTGTGGGAACAGAAGGATGGTTTAAGTCAGTGCTGGAGAACAGGTGCTATATGTAGACCTTATAGGTGCCTTCTGTCCTGTAATCAGCTCTTTGGTGTTTTACTAAACCCACAACAGTAAAATCAGTCTGTATATACAGTAAGGCATGCTTGTTATACTCACTGTGGAACCTAAGGTGTTAACCTTGTGCATTGTTTCTCTGAGCCTCCCCTTCTTCCACTGTCCCCAATCCATCTCCTGATAGTACAGAGCTTAGTTTGGTGTGTATTACTAGAGAGTTTTTTTTTTTTTTAATTTATAGGCGGTTGCATGTGATCGGCACAGGGCCAATCAGCACTGTCTAAAGAGAGGGCCAGGAGTTATGCAGCCTCATAGCACAGAGGAGAATGGAAACTCCTCTTACAAGCTTTAACCAGTGCTCAGCTGGACACTGATAGAAGTCACAAGACTGCTATATACTGCCGATGAGAAACACTATTAATCAGTTAATATTTACTGCATTTTCATGCTCTGTGTACTGTGGGAGACCAGATATTGTGAATGCAGGGTTCTGGGTTTAGGAACACTTTAATCAAAGTCTTACGCACATCATCTTTGGATGCTTGCATTTTACTTGTCAAGTGACCACATAAAGCAAAATAGTGGAGAATATATGTGGGCTGCCACTGCTGACCTCCTGACAATACTAATGGCTGTCTATAGATTGCAATGCCAGGGAACTACTTCTCAATCAGGGAACTAGCATTAAAAAAGAAAAATAGACGTTAGCAGTTGCAGCCTCTGTATTACTCTCAGTATGGTTTTCCTCTAGTCACATAGGCTGATCCTTCTGATGCAGACAGCAAGTTTAGTAATCTGCCTCTATATTAAAGTGGAAGTAAACCCATTGATTTAACAGTTTAAAAAAAAACAGTTACATTCCCGGCATGCCGGAAAGGCTAACTGTCACATTGGTTGTGCTCTCAACCAAACTGTGAAACCATCCAATGGCTGGTGTCATAACTGATCACATATGCATCATTATGGCAGTTGAAGATTAAACAAGAGGCCAAGATGGCAGCTTCCATGGCTGAAAATGATAGGAGGGTTTACTTCCACTTTAAAATGGATAAAAGCTCACATTTTTTGCTCCAGTGCAGATCAGCGACACGGACTACTGTCTTGGCAATCTGCTGATGCATTTTTCATAGACACTCCAGTGTGTGCCACCAATATTTTGCTATTTGAACATGTATCAAGTATTCTAGTGTCCCAGAATTATATTATCTATATTATCTGGAAAAATTATTAATTCTGTTGAGACCATAGACAGCGATCAGTCCAGTATTTACTTTGCTCTTGCATGGACTCTCTTCTTCAGGGCTTCATAGAACAGGGGTCTCCAAACTTTTTAAACAAAGGGCCAATTTACTGTCCTTCAGTCTTTAGGGGTGCTGGACTGTGGCCAGCAGGAATAGAATTTTTTATGGCATTAATGGGAGTAAGCCATGCCCCATCTTTGGTATTAGGATGAGGAATAGTGGCCATCTATTGGTGTCAGTGGGAAAAAAAAAGCACCCCATTGTTGGTGTCGGTGGGCAGAATAGTGGCCCATATCAGTGGGATGAATAGTGGCCCAAGGGCCAGATAAAAGCAGGCAAAGGACGACAGTTTGGAGGCCACTGTCCTAGACATTCCTTGGTCAGATGGTTAGATATGTTACTTCTAGCATTTAAATCCCCAACCTTTTATTTCAGTCAGCATTTCTAGTACATGACCATAATGAAACTATGTAGCACCTGAAAAGACCCTAAAAAAATCTTATAGAATAAGGGCTCTTTCACACGGGGCGGATCCGTAATGATCCGCCCCGTGAAGATCCGCTGATCCCCGCTGAGCCGGCGGATGACAGGGTGGTCCCTGCACACTGTGCAGTGACCGCCCTGTCAGACCTCCGCTCTCCTCTATGGGGTATCGGATGAACATGGCACTTCTGCCCAGCAGCACTAGAGTCGCCGGTTCAAATCTCAACCATGACACTACCTGCCTGGAGTTTGCATGTGCCTGTGTGGGTTTCCCCCTGGCTTCCTCCCACACTCCAAAGACATGATGGTAGGTTAACTGGATCCTGTCTAAATTGGCCCTAGTAGGTGTATGTATGCAAGTTAGGGACCTTAGATTGTAAGCTCCTTGAGGGCAGGGATGAATGTGAATGTACAATATACTGTATATGTAAAGCGCTGTGTAATTTGACAGCACTTTACAAGTAACTGTAATAGGATTTCTTTTAGAAGCAGCGGCAGGGGACACTCCCCCTCCCTCCCGCCACTGTTGAGTGCTCTCCCGTCCCACCTGGTGACCCGATTGTGCAGCTACGATCTGCCTTGTTTACATGGGCAGAACGCCGCTCCACCTCTCTCGGAACGATCACCGGGTTTCCGGCGGACGTGCTGATTGGCTCCTGCTGTGTCCAATCACAGCGGGAGTGGGGCTCCAGCGGCGCGCGTGCGCCCCAGAACCATAGAAAAAAAAAATCACGTACAGGTACGCGATTTTGCACTCAAGGGCCACTCTGCTCCAGTGTATGTATGTGGGACGGTCCTTAACCAGTTAGCTAAGGTTTATTTTTGGGATTAAAAGAATGTCATAGTGCTGACTCCAGAGCTGACAGGGGGGAGAGGGAGAGAGAAGACAGGGGACACAGGAACTTTTTTAAAACTATTGTTTTATTCCAGGTTTTTTAGAACAGAGAGAGGTAAATGGCACAGCACTGTACTGTCTATCATGCTTTAATCACTTAAGGACAGGAAGGATTTACCCCCTTAATGACCAGGCCATTTTTTGCGATACGGCACTGAGCAGATTTAACTGACAATTGCGCAGTCATGCGACATTTTACCCAAACAAAATGTAGTTTTAACTTTGGTGGTATTTGGTCACCTCTGCGTTTTTATTTTTTTGCGCTATAAAACAAAAAAAAAGCGTCAATTTTGAAAAAAATAAAAAGAAGAAGCTATATTTTTTAAATTTTTGCTATAATAAGTATCCCTAATAGGGGCCAATATGTATTCTTCTACATATTTTTGGTAAAAAAAAAAAAAATGAAAAATCGCAAAAAGCGTATATTGATTGGTTTACGCAAAAGTTATAGCGTCTACAAAATAGGGGATAGAGTTATGGCATTTTTTTTTTAGTAGTAATGGTGGTGATCAGCTATTTTTAGCGGGACTGCGACATTGCGGCGGATGGATCATACACTTTTTTGGGACCAGTGACATTTATACAGCGATCAGTGCTATAAAAGTGCACGCATTACGGAGGAGAAGGAGGAGGAGGAGGAGGAGGAGGAGGAGGAGGAATCGCTGTTCCTGATCACTAGGAACAGACTTTCTCTAGTCAGAACGGGATCTGTTTGTTTACATTGACAGATCCCTATTCTGGCTCTCTGTGGAGCGATCGTGGGTGGCTGGTGGACATCGCGACTGCCAGTCATGCGCATCGGCGCGGCCACTGTATATATTGCACGAACCGACGTACTGCTACGGTGATTAGCGCAATAGAGCCAACCTGCTGCAGTATAATGACGGTGGCTGGTCGGCAAGTGACCCAAGATAAGGATATTTTTTTTTGAGGATAAAACCATATTAAGATTGTCAGCCCAACTCGAGACCCTTACTGCATACTTGATGCGTATATTAATGCAGTATTTTTGATCCATTGATTTGATAAGACATCCTCTGAAAAAAAGTCCTGGTGTGTTTTTTTGTAGCCAAAATAATTGTAAGACACAGCCTTATTTTTGAGGAAACATGGCAAGTAATTTTCTAGCAAAAAATACAGATTTTTACATGTAAACAAAAAGTGTCCAGGATGGCGCTGTGAGCAGACGTGTAGTGTCTGAGCTCCCGGGCTGGCTTTAAAATCAGGGTGCAGACCCATCTATACTGACAGGTCTGTGTCCCCACTGCCTCAGTGTCACCTCTGGGGTATGCGTGGGTGAAGATCGCAGGCAAAATCCAGTTGCATGGCCACAACACCGCGGCCTCACCTAAATCCTT
Organism: Lithobates sylvaticus; assembly: GCA_028564925.1. Taxonomy (NCBI): domain Eukaryota; kingdom Metazoa; phylum Chordata; class Amphibia; order Anura; family Ranidae; genus Lithobates; species Lithobates sylvaticus. The sequence goes on from CM053026.1 coordinate 230,091,918, forward strand.
TGCACGCCTTCCATTGCGGCGGACTTTAAAGCGGTCATGCAGGTGATCACTACCCTGACCGATGAGGTGGACCACATTCAGGCTAATGTGGAATTCATCCGTAAGGATTTTGACTCCTTCCGTGGCCAGATGACTGAGGTGGAACAGAGGGTCTCTCAGACCGAAGACACGGTACGTGACCATGGGGCTGATCTATACACCTTAAAAACCAAGATTAAAGCATTAGCAGCTCGGGCTGAAGATGCTGAAAATCGTAACAGGAGAAATAATCTACGCATTTTGGGCCTCCCTGAGGGGGCTGAGGGTGCTGACCCCACCACCTTTGCTGAACATCTGCTGCAACAATTACTTCCTTCTGCTCGCTTTCCTCCATTTTTTACTGTGGAGCGAGCTCATCGCATACCCTCCACTAGTTGGCCCCAGCGAGCACCACCCCGCACTTTCATCTTTAAACTAAAGGTGAATTACGCTTTAAAAATACCAAATTCCTGATCTTTCCGGATTATTCGCTGTAATAAAAAAAAAACAAAGGCAACGAAAATCTTTTAATGCGGTGAGAGCCAGACTCCGCTCCAAGAGTGTTAAATACAGTATGTTTTTTCCGGCCACACTGCGGGTGGAAGACGGTGAGTCTGTTCGGTTTTCTACATCCTCTGAGGAGGCCTCAGCCTGGATTGACACTGATCATTGCTGCTGACTGATATTCTAAATAGGCTGCGGATGTCAAGTGTCTCCTAGGCCAACGATCATACTACACTGGCTAGTGACTGGCTCCTTAACTGCTATACTACATGTCGCCAGTTCACGACAGGTCCCATGGTTCTACACGGGAAAGGCAATGTTTATGTGTCAAGGGGTGACAAACCTTTGTTAGTCCTGCCTGGATATCAGAATTATCCACTCTCCCCCCTTTCTCCTATGACCTGTGTTATTACACCTATTGCCCTATGCAGTTATGCTGCTCAAGTTTGTACCCCCAGCGGCCGCTGGGAGACTGCACCCACATTTCTGATCCGGTCCTGAACTGTGTGCTAATTGACTGCCGGACTGTGGATGCCATTCTGCGTGCATTCCCCCCTTGAAGGCTATTTGCCTGTTTCGGGTTGGGTTATTAATCCTCCCAGGGTTGGGGTTGGGTTGGGACTGTTTTGTTGTATTTTTTCATTTATTTCAACTTTACAAGCGACGTGCCCCTTCATATTACAGGGTACCATATATATTGCATGCACTGTTTTATGCAGTAGTCTGGGTTCTGCTCCTAGGCCCTTTCTGGATCTCCTTGCCTAATTATGTAATGCCTAGTGCCTATGGCTGATTGAAACATAGTGTCTTGGAATGCCAGGGGGTCTAAACTCCTCTGTGATGAGGTCCCTGGTTTTTCAATTTTTGAATGCCTTCCATCCCCAGATTTGTATTTTACAAGATACCCATTTAGTGGGCAGTAAACTCCCGCGTCTTAAGAAACCCTGGGTAGGACACTACTACCATGCCTCATATATCAATTATTCCCGGGGGGGGGTCAGCATTTTAATTCACAAGTCTCTTGCATTTAGCCTACTGGCACTGGAGCTGGACCTGGACGACCGCTATGTCATATTACATGCCATGGTGGATCGATTGGAATTGGTGGTGGTGGGGCTGTACCTACTTCCCCCTGCCTCCATGAGACTGCTTAACCAATTGATTACCAAATTGTTGCCTACTCTACATGTATATAATGTGGTGATTCTTGGAAATTTCAACATGGTCCCGGATCCTGGGATAGACAGACTCTCCTCCGGGGTGTGTACTCCCTCCGAGAAGCCTCCAATCTGATAGATGTGTGCAGATGGCACCATTCTTAACGCGCCTACACCTGTCATTCCGCCTTGCATAGAACCTTTTCCCCGGATAGACCTAGTCTATCCTGGGGTTCTCCATCCTACCTCGTGGCATTTCGGACCAGGCCCCTCTTCTTGCCTTGAAACTGAATGCGTCTACTGCCCCACAGGACAGTCTGTGGCGTTTATCCATGCACATGCCAATTATTTTTTTTATTTCTGAAAAATAGTTATATATATATATATATATATATATATATATATATATATATATATATATATATATATATATATATATATATATATATATATATAATTTTTCTAAATTTTACTTCACCAACTTAGACTATCGTGTTCTGATCCATCACATACAATTCAGATTAAAAAACACATTGAACTAAAGGCTGTAACGTAACAAAATAGGTAAAAAGCCAAGAGGGGTGAATACTTTTGCAAGGCACTGTATATGGTAATCCCTATTGTAATGTAAGAGTTACCGACTGTGCCTGTTCATCGCTTGTAATATAAAGTTTTGAATAAACCTTTTTCTTGTTGAAAAAAAAAAAAAAAGGCTTGGTCTTGAAGAGGATAAAGTTCACATTAGTCCCTGCTCTCAAGAAGATACAATCTAACTTCCCTATCTTACATGCATACAAACCCGCACACACATACATGGGCCCGCTGTTTACTCTGGTTCTAAAATTCCAGACTTTAAAGGGGTAAAAGTAATGGCGTGTCGACATTAACCTTATGGGTGCCTTTAAACTTTTAATCATCTTATTTTCAGTGTATATCATCTCTGCTATTTCCTATATAAAAACAGAAATTAACATGACATGATAAAATCTAACTTAAAGCTACTAAGAAACAGAGTTTGAACAAAGCTAAACAGGTCTATTCCTTCATTGATCACTCTGCGCCTCATTTTATAATGGCCCACTTACTGATTTATTGGATTCCAGAGATGCAGAGGAGAGCGTGTCTCTGCTACCACGACTCTTGGCACTGAGCTGAGGGGAAGAGCTTGGAGAATCATCGATATAGGGCATAAGGTCATGTTGTGTTCTTTGTTCTTCTGTAGCACCTGGAGGTGTTCTACAATTTGTTGCCTCTGAAAAAAGGAGAAAACATGGTAAAAATGTATCAACCGTAGTAAAATCAGGTTAAAAAAAACACACAATTATTAGAATTGGAGAGAAAAAGGGTCTGTTGAAAAGAAACATTACATCTTTATTTATCATCGTGAATATCAGCTTCATATTTTTTTCTACTTCATAAAAACAGAAATTTATAGATCATCCACCAGAGGCTCAATACAATTACTTTGTTTATTTTTTAACCCCCTTCCGACCAGTAGCCGCAGTTGTACTGCGGCAGGTTGGCTCCCCTGGGCAAAATGACATTATCTTGTGTTGCTTCGCCTTTTGGCCACTAGGGGGGCATGCGCCGCCGGAGGCACACGCCTGCGGCTCTCCGCTAAAGCTGATGCGGGTGTCCAGCGGGTGCAATGACCGCTGGGCACCCGCGATCGCTCGTGACAGAGCGAGAACTGGGGTCTCTCAGGGGAGAAGAGACAGATCATGTGTTCATACTATGTATGAACACCGATTTCTGTCTCCTCCTAGTCAGTCCAATCGCCCCACAGTTAGAACACACCTAGGGAACACAATTAACCCCTTGCTCGCCCCCTAGTGTTAACCCATTCCCTGCCAGTGACATTTATACAGTAATCAGTGCATTTTCTATAGCACTGATCTCTGTATAATTGCCAGTGGTCCCAAAAATATGTCAAAAGCGTCTGATGTGTCCGCCACAATATCGCAGTCCCGATAAAAAAAAAAAAAAAATTGCTGATCACCGCCATTCCTTGATTAAAAAAATAAAAAATTATAAAAAATGTCAAATCTAGCCTCTATAACTTTTGCGCAAATCAATATACACTTATTGCAATTTTTTTACCAAAAATATGTAGAAGAATACATATCGGCCTAAACTGAGGAATTTTTTTTTTTTACATTTGGGATATTTACTATAGCAAAAAGTACCGTATTTATCGGCGTATAACACGCACTTTTCCCCCCTTAAAAATCGGGGGAAAGTCGTGGGTGCGTGTTATACGCCAATACCCCCAAAAAAAAATGACAAAAATAGCGAGCGGTGACGAAAAATAGCGACCTCCGCCGAAAAAGACCGAACCGCCGCCAAAAAAGACCGAGCCGACTGTTCAGCTCCGCTCGTAGTCCCGCCTCCCTGCCCTCGCTCCCGAAACAGCAGGGAGGCGGGACTCCGAGCGGAGCCGAACAGTTGGCTCTGTCTTTTTTGGCGGCGCATGCGGGGTCTGTCGGCGGGAAATTTAAACGCGGGCAAGGCAAATGACGCTGGCAATGCTGCAAATCACACTGGGCAAACTACAAATGACGCTGGCAAGCTGCAAATGACACTGGGCAAGCTGAAAATGACGCTGGGCAAGGCTGCAAATGACACTGGGCAAGGCTGCAAATGACACTGGGCAAGGCTGCAAATGACGCTGGGCAAGGCTGCAAATGACGCTGGGCAAGGCTGCAAATGACGCTTAAATGTAGTTTTTTTTTTTTTCCCCCTAAACTTTTTTTCCTTAAAATTCCCTCCTAAACTTGGGGTGCGTGTTATACGCCGATAAATACGGTAAGTGTTTTTTTCAAAATTTAATTTTTTAAACAAAATTTTGTTTATAGCACAAAAAATTAAAAAACACAGAGGTAATCAAATACCACCAAAAGAAAGCTCTGTTTGTGGGAAAAGAAGGACGTAAATTTTGTTTGGGTACAGCGTCGCAATTGTCAGTTAAAGCGACGCAGTGCCGAATCGCAAAAATAGGGCCTGGTCATTGAGTAGCCAAATCTTCCGGGGCTGAAGTGGTGGTTGTAAAGGCAGACGTTTTTTTCACCCTAATGCATTCATGTAAGAAACCTTCTGCAAGTAGCTCCACCCCGTCCCCCCAAATACTTACCTGAGCCAAATCTCAATCCAGCGATGTGCACGAGAGCCAAGACTCTCTCGGCTCACTCTCTCTCTCTCTCTCTCTCTCCTCATTGGCTCAGGCAAAGCAGTGGGAGCCATCAGCTCCCGCTGCTGTCAATCACAGCTAGTGAAAAGTGAGCAGGGGGTGGGTCCAAGCTGTGCATGTCTTCTAGGACACACAGAGCCGGCTCGGGAGCGAGCACACACACACACACACACACACACACACACGAGTGCCCCCAGAGCAAGTGGCTAGTTATGGGAACACTCAGTGGGGGGGGGGGGGGGGAGTCAGGAGCACCAGTGGGAGACCCAAGAAGAGGAGGATCAGGGCTAGTCTGTGCAAATCAATTGCACAGAGCAGGAAAGTAGAACATGTTTTTTTATTTATTTATTTTTAAATGCCCATAGAATCATTTTAATTCCTCATCAGCTAAGAGCTTAGGGCTGCTAATACAGTTTTTTTTTTTTTGATTTTGTTCAACAAGTAGGTTGAACATAAAAAAAACGAACCCGATTCCGCCACACTGCGCTATTGTAATCTGACAGCAGAGATACTTTCCCGCTGTCAGAATACACTGATCGGCATTGCTGGCTTTGGCCTGCATCGCTGGTCATGTGGGGAAAAATTTGACAGAATGGTTGTACAGAAGTTGATTGGAAGATTGATTTCTTTACAACCTCCCCGTCTATCCATGGATTGAGATTTGGCCAGTCGTTACTGAATCTGACCATTTTCAAACCACGTATGGCGGACTTTAGCCACATAAGGAGGACATTTTTTTAAGACAGTCTGTTGATTTATGTACCTACATTGTAAGAAGGAGCAGTCAAGCACAACCATTGTGTAGCTCTACAATGCATTATCACATCTTGATGGGATTTTCATCAAGCTGATCTTGTTCACCTGTTTATTTAAAAAAAATACTATACACTACCCTTTGTAGCTACAAACCTGATGATTGTATGGTGACCAGGGATTCATAGGTGACTGGCTTAAAGCTGAACTCCATTCAAACCTTAATTAATGCAATCATTTATTATAATTCATGAAATGTATGTAAAGCAGCACTAAGGCTTGATTCACACCTATGCATTTTTTAGTGCTTTTTGCATTTTGCAGATTTGCACTACAGCCCATTTAACATGGTTTCCTATGGAACACGTTCTGTAGAGTAAATCTGCAAAAAGCACACAAAAAAAATGCATAGGTGTGAATCCTGCCTAAGGCCAGCCTTACTAAAATTTTTCCTGCAACCAAATTCGCTCAATTCCCCCATCAACACAGACAGTGTTGGGAAACCCAATTTGCATATATGTGAACTCAACCTCAAATAAAGCAACGTATATAGTTCGATCATGTCAAAATTACTAATTAACCAGCACTTTCTAGCCTGCGTCCCTATTATTATGGCTGTTGTGAGTACCCCATAATAATGACTGCAACTGAAGTTGGAATCAGAGGTTATGGGTATTCAGGAAAAAAAAAAAAAAAGTGGGCTGTGTCTGTGTCCACTCTGTCATCCGCCCACTGCGCTCATTGTGGCCCACGACTGGTTAAATCAGGCCATATACTGAGTGAATAAGGAACTATTAGGAATTCATTAGGGGCCAGCCAAAATCCTCTTTGTCAGCACCACTGCAGCAAGAGCCAGGACGGAAAATGGTCAACCAAATGGTGCCTGAATCCAATCAGATACAGGCACAGACAATAGTCGCAGCATTCAGCTATCTGTGCTGATTAGTATAGATCAGTGAAGGCGAACCTTGGCACTCCAGATGTTTTGTAAATACATTTCCAATGATGCTCAGCTACAATGCATCATGGGAAATGTAGTTCCAAAACATCTGGAGTGCCAAGGTTCGCCCTCACTGGTATAGATGGAAGAAATCAGGCTGAATGAAAAAAAATCTGTCAGTGTATCGCCAGTTTTACAGTCCCTCAACTGCTTTTCTTAGGCCCCAAGCAGGCCACAGACAGTTCCATGTTTGGGCAGGTTGATTGTACCCAAGTTGATTAAATCGATCAACTTGGTTCCACCCACCCTGTTGGATGTGTGCCAGCAGCATTAGCAACTAGCAATATTTACTGTGTTCTCCCAGCCAGAACAGCTCCCCCGCCGGGAGAACACAATAGCTTCACGAGAGGAATTCCACCATCAACACTGACTGTGTTGATGGGGGAAATTGAACGATTTTCTTTCCTGCAAAACATGATTGCGGGAAAAAAAAAATTACACTATCTATGGTCGGCTTTTAGGCGTGCGTAGGAGGCACAGATGCACTGTCCAGCCTCACTGCTGGCGGTTTGTAAAAGTCTGAGAGACTGATGCCGCGTACACATGGTCGGAATTTCGGCCAGCAAATGACCAATGAGAGCTTTTCGTTGGAAAATACGACCGTGTGTATGCCCATCGGACTTTTGCTGGCCGAATTTCCACCAGCAAAAGTTTGAGAGCAGGTTCTCAATTTTTCCCGACGGAAATAGTTTCTATTGGAAATTCTGATCGTCTGTGGCAATTTCGACACACAAAATTCCGACGCACGCTGGGACGCATTGTTAATTTTCGCGGGTCGGAATTTGGTGTGACTGTGTGTAGGCAACACAAGCTTGAGCGGAAAAAACATCCAAGGCTTTTCCAACATGAATTCCGGTCGTGTGTACGCGGCATTACAGCTGCTGTGGCTGGACAGTGCACAAAGTGCTACTAATGTTTAGGGCAGTATGCACCCAGTGACGAATATAGACTGTTTGTGTTCTGGGAATCCCTGGACATATACCGTGCTAAAAGTTGGTCGGTGCACCTTCCAGGCACAGCAGCTGTCAGTCTTTCATAGACTTTTACAGACTCCTGGCAGCGGGGCTGGACGGTGCATCTGTGCCTTCTGCCCACACCTAAACACTGGAGTCTCATGCTAAAACGCCCAGTTTGCTATGGTGTCTCATGTAAACAGATTATGAACCAACTTTCTGTACAGACCGGTAAATCTGCATTATGAACAAACTCTACTGGTATCATCAACATGATCACTTGGAATTTCCAAAAAGGTCAAAAAGAGGTAAAAAAGCCCTACTCTTGTTTCACAGTACTTAAAAAAAGACTGGTGGGGAGGGAGCAGTTACACGGTGTAATAATTAACCAATTAATACTATCCACTTGTATGTGATATATCGTTTCTATAGTAATTATCATACATGACTGCTTTCCAAAGTCAGTCTGATTGAGTCTGCCCCCCTCCATTCCCAGCTTTTGTGTACGCCGCTTTGCAACATAATTGAGTGCAACATATATGCAACCAACCCTGTGAAAAACACAGCTCTGTTCTGCATGATTATGCAGAAAATGAAGAAACAGCCGAGGCGGTGGAAACAGATGAAAGCAGACGGAGCCCCCTACTCGTCCCCCTGTGCTCGTAATGTTTATATTTTTGGCCTCATGACCCGTTTTTCTACATTTTCTCATTCTTTCCTGCACTGCTTTGCCCGCTTTTCTCTCGGTGCCTCGTTGACATACAACATAGGAATTGGAGAGTGGTTTTTCCAGTCTGATTGGTGAGTTAGGAAACAATGTCAGTTTCACACAGATGTAATCTCAGAGAGCGACATACACAAGGGTTAGGGAGTGGAATGAAAAGAGTGATGACGGCATCAAGACAGACAAATAGTTTGCATATGTGGGAAAAGGTGACCTGTGACACGTACGGGATGCACGCTTCTACTGGACACTCTATTAGATAGCTGTGTGCCACAGGACAGGAATGCAGGACGATCAGTGAACAGAGCCCATCTGTGTGATTGTAGCTCCCACAGTGTGCAGCCAGGAAACCAGAATCCAGGAAATTGCCCATCTAATGGAAACATGCAAACAGCAGCCAAAACTCAGCAACACGCCAACCCATATTAGGCTGATCACAGCTTTATACCTTTACCTTGTGGTAGTTATAATGAAATTAAACACTTTCTATCTCCATCTACCATTGGTGATATTGCCCAACTCTGAGGCTGGTATGAAAAGAACTGAAGCCGAAGAGTGAAAACCAAGCAGGTGACTACAGTAGATCAACAGTTCCCACCTGCCATTCTTCTGCCACAGGTTGTAGTGATTAAAAGCATACATTTGATTGGCCGTACAACACTACAGGATGGACTAACAAAGGCTGGCGCATACCAAGAAAAAGTGACAATTTCTTCATGCCTGCTTAATTTGTGCTTCTTGTGACAAGTTGATAAAAATGGTGCATGCTACTTTGTTAATGTGTGCATGGCGGTGGTGCTATAGCTGGCCATACACTGGCTTCATAGGTGGCCCTGTCGGTCCTCTCACGCCTGATGTCGTTTGATTGACAAACTGGAGAAGCCAGGTGGAAAATAGTCAGCCTACCAGCGGCTGCATCCAGTTTGTGTATGCTGACAGCCGCCGCCAAAAGTTGTTGGAATAAAAACAGCCTGGCGGGAGGGATTCATCCATCTGCGCTGTTAGCACGAATAGAGGAATCTATTAGATAGATATTATTCCTTTTAGCTGCCATGAAAAATATCTAACAGTGTATGGCCAGCTTCAATCTGGTGTGCGCCAAACTTTTGCGCAAGTCTGAGGCAATCGTCATCTCTTTCTGAAAGTGCACTTGGAAGTAAAGTCGCTGTAGATCAGAGGGGGACATGCAAGGAAAATAAAAAACAGCATTTTAGCTTGCACATGATTGGATGATAAAATCAGCAGAGCTTCCCCTCATTTCAGATCTACCCCTCAGATTGAGAGCGACTGCACTTCCAAGTGCACTTTCAGTCCGTAAATAACCCCCAATATTTACACCACAAAACTTGTGTAACATGTATTTTTCTCTGTTAATTCCCTCCTTCATCCTTTCCTGTATTTGGTCTTTGGCAGAAAAACAGCTATAGGGCCCCCTATAGACGATTAATTTATTTTTTACAGAAATTGTTGCTGATTTTTTAGAGTTTTCTGGATTGTCTGTTACAATCAACCACCAAAACTATATCAGGGGTAGGCAACCCCAGCACACAAAGCCTTTTTTGCTGGCACTCGATTCCCTATCTATCAGCAGAGCAGCGCAGGGAAGTGTCAGTGAGACACTAATGCATTCCAATTTCAGACTTGCCCACGCCGCCCCTGCACTGAGGGGGAGGCACTGTGCCCCCAACACATTGGAAAAGATGGGAAACATTGTTTGGTTCTCTAACTAATGCCGCGTACACACGAGCGGATTTTCCGTCAGAAAAATCTTGGATGTATTTTTCCGACGGAATTCCGCTCAAGCTTGGCTTGCATACACACACGGTCACACAAAAATTCGCTGAACTTTCAACACTACGACGAGCCGAGAAAATTAAGTTCAATGCTGCCGAGCATGCGTCGAATTGTTTCCCAGTATGCTTAGGAATTTTGCGTGTAGGAATTGCTACAGACGATCGTAATTTCCGATCAGAACTTTTTCCGACCGAAAAATTGAGAACATGCTCTCAATCTTTTGCTGGCTGGAATTGGGCCAGCAAAAGTCCGATGGAGCATACACACGGTCAAAATTTCCAACCAAAAGCTCTCATCAGTCTTTTGCTGGCCGAATTTCCAATCGCGTGTATGCGGCATTAGCTGTAGCTGTGATCGTCAGCTTTTGTGAGGGGGAAGAGAATGGGTCACAGTCCTGCTAGCTCCATCCACCATCTGGAGGAAGATAACTCGCTTAGTTGCCACTACCAATCTCAGAAAGAAGGGATTTCACTGTGATTGAGAAAAACCCAATCAGGTGACAGTTTGTGGAATTACTGTTGATCTTCTGGGAACTTTGTTGAAATTATTCCTGAACCTTTGCGTTACTACTGAACCCCCCAGCACTCTGTGTCCCTTTAAGCCACAGCCAGTATTCAGGGCAATGAAAATCACACCCAACCACTTTTTCTCAGCTGCTGGGGACCAACTTATGATCCTGCACACAGACCCACTGCTTTCATACAAGCACGTGGGCTGGATGCAAGAGTTGGATCAGCAGGATGAGTGTGCCAGGACAGGTAGATGTCTCATCTCTGCTTCCTTTCACCACTCTGCGTATCATAGATGAGAAGAGGGTACAGAGGTGGAACAGATAAGCAGGGAGGTACAGTGGTGGAAGGAGATGAGAAAGGGGGTTCAGCAGTGGGATAGAAGAGCCGGGGCGGAGGCGGGGGGGTTCAGTGTTGGGGCAGATGAGAAGGTGGTTCAGCGGTGGAACAGAAATGAAGGGGGGTAGAGCAGTGGGGCACATGAGCAGGGGGGGGGGGTACAGTGGCGGGGCAGGGGAGAAAGGAGGGTACATTGGAGGGACAGATGAGCAGGGGAGTACAGAGGCGGGACAGATGTGCAGGGGGTACAGAGGCGGGACAGATGTGCATGGGGTACAGAGTAGTACAGTGGCGGGACAGATGTGCAGGGGGTTACAGTGGTGGGGAAGATGAGAGTGCAGGATGTTAATTTCTCACTACTCAAGTAGTTTACAGCATTTACTTTATAAAAAATCCTTTTTGTGATTGAGAGAGAGTGTGTGAATCGGCACACTCAATTTCTTTAAAAAAAAAAAAAACAGTCAGACGGATTTCTAGATACTCCATTTCACTATATAAGCTCAGTTTACTGTTACAAATAAGTGTGAAATGCAAGACTCTGGTGGGTGTAACAAGATGTCTGCTTGCCGTCCTCTCACTGTATCCTTACTGTGGACGAGTGCTGGATGTAGCAAGATGGCAGCAACAGAATGTCACTTCTGTTACAAGATCTGACGGGTCGCCTAAATCTGACGAAACACCCCAATGTGGAGATTTCCTTTCACTTCTTGTCCCATAGCCAAATATGAAGTAAGAGGAAATCCCTGCAGAATAAGGGAAATCTATTGGGGTCCCCAGGTCACTTGAACTAGTGCCCCCATTGGAAGATTTCCCCTCTATTACTTTTCTGGGGACAACCCAAAATTTGGGATTTTCTTCTACTTTCACTTTCAATGATAAACAGGACAAATAGAGAAGGGGGAATCTTCCCTAACAGGGGGTACAGGGAGTAAGAATAACCCAATAGGTGTTCTACTACATCTCCACTCTGTTCAAATGTGTTGCCTTTAGTTATACTGTATTGCTGCACCATACTGTTGCTTGTCCCTTTTCGTACCTAGACTGTTGCCTGGTGACCCTGACTTACACCTTGCTGTGCCCGATTGCTGCCCTGTGGACTTACCCCACAGTGGTCTGTTCTACCCACATTTCTGTCACCTGGTTTTCACTTTAGTACTGTGTGTTACTGACCCATAAGTATTTATAGAATTCTGACTTTGCTACAATTTTATTCTGCCTAATGTTAGTTCTGAGCCTGTAAGAAGACCAAATAGAGCCAGGGAACTAGCATTTTCTGAAGTAAGCCAGCAATAGTAGCCCACCATTATTCTCTCAAGGCAGCTGTTCTTTAACAGTTGATCTTTCCACAGATACCTAAATACCACACAGAGACAGAAGGTGAAAAAAGAGCACATGAGCTAGTAAGGTGGGGTCCCGTTCTCCGTGTTCAATGTTCCATAGATCTTACATCACAGATAGAAAAAACACAACTTGCTACTAGGCAGGCTGAATTTGTGTCTTCCCCAGAATGACTACAACGAAGCTACGGTTTTAGAAGTGGAAAATAGCAGTTCTTCCTCTCGTAATAATTGTGCCTGGCACACAATGCCAATGACTGCCCAGAGAGTTAGATCCTGAGTAATACTGCAGCTATGCCAGGCAACACCCATTAGCATAACAGTTTCTAAAGCCACAAAGACCAGTGTAAACAGATCTACATTTTACACTTCTGCTGCTCACGTCTGTTTAGAGCAGGGATCTCCAACCTCTAGCCCGCAGGCCATATCCAGCCTGATGAAGAGGTTTTTTTCTGGCCCTCTAAGATAAGACGCAAAGTGCGTGTTCCCGTGCGGTCTGGTTTTGACAGCCTTTTAATTTCAATGGGCTACCAAAACGTACCAAAAAATATGCAAGCACTACTTTTTCTGACGGTGCCATAATAAACCACCTAGTACCATGCAGTTTGGTGGCCACAAACGCGTTGCGTCTGCAGGTTGCGTTTGGAGTGCCATTAACAATTAAATGGCACCTGCGCCCATCTTGCAAGGACAGTTCACGTGCAGCGCTAGAAACGTGCCATTCCTGCACAGTGTTCCAGTGTGAATGGGCCCTAAAAGGGTACTCTATGGGGGATCCTAAATGTAAGAGTGGGCACTGATGTAAGAGAGACTTTGATAGGGAATACGATATAAGGGGGCTCCAATGATGGGCTCAAGCTTATTTGGTATGTCTTTGCTTTCGTTACTGAAGTTATATCTCTGTTCTAAATTATATCATGGCAATTACAAAAAAAAAAATCCAAGTAAAACGTATTCATTTCATTTTTTTTGTTTCGCACATTGAATATTTGTAAAATATGTGATGTGGCCCTTGTAGTCTCCTGGTGTCTGTAGAAATGTGCCCTGGTCATTAGCCCCTGTTCTCCTTCAATTCCTAAGCAGCTGGACTATGATTTTATCAGCATGCAATGCGCTAGGCTCTCCCCAGGGATCGCATTGTGTTGGCAACCAATCAGAATGATGGCTACGGGCAGCGATAACAGGTGGAACACACATGTGGATTAGCAACATTCTGTTTTGGATACAGTACACCTGTCACCTCATTACCAGCTGGAGCAGCTCCGTTCATCCACATCCCAGCTATTACAGTCCAATTAACAAGTCACTACATACATACATACATCTTCCACGTATCTTCTCTGCATACAGCCACAATCTCCCTGATTTCTAGTCCCATTTTGCAAACAAGTATTTGAATTTGGAACAACACACCTTTACATATCAATAACATTTTTAAAGCAAACTTGCACTGAGGAAATACAGAGACTTCTCATGCTGATCTATCTAAACCAGAAGTAGACAACCTTAAAGAGGTGGAGGTCTACCTGAACAACATGGGAGAAGATCACTGGTCACAGTGCCGCCTCCTCACATCCGATTTAAACCTCTAAATTGCCGTACTACCATGTTGCAATTGCATGCATTGGAGTTCCACCCAAAAATAAAACTTCCGTTGTCCAGGTTCCTCCCCCCCATCCCCGGTGTCACATTTGGCACCTTTCAGTGGGGAGCAGATACCTGTCCAGGTATTTGCGCCTACCCCAGGCGATCTACGCCATGTCCAGACCCTCCTCTGTCCCCCCCCCCCTCGCTGTCTTCTGGGAGACACACAGGTCCCAGAAGACAGTAGGGACCACTCAAACGCGCAGCGCGTCTCGTGCATGTTCAGTAGGGAACCATGCTTCACTTCCCGATTCCCTTACTTAAGATGCCGGAGCGCAGAGACGGGTCAGCTTCAGGTGAAGACATTGCGCGCGCCCTGGACAGGTAAGTGTCCTTATTTTAAAAAAGTCAACAGCTGCAGTATTTGTAGCTGCTGACTTAATTTTATTTTTATTTTTTACGGTGGACCTCCACTTTAAATCAGGTGGTGAGGAGGCATATCACCTGTCAAACACACTCGGATCGCTTTTCAGAGGAGCAGCAGTGCCTGCTGCACTTGTGAATGGCCCCCCATTGACATTCTGCAGCGGCACCCTTAGGCCCCTTTCAGACTGGGGCGGTTTTCAGGCGGTACATCGCTAAAAATAGCGCCTGTACACCGCCTAAAAAAAAACGGCCCTATTCACTCCAGTGTGAAAGCCGGCGGGCTTTTACACTGGAGCGGTGCACTAGCAGGACGGGAAAAAAAAGTCCTGCTAGCAGCATCTTTGGAGCGGGATAGGATCGGTGTATTCACTGCTTCTATACCGCTCCTTCCCATTGATTTAAATGGGACACCGCGGCAATACCGGCGCAAAGTGCCGCTACGGCGGCGCTCTGCGGGGGATTTTAACCCCTTTTTCGGCCGCTCGTGGGGGGGGTAAAACCGCACCGTGAGCGGCCGAATCCCGTGGGCAAAACGACAGTAAAGCAGCGCTAAATATAACGCTGCTTTACCGTCAACGCAGCTCCCGCCCCAGTGTGAAAGGGGCCTTAGGGCTTGTTCACATGTAAAGTTGGGGCTGATAAAACCCTGCAGTTGAGGTTTACTGCCCACAGTCCCTACCCCCTTTAGCTGCTGAGGCAGCAGCCAAAAGGTGTATACACGCTGCAGCAGGAATTAAGCCCCCTCTTGCTTTTGGTGGGTGCTACTGCCTGTGGAGTGATATCACATTAAGGCCCGATTCACACTTATAAAGGTTGCAGTTTGCAGATTGCAGGTGAATTTAGCATTTTTCAATACAAGTTTTTGAGCCATTGAAGTCTATGGAAACAAAAAACAGAAAAAAATCCCTGGCCCTTTCCATAAAATGCACAGATGTGAACTACATCCATCGAACACCATGCTAAATGGACTGTAGTGCGTTTCTGCAAAATGCACAGGTGGGAACCAGGCCTTAGAGTGATTTACATTTGCAGTTTGGGGGGTGGAAAACTCCCATACTTAAGATGTGTTTTTTACCACCCCTAGCTGCAGTGGCCGGGGTGTACACGTCGCAGCAGGAGTTATATGCCCTGTCATGGCTGGGGAGGGTAGCACCTGCCAAGCACGACCCATTCAAGTGAATGAGGCCACTCTGCAAGTGTCCTGCAACCTTGTACAGTACAGCAAACAAGGGGTTAAAGCAGGTAGCGCTGTGTTGCTTTCTTACACCTGCTTTAACCCTTTAAGCCTTGTACACATGCTCCGATTTTTTCGGACATCCGATTTTTGTACCTTGCTAGTCTCATGTCGAAAGTGAAGAGGTTACTCACCATACGAAAATTTTCACACAGAATACAACGTCAGAAGTGACGTAATGTGTTGAATAGTTTCGTATGCATTCTTTCATTTCTGAGCATGCGTAGTCTTGCTCTTACGATTTTTTTTAGTACGAAAAGCATACTAATGAAACGAAAATCTGACGTTGAGTTCACATCCAACAAAAAATGTATACCCTAATGCCACGTACACACGGTCGGAATTCTCGTCGGAAAAAGCTCTGATGGAATTTCGCTCAAACTGTCTTGCCTACACACGGTCACACCAAATTCCGATGGTCTCTAACACAGCGGCATAAAACACGTTCGACAGCACTATAAAAAAGGGAATTTTAATGCTTCCGAGCATGCGTCAAATTGTTTCCGAGCATGCGTCAGAATTGCATACACATGATCGGAAATTCCGACAGAAAAAAGACTGATGGGCATACACACGGTAGGAAAATCCATTGAAAAGCTCCCATCGGACTGTTTCCATCGGAAATTCCGACCGTGCGTGCGCGGCATTAGGTTCCACAGTGAGTATAACAAGCATGCTTTACTGCAATACAGACTGATTTTACTGTTGTGGGTTTAGTACCACTTTAAGGCCTGTACACATAAGAAAAATAGCACTTTCAAAGCAATCATACAATCGTTAGTACACAGCTTTCGTTCAATATTTTCCGAAGGGACAAAACATAAAAATTGTTCTCGTACGATACCAGATCATGTGATTTTCATTTAATTAGAACAGCTTTCATCCGAATATACATCACTTCCATATATTTATTCTGTTGTACAAGAATAATTTTTTAGTAACCTCTTCATTTTCAATATGAAAGCTAGCATGCAAAAATAAATATACAAAAAGCGATCATTCGTCCGATAATCTTATCATGGGTACTACTACTAGGCTTTAAGGCTGGGTTCACATATATGCAAAATTTATGCGTTTTGAACTGCTTTCAATTCGCATACCATGTGAATGTGACCGGCTTTCAATGGAGCCAGCTCACACATGGGCGGTGCAGTTTTGAAAAAGGGCTCTGTGTGTTTTTTTTGGTCCAATTCAAGTGTGAATTCAGGAAAAAAAATTTGCACCGGAATCGGTGAACAGACACTCACCAGATTCCAGCCTAAAGTGTGGTTAATGTGCAGCAGCGTGTTATTGTGCACAGAGGAGAAAGTCTCTGGTCTCCATCAGAGGTTTGGTTGGACTGGTGGAAGTACTCATTACTGCTCATAGAGAAGTCTTCTATGGCCGGATTCTAGATGTCACAGGCGATGCTTGCATCAAGCCAGGAGTGGACCATGTACGACCTCCCTAAAATTATGTTTTTTTTTCCACCTCTATCACACAATTCTTCGTTATCAATTCTTTGGTCTCTTCAGCTACACAAATCCCTTCCCTGTAACAATCACACCTTTACTGCAAAGTTTAAAGACAATGACAAAACGTGTCCCTTTGATGCCAATACAAAAGCCGTTTGTCACCTAGAGAATCCAGCGATTTGCATTCAATGCAGCTACATGACAGCAGATTTCTCACTTAATTGAAACAGAAGCTTTAAAACAAGGTCATCCGAGGTTAAAATAAATATACTAAAAAAAATTTACACCTCTAATTGTAAAATGCAAATTTTGCCAGGATCCATCTCCGATTAATAGGATGTCTATTTTTTTTTTTTTTTAGATGCCAAAAAAACGAAGGTGGGAGGGGGTTGCGAGATGTGGGATAACAATACACAAAACACAAAGAAGCTTTAACTGGCTTGGCCATTAGCAGAGCTAGAGGTGCTCAAAGCCTGATAAGGTTGAGTGGACACAATGGGATTAGGCCGTAAATATCCTGCAGAGTCACATGACCTTCTAGCTCTCTCCTTTTTATTATAGCCGGTCTCCCCTCACTGTCACATGACCTCCCTTTTTCATTCTTTCCCTTTCCATGTCACACATCCTCCCTCTTCTATCCCCCCCACCGACTCTTCCATGCACTATTAAAAGCGTGAGGCCTTTTACGGATGCCCCAGATAAATGGTACCCAAGGCACCGCTGAGAGCATCAGGAATCGGGAAGTGATGCAAAGTCAGAGGAAAGGCTAAAATAAAACAGGTCAGGCAGATTGGGGTTTACAGGGGTCCAGGGTGCCTTGGGAATAGCAGGTGCCCCACACTACAAATGCTAAAATGACCAGCAGCACTGCACAGACAGATGGCCTATACAAGATGTGCCTGATTAACATCTGCCCCTCCAACAGCATCTTCATGTATTATGGAGCCACACAAAGAAATGCAACAAATGTGCACTCCGCTTCTACATGTGTAGATTTCATTTATGGACTATTAGAGCAAACAGCTTTGTATTTACTCAGCAAAAATAAGTGTCCTTAAATATTGACATAAAGTCCTTCCTGGAATGGGAATATACACAGCATAAAACACGCTGATAAAACACCCTTCAGGGTCACAGTACAAAGTGGGCTAAATCGTTTAAAAATCCCAAAAAGCCGTTCTTAAACCTCGTATACACGGTTTGATTGTTGGACGACCGAGCGTCTGATTTTTGTCAAAAGCGCCCATGCAGGATTTTGTCTAGCACACTCACTATCCGTAAATTGTCGTTCGACAAACACGAATGTAGTGACGTACTATTTGAGTATAAAGAGGAAGTTCATTTCTCAAGCGCCACCCTTTGGTCCCCTTCTGCCAATTTCACGTTAGGAGAAGTTTGGTGAGCGTTGATTCGCGATTTTAAGATCGTACAAAACAAATGCCTTTTAAAATACGTTTGGCATAACTACATGCAAAGCAGCTTCATTATTATCCCATTAAAGAAGATGAGAATTTTGACATTTCATCAATTGCCGCATCACGAATGGTAATTCTAGATTACGAACGGTAGTTTACAAGACTGAATTCTTCCTGGTCGTTCCTTGATTCCGATCATGCGTGTTTGTACTTTCGACTTGTGTGACAGATTTCTGTACTGACCATCCAAAAATCAGACGTTGAGTTCACATCAGACAAAAATGTTATAACCTGCACATCCAGCTTTTGTCTGATGTAAAAGTCAAATCTGTCGAATGCACCGTACTAACGATCCGAAAATCTGCAGACAGCTCGTCTTCGGACTTTTCCCTTCCGATTTTCGTACCGTGTGTACGGGGCCTTAGGCTCGAGTCAAACCTATGCATGTTGCTTTTGAGCGTTTCTGCAGTGCTTTTTGCGTTTTTACTGCGATTTCTTTACATTCACTGTATATAGCTGGTTGCTAAGGAGTGGGTTTGGAAACCAGCTGCCACTTTCTTAGCAACGGATGAGTCATCAGCTGTCAGCGGGCTTCCCCGCTGACAGCTGAATGTAAAAAAAAAAATGAAAAAAAAAAAAGAAGAAAAGAAGGGACGGTGTGGGGTCTGCGGCGGGGGGCTTACCAAAATCTGGAAGCCCTCTTTAACAAGAGGACCCCCAGATCCCAGATATGTGAATGGGTAGGGGGTACATTGTACCCCCTACCCATTCACCAAAAAAGCAGTGAAATGTGAAAAAAATAAAAAAATAAATAAGAAAAAACCACGAGCCGGTTTTTGACAAATCCTTTATTAAAAAAAATAGCTCTGTCTTCTAGCTCCGTCTTCCCCAGAGCCGTCTTCTCCCACCGTAGTCTCACCCAGTGCCGTCTTCTCCCACCACCATCTCCTTCCTTGCCGCCGCTTACCAGCTAAAAACAAAAAAAGTCCACCCTTGTCGTGATGCTGTCTTCCTCAGTTATGACCTCCCCCGCTGTCTGACATCTTTTATGTAGCTATGGGGCGTGGCCATCCGATGACATCACCCGGAGAATGTCACAAGGGACGAGCTCTCAAGGTGACGTAATCGGATTTCTACATAAGAGAGGGGGCTCCCCTTGTTAAAGAGGGCTTCCAGATTCCGATAAGCCCCTTGCCCGCAGACCCTGACAACCATCGGTCAGGGTTTGATGGGAAGAGGCCCTTGTCCCCATCAACATGGGGGCAAGATGCTTTGGGGTGGGGGGCATTTCCATACAGGAGAGGAGCCTGTCGAAGC
Organism: Lithobates sylvaticus; assembly: GCA_028564925.1. Taxonomy (NCBI): domain Eukaryota; kingdom Metazoa; phylum Chordata; class Amphibia; order Anura; family Ranidae; genus Lithobates; species Lithobates sylvaticus. Next base: position 230,111,623 of record CM053026.1, read on the forward strand.
CTGAGAGCTTCTGGCATTTTTAGGAGCTGCTGCGGTTAGGGGCTGTTCAACCTCTCTCAACCTCACTCTCCTGAACGCGGAAGAATTGCATTCAGGATGCAAGCGTTTTGACTGCCAGCCGGAGGTAAAAGTAGGCTGTGTGTACATGAATAAATATTTTCTTTTAGTGGGCCCTCGGAGGTTTATGCCATAATGTGCTAGTATGCACTGCATGTTATGGCAGACTTACCTGTCAAACCAACTCTCTAGCACTGTGCTGTCACAGCTCCAGCTGGTTGTGGGCACTTGCAGCTTCACCCAGTCCACCGGATCGTTCTCTCTGGCTGCTTGAAAGACTGGGCCAATTGGACACAGTGGGAGCCAGTCAGTGGGTCTGGTGGCCACAACCTGACGATCGTTCAGTGGAGAGACGGAGCAGCGGTGTGCCTATGTAAACAAGGCAAACCGCTGATCTGTCAGGGAGCAAAAGAGAGATCTTGTGTTTCAGTTAAGTTCCCAGGGACACACCTAACCCCTTGATCACCCCTGATGTTAACCCCTTCCCTGCCAGTGTCATTTATATTGTGATCACAGTATTGGTGTCACCGGTCCCGAAAAAGTGTCCAATTTGTCCACCGCAAAAAAAAAAAAAAGAAAAAAAAAAACCCTGATCGACGTAATTACTAGTAAAAAACATTAAATTAAAAGTCCCTAAATCTATCCCATAGTTGTAGACGCTATAACGTTTGCGCAAACCAATCAATATATGCGTAGAGATTTTTTATTTTTTTTTAACAAAAATATGTAGCAGAATACATATTGGCCCAATTGATGAAAAATTTGATTTTTTTTTAATGTTTTTCATTGGAAAGGTTTTATAGCGGAAAGTAAAAAAATATTGTTTTTCCATTTAAAAACTGTTGATCTTTTTTTGTTTATAGCGCAAAAAATAAACCGCAGAGTTGATCACATACCACAAAAAGAAAGCTCCATTTGTGGGGGAAAAAAAAAAGGACATTAATTTTATTTGGGTACAACATCGCACCACTGTGCAATTGTCAGTTAAAATGGTTGTAAACCCTGCTACACCACTTTTCACTACAGGTAAGCCTATAATAAGGCTTACCTACAGGTGCTGTGAATATCTCCTAGACTTGAGCAGTTTAGGAGATATTCACTGTATCCACATGTGCCGACGTCATCGGCACATGCGCACTGAAGAAACGGCCGCTCGGGCCATTTATTTAGTAGCCGCGCCGTTACCGGTGGCTCCCGCACGCATGTGCAGGGGTGATGTCATTGCGGCTCCGGCCAATCACAGCGCCAGAGCCCGCGAACCCGAAAATAACTCCGGGAGACATGTCGCCGGTCACATCGGTGTGTGGGGACTGCTGCAACAGCTTTGATCTATGGTAAGCATTTCATAATGAGCTAGTATGCAATGCATATTAGCTCATTATGCCTTTTTAAAAAATTTTCTGAGTTTACAAAAACTTTAACGTAACACGGTGCGGTATCGCAAAAAAATGGCCTGGTCAGGAAGGGGGGTAAAACCTTCCGGAGCTGAAGTGGTTAAACTAAAACTGCAAACCATGAACATAGTAGATAGGACGAGTGATTATTTATGTACTTTACTTTTTGGGTGCGCTGGCTGGTGTACCAAGGATCAACCATGGTCTATAAGGCCTCATGTACACTGCTGCCGATAAACGGACATTCAGAGGCAGAACTCATCCAATGTTATCTTATGTGTACATGTACAAAGGTTTGTTTAATGTCGTTTTTTAGGCAGTTGCGTTTAGAGGCTTTTCTTTGAAGGCAAAAAAAAATGGGAGTTCAGACGTCAAAGTTTTTGACGTTTCAGACGCTAAACACCGCTAAACGTGGCAAAAATGGACGTTTTAAACGTGGGTTTTTATCTGTCAAATTCAATCGTTCAGGAGAGGTTGTAAAAGCGTCCTGTGTACATTAAGACAACAACAAAAGCCTCTCTGACTTATTCTATCCATATTTCACTGACATAAAGGTAGCTAAAATAAAAAAAGATAGACAGTATAGAGATCAAAAGCTAGTAGGTAATCTCAAGAAGCCAGGTAATGGTCACTGAAAACAAAAGATAGTTGTAAAGAAAAATTGTGTGTCAGCTGTAATGGATTTAAAGCAGTTGTATACCCGCTGAAACTTTATTTTTTTATTTTTTTTATACACCTGTAAGGGAAAAGGCATAATGAGCTAGTATGCACCACATACTAGCTCATTATGAAATACATACCTTAGAACAAGGCGTCGGTAACTCACCTGGTCCACGCCAAGGTAGCTGACATGTTGCCTCTGCAGGTCTTCCGGGTATCGTGACTTCATCGCTGTGAGTGGCTGGAGCCGCGATGTCGTCACTCCCGCGCATGCGCACGGGAGACTTCTTCCCAGCAAGGTTCGGATTCTGCCGGCCTTTCAGCCGAGAATCCCCCGTGCGCATGGGCCGCTGCAGTCAGCAGTGCCTTGCACGGGGAATATCTCCTAAACCATATAGGTTTAGGAGATATTTTTTTTTTACCTACAGATAAGCCTATAATGAGGCTTACTTGTAGGTAAAAGTCAATTTTATGACTTTACAACCACTTTAATGCAATGGCGAGAAACTTGAACAGACGCGATAACTACCCTACTTTATTTCCACATACGCCGTGTCTTTCAGTGAGACTACTACCAGTAAACACAATAGTTTGGTTTTGTCTTTTCAGACCCTAGAATGCTTTTCAGAGGGGCAGCTTGAGGGCAAGGGGGGATTGAGGGCCTAAAGGTAAAAAACATTTCGTACATACACTTCAATGACAGGTCCTTGTTAAACAGGGGAAAACAACTCTATCTACATAAATCAGGGCATGGTGGAAGTTCCCGTGTTTGTGGAATGGTGCAACCGGTAGAACAGGAAACAGATACAGCCAAGTCAGGTGCATTACCATGGTATGCTCAGTCCAGATGATGAAATCTATTTTGTTCCATTATCACCATCATATAAAAAGTATCAATTCACATGGGTGCTTTACATCTCTCAGCCTTTGAAGATAACTGTGAAACCTGAACGTTCTCCCTCACCAGTGGGACACACGCAAGATGAACCAAGCCCTGGAGCTAAACGCTAGTCAGTCTTGTACAGGCTCCACTTCTGCATTAAGCATCACTTTGAGTTCACTACAAACTGTGAGCCTCTCGTGGTGTGCAATAGAAGGTGAATCAAGTTCCTGGCTGAAGGATGTCCAGGATCATCTAGCCCCCACCCCCATTATGACTGTCCCTGGTCCACCACCTTCATTTACTGGATTTCAGTTCTTTTAATCATGGAGGTTCAGCATCACAAAAATGCCACTTAGGCCCGGTTCACACTAGTGCGATGCGAGAACCCTGAGAATCCAGCGCAGGTTCCCGCATCGTATCTGAATTGCACAGTGGTTCACACCGAGATCTGCGAACCACTGCAGGTGTCAATGTAAAGTTAAGGACACCCCCAGATCGGTTTGCAGAGCAAACTGTAAAATGGTGCAGGAATCGGATCGCATAGGTGTGAACACCCATGCAATCCGATTCCAGTGCGGACCAAAAAAAAAAAAAGGGGTCCTGCACCATTTTGGTGCGAATGCAATGCGATTTTAGCCATACAGTTTGTATGGCTGAAATTGCATCGCACAGACATCGCATGATATGTGCACAGCAATGCGGTGCATATCACATGCAATGCCTGGCATCCCACTAGTGCAGAGGTCTCAAACTGGTGGCCCTCCAGCTGTTGCGGAGCTACAAGTCCCATTATGCCTCTGCCTGTGGGAGTCATGCTTGTAACTGTCAGCCTTGCAATGCCTCATGGGACTTGTAGTTTCGCAACAGCTGGAGGGCCGCGAGTTTGAGACCCCTGCACTAGTGTGTACCGGGCCTCAGAGCAGTATGTGAACCGAGGAGTCCGCTAGGTCTCAAATAAGTATCTCATAAACCAGACACCAGAAACCTGAATACATTTTACATCCCGGGCCATTTACCGATGCTTATGGCCACATCTTCGTGGCTGCACCATTCTCAACACCCAGTACAAAATTAGGATTATACCATGTATTGACAGATACTATGTATTGACAGCATTGGGAGCCAATGACTCCTACTGTACCGTTGGTTTGAGCTTAGGTAAGTAGAAGTGGGGCTGGGCCGGGAACTGCCCTCAGAAGATCAGAGAATTCATTAAGGTCAAAAACCTTCAGCCATTAAAATCAGCGGTTACATTATAACCACTGACAGATAAGGTGAATACCATTTGTCATTACAATGGCATCTGAAAGTGGGTGGGAATGGGCTGTAAGCTAACCATTTTATTTAGTGACAGGAGCTTTGACTGGCGTTCAGAGAGCTTTAACAAAGCGCGCCCGAAGCCATGTTTGGAAGCAAGTGTAAACTAGCCCTAACTGTATTACAGTTCCCATATCTACCTGGATTTTAGCTTTAACACTAAGCTGTTAGATAAACAACTGCAAAGAAGGAAATTATTCACTTTGTGGAGATTTTCCCTTACTTCCTGTTTTCTTGAAATATTTAAAGAAGCCATTCCACTGAAGACAGAGAGGAATAAAATCCTAACAGTGGCTCCAGCTCTTCTCCGCTTTAAACTTTTTTCTGTGTAAAACTAGGAAAATTTGGGATAATGTTTCACTTTAACCAGTGCTTAGGTGCCACAAAATCAAAAAGAAGTCAGCTTTATAAAAAAACATATATTTAATGTATGTCCTCCATACCTAGCTGGGCCCATTGTATGTGCTGATGAAACAAATAATATTCTCTTTTTTTTTTTTTGCATGACCACAGGTTTCAATTGACAGACATCTGCCCCAGGCTGTTTACTCATTGGCATTATAAAGTCTCCTATCTGAGTTCACTGACCACATAGTGAGCACAGCCCCGTCTGTCTGTAAACAGATCCTCAATAAACAGCAGATGACACACAATGAAAACTTCAGCTTCTATTTTGTCCAGCCATCTCCCAGCCATCTCCCTGAAACATCTCGATGACGTTGTTACCTCAGAGATTAAATCCCCATGCTTGGACAATCCGACTGAGTTCACCAAGAGGCCAATTTATTTAGCAGCAGAATGGCCTAAAGTTGAATCTTCCGAAATTCCTTCCAAATTTCACTTGAATTTTGTTAAAGAAGCTGGATGGAAAATTCTGGGTCGAACAGTGCCTGCATCCAATCAGATGAAGGCACTGTTCAGGTATTCCGACAGCCATGGGTGGAAGCTGTCACAATGCTATAGTCGGTAGGGAAGATTCAGCCATTCACAATGGTTAGTGTGGATGGGGAATCTTGGTGATTTCTCTTGTTTAGCACCCCTGCTATCTCTTAGGATGTCCACATGCTGTACTGACAGGTGTGCCATAGGATTCATGACATGTGCAAATGTGCTGCAGGTCTTTGGGACCCAGGAGACATCTGTGGCAAATCTGTGCATGCACAGGGGATTTCGGCGTATGCATGAAGACACCACTTCCATCAAGGTCCCAGATACCAGTAGAGTGTGTACATGTGTAGACCCCCCCCCCCCCCTCTTACACACGTGCGCAGATGTGCCCCAGGTATTTTCTGGGACCCAAAGATCTGGCAGAGACCTTTGGCACATCTGCGCTAATGCTGCATATTCAGAGTTGGTGATACTGGAAAGGAAGGGCTGATATTTTTCCTTAAAATAGAAGCTTGGGATTCCTGAAAAACAAACACATTATTATTCACCTAGGTGGATGCAGCATCGCGCCAATGCTGCATTTGTCTCCAGCTGGCTTCATACCAAGAACTGAGCAATCAAGGACCGCTGATCGCTCACAGTTCTTGGTCTTCAGGCTGCAGGGAGCTGGTTCTGTCAGTCATCGGCTCTCTGCTCTGCCCCTCCAACACTCACTGGAGTGCTGAGCTAAGGAGCGGGTGGGAGCGTAGTTGGCTCAGTCTCCCGGCGGCTCGCTGAGAGGCTAGGCCAGCTGCTGGTCCAGGCATCTAGGTGGATGCCAACTGTAAAGTCAGGATCTTTCCTGAGCCTGGAGCGATTCAGCCATGTCAGCGGATGGCTGGTGTTAGCCCGCTGTTGGCTCAAAACAGGTCACAGGAGTGCAGAATGAACTACACTCGCCTGTGATCCATAGGGCAAGTACACTCAAAAGAGCTTTGGCTCTAAAGATGAATTCCAGGCATGGTATATTTTTACATAGTTACATTGGTCCACCTTGGACCAACGTAACTAAGTTTATACCATACCTGCCTGATGGTCCTGGAAGCTAGAAATCACTTTAGGGGGGCACAACTCCTCCCACTGACACCAACAATGGGGCACAACTCCTCCCACTGACACCAACAATGGGGAACAACTCCTCCCACTGACACCAACTATTTCTCTGCCTAATACCAAAGATGGGACAATTTTCTACTCCCACTGGCCAAAGACTTCTATCCAAATATGTTATGTGTTAGCCTTTGATAGGGGGGAGTCCAGTTGCTCTGTGTTTAATGTCCAACATCTACATGTAAAAGTTGGAGGACTGGGCACAAGTTGAACCAGTGACTCATCACATGTCTGTACATGATATTTCTTCCTGAAGTCCTTTAAAACAGAGAAGTATAATTTCTATATATACACACATTTACGCAGTATGGCAACAGCTTGTCAGGAAGGGGATGTGCATTGCTTGGAAATGGGGGGTATTCTACATTTCTCTACCTACTTGAGCAAAACTAGGTAGAGAAACGTAGAATGCATTTATAATACAGTGTCCTGATTCTGTAAATTGAAGTGTAAATTCATTTAATAGTATTTAAGTGTAAATTCATATGATGTCCTCCACACCAAAAATAGAGCAGCAAGGATGTCACCAGCCCAGCCACTATACTAGCCATAGACCCATAGATTACAAGGGGCACATGGGGTTAAAGTGTTACTAAACCCAGGACCCTGCATTCACTATATCTGGTCTCCCACAGTACATGGAAATGCAATTATTAGTTAATATAAAGCTGCTAAATACCTTTTCTCATCAGCAGTATGTAGCAGTCTTGTGACTTGCATCAGTGCCGAGTAAAGCTTGTAGGAGGAGTTTTCATTCTACACTGACTGTCCTATGATGCTGCATGACCCCTAACTCTGTCTGGACAGTGCTGATTGGTCCTGTGATGATCACATGCACCCTCCCAATAAAAAAAAAAAAAAAAAAAAAACTCTAGCATAACACACCAAACCTCCTAGCCCCCTTTCACAAAGGGCATGTCCGTTTTGACGGACTCTGCTTGCTCAGCAGGGGAGGGGCCGATCCGTTGATCTCCACTGAGCAGGCGGGTGACATGTCCATCTCCGCTCACTGTGCTGAGATGGACCTGTCAGAGCCCCACTATCCTCTATAGGGGAGATTGGCTGAAAACGGAGCCGCCTGTCTGTTTTCATCCGATTCGCCAAGTGGATGGAAAAAAAGTGTTTCCGTCCATCTGGATTTGGTGGACCAGATAGGATAGCGGCGGATGCCAGCGGACATGTCATCGCTGACATCCGTTGCTTTATAGGAAGTGAATGGAGCATCCGATCAGGTTCGCCTGAAAAACTGACAGGCGGACCTGATCGGGGAGCATGAGTGAAAGGGGCCCTAAGGCACTGTCTTATCAGGAGATGGATTGGGGACAGTGGAAGAAGGGGAGGACCAGAGAAGACGGGATCAAACAGCCTTTTTATACAAAATGTGCAGGATTAACCCCTTAGGTTCCATAGTGAGTATAAGGCGTCATGTACACTGGCCTACATTTACCGCAGGCAAACGCAAAATGCTGCAAAATCACGGCACGTTTTTGCCACGTTCTGCTTTTTCCTGTAACCGGCAGTCAAAGCGTGCCTATCCTGAATGCGACTATTTCACGTTCAGGAGAAGGAGGTTGAAGCTCACCTAAATATGGCAGCTGGCAGCTCCTAAACTCTGCTTTGTACATTGACACATAGGCTTTTATGGAATTTAGTTTTTTTTTGCCAAATCTCCTAAAAACGCCAAAAGCTACTAAACTCAAGTTTAGGTGCTGCCGGTGAACATGTAGCCTTACAAGCATGCCTTACTGCATATACAGACCGATTTTACTGTTGTGGGTTTATATAAATACCGCAGAAGTGACGCACGTCGCCGTGGTGCCTTGGGATAGAATTCCCGAAGAAGAAACATACCAAAAAGGTATGAAAAGATAAATAAATAAATATCCAAAGCGTTACATATATATTTTCAAAGGAGTTCAATTTTTGCCTGGAACTTCGCTCTAAAGGTGAAGTTATTATTAACTGCATTTAAAAATAACAGATTCCCAGATTAGCTTTTCACAATTATAAATCATAATGGGTTTCTTCCTCTGTGCTAGAATACTTTTGCTGACAATACACGCACAGAATTTCAGCTGAAAACTGGTCGTTTTCGGAAAGATTGTTCGACAATCGTGCCATTATTGGACCCAACTTCACCGACGATTTGGACCGTGGGCCTGGCTAACGTCGAAGCAAAAACTTTTACCGTTTCAACTATAATGTATACGTGTATGTTGTAATTGAAAGTAACAAAACAAATATTCTGTCTTGTATGATTTATATAGGTTTTTATTGTTGTCCAACGACCACTATGATCATGGAAACAATCAGTTTATTCTGTCAGTTAGTGGCCAATTCGCTTTAGACCGATAAATAATCGTTCAGTCTGCAAACGGACAAAATTCTGTGCGTGTATGGCCAGCATTACTCTAGGCATGAAAACTGAAAATTGGTCCTCAGGCCAAACAAAAAAAAAAAAAAAAAAAAAAAAAGTTTGCGATCTGCTACACCAGTGATGGTGAACCTTGACACTCCAGATGTTTTGGAACTACATTTTCCATGATGCTCATGCACTCTGTAGTGTTGTTGAGCATCATGGGAAATGTAGTTCCAAAACATCTGGGGTGCCAAGGTTCGCCATCGCTGTGCTACACTATGCTCTGGCAAAAAACGTAAGGTAGGCAAAGAGACACGAGATGACTTGTCAATATATAACTACTGCAGCCATCATCAATAAAGCCATGGTGATGGCTACCAGCTGGGTTAGAATTTTTCAGCATCTGGTCCACTGAATACCCATTAATGCTCTGGAAGTGAACATGCAAGCCCGTTGGATACAAATAAGCCAGTTTATACTAGAACTTTGATAACTACCTAAGCAAAACCTCTTTTGGCAGTCAGATCCTGTCCTGAGGACCCATTGCCTTCCAAAGCAGGGGGTCTAGAACAGGTAGATCGCAACCCTGTTGTGCCAGCTCCAAGTTCCTGATCCCACCCAAATGCCGCGTACACACAATCGGAATTCTAGTCGGAAAAAGCTCTGATGGTTTTCCCAACGGAATTCCGCTCAAACTGTCTTGCCTACACACGGTCACACCAAATTCCGACCGCCAAGAACGCGGTGATGTACACTACGACTAGCCGAGAAAAAATTAAGTTCAATGCTTCCGAGCATGCAAATTGTTTCCGAGCATGCATAGGAATTTTGCGCGTCGGAATTGCTACAGACGATCAGAATTTCCGATAGAAGCCTTTTCCGTCTGAAAAATTGAATACTCAAAATTTTTTTTTCCCGCCAGCAAAATTCCGACCTACACATGGTCGCGTTTTCCGATGAAAAGCTCTCATGGTCTTTTGCTGGCCGAAATTCCGATCGTGTGTACGCGGCAAAAGCCTTTCAAAACAGAGCGACTATAGGAATTGCATAGCCAAAGGAGGTTCTAGGCTACTCCTTGGCTGACATGTTATATACTCTACTTGGCACCACTGCATTTGAGGTCTGCTGAATGAATTTTGACAAATGGAGGGGGGATTGGCACTATGAGAAATTTTAGCCCAGGGGGTATTTTTACTGGGGGGGGGGGGGGCTTACGTACTCCTGACTTCTGCACTGTGTGTGAAGTACTACTAGCTTCTGCAGTGGGTGTTACATACCACTGACTCCTGCACTCTGCAGTAAAGCAGTCCTAAGACGGGTCAATTTTTTCCCGTTCAACCAGCAAGTTTAACGAAACGAACTGACCCAGTTTTCCCATCGACACATTCGAGGTGAAAGGGAGAATTTTCCCACTTGGTCATTGTATTCTTTCATTAGTGAGACTTTCCTGCAGTCAGAATACACAGATTAGCACTGAACAAGAGGGAATTTTCCAGCAGGGTGCTTGTACAGAAATTAATCAGTAGACCAACTTCTGTACAACCACATGGATCGAAATTCTGTTGGTCCTTGCTGAACCAGCCAAAATTTCAATCCATCTATGGGCAGCTTAAATACTATTGACCTCTGAACTCTGCGTTACTTACTAGTGACCAGTGTACTCAGCATTACTTACCCCTGACCTTTGAACTCTTGAATTTTTTACTACTAACCCTTACATTCTGCATTACTTACTCTTGACCGCTACACTGTGCGGTACATACTACTGACCACTGCACTTGCAGTAACATTCTCCTTACCCCTGTACTCAGCAATACTTACTACTGACCTCTGTGCTACTTTCTCCTGATCCCTTTATTCTGCAAGACTTACTACTGACCTCCGTGTTACTTTCTCCTGACCCCTGTACTCTGTTACATACTACTGACTTCTGAACTGTGTTACTTACTACTAAGGATGGCCTCAGGCGTGTTCGCACACTCCACGTGCAGAGCCCGCAAGGAAGACGGCACGGCGCTGCGCTAATCACAGGCAGCGAAACATTTCCCAGCAGAGAGAGATCGGGAAATGTCTCACTGCCTGTGATTAGCGCTGCGCCGCGCCGTCTTCCTTGCGGGCTCTGCACGTGGAGTGTGCGAACATGCCTGAGGCCATCCTTACAGACTACTGACCCCAGCACTTTGTGTTACATACTACTGATCTCTGGACTCAACCTTACTTACTCCTGACCCCTGCACTCTGCATTACTTACTACTGAATTCTGGACTACGAATTACTTATTACTGGCTCCTGAACTGTTACCAACTATTGACCCCTGAACTCTGCATTACTTACCATTGGCCCGTGAACGATTCAAACGTATTTACCTTTTAATGGGGCCTTGCTGGGTTATCATCTTAATAAAAAGCGCACTGCACCCTGGTCATTTCTCTTCCAACAGTTCAGGTAGGTCACCTCTCCAGGGGTTGTCTACACGATCTAAAGTTTACGGCTGACAATGGTCCTAAAGCTGAAAATTATGGATCTGAAACCTACAAACTTTACAGCTGCTGCACTTATCTGAATTGTGCAGGTCAGTACTTCTTGTACATACAAATGTATTAAAGTGAAATGTTATGGCTATGTGTAAGTTGGAACACAGATAAACATAGATGAAACTAATTATATCACAGGGCATGAATACACAAAAAGTTGCAAGACAATCTGACATTTTTCAAATTGATTAAAAACACCCGTTCTGTCTCACCTCCATCTACATGAAAGCTTCCATCTCTTGAAGAAGGCTCTACACAGCTTGGCCAGATCTGTCCACTTCTCCTCACTCCAACTATTGCAGCCTCAGATACTCTCAGCTGGCACTGGCGGGCAGGTGCCTGTGGGGTTGGAGGGCTTGCGCTGCCAGGTGAAGGAGGGGAGCGACCCCAAAGACCCCGAGGTGACACCCGTCCAGACGGGCCCGAGGACAGCTCCTCTTCACTTGAGGTCAGGTTCTCATTGGAGCTGCAGTCTGGTGTATACCCTCCCCCAAGGTCCTCAAAACTCTGAGGGGAGACAGATCGACGTGGCCAGGGTTCCCCCCAACGAATGCCAGGCCCTGGCAATGCATTATCCCGAATAAAGCGAGGGTTCAATTCAGCTTCCTCATACTCTCCATCCCAGCCACAGCTGCTATCCGAAGAGCGGCCCCGGCGAGATTCTACTGGTAAGGTGACTTTGGGACTCCCCTCAGGATGAGAAGCCGCCCTTTTAAGACGGTCCGATCGGGGTTCTGATCCATCTCTCTCTGTCAAGCTGAACAGTCGACGGGGACCCCGAGTCACATCCCCAGGAGACAGGTCCGGAGCGCCGACAGGTGGCTCCCTGCGACCCGGACCTCTAGTCTTTTCCTCTGGACTTCTCTCTTCCCTACCAGGACCTAAGGCTCTCTCTTCCCGACTGGACCCCAACGGCCTCTCTTCTCCTCCTCCAGGTGGATCCCTCACCTCGAAGCCCCATCGCTGGCGGTCGTAACCTCTCCTCTCCTTGGCCAGCAGAGTCTGTAGGTAAATCATACGGAACCGTTCCCGGTTTAGCTCTCGCTCCAGCCTACGCACGGTGGCCCTGCACCTCTCCAACTCTTGCTCCATGTCCCGCACCGTGCGCAGCTCCATGCGGGGCGGCTCCGCGTCCGGAAACTGTGCCCGCCACGCCTCCGCGAACCCCGCTGGTTCCAGCATCCTGTCCCCGGCCCCAATGGGACACCTCACCAAGGAGACTCAGCATGAGGCTTTCAGCACCACCATTGGTCTCCAGAGAAAAATAAAAATAAAAAAAATGTTTGTGGAGGACGCAATGGGGCGAGGGGGGGGGGACTTTCTATCCGGCTGGTGGGGTGGGGGAGCTTAGGGCTTTGCATGCAGACCAGGACAAGGGGGACAAGTGACCACAAGGGAGCTTTGTCTGGGTCCAACAAGATGTCACTGTATCCCAGGCTGAATTAACGGAGGCAGTGTATGGAGAGCCATGTCCTGCTTATAAAAGGCTCAGTCCTACCAGCTTTCCTCAGTCCTCCTTGTGTACGGGTCACACTCCTCTCCAGCCTCCCCGAAGCTCTGCTTTCCCTTGTGCGGACTCGGCCTCTCTATTGTGTGTCACTAGCAGTGTGTCTATGAGCCGGGGGCGGGGCCAGCGCCGCTCCTCCCATCACACGTCATTCCCAGTGTGTGGAGTACTAGATGTCAGTAAGGAAGGACTGGGATGGGATGGGATGGGATGTGTGCTGCTGATCATCGATCTGTCCCAGCCATTCTGCTGCTCGATCACTATATTCAGCATGACATGTTCATCATCTACATACCTTTATATGCTGCTGCTCCAACACATCCCCCACTACATCCACATATCACCTCCTACTTTATTATATATATATATATATATATATATATATATATATATATTTTATGTATTGCCTTCTTTAGTGTGGCTTTCCAGGTCATTTTTAAAATGAACACACATTCCCTTAATAATTAAATAGCTGATGGTGTGGCAGCATCCAATGGGCTCAGCTTATTGACTTTCCTGAGTGTCCTTGCTGTCAGATTCCACCAATTTCAAGTCAAGCTGTTTGATCTCCTCTGATTAATACTATGGAAACACAGGGAAAGTCGATGGGATTACCGCATCCTTCATGGGCTGATGTAATGCTGGCCATCGCTGTTTTCAATAATAATAATAAAAAAAAAAATCGCAGTCGTAGAAGGTAGATAGCGTTCCCCATTCACCTTTAGCGCTTTAAAAAAAAAAAAATGTTTAGGTTTATAAAAAAAAAAAAATCGAAGTCATAGAAGGAAGATAGCGTTCACCTTTAGCGCTTTAAAAAAAAATGTTTAGGTTTATAATAAAAAAAAAGTCACAGTCGTAGAAGGTAGATAGCGTTCCCCATTCACCTTTAGCCCTTTAAAAAAAAAATGTTTAGGTTTATAATTAAAAAAAAAAAAAAACGCAGTCGTAGAAGGAAGATAGCGTTCCCCATTCACCTTTAGCGTTTTAAAAAAAAAAAATGTTTAGGTTTATAATAAAAAAAAAAACGCAGTCTTAGAAGGTAGATAGTGTCCCCCATTCACCTTTAGCCCTTTAAAAAAAAAAATGTTTAGGTTTATGTTTGTGAGATGGTGAGATATTTAGGCTTTTTGCACACAGTATTGATTTTTTGCACAAATCTGCCTTTTATTGGACATTTTTCAGTCGTTTAGGCTTCGTTCACACATAGGTGATTGGAATCGCAGGCGGACTCGCCACAATTCTGCCCACAATTTCAAAACGTGCTGTTAAAATGTAAAATTGCACCAATAAGCACCGATTGGTGTCACCGATGGGCACTGATTGGTGGCACTGATGGGCTTTACTATAATCAGGGCACTGATGATCAGTGCCCTGATTACCTGTCCGGGTGTCCCTTTTCGAGGAGATGCCACTGTTTGGCTTTCCTCGCCACACACTCTGTCAGTGTGAGGCGATGAGAGCCGATTACGGGCACTTCCGCATTTGCATGTGATCGGCTGTGTCCAATCACAGCCGATCACATGGTTAAAGAGCCACATCCTCGGTTTTTACAGAGATCAGGGTCCTAGGACATGGCGCCCCTGCAGGTGTGCGAGAGCGAACTCCCATTAGCGAACTCCCTTCCCCTATCTGTTTGACTATCTCCTAATCTATCCATCTTTAGACAATCCCTGAAAACCCTTCTCTTTAAGGGCTGATTCACACCACGGCAGTGTCGGTGTGTGGCGAGGAAAGCCAAACAGTGGCATCTCCTCGCAAGGGACACCCGGGTAATCAGGGTACTGATCATCAGTGCCCTGATTATAGTAAAACCCCCCCAGTGCCCATCAGTGCCACCAATCAGTGCCCATCGGTGACACCAATCAGTGCCCAGTAGTGATGCCAGTCAGTGCTGCCTTCATCAATGCCCATCAGTCCCATCCATCAGTGTCACCAATCAGTGCCTCCTATCCCTGCCCATCAGTCCCGCCTATCCATGCCACCTATCAGTACCCACGAGTGCCGCCTATCAGTGCCCAACAATGCCACCTATCAGTGCCCATCAGTACCTTCTATCAGTGCCCACCAGTGCTGACCATCAGTGCCGTCTATCAGTGCTCATCAGTGCCGCATATCAGTGCCACCTATCAGTGCCCATCAGTGCCACCTCATCAGTGCAGCCTCATCAGCTCAGCTCAGTGAAGGAGAAAAATAATTTGTTTACAAAATTTACTGACAGAATTTTTTTATTTTTTTTTTCAAAATTTGTGGTCTTTTTATTTTTTTAAGTAAAAGAATAAAAAAAAACACCAGTGATTAAATAACGCTAAAAGAAAGCTCTATTTGTGTGAAGAAAATGATAAAAAATGTATTTGGCAACAGTGTTGCATGACCGGGTAATTGTCATTCAAAGTATGACAGTGCTGAAAAATGGCCTGGGCAGGAAGGAGGTGAAAGTGCCCGGTATTAAAGTGGTTAAGGGCCAGTTTACACCACCTGCAGTCCAGTGTGTTTTTTTCTGCATCAAAAATGCGTGGAAAGTAGGTTATATGGTTTACAATTTGCAACATATGTCTGAAGCGTATCAAGTGTGGCCAAAACAGCAGCCGCTTGGGCACCACATGCTTGACCAGACATATGTTGAGCTCCCATGCCGTCCGTTGGCAACAGTACTTAAAAGACCCACAACAAAGAACAAGGCGGACCTCTCCTTGCTCCACATCAGCTGGGATCTCCAACCCCACTATAACTTCAGTCCTCTCAAAGACTAGCACTGAGAGGAATGAAGGTGTAGAAATAGGTTTCCCAAGCACTTGCGGGCAATCTGCTAGCGGTACACCAACATCCGATTGTAGCAGGCAAATTTCCCTACCCCAGTTGCTAAACCGGCAAAAGAAATTCTGTCCCAGCCATCCACATGCTCAGCGGCTGAATGCTAGTTTGGCTAAATTACTAGCACCCCAACTGCTGCCTTTTCAGCTGGTAGACTCTGCCCCCTTTCGAGAATTTGTGGAATGTGCGGTACCTCAGTGGCAGGTTCCCAAACACCAATTTTTTTCTCGGAAGGCCATTCCGGCTCTCTACCGACATGTGGAAGGCAATGTCTTGGCCTCGTTGGACAGGGTGGTCAGCAGTAAGGTGCATATTACCGCTGATCATTGGTCCAGCAGGCATTGACTTCCTTACCTCTCAAGGCCCCCTTTATCCAGACAGTATTTCTGCAGGCCCGCCTATCACACAGGAAGAGGAGGAGGAGGATTGTGTCAGCATGGAGGTGGAGCCTGGCACTCAGCATCAGCAGCAGTCTTCAAGGGATCATTTTCAGGCCCCAGAAACCCATGGACTTGTACGTGGCTGTCAGGAGGTGGCTGTGGATCAGGTTGTGACCCAGAGGACTCCGGACCGAATGCCTTAGCAAACCTCACCTGCATGGCCTCCCTGATCCTGCAAAGCCTGCGAAAGGACCCTCGGATTAGTGGTATCAAGGAGAGGGATCAGTACTGGCTGGCAACCCTTCTTGATACATGTTACAAGGGTAAGGTGGCGGAACTTATCCAGCCGTCGCAGAGGGAGCAGAGGATGAAACATCTTCGGGAGGCCTTCCAGAAAGGTTTGTGCAATGCATTTCCAGAGCCTGGGAGGTTACAATTGCCTGGTCCTCCTGGACAACGTGTTGCTGAGGCTTCGGTCAGTCACAGAAGGAGTGGTGGAGAAGGTGGCCATCTGACCGATGCGTTCAGACAATTTTTTAGTCGGCAGCCCCAAGGTCTGATCGGTTCCAGCAACCGTCGCCAGCATCTGTTGTACATGGTGCAGGAATACCTAGGGGCAAGATCAGACTTGGAGACCTCTCCAACAGAAAATCCACTGGGTTACTTGAGGATGGATCACTGGCCAGAGCTTGCACAGTATGCAATTGAGCTACTGGCCCATCCTACATCCAGCGTTCTTTTAGAACGCACATTCAGTGCCGCTGGAGGCTTTGTAACCGATCACAGAGTGTGCCTGTCCACCGACTCGGTTGAAAGGCTCACCTTCATAAAAATGAATCAGTCTTGATCACCAGGTACCAAGGACCTGATGCTGATGTAACTGAATCATTTTTATGAATGTGAGATCCCTTGAAGACAACCTATGCTGATGCTGAGTGACTATCCTGTTATGCTGAGTGACTATCCTATTCCTTTTCAATGTTCATGTTGATAGCTTCTAAGAGCATTTTTGGTTCTGGGCACCACCAACAGTGGTTTTTGCTGTAATATTTTGCAGCAGGGCTTGTTCCTGCACTCAACGAGAGTATCTGTGAGGGGTTGCAGTGTTGTGGCACCACCACCACTGCCTAAGACCCAATTTTTCTGCCCCTCTTTAACAGGGGCGTGTAATTACAATTTTCGATCTACTATTTCACAGCAGTGCCCATTACTGTGCCCACCAAGAGTAACTGTGAGGGCTTACAGTGTTGTGGCACCACCACCACACCACCACCAAAGGCCCAATTTTTGGGGTTGCAGTGTTGTGGCACTATACTGCTGTTCAGAGTATATAAGGCCAGGGGGCCCAACGCCTTTTCTTTTTTTAATTTGGGCTGGGAGGGGGGGGGGGGGTACCAATGCCGTTTGTCTCACTGATTTTCACCTATTGCCGGGACCCGACATTACATTAAAGCCTCAAGCAGTTTTAAATTACTTTTATTCCTTTAGAAATGTAATTTTGTGCAGGGACTGTTCTAAGCATGGGAAACATGCGCCACTTTACAGGCATACTATAGACACCCCCCAGGTATGATATTTAAAGGACTATTTCACTTTTATTTTTTCACTTAAATCATTAAAATCACTGCTCCCGAAAAAACGTCAGTTTTTAAAACTTTCTTTTCCATTGATACCCCCCGGTTGATGTCCCCTGGGGCAGGACCGGGTCCCCAAACCCTTTTTAGGACAATAACTTGCATATTACCCTTTAAAATTCGGACTTTTGATTTCTCACGTTTGAGTCCCATAGACTTTAACGGTGTTCAAATGTTCGCTCAAACTTTCGGTCCGTTCCCATGTTCTGGATGCGAACCGAACTGGGGGGTGTTCGGCCCATCCCTACACTTGACCCTCCCTCTTAGATTGTAAGCTATAACAAGCATGGCCCTCTGATTCCTCTTGTACCAAATTGTATTGTAACTGTACTGTCTGCCTTCATTTTGTAAAGTCCTGAGTAAACTGTAATAATAATAATAATCAGCATGTTTAGGTGCCTTCGATCACCTAAAAACGCAGTGCGATTCTGCAGTGATTGTGGCACGACAAATCACGCTGCAATTGCACAAACCAAATCGTGCAACGCGTATCATCCAAAAAAGTTCTGGAACTTCTTTTGGGCGGCACGCATTGCGCAATTTGGTTTGTGCGATTTATATAGTGACAATTGTGGCAGAATCGCACCGTGTTTTTAGGTGCCATCGAAATTAATGGCACCCAAACCCACTGATGTGCAATTTGACATTTTCACAGCGGGTTTTGAAATTGCAGGCAGAATTGCCTATGTGTGAACGGAGCCTTAAAGGGGAACTACACTGCATCTAAACACCAGTAGTGTAACTAGGAGGGCCAGAGAGGACCATGACCCCCCCCCCCCCCAACATTATACTGTGCCCCACCATATGCCCCTCCAATTAAAAAACAAATTTTTGTTTGTATATGTAGCGGTTGCCCCGCAACATGCTGGGACTGCCGCCGAGATTACACAGGCTCTCCTGAGATGCAGAGCGTCCCTGACAGCTCCTGCGGGGGATTTCTCCGCCTCCCTCTGCTCACAGACACTGTAAAATGCATAATGCGAGCGGAGCTCCCATAGCCATGGCTGCCCGATCTGCTCCCTCCTCCTGCATCCTCATTGGCAGGGAGGAGAGCGAGTTGCACAAAGGACTCCACCAGCACTCTGGGGGCGGAGGGGGGCGGTGAAGAAAACAGACTGCTCTCTCCCGTCCATAGGACAGGAGAATCAGCCTATAAATTCTGAAACTGGTGAGTCTGCAGCTGAGCCGAGTGTCTGTGACACTCTTACAAAGCCCAGCGAACACACCCACCCCCCTCACTCCCTTCACGGAAGGGAGAGCAGAGAGGAATACAGCTACTCCTCCTCCCGCCCCTGCTTCTCCTGTGTCTACCTGTCCCGCCCACACTATCTCCGCCATGCAGCTGTATCTAAATAGAGGGGATGTGTATGCGGGAAATATGAAAATCAGCAGCTGCAGATTCCTCTTTGTGTCAATAATGCCTGCTTCCAGCCTCGACCCGCGGGTGAGTGTATACTGCAGTACACTGTAATCACTGAACTATCTCCATCCCTCTCCCTTCTCTCCCCCATCTTTTTCCCTCCCCCTCCTGTTCTTCCAAGACCTTCACAAACTTTCACTTCCAGTTAGGCAGGTAATAGACAGTGCAAATTTCTTTCCTGCAACCACAGATTGCAGGAAAGAAATTTGCATGATTCCCCCATCAACACAGTCAGTGCTGACAGGGGAATCCCTCCTGCCAAGCAATTGTATTCTCCCAACAAACAGTGATTATCACTAGCAGCTATGGCGACCATTAGCAATAATCATAAGAGTATCCAGCAGGCTGGTTGTACCCAAGTTGATCGATCAACTTGGTACATTCATTAATGGTTCAAATCTCAGCCAGCTGAACTAGCTGAGATTTCAACTGTCTATGGCTGGTCTTAGCTCTTAGGCAGCCCATACAGTGATCACTTTTTTCATTCAACTATTACACATTCTAGGTGGATGGGGGAATCCTCCCACTGTGGACCAGTGGCCAAACAACCAGGGTTGCCGTCCTGTCCCAGCTATTGACAGCGCTGGTCTCTGTCTCCATGTCACATTAGGACCCAGTGCTGGATACTTTATGGGGCTGATGGGCTCATGCACTGGAGGGCCACAATCAGTTGTTTGAGATGGGCTCGGTTGTGTTCAAACTGCCACGTGCCCGATCCCGCCAGGAAGCTGACACGGCACACCGCTAATCACAGGCAGTGAGACATTTTCCAGTCCGCAGCTGCACAGATCAGGAAATGTCTCACTGCCTGTGATTAGCCGTGTGCAGTGTCGGCTTCCTGGCGGGATCGGGCACATGGGATTTCGAACACGCCCAAGCCCATTTATAATGGTTGTAGACAGTTGAGCTCCCTGCAGGTTGCTTAGCAGCAGTGGAGCCTTCTCTGACATGCTGATCAGGATGAAATCCAGGTGGTGCTCCTAGTCAAATCTAATGTTAAATAGGGTAGTGGTTTTATTGATCAAAGCCCACACCTTACAGGCATGGAGCCCACATGGCTGCTGAACATACAGTTGATATGTATATATATATATGTGATTTTACTCTTGATTCTAATAAATACTGTGTTCATTAGATCTGACTGGGAGCATCACCTGGATCACATACCAATCAGCATGTCAACAGAAAAGGTTATACAGCAATATTGCTGCTAGGTGACCAGCTGGGGGCTCAGCTCCATACAACCAATAGTGCCAGTCTTTCCCTGCATGTACCCATAATGTCACCAGCACTAGGTCCTAATAGACTGCTGCCGTGGCCAAGGAGACAGATGCCAGACCAGCGCTGTCAATAGCAGGGGAAGGACAGCAAGTGGAGGCTGGGGAACCCCACCGTGGCAGAGCACCAGGGTCCAGTCACAATTGCAACCTTTTTTGAGGAAATTATTGCTGAGTTGATTAATGAAATTAAGCCAGGAGATTGAGGTTGTGATCTACAGAGACTTTCAAAGGGGGTCAAGGTGTACAGAGTAGGCCGAGACTTTATAAGCTGTTGGAGAAAGTGCCTAAGCTGTAGATGGCTATAATGTTCTCAGAGGGGAATATCGCGTGGAGCGCATAGAACAGCAAACAGAATTATCATAGTTGGGGTGAACAAAGCGTGGATGTCAACAAAGCCATTCTCGGTCCACCAGGAGAACTGTTGCGGATTATCAGGCTGAATATTTAATCGAATCCCACAAACGAAGGGAGTGTGCCAGGCATGGTTCGATCGTATCAGGGCGGTGCAAATGAGGGAGCCAGGGCAAGGAGGCGACCGGGATTGGGAAAGAATCCACCAAGTCTATTGTGGTCCACAATGGCATTTGAGACTTCTCGTGGAGGTGAGATAATGGAACTATATTCACTGCTATGTAGTAGGCTTGTAAGTTGGGGACCGGGAGACCACCGTTGATCTTACGGGCTTATAAAACTTGTTTATTAATTCTGGGTCTAGAAGAACCCCAGACAAACGCTGATGTATTTGCAACATATGGAGAGAGACCGGGACCGGTAAGACCCAGAAAAAAATAAAGCAATTTTAGAATATATGTCATACGAACCGCCGTTATTCTATCAAACTAAGATAGCAGAAGGTGGGTCCAAGAGAACAGCATATCTGATAGGCTTCTAAACAAAGGTGGAAAGTTGGCCTGCATACGTCAGAGTAAGCCTAATACCCTGATAAGTCAAGAAGATAACCACTGAAATGAGAAAGCATTATTTAGCGTTGCCAGTTCCACGAGAGGTAGATTAACTGCTTGCTGCCCGCCCACCGTCATATGATGGCGGCCCAGAACGGCCGCTCTCACGTGCCCCCGGAGGAGCGCAGCGCGACGATCACGGCCATGCCGTGTTGCTAGCACACGGCGCTTCCCCGATCTCTGTAAAGAGCCGCGTCTGCAGCTCTTTAACCATTTGATCGGCTGTGTCCAATCACAGCCATTCACATGTAAACAAGGAAGTGCCGGTAATCGGCTCTCCTCTCCTCACACTGAGGAGAGGAGAGCCGATCAGCGGCATCTCCTCACAGGGGCACATGTAGGAATGTAATCAGGGCCCAACATTGCTCACCAATGCCAGCTATTAGTGCCCACCAGTGGCAGCAATCAGTGCCCACCACTGCCCACAAGTGCCACCAATCAGTGCCCATTAGCGATGCCAGTCAGTGCTGGCAATCAGTGCCACCTATCAGTGCTGCCCATCAATGCCCATCACTGCTGTCAATCAATGCCCATCAGTGCCACCCATCAATGCCCATCAGTACCGCCTATCCATGCTGCCTATCAGTGCCCACCAGTGCCACCTATCAGTGCCCACCAGTGCTGTCTATTAGTGCCCATCAGTGCCACCTAACAGTGCCCATCAGTGTTGCCTATCAGTGCTCATCAGTGTCACATATCAGTGCCACCTATCAATGCCCATAAGTGCGGCATATTAGTGCCTCCTCATCAGTGCCACCTAATCAGTGCCCATAAGTACCGCCTCATCAGTGCCCATAAGTGCCACCTCATCAATGCCCACCAGTTAAGCCTATCAGTGCCCATCAGTGCCGCCTCATCAGTGCACATCAGTGAAGGCGAAACATTACTTAGTTACAAAATTTACTGACAGAAATAAAAGTAAACAATGTTTTTTCAAAGTTTTGGTCTTTTTTTTTGTAAAAAATAAAAAACCCAGCTCTAAGAAAGCTCTATTTGTGTAAAGAAAATTATAAAAAATTGGTTTGGGTACAGTGTAGCATGACTGCACAATTGTCATTCAAAGTGCGACAGCACTGAAAGCTGAAAAATGGCCTTGGCAGGAAGGGGGTGTAAGTGCCTGGTAGGCAAGTGGTTAATCGACACAGCTTTCGACTTAGAAGGATTGACGGATAGACCCGAAAAAGAGGCAAAATTGTCCAAAATGGAAAGTAAGTTTGGAAGGGGGATTCTAGGGTTAGTTAGGGACATCAAAATATCGTCCGCAAACAACCATATTTTATGGGGAGTACCCGCTATTTCAATCCCTGTAATGTCTGGGTGAGAACCAATCGCCCCCGCCAAGGGTTCCAATGCCAAGATGAATAAAAGTGGGGAGAGTGGACACCTTGCTGAGTACCCCTTTTGATGGGGAAAAGAGGCGATTCAAAGCCATAATATTTGACTTTAGCCTGGGGGGAGTCCTATAATGCTAACACCCAGCTCAAAAATTAGGTGCCAAATCCAAAGCGGCAGAGCACCGTGATTAGGTAGGGTCAAGACAAAGTGTTGAAGGCCTTATTCACATCAAGGGACAAGAACATTGTCGCCAAAGATCTTTTATGAACTATATTTTGGATTTGAAGTAGACGCCGGACCTGTCTCCGTGGGACAAACCCCACCTAATCCTTCTTTATCAAGTGTAGTGGAAAGGATTTTAAGCGGTTGGCCATAATCTTAGTCATGATTTTCATGTTAATCAGTGAAATTGGCCAAAAGTTAGCCCAGGAGGAGTGGTCCCGATAGGGTTTAGGAATCATCACTATGTTGGCAGTCAAAAGTATTTAATACATTTTTATTATTCAAACCAAACTTCCCTATGCATCCATGTCTCCATGCTTTATTTTTCTGAGAAATAATTTTGAAGCCAGCCCCGCCCCTTAGCAGTTCGGGGAAATGATTCATGTAGCTTTTACTTCCTGGAATCCATCTGCCCTTAGCTCAAGTATGCAGGTGGGAGGTTGTGCTCAGCTGAGAAAGCCATTCCTCCCCTCCTGAAGGCTCCTGGGATGTATGATATAATTTGCCAAGGCATGGAAGCCAGGAAGTAACTGAAGAAATGTACAAAATAATAGTTAAAACAAGTAAATATGATATACTTTCCTATCTGTTTACACATTGGTGGTCAGAGGGAGGAAGAATACCTCCTTACACTGGTGGTTAGAGGGAGGAAGAATACCTCCTTACACTGGTGGTCAGAGGGAGGAAGAATACCTCCTTACATTGGTGGCCAAAGGGAGGAAGAATACCCCCTACATTGGTGGTGAAAGGGAGGAAAAATACCCAATTACATTGGTGGTCAGAGGGAGGAAGAATACCTCTTACATTGGTAGTCAAATGGAGGAAGAATACCCCCTTACATTGGTGGTGTGAGGGAGGAAGAATACCCCCTTACATTGGTGGTGTGAGGGAGGAAGAATACCCCCTTACATTGGTGGTCAAATGGAGGAAGAATGCCCCCTTACATTGGTGGTCAGAGGGAGGAAGAATATCCCCTTACATTGGTGGTCAGAAGGAGGAAGAATATCCCTTTACATTGGTGGTCAGAGGGAGGAAGAATGTCCCCTTACATTGGTGGTCAGAGGGAGGAAGAATATCCCCTTACATTGGTGGTCAGAGGGAGGAAGAATGTCCCCTTACATTGGTGGTCAGAGGGAGGAAGAATGTCCCCTTACATTGGTGGTCCAGAGGGAGGAAGAATATCCCCTTACATTGGTGGTCAGAAGGAGGAAGAATATCCCTTTACATTGGTGGTCAGAGGGAGGAAGAATGTCCCCTTACATTGGTGGTCAGAGGGAGGAAGAATGTCCCCTTACATTGGTGGTCAGAGGGAGGAAGAATATCCCCTTACATTGTTGGTCAGAGGGAAGGAGAATACATTGGTGATCAGAGGGTGGAAGAATACACCTTACACCGGTGGTCAGAGGGGGAAAAAACATTCTACATTGCTAGTCAGAGAGAGAAAGACGAACACTATCTTACAACGGTGGTCAGAGGACGGAAGGAAGAATTCCATAGGTGGCTGTTGGAAATAATTATTTTACAGTAGTTGCCAGTTGAAGGGGGAAACCCTGTTACATTGGCGGTCAGTGGGAAGAATGGCCCATTATAATGTTAGTCAGAGGAAAGCATTCCACCGGAATTACACTGGTGGCTTATAGGAAGAATGCCCCTGTACCTGGCATGTTACATTGTTAGGGAGAACAACCCGTTACACTGGTGGTCAGTACCAGAATGGCCCTGTACCAAAAAATCAGTTAGGGATATACCTAATAAATGGCAGAATTAATAGTTCTCACCTTGAGCTCCATTCTAGGTCCTAATGAAAAAAAAGTAAAAAATTGTAACTGTCACTGTAAATATTAGCAACAAATAACACTGTAGCATATACAGTATTATAAAGTTCTATACTTATATAGTATTAGTTTCATATTCAGCCATGATTTAGAAAGTTTGCTACAATTTTATCAGGGCTGCAAGTACAAAAAAGCTATTGTAGAGGGAGACTTCCTTTTTTTATCAGCAGTAAGATATGAACAAAGATTTGAGTTAATCAACAACAAACCTGTTTATGGGTCCTCAACATCATTGTCCTGGAACTAATCTTTAATTAAAAATGATAATTTATTCATTATATATCCTGTTGTTGAACGCAGTACTCAGTGTTTACCTTGAATGTAGAGATTTCCCCCTGCAGTAAATTTTTCCTGCCACTAGATGTCCTCAGTCAGATAGCCAGCATCATTCAACCTCCTCCTCTGAGCCCAGGTTGTCCTGGACCCCGCCCCAGTCTGTGACTGAACAGTGATAGGAGAAGCAGTACAGTTATGAGCTCATCTCTCTGCCTCTCTGCTTTCTCCTCTTATTACTTTGTTCCTTTTCACTACATAAACTGATTGGCTCCATGTGCTCCTCTCACATTACAGCCCTGCTGAAAAAAGCTGATATCAGGTTAGATTCAGGTGTTTACACTGCTTGTATTTGAAATTACATTTAATTATATATTAAAGTAGAACTAAAGGCAAAACCTTTTATTTATTTATTTTTTTCAATTTAGATAATGTCATCTTTGTGTCCTATTGGGGAGATTTCCCTTCAATTCCTGTTCCATAGCCAAAACATGTAATAAGAGGAAATAAAGAGGGTGAAAATTCCTAATGGGGACACTGACAGCAATAAAAACTTGACAGGTGTTCTAATCCCTCTCCACGCTATCCAAAACTAAAAAAAAAAAAACCCAAAAAACTGTCTTGCCTTTGATCACATACCTGCATTAAAGCAGTATCTATTATATTGCAGCTTACCAATTCTTAGACGTGGTGGCTGCATTTGTTTCCTTTATTAGGCTTTCTTTCTTCTATCTCCTACTTCCATCTGGTAATCCAGCCAGCAAGTCTGTTGTTTTATACAAGCTCTCCAGCAGAATGTATCAGTTTAGATGGATGAGACAAACAATTTAACACTGTCAGGGGTGATTAAAATGATCAGTTGTATTTATTCAAGCAAATCCTTCATCCCAAAAGGATATTAATAAGTTTGCTGTAACTGAATATAAAGTGTGAGCTGCAGTTTGACTTCAGCTTGTTAGTGTATCTAAACGTATAAAACATTTAACCCCCCCCCAAGACTGACAATGCTGATGTCTGCTGTGCTTACTGTGGTTATTCCTCCAGAGCTGTGTCTCACTGATACAGGAGGTGTGTTACTATTACTAGCCAGCTCACCTGGTGAAAGCAAATGGGGAAAAAGCCAAAGAACAGAAAACAAATGCAGCCACCACATCTAATAATTGGTAAGCTGCAATACGAGTATTACAATTTTTGTTTAATACCGTCTTAATTTGTGTCTTTTATATCTGCCTAGGATTCAGGTTTAATTATAACATTGATAATATGACCATGATAAGGAATGATATGCAGACTGGAAGTTTTTCTCTCCCTCTCACTTCCACGTCTATATAATGAGTAATACAGGGCTAAAAGACTTTTCAGGTCCTTTGTATATTTCCTAAGCTACCCAAACATCACACTACAAATACGTTTAATGTATTCAGTGCAGGTAACTTCAGCAGGAAGTTACATGGGAATTCTGAATGAGAGACGAGGATTAGCATAACAATTTGCAACAATTAGCAGTAAAATAGTCCCTGACTGCATTCTTATTCATTTACTGAAACCTTCATTATATAGGATGATGTCACAGGACAAGTTTTTCAATGCAGCTGTTTCGTAAGAGGAAACGTGGAGCAGAACTCCCAACATAAGGTGACAAAGTGAACGAGAAGCTCTAGTCCAGTCTTGCGACATCAAGTTTTAGCAATTGGTTCATACTTCAAACTTTCTTTTCCTCTAACTTTTTCTGCTTCCTCCAAGCAGCTTTTTTTTTTTTTAGTTAATTTTTTTAGGTAAGCTACACTTGGCTACATGAAGTGTAGTGTATGGCCTCAACATCTGTGAGATGCGGACAATGGAGGCCACCATTTAAATACTGAGCATGCGCACTGGATAATTAGATCAATGGCCGGCCATTGGTCAGAGAAATGTTGCTGACCCTTTTTTTGAGTTCCATGATTTTGGTAATAATACCATCTATGATAGAGTATTCACATAGCTCCCAGCTGTTCCTCATTTCAAGGGACCGTCCTTCTTTTCAAACTAAATTCCTCTGCCTCTCTTTCCTTCTCATGTGTCCCTCTTTCTAGTCTAGAGGTATAGACATTAAACAATGAATTATATACCTATCAAAACTATTTATATTGTGCTGAATTTTTCATTTGTCTTTTAAATTCTTACTTTGATGTTTTAAACTGCGCGTATGAAGGAGAATCAGGCTCACACTTAATATGGATGCCGCTCACAGCAGGGGTCCGCTGCGTCTCTGTTCTCCGTTTCAGGGACAAATAATGCCCGCATTTTTGCCTGAATTCAGACCTGAAACTGGCCAAAGACACACAGGGCTCCTGTGCTATGCGCTGCGCAGCCACCACTGAGATGTGTGAACCGGCTTCATTGAGAGCAGGGCACACTCTCCTGTCATGCGAATGGGCACTAGTGTGGTGAACATATTACAGCGCACACATTTAAGAATAACATTTCCTGCAGGGCTAGTTAAAAACACCTCAACATATTTCAAAAATACGGGGGTTTGGTCACACTATATGCTTATATAGTGCTAAGCCCACTTACTGCGACAAAGTACCCCGAATTAGTGGGTCCTACCCTAGTAATAGGCACTAGTGTGAACCCAGCCTTAGTGGTGAGAAAAGACTTGTTGATTAACCTAATCATTTTTTGCAGATTTTTTATTTTGAATTTTTTTTTCTGCCCGTTCCTTACCCTATTGGACGCCTCTTACACTTTGGGGGTTATTTACTAAAGGCAAATCCACTTTGCACTGCAAGTGCAAAGTGCACTTGAAATTGCACTGAAAGTGCACTTGGAAGTAAAGTCGCTGTAGATCCGAGGGGGACATGCAAGGAAAATAAAAAAACAGCTTTTTAGCTTGCACATGATTGGATGATAAAATCAGCAGAGCTTCCCATCATTTCCCATCCACACCTTTGGATTTACAGCGACTGCACTTCCAAGTGCACTTTCAGTGCAATTTCAAGTGCACTTTGCCCTTGTAGTTTGCACTTGTAGTGCAAAGTGGATTTGCCTTTTGTAAATAATCCCCAATGTCTTTTCCTTTTTTTTTTTTTTTTCTCTTTTCTTCCTGTTGTTTCTCTTTCCCTTTCTTATATTTATTAATTTAGATCTCTTCTTATTTATTGGAAAAAAAATGTCCCTGATAGTAAATACTGCTTTATAGTACAACTGTTTAATTTTATGTTGATAGCTGTTGCAAGAAATGATGACATGTAATTTATATTTTTGGCAGGCAGTCTCTAGCAGTGTAAATGATAGCAATTGATACTGTTATAGCACCCCATTACTCAACAATAAACATTTACAAACAACACTTTTTGCAGATGCATTTTTTTTTTATTTTTTTTTTAAGTTGAATTTATTGGAAGTATTGCATACAAAGAAAAAGACATTCAGCTATCATGAATTCTATCACAGAAATAGCAATGGGGGTTATTTACTAAAGGCAAATCCACTTTGCACTACAAGTACACCGCAAGTGCACTTGAAAGTGCCCTGAAAGTGCACTTGAAAGTAAAGTCGCTGTGGATCCAAGGGGGACATGCAAGGAAAATAAAATACAGCATTTTAGCTTGCACATGATTGGATGATAAAATCAGTAGAGCTTCCCCTCATTTCAGATCTACCCCTTAGATTTAGAGCAACTGCACTTCCAAGTGCACTTGCAGTGCAAAGTGGATTTGCCTTTCGTAAATAAACCCCAATGTGAATAGAGATGGCAGCAGCTTTCACAGAATGCCAAGAATACAGGAATGCGTAAGTTAAATAACACGTGAATGTATGCACAAATTATACTGACATATCATAAGAAAAAAAAACAGATTGTAGAAAACAAGAGCAAACGGCTCATCGAAGCGTGTACTAAGGAAGCAGTACCAATATGTTCACCAAAAACCTACATAAAAATGTATCAACAGAAGAGATAACAAATATCTGATTGGCTGTGTTTCTCCCAGCATCAACACCATCTCACACTCAGTTATAAGTATCGTCAGTATACAGGACGCATTGGAAGTAGACTGTAGGGGTAGTCTATGGAGGAGGATCAGAGATAAGGCAAGGAGGGAACCACTAGTGTCCCATGTCTCTATCCATGGTCCCCAGATTTTATAGAACTTCCCAGGGCAGCCTCTAGCCTTATACATCAGTTTGTACAAAGGCCAGTTCTGATTAAAAATCACTGCAGTAAAAATTTCATTTTTGGTGAGATACTCCCAAAGGGAAATCACGTCTAAAGGGATGCAGACCCTGCCACTTTCCTCTTTAGAGCCCTGC
Organism: Lithobates sylvaticus; assembly: GCA_028564925.1. Lineage (NCBI taxonomy): Eukaryota > Metazoa > Chordata > Amphibia > Anura > Ranidae > Lithobates > Lithobates sylvaticus. Next base: position 230,140,816 of record CM053026.1, read on the forward strand.
AGTAGCAGCAGCTGATTGATCATTATGAAACCACTCCCATACAGCTATTTTTTATGAATAACAAAAGGTAGGACTCTGCAACAAAGTTTGTTAAAATCCTTCGAACGTACACAGATCACAAAAGTGGAGTTACTCTTTCAGGTCCCTCCCTGCTTTCCTTTGCTCTAGTTTATGAGCTGCGGATTTTATCAATTGGTTGCAAGATTTAATGCCTGCTCAATGAAAATGTGAACCCGGCACTGATTGTACATTTCCAGACAATGCAAACACTGGTAACGTAGCACCAATTGATTATTCCATTCACAGGACTGCTGATTCATGCACTGAGGTCATACGGCTAATGACCTGAACTAATGTCCCTATCTGAATGGCTAATTAAAAAAAATGGAGCTTTGCTTGCTAATCAAATAAAATCTTCCAGGCACAATGTATCTTTAAACATTTCCTTTTTATTTTATTGCAAGTGTATTTAAGGACACGGCAATATAGATATTACAATACGCAGTAAATTAAAATTAAAACCTTAAAATGAACATCATTTTCTTATGCTTTTAGAATCAGAGAGCACTTTGCGGGAAATATATATAAAAATGTCAATTATACTTTGTGATTTACCTTTACAACCTGGTAAACGTTACATAGAGGCTGTTTATGATACTGAGAACATGATTTTGATATGAACAAAATCACTTACTAGTGCGTCGTGTTGTGGCACAGACTGAATGAGCGTCAGTTGGTACAATGTAAGGCTCACCACTTCTCTGCTGCTTTCCCATTTCTATGACTTTTTTTCAGGGCTGGTTCACCCCAGCAGTGAAGGCAGCGGCTGCCATTCATGCTTAACCACTTCACGCCCCCCATATAGCAGAATGAAAGTGGTTAAGTTATCCTGACTGGGTGTCATATGACATCCAGCAGGATAAGCCGCAAACGCGTGCCCACGGGAGCGCAGAGCACGGTAGTCGTTGGTGTGGTGTGTCAGTCTGACACACCACATCTCCAATCTCAGTAAAGAGCCTATGATGTAGGCTCTTTACCATGTGATCCGCTGTGTTCAATCACAGCTGATCACAGTGTAAACAGGAAGAGCTGTTTATCGGCTTTTCCTCTACTCGCACTTACAGACACAAGTAGAGGAGAGCCGATCGGCTGCTCTCCTGACAGGGGGGTCTGCACTGATTGATTATCAGCGCAGACCCATCGAGGATGCCCACCCATGACCACCAGGTATGCCCACCCATGATCACCAGAGATGCCCACCAGTTCCCATTATAGATGTCAATCAGTGCCCATCAGTAATGCTTGCCAGTGCCTCCTACCAGTGCCATCTATAAGTGCCACCTATTAGTGCCCATCAGTGCCGCCTATCAGTGCCCATCACTGCCGCCTATAAGTGCCCATCAGTGCCCCCTATAAGTGCCCATCAGTGTCGCCTATCAGCGCCCACAGTGCCACCTATGAGTGCCCATCAGTGTGCCTATCAATGCCCATCAGTGCTGCATATCAGTGCCACCTATCAGTGCCCATCAGTGCCGCCTACCAGTGCCCATCAGTGCTGCATATTAGTGCCTCATCATCAGTGCCACCTTATTAGTGCCCCCTCATCAGTGCCCGTCAGTGACGCCTTATCAGTGCCCATCAGTGAAGGAGAAAACTTACTTATTTACAACATTTCATAACAGAAAGAAAAACTTTTTTCCCTAAGTGATCATGTTACCTCTGTTCTCAGCTGCATAAGGGGCTTGGAGAGGTGAGGGTGGAGAAACAGCAGGACACTGACCTTCTCTGTGAAGAGCTGTGAAAAGGGGTGTGTCAGCACAAGTCTTGGCCATTGGAGGACACATAGGCTGTGCTCCCAGCACAGCTGGAAAACGAACCACACTGGGAAAGATGTGCTTCTATGCCTAGCGTGATTAGTTTGAAATAGGAAAGCAGGGGTTCTGGTAGGATCACCAGCTATTTCAAGCAAAGGAAGAAATGCAAAGAGAACATACACTTTCAGGCTCGGTTCACACCTAAACCGGCCCGGATCACACAGCAACGCTGTCTGTCCCCGTTTTCCATTTCAGGGACGATTCAGGGCAGAATCTTTGCCTGAGTTCGGCCCTGAAGCGGAGGAAAAGACACACAGCGTTTCTGTGCAGTGCGCTCCGCAGCCACCCCGGAGACATGTGAACCAGCTCCATAGAGAGCCGGTCATATTCTCCTGCTATGTGAATTGGATGCGAGGAAATCTGCATCCAATTCGCATTGGTGTGAACCCAGCCTAAGTGAACTGTCGGTACACAGATCATTATTCAATTAACAAAGATGTACAAGCTGTGGAAACTGGAATACTTTTTATTCACAAAAATGTCTACTGACAGTCTGTAACATAATGGGGGTTATTTACTAAAGGAGTAGAGCATGTTCACTTTGCAAGAAAATTTTATTTTGAAAGGCAGTGTTCACAGCTTAGTAAATGTGGTGAAAATGCCCAATAATCTGCCAGAAAAAAAAAGATTTTTTGCGCGCATATGATTGGATTATTGCGGACAGAAAAGCTTCACCTTATTCACTAAGCTAAGTGAAATGTGCCTTTGCAAATTGAACATGCTCTACTCTTTTAGTCAATGAACCCTAATGCTTGGTTGGTTCGTGCCCGCCAGCAGCCCTTCCACCGTATGCCACCACCCATTGAAAATGCAGGAATACAGCTCTGGCCATAACAATAACAGTTGACTTTTCATGTCATAATTATTATTTTTTAGAAATGAGAATAACTACATACAAATCCATAATACATGAAAGAAATGAAATGCAAGGCTTTGGCATTTTTTTTAGACACAATTTATAATATTCTTATTTATTGCCTTGTTTTTTATTTTTTTATATTTTTTTGAAAAGTCATCTAAGCTTCACAATGTAAGATTATACATTTGAGCTTGCTGATGCAGAAATTGGCCAGGGAGGGTGGAGAGCGGCCCTGATGCAAGGGGCACATTATTGCTGTGCTGCAGGCTAGACAAATCCTAAATCTTAATGTAGTGCAGACTTCAAGATGTTTTGTCGTTGTCTCTAAAAGCCCAAAGAGGGATTTGAGCTTCATTGTTTGGTCACAATTTAGACGAAACTCATGTGGTTTGCTGTGCTGCCTGGACACTGCCGGTGGCAATAAGAGCTGCAGAGTATTAAGTGGTCTGTTCTGTAGGCAGTCATAGTCTAACAACAATTCATGTTGGGCTGGGAATCATTTTCCCTTTTCTCGGGTGAATTTCCTTCAAGATCTAGAAAGAGGGGAAAAAAAAAAAGATTTGTTAACTCTGCACATTCTTTATCTTTGGTATAGAAGTAACTAAAATAATAAGAAAAATGCATTAATGACACCAACTATGGGCAGCTCAGTTTCAAGCAAATGCATTAATATGAATGATCTCCTTAGATTGAAGCTCAATTGTGAAGGACAACTAAGCAGCAATACATTTTCTGGCAATTTGCAAAGGATAATATAATGAATGGAAGATCACAATGTACCTTGGCAAGTATAACAATAATAAAGAAAGCCCAACTTCTATATATATATATATATATATATATATATATATATATATATATATATATTTATATATATAATTTTTTAAAATAATATATAATATATATATTATATACCATAATTACGATATAAACAAGCCATTATGTATGTAATTTATTTAAAAATGATTCTACCATTTCAATTTACAGCCAACTATAATTTTCTACATCTGCCAAAAAAATGTACATGCTGCTTGTTTGCTGCCATGGCAACCCTAAAGAAGACCTGTACCCTTTTTTTTGTACAAAATGCCCCAAGAAATCAAATTTTCTGATCATTTGATTGGCTCACTCCCACAAAGTCCTGATTTAGCGTATACAGATCTTTGTACTGAACATGGAATTTCATTTTTTTCCAGGGTAGGAAGCAAATGTGCATCGTTGGGTGACACTTTATATCAGCACCCAGAAAACAGGGAGGCAAATAACTCACTTTTCTCTTTAACCTAGAAGAGGTCGATGAATCTTTATGAACTATGCTGATTTTTTCCCCGATTTAGCTTAAAATGTTAACAGATTCACACTTTTCCAGTATAAAATATAAGACCAGTCGCACATACGTATAAGACTGCCAGCTCCAATCTGTGCTGTGATATATCTGCTCTTCTCCAACTCCCTTTTCATGGACTGTTCAAAGGCCAGAGCTGCCACCCGGAAAAAGAAATCCTTTACATGTTCACCTGAGAAAAGAAACAAGTCACACAATTTTCCCCATAGTTACTTTCATTGCACTGGATATGTGTTGTTTTGTCTATGCATGATGCATTGGAATTGTATTGATTAATAGCAGCTGATATAGTTACCTGTTTTGGCAGAGACAGACCAATATTCTGCATTCATTTCCCCAGCAAATTTCAAAGCATCTTGCTTTGTCCGTTCATATTCAGCCTCTGACTAGAACAAAGCAGACAAGGAATATAATGCATCTATGTCCAAGAACATACAAGCACAACCCTAAAACATTCTGGGGTCTATGACCAGTAAGCCCCCGTACACACGGTCGGAAATTCCGACCACAAAATCCGTCGGAATTTTTCCGAAGGATTTTGTCCAACACTGGTGTTGCATACACACGGTCGGACAAAGTTGTCGGAAAATCCGTTTCTGAACGTGGTGACGTTCGCTGCGTTCGACGGAACTACGTAGAGGCTAGTAGCCAATAGCTTTGGTCTCGTAATTTGATCTGAGCATGCGTGGCACTTTGTCCGTCGGAATTCTCTACACACGATCGGAAAAAGTCCGATCGGATTTTGTTGTCGGAAATTCCGACGGAAAAAGTCAGATGGAGCCCACACACGGCCGGATTTTCCGACAACATGGTCCGATCAGACATTTTTCGCCGAATTTCCGATCGTGTGTACGGGGCATAACACTTTACTGTACATTGACCTAAAACATACACGCATGTATGTTGGCCTGGTTGGTCACTAGACGCCTCCTTGCAAGTGAGATTTGGATTAGGAGCTGCTTGGGTTAAGTGCTAGGAGAGGGTAACCACGGGTAAGGATATGGTAGGGAGGCAGAGAGCTTCCTGAGATTGGTAGCAGTAGTCACCAACCAGTTTCTCCTGTGGGTAGACTAGCACAAAAGTTCACGCATGCTCGCAATCAAGCAGAAGGAACCGCACTGGCTATTGAACTTCCTTTTTCTCGGCTCGTCGTACGTCTTGTACGTCACCACGTTCATAATTGTTGGCCAACATTTGTGTGACCGTGTGTATGCAAGACAAGTTGAAACCAACAACCTTCCAACAAAAATCCACGGTTTTGTTGTCGGAAAGTCTGATCGTGTGTACGGAGCATTACAGTGCACCAGTGCCCAAACAACATACATTTACATAAAATTCATACTCTTTGGGTGCATTCATTTATGCACATTAACACATGCTATTCCAAAAATACATTTTAAACTACCTATTATAATATATTTACTTACAACATTTCATTTACTGTAAAACAGCTGAAATCTGGTTTACTGCTTTAGGTAACCTAGACTACTTGTACTGCACTCTTTAAGGTACACCTATACCTAGAATTTAGACATTCCATTATTTACACAGTCTAAACAAGTAGCAAAAGTGCTTTAAAGAAACCCACGTATCTATGTAGCTGCAAGCACTGTGGAGCAACTCATCTTCAAAGTTCACAACAGATGCTCTAAAGTCACAGCTACTCTCTCCTTGCCAGCCCATTAGCCACCTAATCTAACAAACAGCAGGAGCTATAAGCTATAAAAAACAACCAATTTAAGTCTCTATAGTGAACTTTAAAGCCTGGTACAAAACTGACAGCTTCGGTCCGAGCCACTGTACTAACCATGCAAGGTTATTTCAGTGATCTTCACCGCTGAGCTGTTGTGTTCTGACAGGGGGACAGTCCCCTCACCAGACCACTCGGATCAGCGCTCTCCGCCATTGGCAGAGGGCGCTGATCGGGAGTCGTCGTCTGCTAGTTTTTCAGCATGCTCATCCAACAGAAGATGGCCAGATGGCTGGCTTCTGTCAGACAGACCGACATACACACGGGCCGAATGTTGGACGTTTTTTTTTAACCGGCTGTTGTCTCCTGACATTTGAGCCATGTGTACTCTGCTTAAGTATGAATTTAAGGGCTCTTTCACACGGACGGACCGTATGTCCGTTTTTCATCCATCCGTTTTTGGATGAAAAACGGACATACATGTCTCCCTATGGGATAGCGGGTGTCAGCGGATGAGCATCCGCTGACACCCGATCTCGTCCGTGCCCGCTATGCTCCGTTTCTGCAGACGGAGGAAAACTATTTTTTCATCCGTCTGCAGAGCGGATCGGATGACGACGGACTGTACGGTCCGTCGTCACCCGATCTCCCATAGGGGAGAGCGGCGCTCTGACAGGTCCGTCCCTGCGCTTTGTGCAGAGACGGACCTGTCATCTTCCTGCACGAGCAAGCGGCTATCCACGGGGCGGATCTGCACTGATTTTAAAGCTTGTTTACTACATGTTAAGAATACATAGATACTGTAAATATGCATAGTCTGGGCACTGGTGCACTTTAGGGTTGCATTTACATCTGAGCACAGCAATCTTCTTTTTTTTTTTTGCGTCTTTGCATGCATATATGAGCTTTTTGAGACAAGTACTTCAATCATTTTCCATGTGTATTCAAGCTTCAGGCATTTTTCTTTTAGCCACTGCAAAGCGCTAGGAGGAAGAGACCGGTTCTTACAGGCTAAAAAAAAAAAAAATGTCAGAAAGAACAAGTGGAAATGCTTGATTCTTACCCACTGAAGTCTCTGGGGCCAAAAACACTCAACTCTTCCTCAAAAGTAGTTCATGTAGCTTTTACGTCAAACGTCAAGTTACAGATGCCTGAGCACTCATATGTGGACAGCCACCATTGAAATACATAGAATTTCGGATTTATAGCGCTTCAAGCTACAGTTCGCATAGCTGTAAATAGGGCTTCATAAAATGATTCGAAGTGTCCACACTGTGGCCATGCTCTGAGCGGTATCACACAAATTTAATACAAACATATACATATTGGGGGGGGGGGGGGGGATAGAAATAAGAAGTGAAGCTGAAATTAGAAAATGTAGGATCTTGTATTTTACATAGATCAAATGATGATTTGCTTTTCCGGAATTAGCCTGAATAAAGATGCATGGGCTGTGAATACTGATCATTTTTTTTTTGTTCATTAGATTTTTATTGAGTTTTACATCAAAATGTAATAGTATAATGGTGAAAAACAAAGAAGAAAGATGTTACAGATATCACGCTGGGCAAGTATAAAATGTATTACAGTCATGTAACATTTTACTTTTTTGTGTCTGTAAAGCAACAACAAGCTAAAACTAGGAAAGTGGCCCTCGTGTTGTGAGAGATGGACAGGGCCACTGATAAGAGGGTAGCACCAGTCTTCCTGTACCAGGCCCGGTCCAGCAGGGGCGGGGGCCATGCAGCAGGGGAATCAGATGTGTGCAGGAGAGGTGGTGATCAGTAAGGCAGGGGGGCAATTATGGGCAATTATAGGAATTGATTCCATTTCTGTTTCTCCCTGCAGCAGCTGAAAGCCGGCTTCTTCTCCTCTCCCTCCCACCAGCTTTCAGCTGCTGCAGAGAAAGACACACAGGGGATCTGTTCCTGTAATTGCTTCCCCTTCGCCACACCGATCACGCTCCCTGTCCAGGAGTCTATTCGCCCCTGCTGCCCAGGCCCCTCTATGTTACCTCCACCACCACAGCACTGCTGGCTTCCCTCCCCTCCCACTGGCTGCTGCTGGCACACAAGGTGGGGGATCTTTTCAGGATGGAGCGTGGGGGAAGAGGCCAGTAAATATGTAATATTTACCAGTCCCTGCCTTTTGTGAATGAACACAATGAGTGATCGAACCTGACCACTCACTGGGGTTAATTTACTAAAACTGGAGAGTTCAAAACCCGGTGCAGTTAGAAGATGATTGGCTATCATGAACAGCTGCAGCACTTTTTGCACTCTACAGTTTTAGTAAGGGTCAGTTCACACCATAGAACCACATTCCAGATGCGTTCCAGATGCTTTTCTGCATGCGTGTTGTTCATGCATTCCAGTGCGTTTTTGATGAGTTTTTGATGCAGTCCAGTGCATTTTTTCCCCCTCTTTTATCTTAACCTTAAATAAGGACATGTGTGTTACAGCGCATTTTTGATGCACTTTACAGCCTTCCAGTACAGTCCAGTGCAGGAAAAATGCAGCATGTTCTACTTTTTTTTTTCTGGAACTGGAACGCACTGGAACTGACCGCACTGTTGTTTTGATGCAAAAAAAACAAACACACTGGACTGCATGTGGTGTGAACTGGCCCTAAGGCCCCATTCACAACTGAGCGTTTTGTAGCGTGAAGCCTGAAGCTACAAAATGCTGGAGGGGAAAAAATCAATTATTCTCTATGGAGATGGTTCACATCTCCACTCCAAAATGCCTGAAGCCAGAAGCTCCAAAACGCCTGAAGCGGGTGTTTTTCTGCTTTTTACATCGGCAACTTTTTGACCTGTACAAAATCGTGGCAAAAACACGGTAAAAACTGCGGCTCTCAGACCCCTTTCACACTGGGGCCACGCAGCGTTAAAGCGCTGCTCGTTTTAGCGGCACTTTACAGTGCTTCTCATTCATTTCAATGGGTAGGGGCGGTTTAGGAGCGATGTATACAACCGCCCCAAAGATGCTGCTTGCAGGACTTTTTCTAACGGCTCTCACACTGAGGAGGCAGGCACTTTACAGGTGCTATTTTTAGCGCTAAAACGCCTTCAGTGTGAAAGGGGTCTAAATCAACCCCACTGAGTTCATTTATACGAGGATGCAGCTGTTTTCTGAACACAGCGGAAGGTCCTAATTTAACAGATGTGCAGGTGTTGGTGATTGACCCCGAATGCACACTCTCTGTGTTCGGGGCCATACACCTGCACCCACAGACCTGTTAAATTAGGATCTGCAGCTGTGTTCATACAACTGATGCAGCTCTGCGCACTTTTATCTGCACTAAAAATGCATGCACCGTGTTTTCCATGTATTCCAATGGCTTTAGTTCACACCAATGCAGTCAGTTTCCGGTCAGTCCCCCCCTCCTGAACCCCATGCCCTCAATATGTGCGGGGGGTGCTCTCCCAGTGTACTGCCAGATCCGCTGCATGCTATGACTTATAAAGACATGGGGCGGGGCCACCCGGGGACGTCATATAGAGACCACGCCCCTTATGACGTCACCGCCAGAAGCATGATGGGGCAGTGACGTCATACGGGAGCGTGGCCTCTATATGACATCACTGGATGGCCCTGCCCAATGTCTTTATAAGTCACAGCACACAGCGGATCTGGCATTACACCAGGAGAGCATGTCGAGGCAACATCAGAAGAGGAAAAGAGGGAAAAGACAGCGCAGAGAGGAGACCCGGCAGAGGCAGAAGACAGTGGACAGAGGGAGAAGAACTGGTGAGGGCTAGAAGACATCAGTGGAGGAGAACCGGAGAGGGGAGAAGAACCGGCAGAGGCAGAAGACATCAGTGGAGGAGGGAGAAGAGCCGGAGAGGGGAGAAGAAATCGGAAGTGACGCCGGAGCTGCCTTAATAAATTACTTTAAAAACATGTGTACTGCGTTTTATTTTTGACGCTTTTTTTTTTCGATGAATGGGTAGGAGTATGATGTACCCGATCACATAGGGTGGGGGGGTCGGGATCTGGTTAAAGGGGGCTTCCAGATTTCGATAAGCTCCCCGCCCGCAGCCCCCGACAACCAACGGCCAGGGTTGTCGGGAAGAGGCCCTTTTCCGCATCAACATGGGGACAAGGTGCTTTGGGGTGGGGGGCGCAGCACCACCCTGCCCCAAATCACCCACCCCCCATGTGGTCTTGTACAGTTCAGGATGGGGGGGGCTATGGGTCATCCCCACCCTCTTTTCTGACCTGCCGGGCTGTGTGCTCGGATAAAGGTCTAGTATGGATTTGGGGGGGGGGGGGGGGACCCCACGCCGTTTTTTCGGCATGGGGGTTCCCCTTAAAAACCATGCCAAGACCGAAGGGCCTGGTATGGTCTTGGAGAGGGAACTCATGCCATTTTTTTTTTTTTATTTGGCGTGGAGTTTCCCCTTAAGATTCATACCAGACAAAGTGCCTGGCATTGTCGGGATCAAAGTCGGATCCCTGTTCATTGAAGTCGGACGAAGATGTCGAACTTCAAGTCGCAGGGCAAAGTCGGATCCACAATCGCACGACTGTCGTGTCGTACCAGTGTTAACCCGGCCTGATTCACAGTGTACAGGCCACAGCACCCATGTGACTGAGCCCTCAATTTTTTAATTAAGACCTCATTCACACACAGAGCTTTATTTATTAACCCAATACAGTTTTATCTTATAGATTTAGCAGACATGCTGTAAGTTACTTTGTGTCGGCTATTTATGATTTTAGAGTATTTTTAGCGAAAATATTGTTTTAATATTTTTTTTGGGGGGGGGGGGGGGGTGGCTGTCAGGTAGGCTGTATGGGGCCTGGGATTTCTAACAGACTAACAGAAGCCCTGGGGATGGAGATGGGGTGTATGAATCCAAATTTTAGCTAGCAGGTTGAGGGGAAAAGTAGAGGCATAGTGAAGGCAGGGGCTGCTCCGTAAGGGCCCACAAGGAGGAGACCTAAAAATAAGAACAGGGTGACAACTCAGATGTGCAGTCCTCATAGGTATGTTGAGTGTCAAATCTCCATAGGTCAATGTGAAAATTGAGGGGCAGGTAATTAGCAAACCCATGGACATTTTTTTTTCCAAATGTGGGCAAGGAGTCATTCTGGTTTGCTGAAAAGGCATTGTTTGGCCTATTTTATGTGAGACAGAAGTTTTCCAGGCCTGACCTATCACACTCCTCATTGCCATAAGAATATGTTTGACAAGCCGGAACTAGATTTTAGTTCACCCGACCCGTTTTCTATCCAATAAGGCCTCATATGGGTCCTTGTGAAAGGAGAAACCAATCACCATGTATAATAATTGGCAAATATGTGTCTAAAATTGTTTAACTATGGGACATTTCCGCTAGATACAGGCAAACAGAGCAGAAACCACGGAAGCATAAGGGGGAATAATATGGTCTGGACTTAAGGATCTGTATGGAGAGGAAAATTCTGATCATTTTAATTGACTAATGAAGTGTCAGCTGGAAACCACTACATTGACACAGACACAAATAATTGCTGTACTTCATACCTGTATCCAATTCTGTAAACCCTTTTAAGAAAGAGTTTTAAGTAGAAATCACAGTCAGAAACAAAGGCCGATACTAATGTGGGATACAGTTTGGTAGTACCGTACTGTAAACACCCCAAGACTCTTACAAACAACAGCGCCACCTGTTTGCAAAAGAAGTGTACTGCACAAAAATCAGGCCCTCGATGGCCAGAAGGAGCTTTAATATTGCAGTCATCAATTCTCTGGAGTTTATGAAATTGAGCAGACATAACTTCATTTTAAATGGTCTTAATAAATGGGAATTTTTATTCTATTACAGTAAATCATACAATGGTTGTATGTGGTATGTTTTAAGTTTACATTGTTATAAAAATGAGAAGGCAAAGTGAAAAATTCAGGAAACTTTGTAAGAATTTGTTATAATGACCCATTGTTTTGAAACCCTAAGCTTTGTACCAGGTTCAGGGATAACGGCTTGTGTGAATAAGAACCTGCTGACATCATGCTGACACTGAACAAAATTCTGACACTGAAAGGGGAGGTAAATAACCTTACAAAACAAGTAAAAATGTATGGCCTTACAAAATACACACAAAATTAACATTTAGACTGTACTAATACCTTGGGAATAATTTACCAAGGCAAATAGGCTGTTCATTTCGTAAGAGAATAGCTGAATGAATGTGGTGAAGCTCTATGACTACCATCAGTGAATATTGTGCAAGCAAAAATACTTTTTTTGTAATTATGCTGGCACGTGATTTTTTTACCACATTCGCTAAGCTTAGGGAAAATTCCCTTGCAAATTGAAAATTCCCCTGCAAAGTGAACAGCCTATTTGCCTTTAGTGAATCGACCCCCTTGACTTCACTTTAACGCCCCGCACACGATCGGAAATTCCGCCGGCAAAAGTCTGACGAGAGCTTTTGGTCGGAAAATGCGACCGTGTGTATGCTCCATAGGACTTTTGCTGGCGGAATTTTCAGCCAGCAAAAGACTGAGAGCAGGTTCTCAATTTTTCGGTCAGAAAAAGTTCCGATCGGAAATTCCAATCGTCTGTACAAATTCCGACGTGCAAAATTCCTACGCATGCACGGAAACAATTTGACGCATGCTCGGAAGCATTGAACTTCATTTTCTCGGCTCGTCGTAGTGTTGTACGTCACCGCGTTCTTGATGGTCAAAAGTTAAGAGAACTTTTGTGTGACTGTGTGTATGCAAGATAAGCTTAAGCGGAATTCTGTCGGAAAAACCATCCAAGTTTTTTCCGATGGAAAATCCACTCGTGTGTACGCGGCATTACACTATTCATTTATGAGACAAATTGTATAAAAAGCTTCAGGTGTTACAGTCATGAATTGAAAAATGCAGTACAAAATGTATTACCTGTATTTCAGTTACAAAATTCTGTACAGTATACCCTAAGCCTGCAAAAGACCAGCTTATAAAAAAAGTAATATGAAAACAGCCACATCACTTAAAGTGGAGGGCCGGCCAAAAAAAAAAAATTAAAAGTCAGCAGCTACAAATACTGCAGCTGCTGACTTTTAATAATCGGACACTTACCTGTCCCGGGGTCCAGCGATGTGGGGGAACGAGACCCCCCCTCGTTCCCCGTTCCGCTTGCGGCGCCGGCATTCTTAATGTGGGAACCTGGCTGTGGCTTCACAGCCGGGCACCCGCTGCGCATGCGCGAGCGGCGCCGTGCGCCGTGATTCGACGCTCACTCATCTGAGACACATGACAGGTCCCAGATGACTGTGCGTTGCCTACAGGAAGTGACGTTTAGCCCGGGCAATGAAGGTGGCAGACTACGAGGGACCCCCTAGCAACAGGCATTTAGAGGTGAGTAAAAACATTTTTTTTTTCCAATTATTTTTTTTTTATTTTTTTTATGATTTTTAAGCCCCTTTTTGTTTTTTGGTCGCAACCCCACTTTAACATGTCTTGCTTGCTTGATAAATCAAAGGAACAACATGTATCACATATTAGATTATACAGTCTAAATAGTGGGTGCCCCACAACAAGGAACCTGTAAATTAAATATCACAACTCGATAAAAACCTTGTTGGGTCCACATAGTTTAATATGGAAGTGACAATAGGAAAAGAGATACGATCTCCTTTGCTGGATCAAGAAGCATGCAGAATAAATAGATGATGTGGTCCTGACCACCTATTTGAATTCTGGTCAATTGTAAGGGCATACACCACATCCACAGCTAGCATCTTATACAGTTTGTCCCCCTCCTATACTTTGGATGAGTCTACTATACATTAATGATGAGCTGTTTCAAGGAACTGAGTATGTTATACATACAGTATGTCCTGCGCTCTGTGAGCTCCTTATTATATGTTCCATGAGTCTTAGGTTGGTGATACAAGGTTAGCAAAAAGACTAATGCCTCGTACACACGATCGGACTTTCCGCCAACAAAACCGTGGAATTTTGTCCGAAGGGTGTTGGCTCAAACTTGTCTTGCATACACACGGTCACACAAATGTTGGCCAACAATTACGAACGTAGTGACGTACTAGACGTACTACGTGTTTTTTCAGCTTTTTAGCGCCACCCTTTGGGCTCCTTCTGCTAATTTTGTGTTAGTAGAAGTTTGGTGACTGTTGATTCGCACTTTTCTTTTTGCGTTTTTCATTTATAGCTTTTCATTTCATGCTTTTCAGTTAGTTCGTCGACATGTTGCGGAATCGGAGGAGATAACGTGTTATTTATTATTGGCCTTGGAGTTATTGCTTTGACATAATTTTTTTGGTTGAATAAAGATTTGATTTGTTATATTTTCTATATTTTTGGATGCATAGAATGTACTTTTTGGTTAAGTTCTATTGGCAGATAGCATTTCTAATTTTATTTGTTTTCTTTTTTTAATGCACAATTAAAAAATTGTGGAGAAAAATACTTGGCTCTGTGTTTTACTTCAAATGACAGTTTGGCAGTTACATTTAAAAAAAATACAATGTAAAATTGACAAGGGACACCAACATAGTTGTATCTTTGATATAAAAAACGACGGGATAATGGTGTTGTGGTAACTTGATCAAAAAAATAAAAACACATAATAATATTATTCTTGATATCACTAGAAAAAAAAAGCCTTTTTAAATACGTTTGGCAGAACTCCATCAGTATCACCAGCAAAGCAGCTTCATTATTATCCCAATAAAGAAGAAGAGAATTGTGCGCTGCATTTCGACGTTCCATAATTTGACACGTCACGAATGTTAATTCTCCATTACGAACGCTAGTTTACAAGACCGTCCGCTTCTGGCTCATCCTTGCTTCCGAGCATGCGTACTTGTACTTTGTACTTTTGTCCGACGGACTTGTGTACACACGCTCGGAAAATCCGACAACAGACATTTGTCCGCGGAAAATTTGAAAACCTGCTACCCAACATTTGTTGGCGGAAAGTCCGACAACAATTTTCCGATGGAGCATACACACGGTCGGATTTACCGCCAACAGCCTGTCATCGAACATTTCCCATCGGAAAGTCCGATCGTGTGTATGTGGTTTAGGGCTGGGGAAAAAATCTATTTGAATTTTGAATCGAGTTGAGAGGTCAAATCATCAGGACCGGCGAAGAACACCGTGCCGGTCCTGAGCAGCTACGGGCAGGAGTTTTTAGGCGAGGCCGAGGCCTAGTCCGCGAGGCCGGACGCCACAGACTAGGCCGAAGCCGCGGCCTCGCCTAAAAACTCCTGCCTGCAGCTCACCAGGACCGGCGCTGACACCGTTTGGTCCTGAGGAGCTGCGGGCAGGAGTTTTTAGGTGAGGCAGCGGCTTCAGCCTAGTCCGCCAGGCCGGACGCCGTGTCCATTAAAAAAAGAAAAAACTCGATTTGAATCGAGTTTTTTTTTAGAGAAAATCGCTCAGCTCTAACGCGGCTTAACAGATTCCTCCATCCACACAAACGAGGTGGATGGAGGAATCCCCCTTGCCGAGACATTGCATTTTGAAAGTGGGACTTGCTGATGTCAGAATACACTGATCAGTTCCTGCAGCCGCTGATCAACAAAAGTATTATAACTTCCCTTCGACAGAAGTCGATCAAGCGATTGACTTATGTTGAGCAGAGACTGCCACGTCCCTGCTAAACCAGACAAATTTTGATCAGTGTATTGCCTGCTTTATCTGCATGCTACAAGAATGATTCAAAGCGTGTGATTACACTAGTTTGCATGTGTTTTTAGGGGCGCTCTGCTAAACATACAACAAAAAGCTATAGACAGGCTTAACTTCAGTACAACCAGCGTGCCCATACAAAGATCGAAATTCAGCCAGTTCCTGCTGAACGAGCTGAATTTCGATCAGCTTAAGCCAATAGTATGTGTTCTCCACACATATAACATTTCGGTGAGAATTTGTTTGTCCATTGAAGCCATGTTTAGTAGCCACGCTTTCCTGGAATTTATCCATACAGTATATGATTATCATTTTTGAAGCAGAATATTTGCCAGCAATACCCTTGTGGATTACAACTGATCAGAACGGATTAATTCTCAGATAGGTGCTCAAGACCGCATTGGGGGTTATTTACGAAAGGCAAATCCACTTTGCACTACAAGTGCACTTGGAAGTGCAGTCGCTCTAAATCTAAGGGGTAGATCTGAAATGAGGGGAAGCTCTGCTGATTTTATCATCCAATCACGTGCAAGCTAAAATGCTGCTTTTTATTTTCCTTGCATGTCCCCCTCAGATCTACAACGACTTTACTTCCAAGTGCACTTTCAGTGCAATTTCAAGTGCACTTGTTGTGCAAAGTGGATTTGCCTTTAGTAAATAACCCCCAATTGTCTTTTTTTTCTGCATGTTTCTTGATGCTACACATAGAGAACTTTTCCCTTTGATGTACTGAATAATATATAATATATTAAGTGATGTGGTTATTTTCATTTTAATTGTCTTTAGAAGTTGGTCCTTTGCAGACTGTGAGTATACATATCTTTGTAATGAATATTGAATACATTTTGTATTGGATTTTTCAATTTATAACCGTTGAGTGCTGAATTTAACATTTCTGTGTTGTATTATTGATTTTTTGCCATATTTTGGATGGAAAGGTTAATTTACAATTATAGGCGTGTATTACCCTTAAAAAAAATTGCTAGCTTCTGGCTGGCGTTAACAGAGATGTTTATTGAAGAAAGCAGAAAAATTTGTTTTTTGACACGGTGGTAAAATAATTATTCAAGATATAAATACCATTAAAAAAATAGAGAATTTTTTGGGGAAAAAAAGGTATTCAACACTTACATTATTTTATTTGGGAGGGGGGGGGGGGGTGGATTTTATAATTGTCCAGCATTCACATCGGTGGAAAACCCGATTGCCTCTTGGGGGATCAGGAAGGAATTTTTTCCCCTGCTTTAGCAAATTGGAGCATGCGCTGCTGTTTTTTCTTTTGCCTTCCTCTTGTTCAGCTGTGGGTATAGAATGGGGTATATGGGATTGTATGATATAGTTTTTTTTTATTATTTGTGGTTGAACTGGATGGACTTGTGTCTTTTTTCAACCTAACTAACTATGTAACATGCTTGATGGAAATAAGATGAAGAACACCTCTAATGCCTTGTACACACGGTCGGAAATTCCACCGGAAAAGGTCCGATTGGATTATGTAGTCGTAAAATCCGATCATGTATGGGCTCTATCGGACTTTTTCCGTCGGAAATTCCGACGGAAAAAATTTGAGTGCAGGATCACAAATTTTCTGACAACAAAATTCGATCTGACTTTTTCCGATCGTGTGTAGGGAATTCCGACGGACAAAGTGCCACGCATTCGCTCAGATCAAATTACGAGACCAAAGCTATTGGCTACTAGCCTCTACGTAGTTCCGTCGTACGCAACAAACGTCACCACGTTCGGAACGCTCGGATTTTCCGGCAACTTTGTCTGACTGTGTGTATGCAACACCAGTTTCGGACAAAATCCGTCAGAAAAAATCAGACGGATTTTGTGGTCGGAATTTCCGACTGTGTGTACGGGGGCTAAGAAATGCAGTCAAGTGGAATTATGTACTGGAAAGAAGCTCATATTGTGAGACCATACAGTAGGTAAAGGTAAAGCATCAGTACAATGCACAATTCGAATTACATGGAATTACCATAAGTAAGACTTTACTTCCCTTCTATAGCTTTTCCTGGTGAAGATCAGGGATATCTAGTCACTCTTGTGTATTTGATAGTAATTGATAGATACATTGTCTACAAACTATTCATTTTCTACATCTAACCATATTCAGAATTTCTTCTTCTGAGTGGCACTTGAAAGCCCGAACATGGATATTTCCCGGTGCTTAGCTAATTATTGCTTAACTGAACGGTTTACTTTGGCCAAGGTGGCTGCTAGGCAGAATGGAATCCCTTAGCGACAAGCCTTTATTGATTAAGACGTAGATCATTAATTAAAAGAAACAGATTGCTACCTAGGTTCTCTGTAAACCTAAGGCAGATAATGTCTAGAAAGAAGAGGTTTTGACCCAAAACCCTACAAAAATATAACTGCACAGTGCTTCCAGTTTGGTAATACAGGCATGTCTATGTTTTTTCTGTGCTGCAACAGTATGTTATTTATTGAAACCCTAGTTTGGGTGCGGTGTCTTAGTGCACAGTTGTGGATCACTCTTTTTGTATTGGGAGACTGGTGAGGTGCAGATTATTTGGGTGAAATAATAGGTGCCAATGACGCTCTGTTCTGACCACTGTTGGTAGTTATATAAATCTTTTAAGCATACCTAAACCCAAGAGCACAAATATAATATACTGCAGCTTACCAGTTGGTAGATGTGTTGGCTGCATTGATTTTCAGACTTTTTTGTTGTTGTTTTTAACCTGATGATCCTGCCAGTAACACACTTTCTGCTCTAGGGTGACAATGTGCACCCAACATATTCTACCTAAAGAGGAGCATAGGGCAAGACTACAGAAGACCTCCTTCACTCTTTTTCTCCATAATAAACAGTAGAAGGAGGTGTCCAGTAGTCCTCAGAGGTAGCTGGGAATAATGTAACTGATAACAGTCGGCACAGGCTATTACCAAAGGAAATTATTAGCTGACAAATTCTGACAGGATCTCCACATGTATTTACATACAATTTAATTACAGCAGCCTGTCTCAGTATTCAAAGAACAGCAACAGACAAGAGTTTGCAATGAAATCTGCTCTCATAATCCTAAAAATATAATTGATCCATAGAGCATTGTTTGCTTCTCCCAAGACTGGCATTTTTGTTAGGGCCAGTTCACACCAGAACATGTGCTTGCGATCTGTAACGGGTGCGATCTGTACCATACCGGTGTTAACTTAACCACTTGCCAACCGCGCCAAAGCCCAATGATGGTTACACCGTAGCCGGCTAGTTCTGAGAGTGCGTACAGTGTCCTCCCATGAACGAGCTTCTTGCGCACCCTCCGGCAGTGTCCGTGACCATCGGGTTCTCAGGGCCCAGAGCGTCACGGATCGGGGTAAAGGGCCAATCCCTTTACCACATGATCGCTCCATCCAACGATGGAGCGATCACTGTCAGCAAACCGGCGTGTCCAGTTCGGCATGTCCGGTTCTCTCCTCACACCGATCGTGTGAGGAGAGAAAGTACTGCTGTACAGTGCCTCATCAGTGCCACATCTGTGCCCCATCAGTGCCCAGCAGTGCTGTACAGTTTCCCATCATTGTCACATCTGTGCCCCATCAGTGCCCATCAGTGCCACATCTGTGCCCCATCAGTGCCCCAGTAGTGCTTTACAGTTCCCCATCAGTGCACATCAGTGCCCAGCAGTGCTCTACAGTGCCATATCTGTACCCTATCAGTGCTCTACAGTGCCCCATCATGTGGATGGGGGAATCCCTCCTGCTGAGCTACTGTATTTTGCTGGCAGGGAGCCCTCCTCGCCGGCAGAATACAATGATCAGTGTTGCCGCTATAGCCGTTGGCACTGATCCTTTCGGGGGGAAAACAGACAGGCTGGTTGTATACAAGTTCCAGCAAGCCCATACATGGATCAAAATTCAGCTGAATTTCGATTAATGTATAGCCGACTTAAAGTGTTACTAAATCCACAACAGTAAAATCAGTCTGTATATGCAGTAAAGCATGCTTGTTATACTCACAGTGGAACCTAAGGGGATAATCCTCTGCATTGTGTAAAAAGGCTGTTTGATGCACATATATGCACATATCCCCCTCTTCTTGCATTGTCCCCAGAACAGGTCCGGATAAGAAAGAGTTAGTGCAGTCAGTCTGCACATGCTCAGTTTGGTGTGTATTGCTAGAGAGTTTTTTTTTTGGGGAGAGTGCATATGATCACCACAGGGCCAATCAGCACTGTACAGACAGAGGGTCAGGGGACCTGCATCATGATAGGACAAGCAGTGCAGTATGAAAACTCCTCCTACAAGCTTTAACCAGACACTGATAGAAGTCACAAGACTGCTATATACTCCTGATGAAAAAAAGGTATATTTAGTTTATATTTACTAAAATAATTGCATTTCTATATTCTGTGTACTGTGGGAGACCAGATATAGTGAATGCAGGGTCCTGGGTTAAGTAACACTTTAAGTTGTTTCTTTTCTGTCACTAAGAACAGGAAATTATAGGAAAACTATCCAAAAGAAGCACAAACAGCAATAAAGCTCCTTTGTTTGTAGAGTGATGAAGGGTTGAAACCTGAGCTTTTCTACGTTTCTAAGATTTTCAGTGTTACATAGTGCACTCTGTTCTCAGGTCAAAAATTAAGTTAGAAGCATACTAGATTTTTGGCAAAATCTAAAAGTTTTTTTTATCTGTACTCGCTTAGTATTTTTATATATAATATTAAATTATACATATTTGTTTTACAAAAATCATGAGTAAATGTTACAGACATGCATTGCATGTGGGGTTTTTTTGTATTTTTATTTTGCCTTGACATACACTTTTTCTCCCAGCACCTCCTGTGTGCCAAGGTGGAACAGGGGGGTGCTGGTGCAGGGAGTAAGAAGAGGAGACACAATCAGCAATAAAAGCATGATAGGTTGGAAGCCTTCCACACCCTAAAACTAGAACAGCAGTTTGGGCTATAATTGGGCTTTAACACTGTACGGAGTAAATTTGTAGGAAATGCTGCCATGCCTCCTCCTTTGCATTATCCTCCCAAATTCATAGGATTAAATCTCTACAAAAGTAAGAAAAGACTTTGTTTGATGGTACATCAGCAGTACTACTAATGTTTGTGTACAGGAAAAAATGAACTCACAAAACTACATTTTAAGTTGCTGTTTGTGTTCTATCTGACATGTACAGTGCATTTATCAATTTCATTACAAAGGTGCTATTGTGTGGGCAAATCAAGTAAACATCCCAAACATTTACATGATGATGAAACGAGCCAAACCATAGACCTTTTTACTCACCAATGTGTCTTTTTTAGCCCCAACAAGGTAAATGGAGCATGAATCAGGTTCATTTTCTCTTAGAGCATCCTGTAGCCAGTGCCTGAAATCGGTAAGAGCATTGCTTAAATACTTACAGCAAACCTAAGTATGAAAAACATATTTAATCTAGTACTGTCAGCGCAGGGCTAGAGCTGTGGGTACCGGAATATCAGGTATATTTATATTTAAGCATCTTGGGCACCTTCCTAAGCCTCACTATTGGCCAACTACGGTAAGGTTTAGGACAGGGTAGAGCTGCACGATTCTGGCCAAAATGAGAATCACGATTTCTGTGCTTAGAATAAAATGATCACGATTCGCTCAAGATTCTTGCGGCATAAAATCTTTCACATTATACAAAAAAAAAAACTGGGCTAACTTTACTGGTTAGTTTTTTTTTTTAATTCATTAAAGTGTCATTTTTTTCCCAAAAAATTGCATTTGAGCGACTGCTGCGCAAATACAGTGTGACATAAAATATTGCAACAACCACCATTTTATTCTCTAGGGTCTCTACTAAAAAAAATATAGATAATGTTTGGGGGTTCTAAGTAATTTTGTGGCAAAAAAATATATTTTAACTTGAAACCAACAAATGTCAGAAAAAAATTTAGTGTTTAAGTGGTTAAACTTCCCTCATTTACACACCAAAGTGTATGCCTTTGATCTAAAGGACAAATCCTTACAATGTTTATACTTAAGTTCCACTGCTAAAGAATGTTGTGATTCTTGGCAGATTGCCTGTTTTTTTTTCCTTCCTTTTGAAGGCTGTGGGCTTTAGCAGAGCAGAGAAAATTCTCTGCATAGAAAGAATCGGGAAATACTTTGTCAAGATCGCAACGGGAACAAAAATTGCGATAACGATTCTTAACGATTAATCGTGCAGCTCTAGGACAGGGGTCTCCAAACTTTCTAAACAAAGGGCCAATTTACTGTTCTTCAGACTTTAGGGGGGTGGACTGTGACCAGTGGGAGTAGAAAATGTCATGGTGTCAGTAAACAATGCCACATCTTTAGTGGCAGGAATAATTTCCCATCAGTGGTGTCAGTGGGAGGAATAATGCCCCATTGTTGGTGTCAGTGGGAGGAATCGTGCCCCATCATTGGTGTCTGTGGCAGGAATGGTGCTCCATCGTTGGTGTCAGTAGAAAGAATAGTGTCCCATCATTGGTGTCAGTTGAAAGAATAGTACCCCATTATTGGTGTCAGTGGGTGGAAGGGTGCCCATCTTTGGTATCAGTGGGAGGTATAGTCCTTGTTGGTGTTAGTGGAAATAATTATGCCCCCATGAATGCTGTTAGTAGGAGGAATACTGCCCCAAGAGCTGGATAACGGCAAGAGATTTGGAGACCACTGGTTTAGGAGGGTAGAAAGGGTTATGTATAATCCACCTATCAAACCAAAAAGGATGTGAACATTGAGGATAACGAGTACACACGGCACTTGCATTAAAAACGGTGACAGGTAAGATCTTGGAGGTTAAAATGTGTCACTTGAAAGCATGGGTCTTCAAACTACGGCCCTCCAGTTGTTCAGGAACTGCATTTCCCATCATGCCTAGTCATGTCTGTGAATGTCAGAGTTTTACAATGCCTCATGGGATTTGTAGTTCTGCAACAGCTGGAGGGCCGTAGTTTGAGGATCCCTGCTTTAAAGGAAAGGAAAGCATGGGATTTCATTGCTGACCCTTCTTCCAAGTCATTAACATGAAAAAAGAATGCAGCCAGTTAAGTTAGAACTCCTCATATGCACTCTTGTTAACACTCACTGTTTATTGGAGCTACTGGGTCAGCCTAACATTTTCAGAAATTAAGCCCATCGGTGACAACTAAAACATTTCACTCAGCATAAATTTTACTTAAAAAAAAATATATCACATAGCAAGATATTGTATAGCTGCTTGCAATCCTCTTGGGGCTGCCCACATACCAGGTACCTACCTAGTGTGCTCAAGGGTTTGAATGTCACTCAGATCAAAAGCAGTAATAATCACTAAAAGAAAAAAAGAAAAAACAATCTTTACAACATTATTTATTGATGCAAACCAGATTAATTGTAGAACATCTGTAATCTAACCTTGTGCTCCTCTGTAATATGCCGATGCAATGCATTTGAACTTCTCTTGTCCAGCTGTGTCCCAGCTTAAGAAAAAAAAGGACAATTTTAATTATTACAGTATTACAGAGAAAATTGTGTTATCAACCTCTTAGCGCCAGCGCCTCTTGGCCCTTTAAGAGGTTTATGATGCCAGGAGGCGGGGCGTGACTTAAGATCACGTAACCACCATGATTGGCTGTCACGGCGGTCACGTGGTCCAAAAACTCCCAATCACAACGAGCGTTCATAGCTTTTGGTTAGGCGGCGTGAACTGTGCTGGGAGCGTGCAGCATGCGTTCTCTTGGCACAGGTGTATAGGCAACAATTCATGCAAATATGCGGCCCCTTGGCGCTAAGGACCAGGCGCAGAGAGGCCGCATATTTGCATACGGTCGGCGAGAAAGGGGTTAAAAGGGTAACAAGAAAAAGCCACATTTCGGTAGTGAGAGCCTTGAATTTAAACCCATATCCATACCCATATCCATATCAGTTCCCCCAGCCCCCAGCCCCCCCCCCCCCCCCCCCCACTGAGCCCGATTTTGATTTGGTGCTGTACCCATCTGCAGGAGCACTGCTCTTCTCTCCCCTCTTCTCACAGGAGGCTCAGCAGCAGCAGGGGCCATTGGCTGTATAAATCACAAGGTGAAAACTGCCTGAACCAAGATACCGCCATGTTTCTGGATAGAAAAGCAGATGCATCATTGTCAGAGAAAACACAACTGAGCGATACAGTTCCTTGAAAAAGTATTCATACCACTTGAAATTTTCCACAACCAAAAACGTAAATGTTTTTTATGGGATTTTATGTGATAGACCAACACAAAATGGCACATAATTGTGAAGTGGAAGAAAACTGATAAATGGTTTTAAAATTTTTGTACAAATAAATATGTAAAAAGTGTGGCACTCATTTGTATTGAGCCGTCTTTACTCTGATACCCCTAACTAAAATCTAGTGGAATCAATTGCCTCAGAAGTCACCTAATTAGTAAAAAAAAGTCCACCAATGTGTGTGATTTAAATTCAGTATAAATACAGCTGTTCTGTGAACCCATCAGAGGTTTGTTGAGAACAGACAGGTCAGGGATAAAGTTGTGGAGAAGTTTAAAGCAGGGTTAGGTTATAAAAAAAATTAAAAGCCATGTGGGGGACACAGAAAACATGTGGAAGGAGGTGCTCTGGTCAGATGAGACCAAAATTTAACTTTTTAGCCTAAAAACAAAACGCTGTGTGTGGTGGAAAACAAACACTACACATCACCCTGAACACACCCCCACCGTGAAACATGGTGGTGGCATCATGTTGTGGGAATAATTTTCTTCAGCAGGGACAGGGAAGCTGGTCAGAGTTAATAGGAAGATGGATGGAGCCAAAAACAGAGCAATCTTAGCGGAAAACCTGTTATGCCGCATACACACGAGCAGAGTTTCATGATTCCGCTCAAGCATGGCTTGCATACGCACGGTCACACAAAAGTTCTCTGAACATTCGACTGCCAAGAACGTGGTGACGTACAACACTACGACGAGCCGAGAAAATTAAGTTCAATGCTTCCGAGCATGCGTCAAATTGTTTCCGAGCATGCGTCGGAATTTTGCACATCGAAATTGCCACAGACGATCGGAATTTCCGATAGAAACTTTTTCCATCGGAAAAATTGAGAACATGCTCTCAAACTTTTGCTGGCGGAAATTTGGGCAGCAAAAGTCCGATGGAGCATACAAGCGGTTACATTTTCCGATAAAAAAAGCTCTCATCGGTCTTTTGCTGGCCGAAATTCCGATCGTGTGTACGCGGCATTAGAGTCTGCAAAATACTTGAGACTTCCAGCAGGACAACAATCAGCCAGAGCTACATGGTTTCAATAGAATGGTTTAGATCAGTGGTCATCAACCCTGTCCTCAGGACCCACTAACAGGCCAGGTTTGCAAGATAACTGAAATACATCACAGGTGATATAATTTTGCTGCTCAGTGATTGCAGTATTCTAGTCTGCATCTCCCCAACATAATACATAAAACCTGGCCTGTTAGTGGCCCTGAGGACAGGGTTGATGACCACTGGTTTAGAGCAAAGCATATTCATGTGTTAGAATGGCCCAGTCAAAGTCCAAACCTAAATCCAGTTGAGAATCTGTGGCAAGACTTGAAAATTGCTGTTCACAGACGCTCTCCGTCCAATCTGAGAGAGCTTGTGCTATTTTGCAAAGAAGAATGGGCAAAAATAGCACTTTCTAGATGTGCAAAAAAATCCCCAAAAAGACTTGCAGCTGTAATTGCAGGGAAAGGTGGTTCTACAAAGTATTGACTCCGGGGGGCTGAATACAAATGCCCGCCACACTTTTCACATATTTATTTTGAAAAAATGTTGAAAAACATTTATCATTTTCCTTCCACTTCACAATTATTTGCCACTTTGTGTTGGTCTAGCACATAAAATCCCAATAAAATATATTAAACATTTTGGTTGTAACATGACAAAATTTGGAAAATTTCAAGGGGTATGAATACATTTTAAAGGCACTGTAAAAATACCTGCAAGTTTATACTTACACATTACTCAGCATGTTTGAACCTAACATGAATACCATCACTTTACTTTAACAACTTAACATGAATATCTTAATACTTAACATACATATCTGATTCTAGGGTCACTTGTGCTTAATAATATATGGATGCTGAAGAGTTATCTTAAGGAGAAAGGTACAGCTGTGCTTTAAAGCGGAGCTCCACCTGCACCAAAAATATTAAAAGTCAGCAGCTACAAATACTGCAGCTGCTGACTTTTAATAAATGGACACTTACCTGTTCCTGGTTCCAGCGGTGTCGGCAGAATGTGACGAGAGACCGCTCGTCTCTCGCTGCCCCGCCGCCATCCTCTGTCAGGGAATCAGGAAGTGAAGACGCAACGTCTTCACTGCCCGGTTCCCTACTGCGCATTAGCGAGTCGCGCTGCGCGTCTCTATTGGTCCCCGCTGTGTCCTGGGAACTGTGTTTCCCAAGACACAACGGGGCATCTCCGGATAGGGGCGGGGCAGCCCCGGATAATTTGTCACGGAAGTGGGTGCAGATACCTGTATTATACAGGTATCTGCCCCCCCCCCTGAAAGGTGCCAATTGTGGCACTGGGGGGGGGGGGGGGAATCCGATAAGTGGAAGCTCCACTTTAGGGTGGAACTCCGCTTTAAATAAGGTCCTATAGATTGATAATGATCATTTAGAAACGACTCCGGTATAACTGTTTAATCCAAACCATGCCTCCTACTGTTTACAGTATTTATACGATTTGCTGTGCACAGAGCTTTGCAATTTTCAAAGCTGACTTACATCTGAAGGTTAAATGGTACGCCCAAGATTTCGAACCGCTCAATTTCAAAATCAACACCAATTGTTGCTTTGTAATCACGGTCAAAGACATTCTTGCAAAACCTGCAGTAAAGAAGAACACTCAAAATTATTGTCCTGTAGATACAATTTCAAGAACCCATCCAAACAATGTCATTTTGTCACACTGGAACAAAAAACAAAACAAAAAAACAAATACACACTTTTCGATTAGATACAAATGTATCAAAACAAAGCACATAGTTAAAATGTAACATCAAATATAAAGAAAACAAATCAATGCACAGTATCATAAACCAAGCAATCCAAATGGATTCTTCACTGATTTTACCAGAATGTACTAAATTCTCATTAGATTCAATGGGTTACTGAACGTTAATACCGCCATTGCTCTATGTATTGCCTGTTTAAAGCTAAACTCTGGGCACAAAAACTCATTTAAATAGGTTCCTCAATAGCAACAGAGAATGTAAATCCACGTTGTGGGCAGCAAATGTGTTCGTATACTCAGATATTGCCATATACAAACAGCAGTTACAACATAACTGTACTGTACATAGCCTTTGCAGAGATCAATGCTAACCCACTACAAGCTAGTTTTGGATAGAGTGGAGAGGGATTAGAACCCCTGTCAGTTTGTATTGCTGTCTGTGTACCAGTTAGGGAGATTCACCCTCTCTATTTGTCCTATTTACCATTATCATTGAATATAAAAGTAAAGGAAAATCACACATTTTGGGTTGTCCCAAGAAAAGTATTAGAGAGTAAATTTTCCAATGAGGGCACTGGTTCTGGTGACTTGGGGGTCCCGAAGAGTTTCCCTCAATTTGCAGGGATTTCCTCTCACTTCCTGTTTGGCTATGGGACAGGAAGTAAAGGTGAATCCCCCCAATAGGACAAACAATAAACCTTACAGGGGTTATAACCCTCCTGTACTGTATCCAAAATAAAAAACAAAAAGTTTTGCCTATAGTTCTACTTTAAGGTTCACTAACATTTTTTAATTTGTTTGTATCACTTTAAAACACCTTAAAACCCTAAATATCCCAATTAAATAATCAACTAACACATATATATGGATAATTGATTTCTCAAAATATATTTTTAGTTCAAGGCTGGTCCACAAACTTACTGATGTATTAACCTGGGAAACAACCCAGCGGTTTAGTTACTCTACTTAAATACTATCCCAAAACATAGACATAAGAAATCTCCCCTCCACCTTCTAAATTGATTCAGGTTTATATTCTGGTTGACCATCTACACCAAAAATTGGAAAATAATGTATATTCTAACCCATGATTTTGTTGTTGGTCTGCTGTATGCACCAAATGATACAGATTTAAAAAAAAAAAAAAAACATAAGCATATTGGAGCTTACCTGTTGATCAGGCTGGTTTTCCCCACATATAGGTCTCCCACCATTACAACTTTAGCCATTTTCAACCTGTAAAATACCACAATTAACAAAACTCCTAGTAATTACTGTACACTACCCTAAGAATCATAGCATGCAATTATAACAGGGGTGTCCAACCTGCAGCCCATTTAAAACCTAAATTTCGGATTAGCACCTTGAGAATTCATTGAGAATTGTTACTACATCCATCGAACCAGATACTGATGCGTTAGTTTATCAAAAACAGTGTCAAATATCGCACAACTTTTATGTTGCCCTCTTTTACTTTTATAACAAAAAAATACCAAAATATTAAGTCTTATTACTCAAATAGGTACATTATCTATATTAGTGATCGTTAACTTGTGATCTGCTCGACTTTTTCTGCTCATCAGCTATCCATATAGTTAGTGTATTTTATTTGTGGCCCGAGACAAATTTTCTTCTTCCAATGTGGCCCAGGAAAGTTTGGACACCCCTGAACTTAAACAAATAATGATAGCTGAAAAACATGTAAAAAGGAATGTAGAGCTCAACCTGCTGGCAGGAGAGGAAAATACAAAATATTCATATGCAGTATGATAGATATGGTACCTGAGAAAAAAAATAATTGATAATTTATGTTTTTAAATGCATTCAATAAACCCAACCTTTATAAATATATTTCTATATATATATATATATATATATTGTGGCGGTAGGACCCTGTGCTACCTGAAGGATTGCTGGTTAATGCCATATTTTGGAGAGAAAGGCACGCTGATTACACAGCTGTGTGCTGGGCTATTTAGTTTTGACCTGGCTATGGCTCAGGGTTCCACCCAACAGACAGGAAGTCTGTGCATGGGAGTCAGGTGGACTCCCATTCCTTTGAGAAGAGTCAGAGGCTGCATGGGGCAGCCAGAGTATGCATGTCTGCAGGAGGCAGATGTACTTGGTGACAAAGCAGCAAGGCTCTGTTCAGGAGTGAGCTAGGAGAGAGCTTCAAGGCCTGAATAACCCGTATGGGAAGAATGTAAGCCAGGAGGCTAAAGTATTGAGTGTGCTAGATACAGTAATGGTGGAACCCCCTGCGTCTTTGTGAACTTTTTCATGCTTTTAAATAAAAGTGGGCTACCAGGCCCTTAAAAATACAGTTTTGTACTGGCGTACTCACTGGAAAACGCACCTACCTTTGAGTCTGATAACCCCAATCTTACAATATATATATATATATATATATATATATATATATATACACACACACACACAAACCACTATACATTCACTTTAATCCATGTAAGTGCAAGACATTTAGAAATACACAAGACAAAATATCAGGAATTTTATATTGCACTACATATTTGCCAGTCATGTGACATTTACTACTTTTCTTGCACACTTTAAAGGACTTGTAAAGCAAGTATAGTGTAGGTCTATAAGCCTTCTGTAGCTTTTTGATTTTCTGCAAAAATCCTCATCTTCTCAGTTACACTTGAATCATAAGAAACAGTGTCAGAATAAACCTGTGGCATCTACTATCAATGACTGCAAATTCAGACTTAAAGTAGAACTATGGGTTCTAACCCCTGTCAGATTTTTTTTTGCCATCTGTGTTTTTGCGGATATTTCCCCTCACTTGCTGTTCCATAGCCAAACAGGAAGTGAGAGGAAATCCCTGCAAATTATGGAATTATTTGGGGAGCCCCAAGTCACCAGAACTAGTGCCCCCATTGGGAGATTTCCTCTCTATTACTTTTCTGGGGACAACCAAAGAGCATGCAGATTGGAGCATGCTCTTTTGGGTTTTTTTTTTTTGCCTTCCTCTGGATCAACTGTGGGTATAATATGGGTTTATTGGATTGTACGATGTATATTTTATTTTTATTTATTATTTCTTTTTTTTTTATGGTTGAACTGGATGGACTTGTGTCTTTTTTCGGCCTAGCTAACTATGTAACTATGTAACCCAAAATTTGGGATTTTCTTTTAATTTCATTTGCAATGATAATGGTAAACGGGACAAATAGAGAGGGTGAATCTCCCTAACAGGGGAACAGACAGCAATAAAAACTGACACGTGATCTAATCACTCTCCACTCTATCCAAAACTAAAACAAAAGTTTTGCCTTTAGTTATACCTAAAAGTGGTATTAAACTATGCTTTCCCCCCCCGTTTATTACACAGGTACCCAGGTGTTTTATGTCATAATGTGCTAGTATGTACCACATATTTAGCACATTATAACAGACTTACTTGTCAAACAAAACCTATATTACATTACTGCTGACAGGCTGGGAGAGGCATTTATGACAGAAGAGCCCACTAGGGAACAACATTGGAGGTATTGCCCACTGTGAGCAGCGAGATTCCTTGTTTCATTTTCCTAAAGGTTAAAAGGTGAAACCCGATCACTTAATATAGGCCAACAAAAAATCCCCCTTTATAAATAACAATAGATTTTTTTTTCCTTTTACAGAGGCAGTGTGGGTGTTATACTGCCCCATGGCAGGTGAGGCAGGCTCACCCGAGGTGTGAAATGTAATGGGAAGTTGGTCACCTGGGCTTCTTATAGTAGAGATAGGCTGCAAACCCTAATGGTCCAGGCTTCCTTTTCTGCAAACTGACACCAGCTTTCCATCCTCAGAATTGTCCCATCAAGGGACTGACTGCAATGGAGAGGCTACAATGCAGAGACTGTTCACAAGACTGCACATTAGAGAGTAGTCAGATCAAGGCAGTCAGCAGACAAGAAAGGAGGTCAAGTCCGAGTAGGGGTCTAGGTAGGCAGCAATTAAGATTAGTCAGGTTAATCTGGGTCAGCAGCATGCAGGAAACTATTATAGCACTTTAGCTTCCAGTTGGCTGATGATGAGACACAGCACTATCCACTTTAAAGGCTGGAGATGAAAGTGGAACTTCACCCAAAAGGCGAAGTTCCACTATTCGTCCTCCTCTACCACATTTGGATTACCTATTTTTTTAATGGGAGAGCAGGTACCTAGTTTTGACAGGTACCCGCTCCCACTTCCGCTCGGATCACATATGTGATCTGAGTAGAAGTTCTCCTCCCCCTCCCTGCCCACAGCCTTCTGGGACCCGTCACAGGTCCCAGAAGGCTGTGGGACCATTAAAAAACGCACAGCACGGCACTTGGCAGCCGACTGTGAAACCTTAAGCAGTCATACTTGGCTTCCCCACAGTTAAGATGCTGGTGCCAGGGACTCGAAGACCAACGAAGAATCGGTCCAGGTGAGGACAGATTTGGATCCTTGGACGGGTAAATGTCTGTTTATTAAAAATCAGCAGCTACAGCTTTTGCAGTGCTGACTTTTGGCACATTTGACTGAAGATCCTCTTTAAATGCCCTTCCTACTTAAGCTACACACCCAGCTTTGGAACTGGGAACTTTGGAAGTTCTGAAAGTATTGGATATTCTAAGAATACTGGAAAACCTGACATGGATTTTGTGTGTACTGACATTCTAAGAGTTCTGGAAATCCTAGAAGACCCGGCATGGATCCTGTGAGTACTAGAGGTTCTAGGAATTCTTGATATCCTGGAAGAACCAGCAGGAATCCGGTAAGTACTAGAGATTTTAGGAGTTCTGGATATCCTGGAATAACTGGCTTGAATCCTGTGAGTACTGGAGGTCCTATGGAAATTCTGGAAGAACCAGCAAGGATCTTGTAGGTACTGGAGCTTCTAGGAGTTCTAAAAATCCTGTAAGACCTGGCAGGGATCCTATTAGTACTGGAGGTCCTAAGAGTTACAAAATCCTGGAAGTCCCACTAAGGATCTTGTGAGTACTGGAGGTTCTAGAAGTTCTGGAAATCCTGGAAGACCTGGCAGGGATCCTTTAAGTACTAGAGGTCCTAGGAGTTCTGGAATCCTGGAAGACCCAGCAAGGTTCTTGTAAACATTGGAGGTTCTTGCCGTTTTGGAAATACTGGAAGACCTAGCAGGGATCCTGTGAGTACTGGAGGTCCTATGAGTTCTGGAATCCTGGAAGACCCAGCAGGGGTCTTGTGAGCACTGGAGGTTCTAGAAGTTCTGGAAATCCTGACAGACCTGGCAGGGATCCTGTGAGTGCTGGAGGTCCTAGGAGTTCCCAAATTCTGGAAGTCCCAGCAAGGATCTTGTGAGTACTGGAGATTCTAGACGTTCTGGAAATCCTGGAAGACCTAACAGGGATCCTGTGAGTACTGGAGGTCCTATGAATTTTGGAATCCCAGAAGACCCAGCAAGGATCTTGAGAGTACTGGAGATTCTAGAACAGGCATGTCCAAAGTCCGGCCCGTGGGCCAATCGCGGCCCGGTTTTGAACGGCCCGCCTGGTTATCTAAACCAGCCTCTCACAACCAGTGTGCTGCGGGATCAGGGCTCAGCCTCAAAAGTGAAAGTAAAGTGCAGGGGAGTGTGCTGTGCTCTCTGCTTCCCCCTACAGTGCAGTACCCGGCTGAATGCGGAAGCTGGAAAGGTAAAGTACTGTGCTAGAAGCTAGATTTGTTTTTAAATGGCTTTATTCGTGTCTGTGCATGTGTGTGTTTGTATGTCTGTATGTATGTGTATGCATGTGTGTGGATGTGTCTGTATGTATGTGTATGTATGTGTGCATGTGTCTGTATGTATGCGTATTCATTTGTCTGTATGTGTGTGTGCATGTGTATGTGTCTGTGTGTATGTATGTGTGCATGTATCTTTTAATCCGGACCCCCCCCCCCCCCCATTCCTGTGCCATCAGAACTGCTTTTGTAGGGCTTGTTTGTGATATCAGCCAGGACTGCTGCTCCTCTGAAAAGCAATCCATGCACAGATCGCTTTTCAGAGGCATTGGACAGGCGGTAAAGAGACATTATGTTGCCTCCTCATCACCTGTTTTAAGCCCGTAAAATCCAGCATCACTATACCGCAACTGTGCAATGCACACAGTTGCGGGGTAGTTGCAGTGCAGCCCCATTCAGCCTGGGTATACCTCCAGCTGCAGCCACAGCATGTGTACACCCCCATCTGCTCCCTCTGCAGCTAAAGGGGGAGAAGTTGGGGGTAGTAAAACAGCTTAACCATGTGGTTTTACTGCCCCTCCAACCTGACATGTGAACAAGCCCTTCACATCTGTGTAACTGCGTGTAGGGCAGCCCATTCATTTCAATGGGCTTCCCTACCCACAAAAATGCAGGGAAAGAAGTCCCCAACCTTTTTATTTATTTTTTAATTGCACTGCATCAAAAGCACCCCACGTTTTCCAACGTGTGGGGTACCATTAATAATTAACAAATCTGGCCCAGGAAGGGTCTTGTGAGCACTGGAGGTTCTAGAAGTACTGAGAATCATGACAGACCTGGCAGGGATCATGTGAGTACTGGAGGTACTAGGAGTTCTGGAATCCTGGAAGACCCAGCAAGGATCTTGTGAGTACTGGAGGTTCTAAAACTTCTGGAAATTCTGGAAGACCTGGCAGGGATCCTATGAG
Source organism: Lithobates sylvaticus (assembly GCA_028564925.1). Taxonomy (NCBI): domain Eukaryota; kingdom Metazoa; phylum Chordata; class Amphibia; order Anura; family Ranidae; genus Lithobates; species Lithobates sylvaticus. The sequence continues at coordinate 230,173,811 of CM053026.1, forward strand.
TACTGGAGATCCTAGGAGTTCTGGAATCTTGGAAGACCCAGCAGGGATGTTGTGAGTACTAGAGGTCCTAGGAGTTCTGGAATCCTGGAAGACCCAGCAAGGGTCTTGTGAGTACTGGAGGTCCTAGGAGTCCTGGAATCCTGGAAGACCCAGCAAGGATCTTGTGAGTGCTGGAGGTTGTAAAAGTTCTGGAACTCCTGGAAGACCTGGCAGGGATCCTGTGAGTACTGGATGTCCTGGCAGTTCTGGAAATCCTGGAATAACTGTGAGGGATCCTGTGAGTACTGGAAGGCCTGGGTGTCCTGGAAATTCTGGAAGACCTGGCAGGGATCCTTTGGGGCAGTGGGGCACCTCATGGAGTGGATCAAGAACTTTTATTTAAACTGGGAAACATATTTATTCATCATTGATCTAATCCAGGGGTCTTCAAACTATGGCCCTCCAGTTGTTCACAAACTACAATTCCCATCATGCCTAGTCATGTCTGTGAATGTCAGAGTTTTACAATGCCTCATGGGAGGTGTAGTTTCGCAACAGCCGGAGGGCCGTAGTTTGAGGATCCCTGATCTAATCCATAAATGATGAACATCTTAACAAAGAAACTCAATATTTATGTAAACATTCTGCCAAGTAAATGACTGGTATAGCTGTAAATGCCTAAAAAAAATTAGATTCTTCCATACCCAAAAAAAAAAAAAACACCATTTACATATATATTGCAGATGTGAAAATAGTTTATTTAGTGATATTATTCTGAAGAACCTGTCTGTTTGTAAACATTGAGATACAACTGTGCTCAGGTAACATGAGATCCAAGTGATCGTTGTTGATCAAATTTCTTTGCTCATGAGCCTTCATTTTTAAACACATACACACCTAAGTCTCCTGTATTGTTAGTCAAAGAATATGTCTATAGTTAAATTACTGCTCCTGGTCATCTACTGAATTCAATCAAGGTGTGATAGGTATACTTCACATAAATGTAGCACTAGGGGCTTAGAAAGCTATTTTTGTTACCATGGGAAGTGTATCAATGTCTCAAAGTACATGTTTGCATAGCAGGACCTCAGATAAAACAATCAATATTTTGCTACATAAACCTGCTGCTTCATTCTTTAAATGTCACTAAGCTGTCAATTCAAAATGAGTCAGCGAGTTACCATAGATTATCATTTATGTAACCTTGTCTTATTATGGCCATGTCACACAAGTGCACCTGTTCTTGGGGAGAACTTGTCAGTGACAATATTTCTTAGAAACCATCTTTTTTTTCCTGTGGTGTTGTGAAACACACTCAAAAACTTTACACCCAGTGCACACAAAAAGTGAGAACACAAAAAAGTACACAGGTTGTACACATGGTCCTCCGAAGAGAAAGGGCCCTAGCCCTGATCCCATGGGGCACAAGTCTCCTGACAGGGACTGGGGTACTAACTGGTCTACCTGCCTGAAACCAGGGAGCTCCCTTTCTTTGGGAGGCCTGCCGGAACAGACCAACCCCAAGTACTGGATGGAGCTCCCCCGAAGGGAGACCCCATGAGAGAGGGCAAACCAGACCAGAAAGTCACGTCCAAACCTTCCCAAGATTTTCAGGACAGAACTGAAGGACCTACACCCTACTAATCGGTATGTGAGAAAGTGCAGCTGTACGAGTCACAAAAGAACGGGAGAAGGGAAGTGGGTAAGTGTATAGTACCACAGTGCAATACCATGGCAGGCCCTTCGGCAAGGAGTAAAAGATTCCTCTGGTCCTAGCTAAAAAAAGCCCAGCACTAGAGGCAGGTGTGAAAAAAGTGTGATATACTGCAGTGACTTTGGTGCCAGAAAACTCAAAGCGAGCGTCCTTACCAGGGCTCAAGTCCTGCGGGAACGCATGGGAACGGAGTTCCTGTACTTTTTCCCCAATTTTTTTGTTATCAGGTAGATCAGGTCCCTGCAGCTAAGAGCTTGTATTTAGTCCGACCTCTCGTGATGAGCTCCTCCCCGCCGGCCCCTCCTGATTTTCTGTCACCTCATCTCTCCCCCCCCCCCAGTCTCCTGCATACTTGCTCTGTGTCCCGCTGAATCCCCCCCCCCCCCAGTCTCCCCCTCCCCGCCTCTATCTTCAGTGCCATATAATGAGAGAACCCAGAGAAGCACAGCTATTCCGCTCACAGGACATGCAGGAAAAGAGGTGAGCTGAGGGAGGAGCATCAGTTTGGGGTGGTAAGCTGAGCACAATACCTGGCAAAGTTTAATGCCAGGAGGGAAGTTTGTGTGGAAATATGTGAAGGGTTGGAATAGCAGCGAGTGAGTGTTGGAACCCTGCGGAGTTTGCAGCCCCCCCCCCCCAAGCTAACATACATCTCCTAAGCAGGAACACATCACTATCTCCCCAAGCATTCTGTCCAGATAATGTGCAGTTCATTTATGATATTTCAGTTTTTTTTTTTTTTTTTTTTTTTTTTTTTTTTTCTTGCCACATCAGTTCAGCCTTTCACAAGGGACCCGAATCAACTTGACCGTTCATCACTGTCCCGATTGGTCATCACATCATTGTGGCTTTACTCGCTTTTGATTTGTCAAAAAGAAGAGAAAACACCATACAAAACCCAAAAAGAAACTATGAAGCTACCTCTCCCCCATCACATACCCTGTGGTCATTTTATCCCCTTCCACCCATCCCTCCCTTCCTCCGCGTCACCCCGGCACCACGGCCCGTCCATCTATTTGCAACGAGATATCCTACTCCTCACAGGCTATAGCTGAATCCTAACTACTTCGACAAAGCTCCAGGTTTTTTTAAATTTAAGCCAACCTTCCCATTTTTTTTTCTCCGGATCCCCCTTCCTTTCTTCAGCTCTAATCCTTAAAGTCTCCATCTGGCGTGTATCTTCAACCCTATCGATCCATTCCCAAATATGTGGGCTATCGTGATTGCCCCAATTTCTGGCTATCGTTCGCTTGGCCGCATTTAAAAGATGAGGGACCAGTGACCTCTCGTATTGTTTTATCCCTTCTCTGGTGCCGTGCATCAGAATAGCCCACGGATCGTTATCGAGTTCATTGCCAGTAATTTCCTTCACGTACCTTAAAATTTTGGCCCAGTAAGTCTTAATTTTACTGCAGTCCCACCACAAGTGGGCCATGGTCCCTTTCTCGGGGCATCCCCTCCAACAGGTCTCTGGGGACCCCGGGAGGAACTTACTTAACTTAGCCGGGGTAATGTACCACCGAGACATGACTTTGTAGTTTGATTCAGCTGACCTGGTATCTATAGCGGACCTATGGGTTAGTTTCATTATTTTGCCTATCGTGAGTGCGTCAACTTTAGTGCCCAAATCTCTTTCCCATTTTTGGATGAATGGGGGTATTCCCCTGTTACTCCCCTCGATTAATAGCTTATATATTTTGGAGATCGTTTTCCTCCCCTTGCCGGCCGTAAAAACCCGCTCCATTCGGGTCAGATCGTCAGCGGCTCTGATCGGTTGGGGAAGGCTGCTTAGGAAGTGGCACAATTGCAAATACCTCCATTCATCCATCTTGAACATATCTCCTTTATTCCGAAGTTCTGTGAGTGATAATATCCTACCGTTTTGCATTATATCTTTCAAACATGTGCCCTCCTTTTTAACCCATCCCCCTCCCACCATTACCCTCCCAGGCTGAAAATATTCATTATTTCTAAGTGCGATTAGTGGTGAATTGAACTCTCCATTTAAGTGCTTGTAAACCCTATCCCAAATGCGCAGTGTATTAGTGGTTATGGCGTGTGTGTTCTCTCCCAGAGATCTGTGGTGAGGTGGGTTCCATATAAGGGTACAATTGTAAATTACTTAGTGATTTTTCTAATTTAACCCATCTTTTGTCGCTGTGATCCGCCCCCCACTCGGGGATTCTTGAGAGGACGGCTGCTTGATAATAGTTTTCAATATCAGGGACCGCTAGGCCACCCTTATTTTTTTCTTGCTTTAAAGTATGAAGTGCTATACGGTGCTTCCTATGTCTCCAGATAAAATTCAAAATTAGGGACTTTAACTTTCTTAAATAATTAACCGACAGGGGGATTGGGAGCATCTGGAATTTGTAAGAAATTAGTGGTAAGATCATCATTTTTACGGAGTTAATCCTCCCCAGCCACGTCAAAGGTCTATTATTAAATTCTTTGCATTTTTTGGCGATATCGTCTAACAGGGGGAGGTAGTTAATATTAAACATTGCCTTCAAGGACCTGGACAGGGTTATTCCTAAATACTTAATTTGTTGCTTCCATGGAAACCCAAATCGCCCCTCCAAGCTCTGTTGTGTCGAACTAGATACATTGACATTCAAGACAAATGTCTTGGAGGAGTTGATTTTAAAATTAGAAATCTCCCCGTATTGTCTCAGGACTTTCATCAGGAGTGGCATGGATGTCTGTGGGTTTCCCAAGAAGAACAAAACGTCATCTGCAAATGCCGCCAATTTATGTTCCTCGTCTTCTGCTGGTACCCCGTGTATTCCCGGATGTCCCCTTATTGTGGACAAAAGAGGCTCCAGGGTCAGAATGAATAAAAGGGGGGACAACGGACATCCCTGCCTAGTACCGTTTTTCATGTAAAACGGTAGGGAGGTTGTTCCGTTTATTTTGATCCTAGCTGTTGGGTGGGCATACAGTACCGCTATTTTTTGAATGATCGTGGGCCCAAAACCCATATGGGTTAGGGTTTGAAACATGAGTCCCCAGTCTACCCTGTCGAACGCTTTCTCGGCGTCTATCGACAGGAGTAGACCTGGGGACCCTGCTCTCCTAATCTTATGAATTACCAGCAACGCTCGGATTCCGTTGTCCCGTCCCTCTCTACCCGGGACAAATCCCACCTGGTCGGGATGGACCAGTGTGCTCAAGTGGCCCCTAATCCTCTCGGCCAGAACCTTAGCATATAATTTGGTATCGGCATTTAAAAGCGAGATTGGCCTGTAACTTGAGCACACTGATCCATCCTTCCCCTCCTTCAGGATCATAGTGATATCCGCGGCCAAGGACTCAGTTGACATTCCGAAACTCTGACCAAGTCCATTAAAGTATGCACAAATTCTGGGGATTAATACCTCCTGAAAGGTTTTATAGTACAGATTAGTAAACCCGTCCGGGCCAGGGCTCTTGCCCTTCGGGGATCCCATCAGAGCCCTTTTAATTTCGTCTTCCGTAAAGGGACTGTCTAGCCCCTCACTTACCTCCATTGGGAGTTTAGGGAGCCCAGCACTATTCAAAAATCTTTCCCCCTTCAGAGCCCTATCAGATCTGTTCCCCTGTGGTTCCGCCGAATAAACATCTTCAAAATATGCTCTGAAAGATTCGGCGATGTCCCTGGAAGGATACCTAATGTCCCCTTTTTTGTTTCTTATTTTTTCGATGTAATTACGGGACTTTTTATTACGGAGAGTTCTGGCCAAATATTTTCCGGATTTGTTGCTACCAATATACCTCTCCTTAGCCACTAAATCCGATGCTTGTTTTATTTGTTGTTCCATCAGGTCTTTTAAGTCTTCCCTGAGGGAGATAATTTTTGAATACAGGTCCCTGTTTGGTACGATGGAGGATTTATGGATCTGCTCAGCAGTTTTTATTTCTTCTACCAGGGCGTTTTTTTTTTTCCCACTCTCTTTTTTTTTCCAAGCCCCCTTTGTAATTAAGATCCCTCTTATATAGGATTTGTGGGCGTCCCATAGAGTTGACCCCAGGACCTCCCCGTTATCATTGATTTCAAAAAAAAATTTTATTTCGTTTTTAATTTGCTCGACTATTTCCTCATCGTGGAGGAGTTCCTCATTCAGTCTCCAACTCGAGGAGGGGGCCTGTAGTTCAGGGCAATCCAGGACCATCGAGACTGGGGCGTGGTCTGATGTGGAGACAATCTCCACCTTCGTGTCCTTAACTCTTTCTAGAAGGGCATGATCAATAAAAATATGATCCAATCGGGAGTATGTCCCGTGTACGTGGGAATAGAAGGTATAGTCCCTGACTCCAGGGTGTTGTATCCTCCAGACGTCAACCAACTGATTGGACCTTAAATTCTGCTTGATCGTTTTAAGTTGTTCCTTACATATCCCACGGACACGGGACGTACAATCGAGATCCGGGTCCATACAAAAATTGAAGTCCCCCATCAAGATGACATACCCCTGTCTAAAATCTCTTAATTTGGACAGAATCTCTTTCAGAAATTTAATCGGTTTAATATTTGGGGCATATATGTTTGCAAAAGTATATTTATTGCCACCAAGCGAACCTCTCAGAAACAAAAATCTACCCTCTGGGTCCTCCACCCTACTCTCCACTTGAAACTGTATATCTCTAGAGAATCCGATGGCAACCCCCCTTGCCCTATTGATTATGGCATCACCATAATACCAAGATGGGTAGTAACCCGAGGCTAATTGAGTATTGGACATTCGGGACAGGTGTGTCTCCTGAAGGAAGACCACACCTGCCCCGTAGGCCCTCAGTTCCTCAAGAATCTTTTGTCTTTTGGCCCGGAGGTTAAGTCCCTTTACATTATAGGATACAAATTTAATCAAAGTCATCCCGTCACAGTAACGAGGCTTTTAATGTCAGTGTCCACGCGGTGTCGGGGTGACGCGGAGGAAAACCCCACCCCCCTCCCTCCCCCTCTACCCTCCTCCCCCTCCCCCCTCCCCCCCCCTCCTCCCAACCCCCCCCCCCCCCCCCCCTACCCTACCCCCTCCCACTCCCACCCCCACCCTCCCCCCCCCCCGCCCCTCCATCCCCCCCCCCCCCCACTCCTCCCCTCCCACTCTATCCCTCTCTAGGGTCTTGGAGTCGTTGGGGGCCATTCAGATGTCTGGCCTCCTACGTCTCTCCTACCATCTCGGGAGGGGTGGGGCACTGAATGGCTGGGAAGTCCAGCCATTCTCCCGATGGTGTTCCGTAATCGGGGAGCAGCAAGCGGAAAAAGAAATGATGTGGTTCCCTGCAATCCTGGCGCCTATGCGGCCGACTCCCGAACAGACCCCCCCGCCCCCGCTCCTCCTCAGCTCCTCCCCAGAAGATTTAGCCATTCTCTCCCCCCTCTACCCATCCAGGCAGGGCCGGGACTTGGATGCCCATTTTACTGCAAAAGTCTGGCACCTCCTCCGGGAAGCGCAATCTGGCGGAGCGCCCATCCTTATTGCCAATTATGCTTGCCGGGAACCCCCAAGTATATTTTATATTTGCGGATCGCAAAGCTTCTAATAGAGGCCTCTGCTGCCTGCGTCTTTCTAAAGTCTGGGGGGATAAATCTGAATAAATTTGGACTACAGTGCCTTCAAAATTCAGGGGGGGGCTCCGATATAATTTTGCCCAGATTTCCGCCTTGTCCTCATAGTATCTAAACCTGACGATAATATCTCTGGGTCTACCAGACTCTACTGTTTGCCTTCTACCCAGTCGATGGACTCTCTCGATTTTAGGAAAATTTTCACGGTCTTTTGCTATAAGCGGGCTGAGTATTAGAAATATAATGTCCCTTAGATCCTCTCCTTCCTTCTCGGGGACCATTTTCACCCTAATATTCTGTCTCCTATTTCTATTTTCGATGTCCTCCAGCTTATATAGGGTGTCCCTTTGTTTCAGGTGTAATACTCGTATTTGCTCCTTCAGTTCGAGGGTCTCGTGTTCCTGGCCTTCCACCTTCTTCTCCACAGTTTCAACCCTTCCTAACAGATGGCCCCAATCTTCTCTAAGGAGGGTAAATTCCCCTTTAATAAAATTTTCCATCTTCTGGAGCATTTCCTCCATTTCTTTCTTTGTAGGGCCCTGTGCCTCAACCTCATGTTCAGAAGGCCTGCTTCCGTTCGTCTCACTTTCCATCGTCTGTTCGGATAGGGTCTGATCGAGTGTCTGGTCTGCTTTTTTATCTTTGGCTTTCTTTTTGTCTGTCATGGCTTTAGATTGGTGGTCTGCATTGAGCGATTGTGGGCTAGATCCGGATGTCATATAATGTTTTATGTCACTGGCCGCAGGTTTAGGGGTTTTGGGGGGGGCTTTTTTGGGTGGTTTACTCATATTTCCTTTGGGCGGTTTTCTAATTCTCCTCCCCAGCTTGCTGGTAAGGGCACTTCCCCAATTTGTTTTAGGTTACTCGCCTTTTTCCACCATGCCTCCTCCGAGCCCAAGTCCTATTCCTCTTCTTCCTACTCCTGCAGATGTAGTTCTCTACCAGAAGTTCGGCCGGAGATTACGGCTAGTTGTAAATCTCGGGCTGTGGGGGACAGGGGCTCCTCTGTAAGGCGTCCAGATAATTGCCTCTGGCCCGTTGGTACAACCCGTCTAGGGCTCCACAGGTAAGTATGCGTACCCTTAGAAGGGGACTCCCGAATCGCGGGGTCTCGCCCTCCTCCCTCACGTAAGGCCTACGACCAATCCCCTACATGCGCCCTCTATGGGTAAGGAGGAAGAAGGCTCAACCCAAGCTTATAGATTTTTAAGATGAGTCCCTCGAGGGGGTTTATATAGTTACGGGAGATGGAGAGCTGAGTGGGGGTGATAAGTAAGGGCTTAGTACAACCACCAAAGCCCTAAGGGGGCGGGTAGGGTAGGCAAGAGGAAAGAGGGAGAAAATATCCCTACTAAATAAACACTGTAGCTTTCCCTGCCGGCACCAAGATCCCCTTCCCTATCCCTTCCCTTACCCTGGAGGGGCTACAGTTCTCCACCTGAGGTACGGTGGGTGGGGGGTGCGCCGTAGCAAGCTAGGGTCTAAGGTCTCCTTGCTCTGTAGAGAGCAATAAAGCTATATGGGGGTTGTGCGTTAAGGGCTTAAGGTTCTGCCTGTTGCTGTGCGAGCTACTGGGGAGAACCTGTCATGTCCCAGATGGGCGAAGCTCCTGCCGTTATCAGTGGTGTATATACCAAATGCAACCCTCCGCCTCAGGGGGAAGACAGGATGACATATACCGGCAGCAGAGAAAATGTCAGTTTGTCCTGATAAGACCAGTAAATAAAGCGTTCATTAACCCCAGCAGACCGCCAATTCCAATTGCACACATAGAGAAAGAGAAAACAGAGGGGAAAAAAAAAAAAAAAAAAACGGAGTCCCTTGATGTATTCTTCCTTATATAGGGGGCAGGTAGATATAAATGGAGACGAAAAACCTGCTTACCTCATGCTGCCCGTTTAGCAAAGTTTGGAGAGCATTCCCCCTTCTAGAGGGGTATTAGCATTCAGGTTTTACTCACGGTCCATGCACCTCTGAGACTTCATACGGCCGAGGAGGAAAGCATCGGAGGTCTGGGTCGGCGAGAAGGAGGGCTTGATATGCAGGAGGCAGGGGAGTTCCGGGCGTCGGGCGCCACGGCGCCAGTCAGCAGGCTCCGGTCCTTAGAAAGTGTTCCTGAGCATGGAGCCGTTGCTCGGAGGTGCACGGCGCCTACCTTCCATGAAGCGCCGGCATCTATCCTCCTTGCGATCGGCGTTCTCTCAGGCCGCCCGCTGCTTCAGGCCCCTCCCCCCGTGCGTGGCTACGTCCGCACGTCCCGACTCATCCCCCATGATGATATTTCAGTTTAACCCTGTGTTATCCAAACTCTGTTCAATGAAAAGTGTAAACTCACCACATAAACACTCTATACACAAAATAACATTCCCCAATAAAGATCAGAACATGATGTTCACATTTGCATGGAAGCACAATTGAATGAATGCTGATTATCCAGAGAATTACCGTATTAATGTTTATTGAGGATTGTTTTTTTTATTTTTATGTACTAATAGTTAAGCTTCATACACACAATATGAAAATTGGATGAAAAACACCACTTTTGAAGGGTTGGTGCATATGAGCGTATCATTTTTTATTTTTTGGTGGGCGAGTGGATCTTGGTTGGGAGTTCCCACACTTTTTTCCCCAGGACTTGACCCCTGGTCCTTACCATGAGAACTATGGCACCCAGGGCAGGACTTAGGGTGCTGGGGGCCCCTGGGCTTGAGTCACTTTCGGGCCCTACCTTCTATATTCATTTGTCGCCATCTGGTGCCGTAACAATATAATCGATCCAATCGTTATATATACACTAATACGTGGCACTGATGACAGATGACACTTATACGTGGCACTGACTGGGGACAGATGGCACTGGGGACAGGTGGCACTGTGGACAGGTGGCACTGGGGACAGGTGGCACTGTGGACAGGTGGCACTGGGGACAGGTGGCACTGTGGACAGGTGGCACTGGGGACAGGTGACACTGGGGACAGGTGGCACTGGGGACATGTGGCACTGGGGACAGGTGGCACTGGGGACAGGTGACACTGGGGACAGGTGACACTGGGGACAGGTGACACTGGGGACATGTGGCACTGGGGACATGTGGCACTGGGGACATGTGGCACTGTGGACAGGTGGCACTGGGGACAGGGGACATGTGGCACTGTGGACAAGTGGCACTGGGGACAGATGGCACTGTGGGGACAGATTATCATGGCACTGACAGCACTTTATTTTCCACTTTTTTTTTTTACTTACAAGAAAGCTGCACGTCGCTCTCCCTCCTCACAGGCTGTCTCTGTGTGAGGGGGAGAGCCGGTGTTCTGCCGATATGGTTCCCCTCGGCGGATTGGTGTAGATCCGTACTGCGCATGCGCGGTGAAATTTCGAAAATTACCGAAGCTAAACAGATGCGAGGGAAGTGTACACCGCGCACGCGCAGTCGGTGTACGAGACGATGCCGGGGAAGTCTAACTAAGGGGCGTATCTATTATAACTGTAAGCAAGGGGCAAAGGAAAAAGAAAAACAAATCGTTCAGCTGTGGATATAGAGGAGAGAATATAAAAGCTGTGTTTTTACAGTGCTATCTGTGGGGTTTTTCTTTTGAATTCGGAGTGTATTTTTTTAAACGTACTTTTTTTTTAAACAAACAAAATGAGCTGTGCGGTGTACACTTCACTGCATCTGTTTAGGTTCGGACATTTCCGGAAGATGGCTAGTCGTTCGTACTGCGCCTGCGCAGTACACAGAGGAACCAATCCGCCAGGGGAACCAACTCGGCAAGACACCGGCGATGAGAGATGATCTCATGAGATCATCTCTCATTGGACATTCAGATCAGTGCTAAATGGCCGCTGTGATTGGCCATTTAGCATGATCTGTGATTGGCTGTGTCCAAGGGACACACTGCCAACACAGAGAGAACTTCCCCGCCGGGGGGAGGGTGGGGGGGTACGCATCGGGGAAGTAAACAAGAGGACGTCCAGGGACGTCCTCCCAGCAATTGGCGTCCGTGCTGTAGCCTGCTATAGCGCGGACGCCTAGTGTAAAGAAGATATGGACACTGGTCCGGGAAACAGGCGGGGATTGCGGGGACCGCGGGGCCCCCTATTGCAAGGTCACGGGACAATTGGCGTCCGCGCTGTAGCCTGCTATAGCGCGGACGCCTAATGTAAAGCAGATAAGGACACTGCCGGTCCGGGAAACAGGCGGGGACCGCGGGGCCCCCTATTGGACGGGGCCCATGGGCTTGAGCCCCGTCAAGCCCTATGGAAAGTCTGGCCCTGATGGCACCCCTGGACTGCCACCCCAGGGGCACATACACCACTGGCTTCTTTCACAGCCTAGTCCTCCACCAGACCAGTGCCTCTCCATCCCTACCAGGAAGGCATCAGAACTTGTACACTGGGCCAGAATCAACCCGGGAGCAAAAAGGCTCTCCCACCGCCCCCAAAGTTCCCACATAATTACATCAGGGAGATACTAACTGACTCCCCCAAAGGGAGTCAGGGTTCTTTCCCCAACAACTGATAGGTACTACACTTGATCTTAGCCAAAAGGCCAAGACTATGTACTGTACCTTCACCGATGGCTTTATTCCCTCTCTGGCAAGGTTTCCCTTTGCCACTGTTCCCTTAGTAGAGAGCGTGATTCAACAGCATTCTTGGCCAGAGAGGGGGAGACACCAACTAGGTAAAGTGATTGGTGCTGTGACACCAGCTTTAGGCTAGGTTTACACTTGTAGTTTGGGGAAGGGTGGTGAACACATGGTTGTGATGCGGTTTTAAGCGTTTGTGAGGTGTAGGGCAGCAGCCCACTCAAGTGAATCAGCTGCCTTATGTGTGATGCACATTTACGCATTAAAACGGGCAAAAAAAAAAAAAAAACATGTGGGAACACATGTTTCTGCTACGCTTGGGTGTAAATGGAATGTGCTTGAGAGGAGACTTCTTAGACAGCAAGGATGACCTGGGAAAAAAACACTTATATTATTAAAGTCGCACAGGAATGGCTTCTTATGTAATGCTGATGCGACTTCTGTGAGTTATTATAGAAGTCTACAGGGCAGAAATCGCCAAAGTATGCAGGAAACTTTTCCAAAATCGCACCATGCTGAGTCCATTGATTAAGACTGGCATCATTGAAAATAATGTGAACATCCCTTGTCATGCGATTCAGAAGTCGCACACTTCCCACAGGTATGTTGCATTGTTTATGCGTTTTTTGCCACGGTTTCCATTTATTTCAATAGAGGTGTGCTTTTTTTTTTTTTTTACTGAGCAAACATGCATCGAAAATGCAGGAAACAGGATTTTTAAAAACGCAACTGACCAGTGTGAAGAATTCCATAGGATTTAGAGATGCATTTTTCTTCCCCTTTTTTTTAACTGAAAAACTGATCAGTGTGAAAACAGTCTTAAGATTTTTTTTAGGCCCCTTTCACACTTGTGCGACTTTAAAGTCGCGTGATTTTACCGCGATTTTGCCACGATTCGCGGCCACAATTTTTGCAGCGATTTCAAGAAATGCCTGTGTAAGTGGCATCAAAATCGGACCAAAGTAGTGCAGGGACTACTTTAAAGTCGGAACGACTTGAAGTCTTACTAATATGAATGGCTGTCATTGGAAATCACGGGGAACGACTTGTCATGCGACTTTGCAGTCCCAAATCGAGGGACAAGTCGTATAAGTGTGAAAGGGGCCTTAGGGTTACATTAAGCCAACATGATAAATAATAGGAGCACAAGAAAAATATATGTTCTCCATGTCCAAACTCACCCAAAGGGTCCATGGCGCTGCTGGCACGCGTTCTTCACCTGTTCATCAAAATTTGTTCTGAAGTGCAGGGAGGCCTCAGGTGTGTAACACTGCAATGTAAAACAATACATACTCTATTCACTTCACATGTCCCGGTAATCCAAGGATAGTACATCAAATCCCAAACAAAAGAAGAGGCATCTATATAAATGGCTGCTCGGTGTTTTCCACAATGGAACAGGTACGTATATCTCCCAGCTGTCGCTCATTTAAAGGAAACGTCCTTTTTTTTTGTAACCAAACCCTTTGGTTCATGATACCTCTACAAATGTCACCTTCTTAGCTCTGGTGTAGATATCTGTATATATGTATTATTGACCTGCCAACCTCATTCACAGCACTAAACATTTCATCCATGCTTCTGATGGTCACTTTTATACACATAATATAAAGAGGGGTAGTGATGAAAAAATCTCCATTGGGATTAGTGTAGAAGGCAAAAGGGGGGTTTGGGTGGAGTGGAGAGGGATTAGAACCCCTGTCAGTTTTTATTGTGGTCTGTGTCCTTGTTAGGGAAGTTCTCACCAAATGTTAAAGAAAATCTAACATTTTGAGTGGTCACCAGAACAGGAAGAGAGGGTAAATCTTCCATGTGGACAATAATACTGATTACAACCACTTTGGAGGGATCTCCTCTCAATTATTATTGTAGCTATGGGACAGGAAGTGAAGAGAACCCCCTGTCCCCCAGCGGGACACAGATGGAAAATAAAGGGTTAAATATATTCAGTTGCTGTTCATGTGTCCCATAGCAGAAGGTTGGGAGGTATGTGAGAACATCACAGGTATACATAAGACACCAATAGCCCACACCCTGCCCAATGGACATGTATATTGTATATGATGGTGTATGGGCCAAGTGACAGCAGATATATAACAACTCCACCCAGTATATTCGTATCATTATACACATTCTTTGCAAAGAAGACTATACTACAGCAACATTTGATATTCCACAGGTTTCTATACACTTTTCATTATGAGAGCCACATTGTATATTTTACAAATATTAATGGGCCATATAAAAGTCACTTCTATAAGGCCGGCTTCACACTGGGGCGGTGCGGGGCGGCGACGGTAAAGCAGCGCTATATTTAGGGCTGCTTTACCATCGTTTTACCCATGGTATGCGGCCGCTAGCGGGGTGGTTTTAACCCCCGCTAGCGGCCGAAAAAGGGTTAAAAACCTCCGCAAAGCGCCGCTGCAGCAGCGCTTTGCCGGCGGTATCCCCGCGGTCTCCCATTGATTTCAATGGGAAGGAGCGGTGTGTTCACCGCTCCTATACCGCTCCTTCCCATTGAAATCAATGGGAGACCGCGGGGATACCGCCGGCTCCTTCACCGCTCCAAAGATGCAGCTAGCAGGACTTTTTTTTACCGTCCTGCTAGCGCACCGCTCCAGTGTGAAAGCCCTCGGGGCTTTCACACTGGAGATACAGCAACAGCTGTTTCGGGTCGGTTTGCAGGCGCTATTTTTAGCGCAATAGCGCCTGCAAACCGCCCCAGTGTGAAAGCAGCCTTAATGAACAAATCAAATTGAAATGAATAAATACGTATGACATGGGGGTTTTGTTTGTACATAGCATGGTTTAGAGAACAACACAAAAGCTTCAGTATATCAAAGAAAAACATTATCCAATGCAAAACCTTACATCAGGGTCCCTATCAGAGCCCCGCCCTTTTAGATCAGGGTCCTCATCAGAGCCCCCTCTTACATCAGGGTCCCTATCAGAGTCCTCCTTACATCGGGCCCCTATCAGAGTCCTCCTTACATCGGGGCCCCTATCAGAGTCCTCCTTACATCGGGGCCCCTATCAGAGTCCTCCTTACATCGGGGCCCCTATCAGAGTCCTCCTTACATCGGGGCCCCTATCAGAGTCCTCCTTACATCAGAGCCCCTATCAGAGTCCTCCTTACATCGGGCCCCTATCAGAGTCCTCCTTACATCGGGGCCCCTATTAGAGTCCTCCTTACATCGGGGCCCCTATCAGAGTCCTCCTTACATCGGGGCCCCTATCAGAGTCCTCCTTACATCGGGGCCCCTATAAGAGTCCTTCTTACATCAGGGCCCCTATCAGAGTCCTCCTTATCAGGGCCCCTATCAGAGTCCTCCTTACATCGGGCCCCTATCGGAGTCCTCCTTACATCGGGGCCCATATCAAAGTCCTTACATCGGGGCCCCTATCAGAGTCCTCCTTACATCAGGGCCCCTATCAGAGTCCTCCTTACATCGGGCCCCTATCGGAGTCCTCCTTACATCGGGCCCCTATCAGAGTCCTACTTACATCAGGGCCCCTATCAGAGTCCTCCTTACATCAGAGCATCTATGAGTCCTCCTTACATCAGGGCCCCTATCAGAGTCCTCCTTACATCAGAGCCCTCCTTACATCAGGGCTCCTATCAGAGTACTCCTTACATCAGAGCATCTATGAGTCAGTTCTCCTTACATCAGGGCCCCTATCAGAGTCCTCCTTACATCAGGGCCCCTATCAGAGTCCTCCTTACATCAGAGCCCTCCTTACATCAGGGCCCCTATCAGAGTCCTCCTTACATCAGGGCCCCTGTAAGAGTCCTCCTTACATCAGGGCCCCTATCAGAGTCCTCCTTACATCAGAGCATTTATGCGTCAGTCCTCCTTACATCAGGGCCCCTATCAGAGTCCTCCTTACATCAGGGCCCCTATCAGAGTCCTCCTTACATCAGAGCCCTCCTTACATCAGGGCCCCTATCAGAGTCCTCCTTACATCAGGGCCCCTATCAGATTCCTCTTTACATCAGAGCATCTATGAGTCAGTCCTCCTTACATCAGGGCCCTATCAGAGTCCTCCTTACATCAGGACCCCTATCAGAGTCCTCCTTTACATCAGAGCCCTCCTTACATCAGGGCCCCTATCAGAGTCCTCCTTACATCAGGGCCCCTATAAGAGTCCTCCTTACATCAGGGCCCCTATCAGAGTCCTCCTTACATCAGGGCCCCTATAAGAGTCCTCCTTACATCAGGGCCCCTATCAGAGTCCTCCTTGCATCAGGGCCCCTATAAGAGTCCTCCTTACATCAGGGCCCCTATCAGAGTCCTCCTTACATCAGGGCCCCTATAAGAGTCCTCCTTACATCAGGGCCCCTATCAGAGTCCTCCTTACATCAGAGCATCTATGCGTCAGTCCTCCTTTCATCAGGGCCCCTATCCGAGTCCTCCTTACATCAGGGCCCCTATCAGAGTCCTCCTTACATTAGAGCCCTCCTTACATCAGGGCCCCTATCAGAGTCCTCCTTACATCAGGGCCCCTATCAGAGTCCTCTTTACATCAGAGCATCTATGAGTCAGTCCTCCTTACATCAGGGCCCCTATCAGAGTCCTCCTTACATCAGGGCCCCTATCAGAGTCCTCCTTACATCAGAGCCCTCCTTACATCAGGGCCCCTATCAGAGTCCTCCTTACATTGGGGCCCCTATCAGAGTCCTCCTTGCAATGGGGTCCCTTTCAGAGTCTTATTATATAAATTTTGCAGCGGGACAGAAGATGAGAACCCTGGGAGGTAACAATGGACCACACTACTACAATATTAGACTATGGAGTGGGTGGGAAGAACAATTGCAGGGAGCGATCAGAATTATCCATAGAACAGATCCCGGTGGACTTGCCTTGGGTATGTTGGAGATGAGCCTGTCTCTGGGGACGGGTGATGCCGGCTGGCTCAGCATGGTTCAGCTCTGCGGTCTCCCTGGGGTACAGATCGGTGCCGCCGTACAAACAAGCGGTGCTGGCTATGCCAGGGCACTCCACGGTAACCAAGGCAACGGCTAGCAAGCCATGGGCGTGGTTTCTGTGGCTTCGGAGGACCAACAGGGGGAGAGTCAAACTAGGTCTCGGGGCGGGGCTAACATATGTCGATGAGGTAGCCAGTCAGCTATCCTCCATAATGGAAATGATATGACGCCCAAATTACATTTATTATTGGTTAAAGGGCTAGAGTCCAGACTTATCCAAAAGACTGGGAATTCAGGGGCATATGAGGCTGGGAACTATTCCAACTACTTCCGTCTTTAGCAGCGCCGAACGTCTAACGCAACTTACGTATTTGCTATTAGTTCCAGCTGCTACGTTAGCGTAGAGTGTGATTCCCGGCTACGTTGCGTGCTCTGTAGAGTAAGGTTGCCTGGCAACCGGGGTACGCTATCTGTGACATTAGGTGAGGACAAGCAGCTGTTCGGTGAGCATGTCTACCCCTGCCATCATTCCCAGCACACTCCATACTTCTCCAGCATTAGTCATGGGTTAGATCCCCTGTCGCAGGTTTACTGCTGTCCCTGGAATAGGTGTCCATTGGAGGTTACTCCTCACCACCTGTGACAGTTCTCACAGACTTTCCCCTCACTTTCTGGGCCAGTTCACACCATAGAAACACAGTCTGCATGGGTTCCAGATGCTTTACTGCATGCGCAATTTGACGTGTTTTTGATGCAGTCCAGTGCATTTTTTGCCCCCTCTTTTTTTTAACCTTAAATTATTATTAACAATATAAAAGGGAGACAATACAGTTATAGTACAATAAGGGAAGCCTATCACGCCTCCAGCTGCCAGCTTCCAGCACTCCTACCACTTCCATCAGCTCATTCCCCACAGTTACAACCTTTTGTACCACCTGCCCCACCCTATTAGAGTGTACCACCTGTACCATCTCTCATGGCATCTCTCATTAGAGTGTACCACCTCCCCCACCCTATTAGATTGTAAGCTCTTGGGCCCTCTTAATCCTCTTGTATTTTATTAACTATATTCTCTCCCTTGTATATTGTAAAGCGCTGCGTAAACAGTTGGCCCTATATAAATCCTGTAATAATAATAATGTAGCTCCGGGCAGAGTTGTGAATGGCTTTGTATGTTGTGGTTAGTATTTTGAATTTAATTTGCTGGGTGATTGGGAGCCAGTGTAGGGATTGGAGGAGAAGGTTGGCAGACACTAAGAGGTTGGTAAGGTGGATAAGTCTGGCAGCAGCATTCATGATAGACTGGAGAGGGGAGGAGCCTATGGAGAGGCAGGCCAATGAGAAGGGAGTTGCAATAGTCAAGGCGAGAGATAACAAGGGAGTGAATGAGGAGCTTGGTGGTTTCATTTGTTAATTTTTAGAGATGTTACAGAGGTTGTCTACAAACTTTTGACAGCGATTGGACTTGGGGCTGAAATGACAAGTCAGAGTCTAGGATTACACCGAGTACCCTGGCGTGAGGGGAGGGACTGAGAGTTGCATTGTTGATTTTGATGGAAAAGTCATGGAGGGGGGCACGGGCAGGGGGGATATTAATAGCTTAGTTTTAGAGAGATTTAGTTTAAGGAAGTGGTGCGACATCCATACTGATAAGCCAGTTAGTAAGTTAGTAATGTGAGAGGAGACTGAAAGAGTGAGGTGAGTAGATTTGGGTGTCATTGGCGTATAAGTGGTATTGGAAGCCGTGGGCGGTTATCAAGTGACCAAGGGAGGAGGTGTAGATGGAGAAGAGAAGGGGTCCAAGAACAGAGCTTTGGGGGACCCCCACAGAAAGGGGCAATAGAGAGGAGGAGACAGAGTTGTAGGTGACACTGAAGGAGCGCTGTGATAGATAGGCAGAGAACCAGTATAGAGCAGAATCTTGGAGGCCAAGGGAATGGAGTTTATTGAGAAGGAGCGGGTGGTCAACAGTATCAAAGGCCGCAGAGAGGTCAAGTAGTAGGAGTATGGAGTAGTGGCTGTTGGTTTTAGCAGTTAGTAAATCGTTAGTGAGTTTTAGTAAGGCAGTTTCCGTAGAGTGCTGCGAGCAAAAGCCAGACTGTAAGGGGTCAAGAAAGTTATTTTCACTGAGCTAAAACGGTTGTAGACTAAGCGTTCTAGAAGTTTAGCGGTGAATGGGTGCAATAAGATGGGTCTTACCTTGTTCAGGTTGGTGGGGTCCAGTGAGGGCTTAAATAAGGACATGTGCGTTCCGGTGCGTTCCGGTGCGTTTAGGTGCGTTCCGGTGTGCTCCAGTGCATTTTTGATGCGTTTTACAGCGTTCCAGTACAGTCCAGTGCAGGAAAAATGCAGCCTGTTCTACTTTTTTTTCTGGAACTGGAACCCACTGGAACTGCAAGCACTGGTGTGAAATATGCTATTGAAAATCATATAACCTACTTTCCATGCGTTTTTGATGCAGAAAAAGAACGCACTGGACTGTATGTGGTGTGAACTGGCCCTAAGGCTGCTTTCACACTGGGGCGGTTTGCAGGCGCTATTGCGCTAAAAATAGCGCCTGCAAACCGACCCGAAACAGCTGTTGCTGTGTCTCCAGTGTGAAAGCCCTGAGGGCTTTCACACTGGAGCGGTGCGCTAGCAGGACGGTAAAAAAAAGTCCTGCTAGCAGCATCTTTGGAGCGGTGAAGGAGCGGTGTATTCACCGCTCCTATACCGCTCCTACCCATTGAAATCAATGGGACACCGCGGGGATACCGCCGGCAAAGCGCCGCTGCAGCAGCGCTTTGCGGAGGTTTTTAACCCTTTTGCGGCCGCTAGCGGGGGTTAAAACCACCCCGCTAGCGGCCGCATACCGCGGCAAAAACGAGGGTAAAGCAGCGCTAAATATAGCACTGCTTTACCGTCGCCGCCCGCACCGCCCCAGTGTGAAGCCGGCCTAAATGTATAAGGGTCAGGCGTTTTTCAGCACTGGAGGAACGGCAGTCACTGCTGGGGCACATAGAAAATAATTGTTTTCTATGTGTCCCATTCTCACTAGGGGACGCTGTACCCAAACACAATTGATGTCATTTTTTCCCCACAAATAGAGCTTTCTTTTGGTGATATTTGATCACCTCTGCGTTTTTTTTTTTTTTTTGCGCTATAAACAAAAAAAGAGCGACAATTTTGAAAAAAAAACACAATATTTTTTACTTTTTACTACAATAAATATCCCCCCCCCCCCAAAAATAAAAATTCTTCATCAGATTAGGCCGATATATATTCTTGGTATTTTTGGTAAAAAAAATCGCAATAAGCGTATATTAATTGGTTTGCGCAAAAGTTATAGTGTCTACAAAATAGGGGATAGATTTATGACATTTTTATAATTTTTTTGTTTTTACTAGTAATGTCGGCGATCTGCGATTTTTATCGTGACTGTGACATTGCGGCGGACACACCGGACACTTTTGACACTATTTTTGGACCATTCACATTTATACAGCGATCCGTGCTATAAAAATGCACTGATTACTGTATAAATGTCACTGGCAGGGAAGGTGTTAACACTAGGGAGGCGATCAAGGGGTTAAATGTGTTACCTAGGGAGTGATTCTAACTGTAGGGGGAGGGGACTCACAAGGGGAGGAGACCGATCAGTCTCCTCTCCCAGGACAGGACGTGTTTACACACACAGATCCATGTCCCGGCTCTGTTACCGGCAATAGCGACCGCCGGGCACATGCATCTAGGGGGCGTGCGCGCCCCCTAGATGGCCGGGAAGCCCAGGACATCATATGACGTCCACTCAGGATGGGAGATCCCTCCTGCGCACGTCATTTGACTATGGGCGGAGTAGGAAGTGGTTAAACACGTTACTCAATTTTGATATCTGATACTTCACTTCTGTGCTACTGAATCTGTCTAGCCAAGTCTATCATACGCTAAACCAGAAACATATCAAATGATATGTATGACACCGTAACTGACTTTCTATTGTTGTTCTTCTCTTAGGAAAAAGAAAAGTTCATAGGGATCCTGCATATCTGTGGCATAAGAATGGCTGAAGCTAGGATATCAGCTTACCTACCACCCCACATTGATCCCACAAAGGCCCCCATTGCCTTTGGTGAGAGGGCTTTACCAAAATTAAATGAGGAGCTGAAGAGCCCTGACCTAACTACTCGGCAGAGATCTCTCATGGCACTTTGTGACCTTGTGCATGATTCAGAGTATGTCTACCAGGCCGTACATTTGGGTAAGTCCTATCCTCACACTGTCAGGCTTTTCTGTTTAGAACAAAGAGAAAGCTTCATGTGATCATTTATTATAAGAAAACATCCATATATCAGTTTACTGTCAAAAAACTGGAAGCCCGATTCTGTTCCTCTTCTGTGAGTCACTGCATTTTATCCATTGCTTGTCTTGGTATGGATGTTTTCAGTTTCCATTAGAAAAATGTCTTCCTATTCCACAAGGTGTCTCGAACCGGCAATACAGGGACAGACAGGATATAATAATACCTTCATCCATCATTTTCATTCATTCAGTGCTTCGTTTTTATGACTTACACTCTGGTTTTTACTAACAGTACATACAGTGCCTTGAAAAAGTATTCACACCCCTTGAAATTTTCCACATTTTGTCATGTTACAACCAAAAATGTAAATGTATTTTATTGGGATTTTATTTGATAGACCAACACAAAGTGGCACATAATTCAGAATTGGAATGAAAATGATAAATGGTTTTCAAAACATTTTACAAAAAAATATGTGAAAAGTGTGGCGTGCATTTGTATTCAGCTCCTGAGTCAATACTTTATAGAACCACCTTTCTCTGAAATTACAGCTGCTTTTTTTATTTTGGGTATGTCTACCTGCTTTGCACATCTAGAGAGTGACATTTTTGCCCATTCTTCTTTGCAAAATAGTTCAAGCTCTGTCAGATTGGATGGAGAGCGTCTGTGAACAGAAATGTTCAAGTCTTGCCACAGATTCTCAATTGGATTTAGGTCTGGACTTCGACTGGGCTATTCTTATGCCGCGTACACTATATAAATTTTCTTGGTTTAGAAAACTATGAGTTTTTTTAATTTTCAGACACTGACAGTTCTGTCACCTAGTTAGTTTTAAGGATTTTACCAGCATGGATGTTCTACCTGTGAATGAACCTTGGTGAACTGTAGAAAAGCAGACCTAACCCAGTCCAGTTCACACCACAGGTCCAGTTCCTACCTGAAGATTGTAGAATGTATGCATGTTTAGGTTCAAAAATGTTATCTCCTACATAGGGACATCTTCAAGCCAAACGATTTTTCATCCTACAGTCTGTTGCATAGAGAATAATGTCAGTCTGGCTGACACATGTACCATATTGAAGATGGGCACTGCCATTATTCCTTTTGGCCAGACCCTGTTAAGAACTAAGCCCATGTGCCAGGCTGTAAGATTACATTTCAGAGCCAAGGTACTGATCTTAGCCCATGTGCCAGGCTGTAAGATTACATTTCAGAGCCAAGGTACTGATCTTAGCCCATGTGCCAGGCTGTAAGAATAAATGTCAGAGCCAGGGCACACACAGTTCCAGCTCAGTGGAGACCTGGCAGCTAAAGTAAACTTTTTGCTTGAGCTTAGGCTATTATATGCCTCTTTAGTGATGTAGAGGCAAGATGGCCTGGCTAGATTTGTGTTCTTATGGTGTATCTGTCCTGCATATTTAAAATCTTGAGTTCTCTTAATGCATTTTATATTTATATATATATATATATATATATATATATATATATATATATATATATATATATATTATATATCATTTTACAATCACAGGCTATCTATCCTACCTGCAGGTTCTTTTTTTTCTGGCAGGAGTGGCCTGCAGGTAAAAATCTAGTGCTGGCCTACCCACACCTGCGCAATAACTTCTTATAGATTTGTATAGGAATGAGCAATGACTTATTCAAGTCTATAGGACATAAGTGTGCAGGCACAGGAAACCTAGCACTAGATTTTTAAAGGCTGGGATATAGACAGTGTATTAGGGTGCCCTCTTTCGAGCACCAGCGGAAGGGATGGCTGAGCTTAGTTTATTTAAATCCTGGGAGGAAGGCTTGGTTTTCTTTAGGTAAATACTGCACTTGTCCTTCAATGAACTTCCTTATTGTTCCATTGTAATTCAAGTGGTATGGCTGGATTCCACAACAGGTGCTCCATGTGAAATTTGACTCTCAGATAGCTAAAGGTGGCTACTACATCATACCAGTGAAATAACGCCCTGTCTGGCTTCTAATACACTTTAAAGATCTTGAGTATTTAAAGCGGAACTTCATCAAAAAATAATGTCAAAGCACTTACTCCAAGGCCAATAATAAATAACATGTTATCTCCTCTGATTCCGCAACATGTCTGGTTGACGAACAGCCTTTCAGAAACGAACTGAAAAGCACGAAATTAAAAATGCAAAAAGAAAAGCGCCAACCAACAGTCACCAAACTTCTACTAACACGAAATTAGCAGAAGGAGCAGAAAGGGTGGCGCTAAAGAGCTGAAAAACCACGTAGGACGTCTAGTACGTCACTAGGTTCATAATTGTTGGCCAACGATTGTGTGGCCGTTTGTATGCAAGATAAGTTTGGGCCAACGCTCTTCGGACAAAATTCCACGGTTTTGTTGGCCAACAATCCGATCGTGTGTACGAGGCTTAACGGTAAAGAAGGATATTAGTTAAAAATGAGGGACAGTTGAACTCATACCATATACCAACTGAGACTTTCCTTGAACGAGAGTGTAATTAATACTGTTTGTGATCCAAGTCAATTTCTTTTATGACTTTTGGTTGTTACATACACAGATCCATCATCAATACTATATGTATAGGATTCTTTATATGTTCATTGCGGAAAAAACACCCTTTTTTGGATTTGCGATAGATGATGTGTAAATAACTTTCATGGTAAGGTTTAGGTAGTATAGTGTATTTTTGTGTGCACATGAAGAATAATGTATTTCCAGTGAGGATGTGTTCTGAGTTATTATTGCAGCTTTTTTCTGAAAATAATTTTTGATATGACTTTCACATTTTACAAGGTTGTTTCATATTTTAGTTATTATTTTCAAGCCCACTCCAGCCAAAACATTTTTTTGTACAGAGGTGGGAAAGGGCAGAACACATATTGTTGTCTGTCCCCACTGTGGGTCATACTTAGCATAGGTTTTGGGTTTTGTTCCGTTGTTCCTAGTGGGACTTTGACAGGACAGTGTCCAGATCAGCCCATGTTTTCATTATCCTGGCCAGGGTTTCTAGTTTGTTCAATGGCCACAGGAAACATGCAATCTCTCTAGCAGATTTTTTGGGGTTTAATAGTCTCCTATGTATTTTTTTTTTACGGTATATGTATTCTTAAACAGGTTTCATGGACAGCCTGAAAACCTTGCTGTATGATGAAGACTCCACCGTAAGACAAAAGACAACAGAAGTTTTCCACATCATGGCTGGTCATAATATTGGAAGGTTAGTGACCTTTGTGTGATACTGTATCTTGGTAAAATGGAAATAAGTCTGAACATCTCCCTTTAAAAGAAAAGTGTATCAAAACTGTATAGCTTTTGTGTTGTTTTTACATATAAAAGATTAGCAGAGCACCTGGTTGTGATCTTGGACAGCTATGCGCATGGTCAGATCTACTTGCCAAACTTTCAAGTGGTAGCATGGGACTAAAAAAAGTGCCATTGGGAGATGAGAGGTGATAGTGATGGGGAAAAGACCTGTTGGTAAAGGGGAAGGGGAGAATTTGAGGATGGAGCAGGGAATGGCAGTTAATACTGAAGTGTTGTGGAGAACATGACCCAAAGGTGTAGTTGATATGACAGTAATGCTGGGTACACACGAGCGGTTTTGCCATCGGAATAAACTCTGAAGGTTTCTCCGACGGAGTTCTGACGGAATTCCACTCAAGCTGTCTTGCATACACACGGTCACACCAAAGTCCGACCGTCAAAAACGCGGTGACGTACAACACTTACGACGGGACTATAAAACTGAAGTATAATAGCCAGTAGCCAATAGCTTCTGTCTCGTACTTGCTTCAGAGCATGCGTCGTTTTTGGTGCGTCGGAACAGCATACAGACCAGCGGTTTTTCCGATAGTAATTTTTTCCGTCAGAAAAATATAAAACATGTTCTCTATCTAAGTCCGGCTGAATTTTCGACGGGAAAAGTCCGATGGGGCATACACACGGTCGGAATATACGATGAAAAGCTCCCATTTGACTCTTTCTGTCAGAAATTCCACTTGTGTGTACGCGGCATAAGGCTCGGTTCACATATATGCGAAATTGATGCGTTTTGAACTGTATCTGATTCGCATGACATGTGAACCGAACCGGCTTTCTATGGAGCCGGTTCACATATGTCCGGGCCGGTTCATATATGTCCGGCCCGGCCGCAGTCCGCTTTTAAAAAGAGGCCTGTACATTTTTCAGTCCAGTTCAGGTGCAAATTCAAGCGTCATACATTGTATAAAATTTGCACCTGAATCGCACCCGAACCATTAAACTAAACCGCGGCGCACTCCTTTAAAAAACTGCAAGGTAACCATGCCTGGACATATGTGAACCAAGCCTTAATGGTGGGGAGGAAGGAAACTAATAGTAGCAGGGACAGGATCTTTTGGTGAACTGGAGCTGAAGGTGAGCAAGGGAAGCAGCGCTTTGCAGGCGGGTTTGGAGCGCTGCCCCATTGTTTTCAATGAGATGGGGGGCTTTAGGAGCGGTAAATACACCGCTCCTACAGCGATCCAAAGATATTGCTTGCAGGGCT
Source organism: Lithobates sylvaticus (assembly GCA_028564925.1). Lineage (NCBI taxonomy): Eukaryota > Metazoa > Chordata > Amphibia > Anura > Ranidae > Lithobates > Lithobates sylvaticus. Next base: position 230,199,364 of record CM053026.1, read on the forward strand.
TTTTTGACCGTCCTGCAAGCGCACCGCTCCAGTGTAAAAGCCCTCAGGGCTTTCACATTGGAGTGCACTGAGCGGCTCTTTCAGGGCGCTTTGCAGGCGCTATTTTTAGCACTTTAGCGCCTGCAAGGCGCCTCAGTGTGAAAGGGGCCTTAAAGTAGACCTCAAGTCAGAAATTCACTTCTGGTATGCCTGTCCCCCTGCACTAAGAACTTAAAGAGGAAGTAAACCCTCTTGAAAAAATCGGAAAAAAAAAAAAAAAAACCTGCAAGACAAAGGCATAATTAGTTAGTATGCATAGCATACTAGCTAATTATGCATCATTTACCTGAAATCGAAGCCTCGGCATCGGTCCTCTTCTCCCCCTCCGACCGCCGACATCTTCTGCCGGAGTGACTTCCGGGTATCGCGGCTCCGGCGCTGTGATTCGCCGGAGCCGCGATGACGTCACGCGCATGCGCACGAGAGCGGCATATAACAACTGAAGCATCGGCATATAGCGCCGATGCTTCAGTTGTCGCTAGTGCGCATGTGCCGCATGACGTCGGCACATGCAAATACAGGTATATCTCCTAAACCGTGCAGGTTTAGGAGATATCCCTGTTAGCTACAGGTAAGCCTTAATATAGGCTTACCTGTAAGCTAAAGTTGTAAAAGAGGGTTTACTTCCTCTTTAAAATGGCAGCCATATACTTACCTATCGCCATCAGAGGAGGAGGCATTGATTAGCCAGACACATGGTAAGAATTTAACTTTTTTTTTACAGTTTCAATCATTTTAATTGTCGTTTCAAACAATATTTACAAGCAAATAAAAAGGGGTAATACAAAATCTTCATATTACCATGTGATCAGCATTGTGTAACAGGGACCTAGCAGGGCCATAGTCAAGATAGTACAGGAAAGTAATCTATTTTAGCAACTTAGATGTGGACTAAAAATAGCAATCCTCTGGATATTCAATCCCTGGATTGAATGGAAAGTAGGTAAAATAAATTGGGAAAGCAGAATAGCTTCTATGGTAATGGGAATCTTTTCTGTTAAAAAATAAATAAAAATAACTTGGGAATCTAGAGGAAATCAGGGCAAGAAGAACAGGTAAAAGAAATAGGGGGCAGGCCTCGAACACCAAGGGCACAAAGAGAAATGATTAAATCTGGAGAAGATTGCAATAAAAATATGCCAGTAGGTTGTGTGTAATCAAAGGACCCCATATTTTATGAAATTTAGGCAGGTTATCCTCCAAGGTACCCACAATTTTCTCATATGTCATGCAATGGTTGATATGAGACCTAAGTTCCTCTAAAGGAATAATTGGCTTTTTCCAAGACCTGGCGATTGTCTGCTCTGTGGCTGTAAGGGTGGAGGTAACCAAATGAAATTCAGATTTGGTGCATTCAACTCTTTTTTTATTTATACGAGCTTTGATGTGTTTTTCGGAGAGGTCTATTTAGTATAGTATAATTTATCTGATAGGTTAGGGACCAAATGTGTTTGGGCATCCCACCATATATATATACCATGTCTAGATGTGCTATCAACTATGCAACTCTGAAAGAGAAGCTGCTTTTATTACGTTTTAGTTACAGCAGGTAGCACGGGGGGAATGTCGGCCTCAATTTCTGATAGCTATGAAATGGTAAGTGGAAAGTTTTGAAGGAGAGCAGAGAATGAAGTGGTGCCTGCTCCTTGTAAAGCTGCATGTGTGCAAAAATCCTCCACTAACATTAAAAAGGAAGCTCTGTCCTTTCCTACAAGGTATCGCAACTAATTTAACTTGGTTAGTGTTGAAAACAGAACTGCAATCAGGCTTTTACTTTTTCATTAAGCCAAATCTGCCTAAGCCTATCATATATCAGAGTAATTGGTAAGTGCAGATTTCCTTCAATGGTTTAGAGGGATTGTCAGGTGGATAATGTGATAAAGCAATCTATACGCCTGTTAATAACTGAATCTGCCATATGTGGGATTAGCCTCTTCCAAAGGTTCTTAAGTATAGGTCGGTGTATAGATATAGGTATAGGTCGGTGTCACCATATATACCTTGTTGGACCCACCCTAAAAAAAAACAAAAAAACAATTAGGAACAGCCAAGTACTCAAAATATTTTTCGTTTATCCTGACAAGCATTTTCATAGCAGCTGGACTAGTAGAGAACATCAGAACCTGCCCAAGCTTTCTTATCCATCTAATCCAGAGCTCAGCCTCTCATCTTGTGTGACTGTTTTCTTCCCATGCATTGTCTGAATTTAGCATGACTGAACTGGAATCCTTTGGATATTTAAACAGATTTACTTCCTTTTTGGGTATACTCTGTCTGTTTTGTGCTTGCTGAGCCTGGGTTTATTACTTTCATTCTGCAAAAGGAATCAAGCAGAGCAAGAAAAGAGCATGGTGGTTTAGTGGTTAGCATGCTCGCTTTACAACACTGGAATCCTCTGTTCTCTTACCACTAGATACCATATACAGTACATGCAGTTTGTGGGTTCTTGCTGTGTTTGGGTGGGTTAGCTCTGGGTGTTCCTGGTTAATTCCATAGCTCAACATGTACTACTGATAAATCAATGCTAATTTGTGTGTTTATACTATATATGTATGAGTGTGGTGGGGGAAGTAGACTGTAAGCCCCTCAGGGGAGTGTTCTGAGTACTGTATTCTTTCAGCACTAGATAAATATGGGGGAAATTCTTGGGCAATTCAGAGTGGCATAGAGAGGGGCTGTGAAGGCAAACAATAATGCGTGACTGGAAATACATTTGTGGGTTAGTTATAGACTGTTGGTTAGTTATGATCCAGTGTTGGCACAGTATACATACAAACCAGTGGCGGCTGGTGCTCCAAATTTTGGGGGGGGGGGCAAACAAACTGAAAAATTCAGAAAAATACTGAAAAAAAACATCAATTGCAGCCTCACTGTGCCATCAATTGCAGCCACTGTGCCCAAAAAATGCAGCCACTGTGCCCCATAAAATGAAGCCACTGTGCCCATCAATTGCATCCACTGTGCCCATCAAATGCAGCCACCAATCTTTCAGCAACAACTTCCTTTCTAGCTCTGAGATGTCATGTTGTGATGCTGGAAGAGTTAGCGTGTGGCTGTGCAGAATGGAGGGGCGAGCAGCAAGGTCTCATTCTCATGGCATTGGAACTAGGATAGAATGGAACCTGGGACAGGGAGTCACTGTCAGCTGTGGCTGTGCGTAATGGAGGGGCAGGCAGCAAGGTTTAGAGAGACTGAGGGAAGAATGTGTCTGGGGTCTGCAGCACCAGGCCAGCACTTACCTTCAATAGCGCCGCTCCTCTCTGAATCCACCATGCGCACACCAGTCGACTCCACCCCCACTGTGGCCGGAAAACCGGAAGTGATGAAAAAGCACCGCCCACTGTCCTCTCCTCCGGTCCCTGCCGCACCAATCCTAATCAGTTACTATGCCATACTGACAAATCACAGTAGAGTGGGGGTGTTTGCCGGTGCATTGTGTGCGCCCCGACCACACCCTAAACACAGGCAAATCAGCTTCCCATAGACTGCCACGTGTCTGGTGCCTGGTCACTCTTTTTTTAACAGAACGTTATGCCTGGTCACTCTTACAGTGACAATTTTTTTATTTTTTATTTTTTCTTAACAGCTTGGGGGGGGGGGGGGGGGGGGGGTGCCCATACGCCCCCTAAGGATGGGCTGCCACTGATACAAACTGTAAGTTCATTCTGCACCTCTGCATTTTTCGTTTTTTAGTGACAGCTTGACCTCGTGTTGGATTCCTGTTTGATATTAATCCATTTTTCTATTGGAACTTTGCTTGAATAACATGCCTACTGTACTGAATCCATAGCAGCAAATGGGTTGACAAAAGCCCTTTTTGGAAGATGCATGTTACCTTATCCAAGGTGTTGGTAATTTTAGTATGGTTACTATTCATAATAAACCATCTATACATCATTACACTATGTTTGTCCTTTATGTTCTGCAGCACTTATTGTATATAGGGAAAAAAACAAGGAACACCGCTCAGGTGCGTGAATCCAGATAAATGAATGAGTGAAGTGAATTGAAGGACTCATCCCAAGGGTGCTAGCCACGGCCTGCCCGCCCTACAAACTGCAAAAAGGAAGAAACGGCTGCACTCCAAGACGATGAATATGCGTCTTTTATTAATCCATCCAAGTGAAACACCACAGGAAAAACAACAATCAAGGCAGACATGTTTCACATAGTATCATGTGCTTAATCATTGCCAATGATTAAGCACATGATACTGTGTCAAATATGTCTGCCTTGATGCCTTGTCGTTTTTCCTGTGGTGTGTCCCTTGGATTAATAAAGGACTCATATTCATCATCTTGGAGTGCAGCCGTTTCTTCCTTCTTACTTATTGTATGGGACCACTGTAACATAAAAGCAAGTAAACAGGCTAAGGTTATATAGATTGTGATTCTCAGTTTTATGTTCCACATTTCAGGGAAGGTATCTTAAAAAGTGACCTTATTATTCCACTCTCACACCTTCTGAATGACCCGGTGGATATAGTTCGGAGAAATTTGCATCAAACATTTGAGATGCTCTCAGAGCTTCGAACTGGTAAGTGTTTATATTTCTTCATAGTCTTTGCAATCCTAGATAAGTAGGGACGTTTATAATATATATATTTTATATATATTATACACTTTTTGGTATAATTAAATCCTATGTGGTAAATGCATGGTTGAAAATTGTGATGTATGAATAATGTGTGGAGTAGAAATGTAACGTAATTTCATTGTGATTTGTTTTACAATGACAATAAATCTTATCTTAATAGCAATTACTAATGTGAAAAGAACGGATAATGCCTCAAACTATTGTGCTACCAAATTCTGTCATTTTATATTGGTATTTCAACTTACAGCAGCATCATGTAACTTCGTCCCTTACACTAATTGGCATTAGTCCTTGCGATTATTTTCTCTCATTAAACCAGATAGATACATTTATGAGGTGGAATGGGGTCTACACCCAGATGCCCAGTGTAGTGCCATGGGAATGATTTACAAAAGCTGTTGCAAAAGTGGCCACCAGTCACTTTTTATCTTTTAAACTATGTGAGAAATCTGGTTGCTATTACTAACATTTGCCATTTTGCACCACATTGTATAAATCAGAAAAAAAAAAAAAACATTCTGTGGTAGCCACTATAAAAAAAAGTTAATCATAGCTTGGAACTAGTTGTATACAGTATGGATATTAGTTATTGTGACTAGTCATTTAATATTGTGACCAGCTTTGTTTTGGTCATTTATTAATATTGTGACCAGCTGTGTGTTATAATTTATTATGCTAAGGTGTAAAGAAATATGTAACTTGCAACATGCAACAACCTGTACCTGCAACGAGACATCATGGCTATTCCATAGAGAATAATAGAGACATTTTTCACTGTCCCCTATGGTGTCAGGGTATGCCTAATGCCTAGTACACACGATAAAAAAAAAAAACAGATGGAGCGATCATATGATAATCTGATCATTAGTACATACCTTTCAGGAGACGATCACAACAGTTCATGCAAAATTTTCTGAAGGAACAAGTGCAAACAAATTTCTCGTACGATGACAGAACAATGGGTTTTCGTGTAATTGGTATAGTATTTGTACAATCATGTGACCAAGACCATGCATGCTCGGAAACGAAAGAATACAATACAATACAAAATATTACATAATTCCCGAAGTAGTATTCTGAAGTACAGGAATTTTCTTAATTTTAGTAACCTATTGGTTTTTCGATGTGAGACTAGCATGCAAAAAAATAAAATGGGCGATCATTCGTCCGATATTCTAATCGTGTGTACTAGGCATTAGCCAGACACTAATTTTCAAAACATTTATTTGCCTCTTAAAGCGGAGGTTCATACAAAAAGTGATCCTCCACTTTTCGGAACCCCCCCCCCCCCCTCCGGTGTCACATTTTGCACCTTTCAGGGGGGTGCGCAGATACCTGTATAATACAGGTATCTGCACCCACTTCCGGGAATAGTCACACCCCTTCGCGTCACCCCCCCGCTGTGTTCTGGGAAACACATAGGTCCCAGAACACAGCGGGGACCAGTGAGGACGCAGAGCGTGACTCGCGCATGAGCAGTAGGGAACCGGGAAGTGAGGCCGCAACGCTTCACTTCCTGATTCCCTCACCTAGGATGGCAGCAGGGGCAGCCGAGAGAAGAGCGATTGCTCGGCTTTGGCTTCCGACATTGCGGGCACCCTGGACAGGTAAGTGTCCATTTATTAAAAGTCAGCAGCTGCAGTATTTCTAGCTGCTGGCTTTTAATTTTTTTTTTTTTGTGTGGACTCCCTCTTTAAGCCGGGTACATACTATTACTTTTTTTTTTCCTGTTGTAGAAAACAAACCTGACATCTCCGGTGTACTAACCATGCAAGGTTAGTTCAGCGATCCCCCCTGCTGAGCTGTTGTGTTTTGACAGGGGGACAGCCACCCTGCCAGAACACTCCGATCAGTGCTCTCCGCCATTGTTTTCCCACTTAGGACAGACCGACATACACAGGTCAGGTCGAATGTCGGCTGTTTGTTTTTTTCTTCTTTGGAACCGGCCATTGTCTTTCCGACGTTCGGCCCATGTGTACGGGGCTTTAGTTTGTGCAGTGTGTGTTTTTGATTCTTGCTTTAGGAAACCTATACTAATGCCCCGTACACACGATCTGATTTTCCAACAACAAATGTTGGATGTGAGCTTGTTGGCTGAAAGTCTGACCGTGTGTATGCTCCATAGAACAATTGTTGTCGGACTTTCCGCCAACAAATGTTGGCTAGCAGGTTTTCAAATTTTCCACCAACAAAACTTTGTTGTCGGAATTTCCGATTGTGTGTACACAAGTCCGACGCACAAAAGTTCACGCATGCTCGGAATCAAGCAGAAGGAGCTATTGAACTTCCTTTTTCTCGGCTCTTCATACGTCTTGTACGTCACCACGTTCGTAATTGTTGGCCAACATTTGTGTGACCGTGTGTATGCAAGACAAGTTGGAGCCAACAACCTTCGAACAAAATTCCACGGTTTTGTTGTCCAATCGTGTGTACGGGGTATAAGACAAAGATGTAAACTGCTATTACTGACCTCCTTCTGAAAATGTTAGTTGCCTTCTTTAGTTGATTTTCTTTGTCACTGACCTGGAACAAGTATTCAGATGAGAGAAGTCAGAATTGTTGATCTTTTTATTGCAGGTCAGTAAAAATATTAAAGCCAATAGAGGAGCTTGAGAGACAGGCAACTCATTTTCACAGATGGAGAAATCAGCAATGGGAGCTTGCGTATTTTTTCAGCACAAACCACTGTTATGGGAGAAGTTAGGAAACCTTTATTGCCTAATTGTTCTTCTGAAAATGTTAGTCATGATGATTGGATGGAGTGAATATTTTATAAGACAATGGCCCTCTTTTCTTTAAGGGCCTATTACCACTATTGTGACTCAGTAATGTTTGCGGAAACATGCATTTTATATGTTGCTGCAATGTGGTGCCATTCATTCTACAACGTGTGGGAACACATAGACCTTTGTTACAGAGTGGTGCGCTGCCAGAATGGTACATGCATTTTTTTGTGAGTTTTGATGCCCGAGGAAGCCGATTAGCCCATCAACATGAAATGGTATGATTGATCCCTAAGTTCTCTGACCTGCATACCTCCTCTGGGCCTCAGAAAACATTAAGGCAGAGATTCAGCATAACCAATAATCAACTAGCATTTTTAGGAGATTAGCATACCTCCCAACATTTTGAGATTGGAATGAGGGACACCTATCAGCAAAAGTATGCAGGCATAGGACACACCCCTTGCCACGCCCCTTAAAGGAGAATTGTAAAAAAACAAGATTGGTTAAACCCACAAGTGCTTTATTTTACCACTACTATTCCTTTATATTGGCTTTTGGAATTTACAAGTGCAGCAATTTAGAAATCAGATGAAAGGTTTAGCCCTGGGAAACACTTTTTGATAGATAAAAGGTGCATTTTATATACATCTATACAGATCAGACCAAATGAGGAGGAAAGATGGACAGAGGGACATTGCTAGAAATCAGGGACAGTCCCTCAAAATCAGGGACAGTTGGGAGCTATGGATTAGCAATGGCACCCTCCATATTCAACTTTTAACAGATCTACTTTAAAGGCTGATGTGCTGAGTTCCTCTGTCCAGACATCCCCTTGTCTGACCACAGACTATAGATCTTCATTAGAGATTGCAAAGCGAGGTGATACACTGTAATCCCAGCTAATCTGCCAGGGACTTTCTGGTACAGGTCCCACGGAAACCTCCCCAGTGACAGAATTAAATTACACTACACTGTATCTGTCCCTATAACAAAAACAACATTGTACTATTAGGTAGAGCTTGGATTTAGGAGTAGTGGCAGAATAATTCCACTAGGTGGCATGATTGCCTGATAATGTGTCTGGTTTTTGGAGGCCTGACCATTTAGAAGCATATTAGTAATAATATTCCATCTGTTTCTCTGCGGCATGAGTACTGAAGAACCCTGGGACAAGTCCCAGGCAAGCTTTTACAGCAGAACATACACGTCTTTCATAAATAAGCTAAGAAAGTGTACTAGTCTATTTCTGCATGAGTCTTGTTATCACAATTGTTACTAGGAAGCTCACTGTGGCACCATTGTGATAATAAGGACAAGAATTTCCTGACTAGCTTCTATACTTAGTAATAGCGACAAGGAGATATACTGCAACCCTTTCGCCAGCACTAAGTGAGCGCAGATACTCAGGATTGCCATTATTTTTTTTAATAATGCACAACAAGAAATAGAAGCTGCAATATACCGACCATCTTTCTTATTGAAGACTTTCCCTGCACCACGCTTCCCATCATTCTAAGTGGCAACTGTCACTGCAATATACCTACCATCCTTCTTATTTGCTACATTATGCCATTATTTTAAAGCAGAACTAACCCCACCGATTCAACCGCTTCCCAAAACAGTTAGATTCAAAGGATGCCGTGAATGATACCTGCCACGCTTGTTTTTGCTGTCAATTCATCAAATGTATCATACCTGATCATATGTGTGTTATCATGGTAACTGCAGATCATGCAGAGGCTAAGATAGCAGCTGCCTTAGCTATAAAGGTTAGGAGGGTTTAGTTATGCTTAGAGTGGCAACTGTCACTGCAATATACCTACCATCTTTCTTATTGGAGACATTCACTGTGGCATGCTTACCATTATTTTTAGTGGCAAATGCCACTGCAGTATACCTACCATTCTTCTTATTGGGAACATTTGCTGGAGCATGCTTGCTATCATTCTAAGTGGCAACTGTCAATGCAATATACCTATCTTCCTTCCTAATAACGAGATTTTCTGCAGAATGCTTACCATCATTCAAAATGGCAACAGTCACTGCACTACACCTGCCATCACATTTATAAGAGAAGTATGGCCAAAGCTTGTTTGTTCATACTTTTCATGTGGGTCACTTACTTTTGTACTTGTGTGACCCAGAATCAGCCAACAGCCAAACGTTACAGAGGCATTTCAGTCTCTGGATGTATCCCAACAGTGATGTTGGGTTTCAGATCCACCCAGATGTCTGACCGGTAGCTGGCTCAGCCTCTCAGTTCTCCATTGAGAGCCTGAGCCAGCCGCTCCCATGAGTGTTGGAGGGGCAGAGCAGAGAGCGGTGACTGAAAGTCAGATCAGAGAACTGAGTGATCAGCGGTCATGTGATTGCTCAGTTCTCGGGCTTAGAGCCAGCAGGGGACATACTAACCATAGAGGTAATTATGCATGTTTGTTTTTTAATTTCCCACACCTGTTCATTTCAATATACTCTCCATCTTTCTTAAAGAGCAGTTTTGCCCTCCCTTCCCCCCCAAAAATACTGTAGCTGCTGACTTTTACTATTAGGGCACTTACCTGTGCAGGCATCGGAGCCGAGTCATGAATTGGCTCTTGGGTGCTGGCACCGCTATCTTGGCTAAGGGAAACCGGCAATGAACATGAGAAAAGATGGTCCACAACTCCTTGCTTGTTCTTTAAAGTCTTCAAAATGTATTGATTCTCCATAAAAGATACAAATAGCAGATGTAAACGCGTTTCAGCCTTGTGGGCCTTGTTCAGTACTGTTCAGCTCTTAGCAATCCTCTGATCATATTGAGTAGTAGCACCCTACTCCTGCTCTAAACTGGCAGTGAAGCCTTGTGGGTTCACAGCCGGTTGCCCACTGCGCATGTAGCGAATCGTACTGCGCTTTGTGAAGGGGCTGGCTATGAAGGAAGGAAGGAATTACAAAGGTTGCCATTGATGTCCTCATTTTGAAAATGCTAGTTGCCAGGTTGTGGATATTTTTAAAGAGGTTGTAAACCCCAGGAAAAAAAAAAATATAAGAAACCTGTTATGCCCCGTACACACGGTCGGATTTCCCGATGGGAAATGTTGGATGTGAGCTTGTTGTCGGAAAGTCCGACCGTGTGTATGCTCCATCAGACATTTTCTGTTGGACTTTCCGCCAACAAAACTTTGTTGTTGGAAAGTCTGATCGTGTGTACACAAGTCCATCGCACAAAAGTTCACGCATGTTCGGAATCAAGCAGAAGGAGCCGCACTGGCTATTGAACTTCCTTTTTCTTGGCTCGTCGTACGTCTTGTACATCACCGCATTCTTGACGTTCGGGAATTTCCGACAACTTTTGTGTGGCCGTGTATGCAAGACAAGTTTGAGCCAACATGCGTCGGAAATAAATCCACGGTTTTGTTGGCAGAAAGTCCGATTGTGTGTACGCAGCATTAGACAAAGCCATTATGAAATACTTACTTGAAATACTTACCTTAGAACGAAGCCCTCTACCTATGTAGAGAATACATGTACCTTCCTTGGGACACATGCTTGGTATTACATTATCATTTTTCAGTGTGTTTGCTTTACTCCTGTTGGACACTTTTTCAACCTTTTTATCATTACTCCAGCGAAAGAACTTTGACTGCAACATGCTTATAGTCAGACATTTATTACACTGTGTGGAATATTTAACCGGGGATTTGATGGCAGATTACACATATCCCAACTTTGGACAGAAAGACTAATGGGGTAACACAAAATGGATTTCCCAAAAATAGATTTTTTGCCCATAACCAATGACCACTAAACAAGGCAAACATGCCTACTGAAGAAGTGCTAATTAACTTTTGTCCTCTGGGGGAAAATGGTAGTCCCACTTTGTCTGGGAATGGTACAGAACTTATTGCAGGGTTTCTCAACCAGGGTTCCATGGAACCATAGGGTTCCCTCAGAGGTTGCTAGGGGTTCCTTGAGCAAAGAGCAATTTCTGCCACTCAGATAAGTTCCCACTAACACCATTGATATTTTTAGCCATCTGTAAAGGGGTAATTCTTCCCAATGACCACAAGTGTAAGGAACATTCTTCTCACTGTCTGGAACACTAATGTATCATGAGTCGTAGATCTATAATTTTTAGCAGGGGTTCCTTGAGACCGGAAAGGTATTTCAAGGGTTCCTCTATGTTAAAAAGGTTGAGAAAGGCTGTCTTATTGTGTCACAGGGATGATGAGGCAGGAAGAAGAGTTAAAGGGGGTACAGGGCTTTCAGATCTATTGTAGCATACATAGTAAGGAGTTGATTTGATAAAACTGAAGAGTGCAAAATCTGGTGCAACCATGCATGGTACCCAATCAGCTTCTAGCTTCAGCTTTTTCCATTATGCCCCGTACACACGGCCGGAAAAAGTCTGATCGGATTATGTTGTCGGAAAATCCGATCATGTGTGGGCTCTAGCGGACTTTTTCCGTCGGAATTTCTGTCGAAAAAAATTTGAGAGCAGGATCTAAAATTTTCCGACAACAAAATCCGATCGTGTGTAGAGAATTCCGGCGCACAAAGTGCCACGCATGCTCAGAAGAAATTTGGAGACGAAAGCTATTGGCTACTGCCCTGTACGAAGTCCCATCGTACGTTTTGTACGTCACCTCGTTCGGAGTGATCGGATTTTCCGACAACTTTGTCTGACAGTGTGTGTGCAACACCAGTTTCGGACAAAATCCGTCGGAAATTATCAGACAGATTTGGTGATTGAATGTCCGACCGTGTGTACGGGGGCTTAGGCTTTGACCAAAAAAGCGTATTGATTTCTATGCAGAGCTGCACCAGACTTTGCACTCTCCAGTTTTAGTAAACCCCTATCTGTCTAAAAATGCAGGGACCACTGGGGGTTAGGGACCTTTATGTGCAGGGGTGGCAGATCTTTGTTCAATATACAATAATCGGCACTCAGAGATTCTTCAGCAAACTGGAAAATGTAGTATCCTTTTTGCTTTCAGACAAAGGATTAACCAAAATAACTGCTTATGATTAAAGAAGAACTCCAGCCTCACCCGTTTCTGTCCTATCTTCTTCTACCTGTGATTCTCTAATGAAAAACCGTGCTGTAAATTTTTCTTCTCCTCACTGTGCGCCTTTTCATTGTAGGGTATTGCAGCAGACACACTTCTTGTCTGCAGAAACCTAATCCAACACAAGACCTACTGACCGTCTTAGGTACTCTCCAAGGGCTTCAGGGGGTCTCAGTCACTGCTGCTGTGTGCGATGCGGTGCATACAGCTTCCAGAGAGACAATATTATGTGGATGAGTTACTGAAGAGCCCACCAGCTCTGCAAACTGAAATCAAGGAACAGCAGCCAATTGTATACTGTTGTTTGTTGTGTTGCTCTCTATGTGGGCATGCAGTGTTGTTTCCCAATGAGTAGAAATGACTTGCTGTGTCTCATCTTGTTGCTGTCTAGTGAATATAGGGCCGAGCTGTAAACATAAATTATTTGTAGGCAGCGGTGGCACAGAATAACCGTGGCCTTCGGGCATTCTGAATGACTGAAGGCCGAGGTCATTCTTTTCCTGCACTGTTAGTGTGGGAGGCGGGTTCCCTAGGGATCTTACATGATCCAGTCCATCTGATCCCTGCAGTCCCATGGGATCTGGTTACGCCCATAGCGGGAATGACATAATGTACGTTTTATATGATTATTACCATTTCTGTCTGAAGAAGCAGAGGCCATCTGTAAAAAACACTTTATAGTTATAACTACAGTCATCATCCATCTGTAAAACCTGTGGTATATTCTGTAATTGATAGTCCTTTGATGTATATCATAGAATATACAATATCTCACAAAAGTGAGTACACCCCTACATTTTTGTAAATATTTTATTATACTTTTCATGTGACAACACTGAAGAAATGACACTTTGCTACAATGTAAAGTAGCGAGTGTACAGCTTGTATAACAGTGTAAATTTGCTTTCCCCTCAAAATAAATCAACACACAGCCATTAATGTCTAAATCGCTGGCGACAAAAGTGAGTACACCCCTAAGTGAAAATGTCCAAATTGGGCCCAATTTCCCTCCGTGGTGTCATGTGACTTTTTTAGCGTTACAATGTCTCAGGTGTGAATTAGGAGCAGGTGTGTTACATTTGGTGTTATCGCTCTCACTCTCTCATACTGGTCACTGGACGTTCAACATGGCACCTTATGGCAAAGAACTCTCTGAGGATCTGAAAAAAAAAATGATTGCTCTACATAAAGATGGCCTAGGCCAGTGATGGGGAACCTTGGCACCCCAGATGTTTTGCAACTACATTTCCCATGATGCTCATGCACTCTGCAGTGTAGTCAAGCATTATGGGAAATGTAGTTCCAAAACATCTGGGGTGCCAAGGTTCGCCATCACTGGCTTACGCTATAAAGCCCCATACACACGCGCGGATTATCCGAGGACCAGGTCCGTCGGACCATGTCCGTCATACTTTGTCTGATGTTGGTTTTGCGTACACACGGTCAGACAAAGTTGTCGGAAAATCCGATCATTCTGAACGTGGTGACGTTTGTTGCCTACGACGGGACTACGTAGAGGCTAGTAGCCAATAGCTTTGGTCTTGTAATGTGATCTGAGCATGCGTAGCACTTTGTCCGGTCGGACAACCGTACACACGATCGGATTTGGTGTGATCGGACCGTGTTGTCGGAAAATCTATCCAGCAGGAGATAGGACTTTGTCCGTCGGACAATCCGACGTACACTGTCCGATGGTGCATACACACGGTCTGATTTTTCAACAACATTGTCCGATCGGACAGAATCCATGCAAAAATCCGACGTGTGTATGGGGCTTAAGAAGATTGCCAAGACCCTGAAACTGAGCTTAAGCATGGTGGCCAAGACTACACAGCGGTTTAACAGGACAGGTTCCACTCAGAACAGGCCTCGCCATGGTCGACCAAAGCAGTTGAGTGCATGTGCTCAGCGTCATATCCAGAGGTTGTCTTTGTGAAATAGACATTTGAGTGCTGCCAGCATTGCTGCTGAGGTTGAAGGGGTGGGGGGGTCGGCCTGTCAGTGCTCAGACCATACGCCGCACACTGCATCAAATTAGTCTACATGGCTGTCATCCCAGAAGGAAGCCTCTTCTAAAGATGATGCACATGAAAGCCTGCAAACAGTTTGCTGAAGACAATCAGACTAAGGACATGGATTACTGGAACCATGGCCTGTGGTCTGATGAGACCAAGATGATAAACTTATTTGGTTCAGATGGTGTCAAGCGTGTGTGGTGGCAACCAGGTGAGGAGTACAAAGACAAGTGTGTCTTGCCTACAGTCAAGCATGGTGATGGGAGTGTCATTGTCTGGGGCTTCATGGGTGCTGCCAGTGTTCTGTCACAAAAAGTCCGGCTATCAAAAAGTGTCCGCCCACGTACTGAGCAGGCGCATCGCATGCGCAGTACGGAGCATAAGGAGATTCGGAAAATGTCAGAAGATGAACGGCGCCTGCACCGTGAGTCGAGGTGCAAGCCCCACCATTCAAGTGGACATAAGGGTACACAAAGTTAGAGGGCCCCTCGTGGGCTAGATTCGCTCGCCACGCTTCGGGCACGGCCTCGCTTCGCTCGCCACGCTTCGGGCACGGCCTCGCTGCGCTTGGCTCTTTTTTTATTGTCCACTTGGATGGTGGGGCTTGAACCTGGACTCACGGCGCAGGCGCCGTTCATCTTCGGCTGTTTTCGGGATCTGCCTATCATGTGTACTGCGCATGTGCAGTATACAGCGGACAGTATCCAATGGGGGACACAATGTGACAGGACATCGGCACTGGGGAGCTACAGTTCATTCAGGAAACCATGAATGCCAACATGTACTGTAACATCCTGAAACAGAGCATGATCCCCTCCCTTCGGAGACTGGGCCGCAGGGCAGTATTCCAATATGATAATGACCCCAAACACACCTCCAAGAAGACCACTGCCTTGCTAAAGAAGCTGAGGGGAAAGGTGATGGACTGACCAAGCATGTCTCCAGACCTAAACCCTATTGAACATCTGTGGGGCATCCTCAAATGGAAGGTGGAGGAGCGCAAGGTCTCTAACATTCACCAGCTCTGTGATGTCATCATGGAGGAGTGGAAGAGGAGTGGAAGGGGACTCCAGTGGCAATCAGTGAAGCTCTGGTGAACTCCATGCCCAAGAGGGTTAAGGCAGTGCTGTAAAATAATGGTGGCCACACAAAATAGACACTTTGGGCTCAATTTGGACATTTTCACTTAGGGGTGTACTCACTTTTGTTGCCAGCAGTTTAGACATTAATGGCTGTGTGTTGAGTTATTTTGAGGGGACAGCAAATTTACACTGTTATACAAGCTGTACACTCACTACTTTACATTGTAGCAAAGTGTCATTTCTTCAGTGTTGAATATGAAAATATATAATAAAATATTTACAAAAATGTGAGGGGTGTACTCACTTTTGTGAGATATTGTGTGTATATATATAATGTGTAGGTAGATAGATAGATAGAAATACACTATATTACCAAAAGTATTGGGACACCTGCCTTTACATGCACATGAACTTTAATGGCATCCTAGTCTTAGTTCATAGGGTTCAATATTGAGTTGGCCCACCCTTTGCAGCTATAACAGCTTCAACTCTTCTGGGAAGGCTGTCCACAAGGTTTAGGAGTGTGTCTATGGGAATGTTTGACCATTCTTCCAGAAGCGCATTTGTGAGGTCAGGCACTGATGTTGGATGAGGAAGGCTTGTCTCGCAGTCTCCACTCTAATTCATCTCAAAGGTGTTCTATTGGGTTGAGGACAGGACTCTGTGCAGGCCAGTTAGGTTCCTCCACCCCAAACTCGCTCATCCATGTCTTTATGGACCTTGCATTGTAAACTGGTCCAAATCATTTGATGGAGGGGAGATTATGGAGTGGGGTTTTTTCTCAGAGGTTGGGCTTGGCCCCTTAGTTCCAGTGAAGGGAACTTTTAAGGCGTCAGCATACCAAGAAATTTTGGACAATTTCATGCTCCCAACTTTGTGGGAACAGTTTGGGGATGCCCCCTTCCTGTTCCAACATGACTGCGCACCAGTGCACAAAGCAAGGTCCATAAAGACATGGTTGAGCAAGTATGGTTGGGTGGAGGAATGTGACTGGCATGCACAGAGTCCTGACCTCAACCCCATAGAACACCTTTGGGATGGATTAGAGCAGAGACTGCGTGCCAGGTCTTCTCGTCCACATCAGTGCCTGACCTCACAAATGTGCTTCTTGAATGGTAAAACATTACCATAGACACACTCCTAAACCTTGTGGTAATATAGCGTGTGTGTGTGTGTATGTATATATTTATATATAGTGTATTTATATTTATACAGTATATGCACATAATAATATATAGATACTTGTAGCTGGATTGCATGTATAGGGTAATATTCTCTATGTGGATGTTATATATATATATATATTAGGGTTGTCCCGATACTACTTTTTTAAGACCGAGTACAAGTACCGATACTTTTTTTCAAGTACTCGCCGATACCGATTACCGATACTTTTTTTAATGTCATGTGTCAATTTGACTGATGGGGACTGATAGGTGGCACTTATGGAATCTTTCTGATGTCTCTCTCTCTGATGTCCCTCTCTCTCTGATGTCCCTCTCTCTCTGATGTCCCTCTCTCTCTGATGTCCCTCTCTCTCTGATGTCCCTCTCTCTCTGATGTCTCTTTCTCTCTGATGTCTCTTTCTCTCTGATCGCTGTCTCTCTCTCTGATCGCTCTCTCTCTCTCTGATCGATCTCTCTCTCTCTGATCGCTCTCTTGTATGTATTTCTCTCTCTCTGTTGTCTCTCTCTCTCTGATGTCCCTCTCTCTCTGATCGCTCTCTCTCTCTCTCTGATCGCTCTCTCTCTCTCTCTGATCGCTCTCTTGTATGTATTTCTCTCTCTCTGTTGTCTCTTTCTCTGATGTCTCTCTCTCTCTGATTTCTTTCTCTCTCTGATTTCTCTCTCTCTCTCTGATTTCTCTCTCTCTCTCTGATGTCCCTCTCTCTGATGTCCCTCTCTCTGATGTCCCTCTCTGATGTCTCTCTCTCTGATGTCTCTTTCTCTCTGATCGCTCTCTCTCTCTGATCGCTCACTTGTATGTATTTCTCTTTGTTGTCTCTTTCTCTGATGTCTCTCTCTCTCTATGATTTCTCTCTCTCTCTGGTGTCCCTCTCTCTGATGTCCCTTTCTCTCTGATGTCTCTTTCTCTCTGATGTCTCTTTCTCTCTGATCGCTCTCTTGTATGTATTTCTCTCTCTCTGTTGTCTTTCTCTGATGTCTCTCTCTTTCTCTGATGTCTCTCTCTCTCTCTGATGTCTCTCTCTCTCTCTGATGTCTCTCTCTCTGATGTCTCTCTGTTGTCTCTTTCTCTGATGTCTCCCTCTCTCTGTTGTCTTTCTCTGTCTCTCTGATGTGTCTCTCTGTCTCAGGTACAGGGCAGCAGAAGACACGCCCCCATCACACAGGCCCCCGTGTAATGTGTCTCATTACACAGGCTGACTCCGCCCACCCTCTCAGTCCACCAGCTGACTCCGCCCACCAGCTGACTCCGCCTGCCCTCTCCGCCCACCAGCTGACTCCACCTGACCTCTCCGCCCTCCCTCTCCGCCCACCAGCTCACTCCGGCCGCCCTCTCCGCCCACAAGCTCACTCCGGCCGCCCTCTCCACCCACCAGCTCACTCCGGTGTTGTATCATTAGCCGTCCCCCATCACGAAGTGTCCGAGGTGTACTGCGCATGCGCAGTACACAGGACACCCTGATTCCGAAAATTGCAGAGGATGAACGGCGCCTGCGCCGTGAGTCCCCTTTCAAGCCCCACCATCCAAGTGGACATAGAGTTAGAATAGAAAAGAGCCGAGCGCAGCCCTATGTCCGCTTGGATGGTGGGGGCTTCACCTCGACTCGCGGCGCAGGCGCCGCTCATCTTCCGACAATTTCCGAAAATCTTCATGCTCCGTACTGCGCATGCGCAGTACACTTTGGACACCTAGTGCCAGCCGGACACTTCGTAAGAACACCGGCCGCCCACCAGCTCACTCCGGCCGCCCTCTCCGCCCACCAGCTCACTCCGGCCGCCCTCTCCACCCACCAGCTCACTCCGGCCACCCTCCGTCCACCAGCTGACTGCCCGCTGACCAGGTATCGGATCTGGCATCGGGAGCATTTGTGCGAGTACAAGTACTCGCGCAAATGCTCGGTATCGGGACAACCCTAATATATATATATTTAGCTTCTTTTGAGGTCTTTTAAAAGGTGTAAACATTTTTATATGAATCCTATGAATAAAACATATGTGATTTTATATAATTGAATATGAATATTAAGTATATGTAACATATGGATACTTCAAAAATCCTACATTTGGCAAGCATGTGTGTAGTATCTGTAAAATTGATAGCTTGTTGGAATGCCGCGTACACACGATTGGAAATGCCGCCAGCAAAACTCAGATGAGAGCTTTTTGTTGGAAAATGCGACCGTGTGTATGCTCCATCGGTCTTTTGCTGGCGGAATTCCAGCCAGCAAAAAATGTTCTCTATTTTTCGGTTGGGAAAAGTTCCTATTCCGAAAATGCGATCGTCTGTATGCAATTCGGACGCGCAAAAAATCACGCATGCCCGGAAACAATTTTGACGCATGCTCGGAAGCATTCATTTTCTCGGCTTGTCGTGGTGTTGTACGTCACCGCGTTCTTGACGGTCGAAAGTTCAGCAAACTGTTGTGTGACCGTGTGTATGCAAGCCAAGCTTGAGCGGAATTCCGTCGGAAAAACCATCCAAGATTTTTCGGACGGAAATTCCGCTCGTGTGTACGTGGCCTAAGGCTTCATGTACATGGGACGTTGTTTAACCTCTCCTGAACAGTTTAACTTGACAGCTAGAACCCAGCATCAAAAAAACGTCCGTTTAGCCACGTTTTTTTTTTTTCCGTTAAAATGAAAAACGTCTTGGCGCGTTTACAGGCATTTGGCATTTCAAATACCTCTGAACATCTGTCTGAACCCATTTTGTTGCATTCCAAAAAATGCTTCTCAACTCAACCGCCTAGAAAATGACTATAAACGACCCTGTGTATATGTAAAGATAAGATAACATAGAGGAGAGTTCATGGGCAGCCGGAAAAAATGCCCGTCTGCTCCTAAACGTCCGTTTATCAGCAGCAGTGTACATGTTTTATGGAGATCCCAACTTTAGACTGAGTCAAGAGACTTGCCAACCCCTCCATTCTGCTACTCCATAATGCAGAGCATGCAGACAGACTGCAAATTACTGTTTCATGATGCCCTCTGCGCTGCTGAACAAGTTGTCCAAACAGTTTAGAAGAGGCCAGACAGAATGCTGCACACAACGAGATAGGCAGCCTCTGTGGAGTGGTAGCAGGGCATTGTGGGAACGCAGGAGAGAAGTGGGGAAACAACAGAACACCCAGAGGTTAGATGCTTAAATATCATCCTGTGAACATTAACAAGCTTGTTAGAAGACAAAGAGAAGGCAAATTAGTACTTAACTGATCTGAAATCTGCTTACTGTGGATTAAATAGAACTGCGATTACCATGATCATTATTTGTTGTTAGACTGTAAAAATACATCTTGTTATTCCTGGGAGAGAAGGTTACAAACTTTTTTTTATTATTCCTTATCTCCTAGATCTTCTATTATTTGGTTTGTTGTTGGGCAGAATGTAAAAGTGTGCACTGCTAGTAAAATATGTTTAAAATAAGAGTGGTTAAAGCGGTAGTAAACCCGCTGACACTTTTTTTCTTTTTTATACACCTGTAAGGGAAAAGGCATAATGAGCTAGTATGCACCGCATACCAGCTCATTATGAAATACTTACCTTAGAACGAGGCGTCGGTAACTCACCTGGTCCACGCCGAGGTCGCTGACATGTAGCCTCGGCGTGTCTTCCGGGTATCGCGACTCCAGCGCTGTGAGTGGCTGGAGCCGCGATGTCGTCACTCCCACGCATGCGCACGGGAGAATTCTTTCCGGCAAGGATTGGATTCTGCCGGCCTTTCAGCCGAGAATCCCCCGTGGGAATGCGCCGCTGCAGTCAGCGGCGCATTGCACGGGGAATATCTCCTAAACCGTACAGGTATAGGAGATATTTTTTTTACCTACAGGTAAGCCTCATTATAGGCTTACCTGTAGGTAAAAGTCAATTTTTTGACTTTACAACCACTTTAAGCCTGGGTTCACACATGTGCGGTGCGAATTGAAGCTCAGGTTTGCCTGCGAAGAGAAAACTCAGTTGTTCAGCGTTTCATGTCAGTTTTTGCTCAGTATCAGCTCAGGATTGCATCAGTATTTTGACCTGTTCACACATCTGCGAATCAGATGCGTGCCCATAGAAGATAATGGGCCTGCATTTGCACCTGAGCCGGACCACACTGCCTAGAAAACGCACACGTTTTTTGTGCAATGCGGAGTGCGAATGCACCGCAGATATGTGAACCAGCCTCATTAATATTAATGTATTTTGAAATGTCCTGCGAATTGGATGCGGTGTAAGCCGCATCTAATTCGCATAGGTTTGAACGGGGGCTAAAGCTGAATTTCTGGATAAGTAAATAATTGTCTAAATACAAGAACCATGTGTATTCGAACTTGAATTATGGTGTGTTTTGTGTCTTTTTTGTGTTGCCAACCGTCAGTATTTTTACTGGCAGCCAGTAAAACCCGAGCACTTTTCTCCTGCCAGTAAAAGGAAAAGGTTGCCAGGTAAAAATATGGCTGTGATGCTCGGCTCATTCACAGTTTCCAGTCCGGAGCCGGCCGAGACCATTCAAGTATCTGGGTGTTCAGGCAGCACTGGCAGGGGGGGGGGGGGGGGGCATGGTCTGGTGGAGGCAGTGCCTGAGGGTGTACCTTGTGATGTCATGGTGCAAGAGACCCGAGGAGAGCGTGTGGGTCTGCAGGACAGGAGAAAGGCAAGCTGGGAGAGGGACTGTTTGGACTGAAGGACCACCTGGCGTGGAGAGAGACTGTCACTTTGACTCAGGAGGGGACGTGTCGTGTCGGCGAAGTGCCATCATCATCTGTGCTGCTACACATTGCTGTCAGTGTCATTGTGAGTGCCAATATATTTTGTGTGCCGCCCATTCTAATTTCTTACCCTCCTGAGTCCTGTACCTGAGCTACTTACTATATCAAAAATAAAATAAGAAATATGTTTTTTGCCTTAATATCTACCATAAATCACATTGCTAATTGCCTATTATACTTGTTTGTAGCAAAAATACTGACATTTGTACTAATTTAAATAATTTTGTAACTTCTGGAAATGTCAGTAAAGATTTGTCAGTGCCAGTAATTTTTGGGTGTTGTGTTAATACATGTCAATTTGGTAGGTTGGCAACACAGCCATCATTGCTGCCCTCCGTTTTCTGCAGGCAGCCTGTAGTGGGTGGAGCCTGCTGAGTCCCTCCCACAGCTGTGCTCTCTTTACAGGCTATATGCTGGACAGTGATGATGTCCCTGCTATTTCTTGAAGCAATAACTGGATTTACAAAAGCATTTAGTGCATTTGGATTTATATCCCTTGTAGCTAGAAAAGAAAATATTTAACTAAAAGTTTTTACTTAAGGAAGGACTAATGGCTCAATCGCACCAGGTGTGGTAAGGGAAAACACGCGCAAAATCATGTTTTTTCCCACACTTCACCAAAACTTGTTGCCCTTTTGCACAGCCCTGCGGGTGCAATCCATTTTTAATAGCATTCCCAAGCATCTAACAAACGTGGACGTGTTCGTGCCTGACAAAGCGCTTGCTACCACATTACAGGCATACCCCACTTTTAAGTACACAATGGGGTTTATTTACTAAATCTGGAAAGTGCAAAATCAGGCTCACTTCTGCATAGAAACCAATGAGCTTCCAGGTTTTATTACCAAAGCTTAATTGAACAGGCTGGGGTTAGAAACTCATTGGATTCTATGCAGAAGTGAGCCTGATTTTGCACTTTCCAGATTTAGTAAATAAACCCCATTGTGTACTTAAAAGTGGGGTATGCCTCTACTATGTGTTTTGGTTTTGAAAATTGTGCTGGATCCTTTTTTTTTTCACGTTTCTTGCCCAATAATTTCAACGGGCTGCCCTAAAACGTGATCCGTGGAAACAAGCGGTAATGTGCAAAAAAAATAAAACTGTCAACTGCTCACCCAAGAAAAAGTGCTTCTATCCTCGTCATATCCCTATCTGACAGATATCCCTTAAAGTGTTACTAAACCCAGGACCCTGCATTAGCTATATCTGGTCTCCCACAGTACACAGATAGTGGAAATGCAATTATTTTAGTAAATATAAACTGCTAAATATCTTTTCTCATCAGCACTATATAGCAGTTTTTTGACTTCTTTCAGTGTCCAGCCGAGCACTGGTTAAAGCTTGTGGGCGTTTTCATTCTCCTCTGCCTGTCCTATGAGGCTGCATGACCCCTGACCCTCTGTCTGGACAGTGCTGATTGGTCCTGTGCTCATTACATGCACTCTCCCAGAAAGAAAAAAAAAACTCTCTAGCGATACACACCAAACTAAACATGTGCAGAGTGCCCCCAAAGGCTCTGTTCTATCTGGAGATGGATTGGGGACTTTGGAAGGAGAGGATCAGAGAAGACAGGATTAAACAGACTTTTTACACAATGCAGAGGATTAACAATTTAGGTTCCACAGTGAGTATAACAAACATGCTTTACTGCAGGGATATCCAATTAGCAGACCTCCAGACTGAGTTTTACTGGGGTGGGCTTAGTAACATTTTAAGTCCTGTTTCAGTGACTACAGTGCCACTGGAACAGGAAGTACAGTGAAATCTTTTTAAAGAAACTATAGGCAGAAATAGATTTTTTTTTTATAATAAATGAATAAAAATGACGTTCAGGAGAGGGGGTCAGTGGTAGCCCACCCCCCCAGCAAGGTATACTTATCAATAATGCCCCCTCTACTGCAAGAGTCCACCCAGCTCTGGTCTTTGAATAAATCTCCACCCTGCTATTCTTCAGGCATAAAGTAACTGCAGTAAACTTACCATCCATCTTAAGGCCCGTACACACGATCGGACCTTTTGACAACCAACATGCAAATTAGCTGTTTTGGACCAACATCCGACCGTGTGTACGCTCCATCGGACCAACTTTTTCCAGGTTTCATCAGACTTTTGTTGGCTGTGCGAACGGACCAACTTTCTGCCAACAAAAGTCCGATGGACCAAAGTCCGACCGTGTGTACACAAAACCAACGGACTTTTGTACAAAGTACAAACACGCATGCTCAGAACCAATGCAAAAGATCAGACAACAATATAGAAGTTGACCAAAGGTGGCACTGGAGTATTCGAACGTCCTCTTTTGAAGTGTCGTCAGTACGTTGAAACGTCACTACGTTCATGTTTGTTGCCTAAAAAGTCCGATCGTGTGTATGCAATACCAACTTGGGGCCAACGCCCTTTGGACAAAAATCCACGGGAAAGTTGGTCCACGGTCCGATCGTGTGTATGAGGCTTTAGACTCCACTGACTTTGTCAGAATTTTCAAAGGGTTAGGCTGGCCTTACACCTGTAGACTTTCGTTCAAACACTTAGATGAGAAGAAATTAAAATCGTTCTTGCGAGCGATCGATTGTGCTTTCATGGACTCGACTAATTTCAAGCAACTTAATTGAAGTACCTTGTCAATGTCTTTATTTTCATTTGACAATCTGCACTTTGCCAAGTTTATGCCCATATTACTAATTAAGATTTTTCTCAGACGGGAGCCAATTTATCAAAAAGACACCTATTCATTACCATTAGATTTGATACAAACTTTCCATCCTTACGCTTTCATTTTTTCGCTCCCCCTGCTTGAAAGCAATTGTTGAAATGGCCCCTTTAACTCTAATGCCGTGTACACACGATCGGAATTCTCGTCGGAAAAAGCTCTGACGGGTTTTCCCGACGTAATTCCGCTCGCTGTCTTGCCTACATGCGGTCACACCAAATTCCGACCGTCAAGAACGCGGTGACGTACAACACTACAACGAGCCGAGTTCAATGCTTCCGAGCATGCGTTGAATTGTTTCCGAGCATGCGTAGGAATTTTGCGTGTCAGAATTGCTACAGACGATCGGAATTTCCAATAGGAACCTTTTCCGTCGTAAAAATTGAGAACATGCCCTCAATTCTTTGCTGTCGGAAATTCGGCCGATGGAGCCTACACACGGTCGCATTTTCCGATGAAAAGCTCTCATCTTTCTTTTTCTGACCGGAATTCCGATCGTGTGTACGGCATTAGATAATCAAACAAATGTTCTAGAAATTTTAGTTTTTAAACGAATATATACTGTTGTAAGGCCAGCTTAAGGATCTGTAGATAAACCATGCAAGTGCTTGCTGAAAAAAAACATTCCTTTTCCATAAACAGAAAAAAAAACCACAAATGATCCATTCAGAACCTTTATTTCCCTTTCGCCAGTAGAGATTTATTTTTGAAATTGTAGTGTCATCAGCCTTCAGGGGCAAAGAAGCCTGCAAGGCACTCTGGCAAAGCCGTGTAGCAGGTACGTAGTGTGTTGCAGGCCTCGCAGACCCTGAGGAATTGAGCCCTTGGCAGAGGAGTCATACACTGTATTTAGGGGTATTGTGTTCTCAGGAGGACACCAAGTGAATTGGGGGTACACATGAAGCTGTAAGGGGAATAATTTACATACTAAGTGGATGTGCTTTACACAGTCTCAACTTATTTACACACACTTCACACAGACATCCAGAATTAGCGGCCCAGCTTCCTTAGAATAGGGGGACTCTGCATCTCTATGGTAGGCCAATGCATTTCAGGCCAAACCCTTTAGCGCCCGTTACCATGAAAAAAGGCAACTTTATTGTTCATATTGCTCCATTGATGCTTCTTTAACACCGCACTACTCCAGTTTAAAGAAAACAAAAATGGCAGACTTGCCCAGAATGTTTTTTTTTTCTTCTTTTTTTTTACCACAGAAAGTCCTTGAAAGTCAGTGTAAATACTCAAAAGCTGAAAGTTTCTTTTAATTTTCCTTCTCTTTTTTTTTTTGCAAAATAAATAGCCAGTGTTATATTTGTTTCCAGTGTATTTTTTGTTTCTTTACAAACATAAATAATCAAGCACTTCTTTGAAAATGTCCTAAAAATGTTCTGCTTTTTATGTTTAAAAAAACGTGCAGGGCTTGGCAGAAGAAAAAAAAATGAGTTATGTGTTGTATGGAGAATCGTCAGCGGGAGCCTGTTTGCTCCAGTGTTGCCTCATCCCTGCGTCATCAGCCATGGTGACAGAGGTTTCATGAGTCAAGAAGTTCAACCATAATAATAAAGCCCAACTGTAAAGGACGGGCTCTGTTGATGATACTGTCAGGTAGTCTACAAAGATCAGCAAGGAACAGGATTAAAAAATAAAAAAAGACTTAAGTTTGCATTCTAGCTGTTATATGTATACTTGCAATGGTTGGCAGCTGCAAAAGAGGCTTTAAGATCATCTTTCTAATTTTGCAGATGGTGATGGGGCAACCTAAATGTAAGTTATACTTACCATTGCAGCTGGCGCTTAAGCCCCCGTACACACAGTCGGAAATTCCGACCACAAAATCCGTCTGATTTTTTCCGACGGATTTTGTCCGACACTGGTGTTGCACACACGGTCGGACAAAGTTGTCGGAAAATACGATCATTCTGAACGTGGTGACGTTCGTTGCGTACGACGGAACTACGTAGAGGCTAGTAGCCAATAGCTTTGGTCTCGTAATTTGATCGGAGTATGCGTGACACTTTGTCCGTCGGAATTCTCTACACACGATCGGAAAAAGTCTGATCGGATTTTGTTGTCGGAAAATTTGAGAGCAGGATCTCAAATTTTTTGCGTCGGAAATTCGGACGGAAAAAGTCCGATGAAGCCCACACACAGGCAGATTTTCCGACAACATGGTCCGATCGGACATTTACCGTCAGAATTTCCGACCGTGTGCACGGGGGCTAAGAGAAGTTGTCGTCATGTTTTGCAACTGTGCATGTTATAGTCCTGATGCAGTAGTATCTTTTTTAAGAATTCCTACCATTACCTACCATTCTTACCACACCACCATTTATTAAAAAACATGGGATTCTTATTTAGTTTACAACACCCAGGTCTGTACTTATCATAATGGCACACGTAAACCAGTTCCTAGGGCAGCACAGTAAGAGGCGCAAACTCTAGCCTTGAATTTTTGCCAACTCTGATTTTTTTTTGGGGGGGGGGGGGGGGTTATTTTGTTTCTGTCCTGGCCACATCTGGACATTTTTGGCCAACTTCAGCCAACACACTCTGGGGGAAGGTGGATGCTGGAGATTTAGACATCAATCCATCTCTCTTTTCCTTTTTTGTATTGGCCTGTATTGCATATAAAGCAATGCATTCTTTTCCACAGCACATGCCATCATTAATTTTTTCTAATAGCATGATATAAGTAATACAAAATGGTGCATAAAGTCAAAATACAGCCCGACAACACCTAAAGGTGTCTATCAATTCATAAGGGGGTTGGCCTTTCATGCACCATCAGACCATTCTTGCTTGTCAATGGGGAAGAAATTAACATTGTAGATGTTGACAGGTATTTCAGCAGGGAACATTAGGAACTGGTTTTCTATACCGAATTTGAACAAGAGAGACAGAATATCAACCAAAAATCCAGAAAAAACAAATGATACAGATGTTATAAATTGAGTTGAAGTTCAGTGAGTAAAATAAGTATTTCATCCCCAAGCAACGTGACTTAGTACTTGGGAGAGAAAGCAAGCACAGAGGTAAGACGTTTCTTGCAATTGGTTACCAGGTTTGCACACATCTCAGGAGGAATTTTGGTCCCCTCTTCTTTACAGATCTTCTCTAAATACTTAAGGTTTCTTGGCTGTCCCTTGGCAACTCAAAGTTTCATCTCTCTCCAAAAATGTTCTATAGGATAAAGGTCTGGGGACTGGCTAGGCCAATCTATAACCTTAATATGCTTCTTCTTGAGCCACTCCTTTGTTGCCTTGGTGGTATGTTTTGGGTAATTGTCATGCTGGAAGACCCATCCACACCCCATCTTCAGTGTTCTGGCTGAGGGAAGAAGGTTCTCATCCAAGATTTTACAATACATGGCCCCGTCCATTGGCCCCTCAATGCAACAAAGTCAGCCTGTACATTTAGCAGAGAAACGGCCCCAAAGCATAATGTTTCCACCTCTGTGCTTGACTGTAGGGATGGTGTTCTTAGGGTCATAGTCAGCATTTTTCTTCCTCCAAACACGAGTCAGGTTAATGCCAAAGAGCTAAATTTTGGTCTTATCTGACCACAGCACTTTCTCCCAATCCTTCTCTGAATCATTTAGATGTTCATTGGCAAACTTCAGATGGGCCTGTACATGTGCCTTTTTGAGGAGGGGGACCTTGTGGGCGCTGCAGGATTTCAATCCATGGCGGCATATTGGGTTACCAATGGATTGTTTGGTGACTGTGGTCCCAACTGCCTTGAGATCATTCGCAAGCTCCTCCCGTGTAGTTCTGGGCTGACCCCTCACTTTTCTAATGATCATCCTTACCCCATGAGGCGAAATCTTGCACGGAGCTCCAGACCGAGGGTGATTGATGGTTATTTTGTATTTCTTCCATTTGTGAATAATCGCTCCAACAGTTGTCTCCTTCTCACCAGGCTTCTTGGCGATGGTCTTGTAGCCCATTACAGCCTTATGCAGGTCTACAATCTTGTCCCGGATGTCCTTTGACAGCTCTTGCCCATGATGGTGAGGTTCGAATGGAAGAAATATTTTGTGGACAGGTGTCTTATATACACATAACGAGTTGTCGTTAGGAGCACCTTCTTAAATTGACATGACTCATCTGTGTACCACGTGAGCACATACTGTAGCCAGTCTGCGGGAGCCAGAATTATTGTTGGTTGGCAGAAGATAAAATAATTATTTTACTCATTGAACTGCAACTCAATTTATAACATTTGTATCATGTGTTTTTTCTGGATATTTGGTTCATATTCTGTCTCTATCATTTAAAATACACCTATGATACTAATTATAGACCCTTTGTTTCTTTGTAAGTGGACAAACTTACAAAATCTGCAGGCAATCAAATATTTTTTTCCCCACTGTATGTATTTTTTATGACATTGTTGCCCAGCCTGACCATGGAGAACTATTTCTCTCAGCCCAGGTTCCCTTTAAAACTGTAGTATTTATGCAGGAGAACGCTAAAAAAATACTGCTGGATGCACTTGATGAGCTATATACCATTCTGTGAAGTGCTATTCAGGCTGGATTCACACTGTAGCAGTATGTAATTGGTGTTATGCCATATGTTAATATCCATTAACCTGTTCATGTATAGTGTGAATGGCACATAAAAAACAATTGCTTTTTATGTGCCCTGTTCACACCATGCATGTTAAAATCATTAAATCGATGGGTTTAGTTCCGCTTTAAGTTTGTTGGGAGATACAATAATCTGTGCTGGTTTTACAAACTGTCTTATGGGTTGTTAAGAGCAGCTAATGAGCAGATGTCTGCTTGAACCAGGATCGGCCAACTGTAATCTCATGTCTACCTTAAAGCGGAATTTCACCCAAAAGTGGAACTTCCGCTCATTGCACCCCCCAGTCCCCCCCCCCCCGGGTGACACATTTGGCACCTTTTTGGGGGGAGGGGGGACAGCATACCTGTCCTGTCTTTAACAGGTATCCTGTTCCCACTTCCGGGAGCCTCAGCCGCAGGTATTGACGTCACCGCCCGGGCTCCCTCCCTCCCTCCCTCTTCCCCATCCGCCGGGCCAGTAGGAGAGAGGAACAGAGCCTCGCGCATACACAGATATACAGTAGGGTTCCAGGCGTGAAACCGTAAGGTTCCCTTACTCGCAATGGAGGCGGCAGGCACCCGACAGCTGATGGAAACATCAGCTGCGGTGCCAACATTGCTGGACTGCAGGACAGGTAAGTATCCGATTATTAAAAGTCAGCAACTGTAGTATGTGCAGCTGCTGACTTTTAATTTTTGTAGCGGTGAGTGGAACTCCGCTTTAACAGCCAATAATGACACTCAGGAGCCCATCAGATTCAGATATATCAGGTCAGATATATCAAGATCTGTCAAAGTGCACTAATTTGTACATGTACATTTGTGGACTCTTTTAGTAGATAATTTATATAAAGTGGTTTGTATATTAGAATTAATGGCTGCAATGGATGGGCAATTGATTGCATTCACGATGAAGACATAAATTATGCAATTCATATTTATTAGCCAACACATTGCATTTTACACGAGTAAGGCAAACCCAGATTAAAGAGGAGGTCCAGCCTGGGTGAAAAAAAGTTAAAGTCAGCAGCTTCAAATACTGTAGCTGCTGACTTTTAATATTAGGGCACTTACCTGTCCAGGGAGCCCGCCATGTCGGCACCCCAGCCGATCTTCGAATCGACTCCCAGGTGCCGTCCCCACCATTCCTGGTAAGGGAACCAGGCAGTGAAGACTTTCGGCTTCACTCCTGGTTCTCTCCTGCGAAGAGCGCTGTGCTTTCTAATTGGCCCGGCGATGGGGGAAGGAGGAGACTGGCCTAATTTCCGGGAGATCGGGCCGTGGGCCATCTCCGGAAGTGGGGAAGGGTGGAACTCCGCTTTAAAGTCCCCTGTGCTGCACTGTGTTGTATTTAATCTCTTCACTTCTCTTTTTGTGACGTTAGAGACCTATCATAGGCCATTGATTTCAAAGCACCTAACATGAGGGAAGCAAGAAACAGATTTTCTTGAAGTATAGAGAGAAAGATGGCTACTGCATTTTGGAATGGTATGTGAATGATATAGATTTTGTAAAGGCCCAAAGAAGATGTGCTTCCTAAAGAGGATTTCCAGTTTTAATACTTACCCAGGACTCCTCCATACAGTAAGGGCTTATTAACACCAGCAGTATGCACTACCACGTGGCCGTTGGTGTGTGATGAAGGAAGCGTTGTTAGAAATCGATGCAGTAGATTAGGTTGCACCATGCTGCACTGAACAAAGCACACACCACTGCAGCATTATGGTGTGAACTGCCACAATAGGGAACAAGGCTTTTTACGTCGACTATGTGTTGGAGCTGCACTGGGCAAGGCTGCCAATGCATCTGGTATGAACAGGCCCTAAAACTCAGAGGTATCACCACCTCTCACAGACCCCATCTTTAACTAGTCAACTACAGGGATGCTATTGTGTGTATTGTTTACAGCAGCCTATTCCTTCAAATAGCCACTTCATGGTATGAATGTGCCACAGTAGCAGGCGAACACAAGCATTACAGCCTCTGCTCCCATGGAAACAAAGAGGGGGGGGGGGGGATTTCCAGGCAAAGCAGAAATCCCCTTTAAACCGTGGTCTTTTTTAGGAATTTGAGAACTGTGATTGTCACCTTGGTTTGACCCGAGTTCCCTGCTCTCAAATAAGCATAGCTTGTATTGCAGCTGTACATTGCAAGTATACAACAACATTCAAATTTCACTAAACTGTCGTACCCTGTGTAGGTTTGGCACATATACGAGGTGCCAGGCATAGCTGGAATAATACAAAACTGTTTTTTTTGTTTTTTTTCTTTGTTCGGTGCTGGCATTAAAGCATCCTTTCTGACAGTGACTGCTCCTTACCTGACACAACCTAAATCCCCTCTGGGCAGCCAGAACATCTCCAGGAGACCCAGAGATCTTCAGAAAATGTCCACATCAGACATCAGTCGAGCACAAGTTACATCCACGCACACGCACACCACACATACTGAATACAGGGAGCAAAGAACATGGGCCCTATTCTTGGTCCGATACAGGATCATCAGACATGTTATCAGCGTTGAAGAAACCCAGCCATAATCTTCCACTGTCAGAATGAAGAGTTTGTGTGGGTGAGGGGTTCACTGTGGACTTGTCAGTGCAGTATGTGGGGAACCTCTGTGTATAACCTCACCCTTTGTAAGTGTTTACTTTTTCCCCTTGACATGTGCTCTCGTGTTTGAGGACATGCCCTGTTTGCTGTGCTGGCTCCAGGAGAATTGCTTAGCACAGGCCAATGTATTTAAGATTGTTCTGGATAATAACATCTGTCACTGCGTCAAAAACAAACTGAATGTTGCTGGTGTCCGTAGCGCAGGTGAAGTGTGAATAAATCTCCTTGGTCTCCTTATTGCGATTCAAGTCCTCAAACTGGCGCTGAATATAGACTGCTGCTTCCTCATACGTGTTCTGTCCCTTATAATCAGGAAAGCAGACGGTGAGAGGGATGCGTCGGATCTTCTCAGCTAGCAGGTCCTTTTTGTTGAGGAACAGGATAAGAGAAGTGTTTATGAACCAATTGTTGTTGCAGATAGAGTCGAACAGACGAAGGCTTTCCGCCATACGGCTCTAAATAAAAAAGAAAAAGAAGCGTTAGGAAGATGGGCAGCACACATAACTAGAAAAGGGTTTTCACACAACATTGTATATTGTTTTTTTAAAGACATGGGTTATAGTGGCATAATATAAAAAGTTTCCTCAGAAAAATAGAAAGACCCTGTCACTAAGCCAATAAAACCACTTGCATACTGTCAAAGAAAATGTTTATTACTTACCTTTCCAGTGGGCAGTAAATCTCTTAAAAAGCTACAAACTGCACTGGTATATGGTACTTCCAGGTATGTCAGATGTATGGCTGTGCTAGACTCTGTGGTTGCTGCCATTGGCTGCAATGTCACTACAGAACACCAGGTATATGACATAACCAGTCAGATACCAGCAGTGCCTTTTTAGTGCCTTATTTAGTAGGCCAGCAAATACAGGCTAAATGTATTTGCATGTTTGCTTGTTGCCAACACTGTGTGACCTTTTTCTAGAATTGAATACAGTAGGAAAGGGTTAAGACCTCTGACAGATTTCTTTTGTCATATGTGTCCTGTTGGAGAGATTTCCCTTCATGATCATTAGATGAACTTCTGTTGAGCCGGAACAGCTATAGATGGATCAATATTCGGTCCTTCCCTGCTGAACTGACCAAATTTCGATCCATCTCTGGCCAGTTTTACCCCTCAACACTATATCCATATCAAAAAAGGTTTTGCTTTTACAAACTCTTTAAGTTCAGCTAAATCCCAATCTTTCCTGCTCCTTTTATCATGTTCAGCTAAGTCATTATGTTTATATCTATTGGGTATACTTTATGGAATTTCACAGATTAATTGCTGGCCTCTGACCATTTCATGTCTGTATAGACAACCTTGGTACAGACTGCAGACATCAAATAAACCATCATAAAGATATACACTGGCATTCATTTTATATGGATTACACATTCCCCTCTGTACTTTGTGACTACAAATAGTATGTTTCTTTATCGTTGATTGAGAGATTTAGGAATTCATAAACAGTCGGTAATCTGGAGTCGCCTAGTAATCTGGAGTTGCCTTTGAGGAAAACTGTTCTGATCATGTCCATGCTAAGGGAGCCTGGAAGGAAGGCAAGGCACCAAGCTACTCTTCTGACCAAGAAGTCCCATGCACTATTTGCTAGACTCTGGTGAAGGAGATGATGGTACCTTGCCCCCCATCCTGGCAGCACTTCTCTAGCGAATGTATCCTCTGGCCTGCCCCTTGTGTATGGTTCTCCGGAACAGGCGGTTTACAAGTTTTCAAAGGATCCTTCTGACTTCCCCTCTGCTGGACATCATCTGGAAGCTACAGGACCTTCACCTATAAATAAATATTTGAAATTCCCCCATGTGACAGATGGAGTGACCTACTCTTTCTACACCAGTGTTTCTTAACCTTTTTTTAGTCGCAGTACACTTTAAAAATTATAGACAATATCGAGACACCTCATTCTAAAGTGTAAAAAACTATTCTAATATCTTTACAAAATGCAGCAATATCCACACACACAAGAAACCCAACATTAGAGGTGATTTATTCTTCCAAAGCAAATACACTTTTGCACACTGGTGCTGACTAGTATTCCAATGTTTTGCTTCTTCTGGCTTGTATACAATTTTTGATACATTTTTAGGCATTTTGCCAAGGCATCCCTGAAGAAACCTCAAGGCATCCTGGTTGAAAAAGGCTGCTCTACACTGTCGAGTGTTGAAGTGTGTCATTTATGACCACACTATCTGTCGGGGCTGGGCTCCTGCTACTTAACGACCAGCTTTTTTCTTTCAGTGTTCAGAAGCTGCTCAGCTGTCGCTTAATTACCAACCACATGTTGTTACCACAGTGACTTACCTGGTTTCCATTTACCTGCCTCATCACTCCAGCCTAAAGCCAGCCCCTTTCTGCTATTTAAGCAGCTTACCCCATTTTCTCCTTGCCCTTGCGTGGTCTATGATCTCTAAGTGCATTCTTTCCTGTGCTCTTGTGTATGACTTAGCCTGGCTGACTTCCTTTCCAATTCCTGTTCCTGATTTTTGCTCCTGACTACGCTAACTTCTGGTTTCCTGACTCTGGCTCATCTGTTTACCCGCTCTGGCATCCAAACCCTGGCTTCTGTTTTTTGACTACCTTCCTGAACTGTGTTATTTGTGTAATTTTATTAAAATGTGTTATTTTAACTGTACTTTCTGTCTCCATCTGTTTTATGCTTCTGGATTCTTCCTTAGAGTCAAGGTAATGCCTTCCAGTTTTCTTAAATTGATGATCCCCACAATAAAAGTTCAGCATGTGAGTGCCCCTCCTTACTTCCTTAGCATAAAGTGTGAATTGGAAGGTTTTTGTGGGACATTATTACCAGGAGATAGATTTTCTGTGGCCAAGCGGAGGTCTTCTGAGGAAATCTCCTTAGATTTTTTTCTTTCCTATTTTCTAATAGGTGAATATTTCTAGTACTAGAATTTCTACCCTTAGAATCATATATTTGATAACTGGTTAGACAGGATTGCAGTGTGGCTATCACACCCCAAAACACCTTTGGGTATTGATTGGAAGGAGTACTACTCATCCTTTTGGTCATAATGATCTCTTTTATACAAAGGTTTTTGTTCCCCTCTATCTATTATATTTTATGATGTGAGGGCTCTTACTCGCATTGTTGTCTATTTACAAGATTAGTTGACTAATTAGAATAATTTGAGAAATTCCAGGTATGGATATTACTACATAGTTACATTGGTCCACTTGGACCAATGTAACCATGCATACACCATACTCGTGGGATCCCTCTAGAACAGCCTTTCTCAACCAGGGTACCTAAGAACCCTAGTGTTCCTCCAAGTTGCTAGGGGTTCCTGGAGCAATGAGCAATTTATGCCTCTCAGGTAAGTTACCAATGACACCAACTTTCTTTTAGTTATCTACAAGGGGGAATTCTTCCCGATGGCCACTAATGTAAGGAGTATTCATTCCACTAACCAGCATGCTAATGTACTGTGAGTTGTGGGTATAGTAATTATTGTCAGGTGTTCCCTGAGGCCAGAAAGTTATTTCAAGGGTTCCTTCAGGTGAGAAAAATAATATATTTTTTTAAGGCTCATTGATAAAAACACAAGCATTTAGGGATCCATAAAGGGTCAGGAAGTCAAAAAGCAATTCAAATGAGGGGTGGCAACAGCCACTGAGAGATCCAACAGATGTGGAGATTATAAGTATCTGAAAGAATAAACACCTAAATGAGAGATGCCACTCTAGAAGCTGGAAATGTGGTAAGTACAGCTATTCCAGGGATCTCCATTAGCTTCCAGGTCCAGTGCCGAGCGGCTGCCCCGATGCATTGTGAACACAGAGACTTCTTTGCATTTTCCCAATGAATGCAAAGCATTCAGTGATTGGGTAAGGTGGAGAGCATTACGTCTTCATCCAATACCAAAGGTATGGTATATACATAGTTACATTGGTCCAATCTGGACCAAAGTAACTATGTAAAAAAAAAAAAAAAACACCTGTAATTTTTATTTAAGACTCTTGATGTTGATTGCTTGTTGTTTTTTCTGAACATTCTGTGCCTGCCCAAACTTCAGTTCCCAAAGTCAAGGCTAATGTTTTTCCTGCAGTTAACTGAATGGTTTTGCCTATTAACCATGGTATATGTACTCAAACTTCCCCTTGAGAATACGTTTTTTTTTTTCTGGGACTTGGCCCTGTAAACATTTCTTGTTGACCATGTTATTTGTTGGTCTGGTTTTCTTCCATTTAGGTAGTGTGTTGTTCCACCTGTTTTTTGGATTGGTTGGTCCTCCACTTTTCTGATTGAAGCCAATCGCTCTTTTAAATAGCACTTTTCCCTTATTAGTTATTATTGGTGTTATTATTGATCGTCTGTGCCCTCCCCTTGATCACGGCAATTTCCATATTTGGTTTGGCCCTTTCTTCATCTAGCCTTTATTTAAGTGTTTATTCTTTCAGATACTCATGTGTAGTATAATCTCCACATCTGTTGGATCTCTCAGTGGCTGTTGCCACCCCTCATTTGGATTGCTTTTCGACTTCCCGACGTTTATGGATCCCTAAATGCTTGTGTTTTTTTTTCAATGAGCCTTAAAAAAAAAAAAAAAAAATAGGATTTTGTACTGAAAACCTTTTCTTGAAGTCCATTGTGGAACACAGGTCCCGCCCCTCCGTGTTACTGGCTCATTGTACTGCTTGCTCACAAAACTAAGTCAAGATGATTAGAGACGGGGTACACAGGGGGTGAGTTAGCTTTTTTGTATGCAGTGTCCCAGCCTCCTGTAGATGGCAGTATAACCTAACTGTCTAAGAATTCCTAAATTCCTGTATCCCACAATGGATTTTAATAAAAAGATTTTAGGGCAAGTTGCAAAAAAAAATGTTTTTTTTTTTGTGTGGTAAATGGTAAGCTACTGAAAAAACTGCAAATATGAAGTGATTGTTGCCGATTATGGTCAGATTAGGAATGCTGACCAATCCTGGGGAAAGTACTCAAAATAGATTTTCCTGGCTGATGTATACTCTTCCCTCAGGGTAAGGTTTAGCACTAAATATATTTTCTAACTAAGTATGCATATACAGAGTCTAACCTTCAGGTATGTGAAAGAGACTGAGTATAGGACTGTAGTGGAGAACTTTGTCACATGGTGAGGATACAGTGACCCATCTCCATCCAAGGAGTGGATGTGGATGTAGTAGAGAGTTACAAGTATCTGGGGGTGCACATAGATAATAACATAACAAATGGACTGGAGCAAGAACACTGAGGTGTTCTATAGGAAGGGCCAGAGCCGCCTCTATTTTATGAGGAGACAGGTCTTTTAACATCTTCTGGACAATGCTGAAGATGTTTTGAGTCTGTGGTGGCCAATGTTCTCCTATATGCAGTGGCATGCTGGGGTAGCAGGCTTAGGGTGGTTGGCACCAACAGACTCAACAAACTTATTCGCAAGGCCAGTGATGTTGTTGAATTGGAGTTTTGAGTCTTTGACAAGTGTTGGAGAGGAGAATGTTGTTCAAGGCACCTTCAATCTTGGACAACTCCTCCCACCCACTCCACAATACGCTGGTCAGTCTGCGGAGTACCATCAGTGACAGATTGTTACAACCATGATGCACCAGAGCGACACAGGAATCATTCTTGCCTGTAGCCATCAAATTATGTAATTCTTCTCTGTGAGTGCTGAATGTGAAGATTTAATCTGGTTTATGGATTTTTATGTAGGTTTTTATAGTATGTTGGTATTATGTTAATTATTATTTGGGGTAACACTAGAGAAAGTAGTGTACTATTTGCATTTTGGTAGTTTGATTTTCTGTTATTTTCAAGTGTCTTGTTCTGTCCATTATTGTGATCTTGTGTTGTCTTTGTTGAACGTAACTATATCATAATAATTTCCCTTTGGGATTATTCAAGTATTCTAAATCTGAACGCATTCATAGTCTTCTATCATGCAGCGTCGTTTTACCTTGCGGGTGCACCCTGAGTCCAGCATTTGTATCCATAGACACGAATGCCGGACTCGGCCCCGCCCTCCGGAACCCGCGTCATTGAATTTGATTGACAGCAGTGAGAGACAATGGCTGCGCTGCTATCCATCTATTTAATCAAGAGCTGGGACCCCGTGGAAAGAGGGACAGCACGTCCCCGCTGAGGAGATGAAGGGGC
Organism: Lithobates sylvaticus; assembly: GCA_028564925.1. Lineage (NCBI taxonomy): Eukaryota > Metazoa > Chordata > Amphibia > Anura > Ranidae > Lithobates > Lithobates sylvaticus. The sequence continues at coordinate 230,236,819 of CM053026.1, forward strand.
TCAGGTAAGTAAAATGGGGGATACAAAAAACACAGTCACTTCCAGCGCTAATAGGTCTTCCAAGGTGTGGAGTAACAGATGTCAGATAAAATGGTGGTGTGAAAGGTATATATGGTATCCAAAACTGGGTGGATGCTGCCTTCCTCAGATGGGGTAATCCGAAAGGAACTACAAGAAAAACAGAATGCATTTTGGGGGTGCACCCCCTTCCTCAGAGTTAGGCCTAGCTCTGAGGAAGGGGGTGCCCCCTGAAACACGTTAGCTGTACCCCGTGTTCTGTGCATGTCCATGTATTGTTTTTATGGCTTTTTGTCAGTTGCTTTTTGTAAGTACCCACTTTTATATAAAACATTTTTATTATTAAATTATCTTTGGTAATGCACTAGGTGTGCGTGCCTTCTATTTCTGTTTTTCAAGTAAAACGGGGGGGGGCGGTCACTGCCAGGTGTTTTTGATGCATAGGATGCATTAAGGTGAAAAAACACAAGGGTTTACAACCCCTTTAAGCATTTACATTGCTGTAAAAAAAGTCCAAATATGTGTCACAAACTGATCACGAACGTGGGAAGAAAGTGAAAAAAAATGCCTGGAACTCCGATTTAAGGTATGCCCCAGGCAATATACATTGCATGTATAAATATTTGCACTACATAGGGTATATAGGGAATGTCGAACTTAAAGATTTTTCATTGGTTAGATTTTTCTTGACAACTAACTACCTTTGAAAGCATATGGCCAGCTTTGTATGACAGATCATAGCAACTATTTGGTTTATAAACAGAAGCTGCCTTCTAAATCCACACAAAACCATCACTCAATTTTGTGGCTTAGATAAAAATTTGGCAATGACTTCTACAGTCTGAACCTGGCAAAAGATAACGTCATTTCATTTTCCCGGCAATTACTCCATCTGAATTCAAAAATAATCATCCCTTTGCTCCTGGATTATCTCTGTAGATGTTTGTTAATGTTAAAAAAATGATTTGTATAAAAAGCCGGCTTGTACGGTTCCTGGCCCTTTAAATGAATTCCACATAGAAACATGTCAACTCCTTATTGGGCCAGACTGTCTAGAAAACATCAGCAGGAAAATGCAGCCATCACCGTGGTTGCCATGGGGATAGGGACGAGACCTCATGAGAGCAACGTGTGTCATGGACGTTCCCAGCTGAATACCCCACACATGGACAGCAATGTAAAAATTTTAATTAGCCTATATACCAAAATTAATTAATAGTAGGCAAGTGATCTGCGAGGCCTGGGAAAAAGAAATAGCGAGAGCAGAGGGAGGGAGAATCAACAGCGCTATGCAACATGGGGATAAGTGGCGTTCTAGTTGTTCTTCCAGCGCTGTGCTTTTGGCAGGAGTTCAGACAGAGTAATTGGATTTACTCTGGACATGCTCTCTAGATTGCTTGGTGTGGGTGCTGCCACAGCTTTCTTCAGACATTGTCATGTATCCACAAGGCAATTAACACACAAACCCCAAAAATTCCAGTAATTGCAATCTTTTGGTTGACTTGTTAGTTGCTTCTTGTTTCATTTTTTTTTTAAAAAAGAATAAACCCAGAAAGAGGAATACCTGACTATCCATTGAATTTGGATTGTGTGGGATACTGTTCTATATTTACTGGAGATAAAGCTCTGCCAGCAGGATGGTCAAAGGTTTTCCCCACCCTACAGCCTCATATATACACACGCCTCCTGTATACGTGCCACTGCGGGGGAAGATATTGTCTCTGCCACAGATGATTGGCTCATTACAGGTGACAGCTCCCTGGTGGGCTCGGCTTTGTGGGTTCGAAAGAGCAACTGAACATGCCCAAGCTCATCTCTGATGGCCACTTGGACATTCTTCAATTGCTGGCAAGTTATGGATGGCATCAGATGAGACAAAAACAAATCAAAAATATACCTACTTTCTCTTTTCAATCTTAGCCATTCTACTCCCTACCTTTTCGTTTGTTATTATTTTAGCCATTTTGCCACAGCGCCCAACTGTTCCTGATTTCGAGGGACTGTCCCTGATTCGGACCAATGTCCCTCTGTCCCTCTTTCCCCCTCATTTGGTCTGATCTATATACAGTGGAACCTTGGTTAACAAGCGTTTTTTTAAAGACGAGCAACATTTTTTTAAATATTCTGACTCGGTTTGCGAGTGTTGTCTTGCAAAACGAGCAGAATTCAAGCTAATGGGCTGTGCAGTACCCCATTTGGCCAGAGGTGCGGGGGGCGCCGGTGACACTCGGAACGGTTCGGAGCCGTTCGGAAATACTTGGATATACTCAGTTCCCGAGTGTTTCCAAGCCTTTCCGAGGGTTTCCGAGTTCAGCCAAGCTGTCCCAGAGTATTTCCAAGGCTCTCTGGGGTCCCCCCACCTCTGGCCACATGCAGGATTGTTTTATTGTCACTCTGTTCTGACCCACATGTTCTGACCAATACCTACGTTTTGGGAGAGCTGTTGTGGTGGATCTGGAAGAGAAGTGGAGAATTTTGGTGATTATAGGCAATTATTGATTGTGTATCTGGTGAGTGTACCCCCATAGGGGAAGGACATCGCACGTGGTGAAGTGTTCTGGTGGATGGCTCAGACAGACTACACAGCAACTATATAGAACTGTTTTTTCCATCTCTCATACTATTGAACATTCATTGATTTATTTATCGAACGTTCATGTCTGATTGACAGCGCTGCTACAATAATCTAAGAGACTTTTCTGCACCTTGTTTATTGTACTTTCCACTCTGATGTACCAATAAACGACACTTCCAAGGACTACAGTTTTGCCGGCTCTTCTTACTACTGCCACATGCGGTATTACATGCAATAGAAGTCAATGTGGAAAAAATTATCTTTGTTTCCATTGACTTCTATGGGGAAAAGCGCTTTGATGTGCAAGTGCTTTGGATTACAAGCATTCTCCTGGAACGGATTATGCTCGTAATCCAAGGTTCCACTGTAGCCTTATATAAAATGCACTTTTTATCTTTCAAAAAGTGTTTCGCAGTGCTAAACCTTTCATCCAAATTCAAAATTTGCAGCATTTATAAATTGTGGATAGCCCTTGTGAATTGAATTGACTTTTTTTTGGTTTATTCTCCTTTAAGGGGGTGTGGCAGGAGGCGTGTCCTATGCCTACATATGTTTGCTAGTAGGTGGCCTTCATTCCCATCTCAAAATGTTGGGAGGTATGAGTTTGCTAAGCATAACATACTTACACTGTCCTGAACACTTGTTATATATATATATATGTGAACAGCTGTGTTTCATTGTGATTTCCATACAGTTTAAAAAGTAAACAGTGCTCCAAAGTACAAGGCAATGCCAGCCAAAACTGATACTTCCTGCATGGTAACACGTAGCATTTTACTGTGCAGGTAGCAGGAACTGGGCTATAGTAAGCAAAACTGGATGTGAAAAGCAAGGAAATATACACTGCTCAAAAAAATGTAAGAAACACTTTTTAAGAGTATAGAATCAAGTCAATTAAACTTCTGGGATATTGATCTGGTCAGTTAAGTAGCAGAGGGGTTTGGTAATCAGTTTTAGCTGTTTTAGTGTTAATGAAATTAATAGGTGCACTAGATGGGCAACAATGAGACGACCTCCAAAACAGGAATGGTTTTACAGGCGGAGGCCACTGACATTTTTTTCCCCTACTCATTTACTAGTTTTGCATTTAGCTAGGGTCAGTGTCACTACTGGTAGCATGAGGCGATACCTGGACCCTATAGAGCAGGGATATGCAATTAGCGGACCTCCAGCTGTTGCAGAACTACAAGTCCCATGAGGCATAGCAAGACTCTGACATCACAAGCATGACTCCCAGAGGCAGAAGAATGATGGGAGATGTAGTTTTGCAGCAGCTGGAGGTCCACTAATTGCATATCCCTGCTATCGAGGTTGCACGGGCAGTCCAACTCCTCCAGAATGGCACATCAATACGTGCCATTGCCTGAAGGTTTGCTGTGTTTCCCAGCATAGTCTCGAGAGCATGGAGGAGATACCAGGAGACAGGCAGTTAGGCCCCTTTCACACTGGGGCGGGGAGCCGTGGTGACGGTAAAGCAGCGCTATATTTAGCGCTGCTTTACCGTCGTTTTAACCGCGGTTTTCGGCCGCTCGCGCTGCGGTTTTACCCCCGCGAGCGGCCGAAAAAGGGTTAAAGACCCCCCACAGAGCGCCACCGTAGCGGCGCTTTGCGGCGGTATTGCCACGGTTTCACCGCGGTGTCCCATTCTAATCAATGGGAAGGAGCGGTATAGGAGCGGTGAACACACCGCTCCTATCCCGCTCCAAAGATGCTGCTAGCAGGACTTTTTTTGTCATCCTGCTAGCGCACCGCTCCAGTGTGAAAGCCCGCCGGCTTTCACCCTGGAGTTAAAGGGGCCGGATTTTTTCATGCGGTGAACAGGCGCTATTTTTAGCGCTGTACCGCATGAAAAAACGCCCCGGTGTGAAAGGGGCCTTACTGTTAGAATGAACTGCATTTAGGCATGGCCTAATCGAAGTCCAGGCTGAGGTTGTCCCTCCATTTATTGCAGCAGAGTTCCTTAAACTCTAGGAGAGCTGGACAGGGCCGTAGAAGGTCATTAACCCATCAGCAGGACTGGTATCTGCTCCTTTGTGCAAGGAAGAACAGGATGAGCACTGCCAGAGCTCAACAAAATGACCTCCAGCAGCCCATTGGTGTGAATGTCTCTGACCAGACATTTAGAAACAGACTTGGACCCGGGTGGCACTTTCTGAGGGGCGACAAATTGACGCCCAACACAGTGGCGGAAAACTCCCACCTGCCCTCTCCGCTGCTTATTTCACTGTGGGGGACCGCCGCTTATCCCACTGTGAGGGGTCCGGTGCAGCTGCTGTTAGAGGTAATGACGGGAATCAGCAGAACACTCGCTGCCATACCCACACAGCGGACCACCCGCCCATCCTCTCCGTGGCTTCCTCCATTGCTGCAGACAGATGCCATGTTGGGACAGGAGGTGGAAACTGCAAGAGAAAGTCAGCTGACCAGCTGAGGGTCAACAGTGTGAAGGGGAAGGAGATTTCTATTGTGCGCGGAGACCCCATGTTGGAAGAGGCATTACAACACCGCTGCCTCTGTCTAAAACTTCCCCACCACTGATGCTTCTGTCCGAACCCCACCACCACCACCGCTGATTCTGACTGAACCCCCCCCCCCCACCACATCTGCCTCTGACTGAACCCAACCACCACCGCTGCCTCTGTATGAACCCCCCCAACACCACTGCTACCTCTGGCTGAACCCCCCACCACCACCGCTGCCTCTGACTAAACCCCCTCACCACCACCACCGCTACCTCTGGCTGAACCCCCCACCACCAACGCTGCCTCTGTCTGAACCCCCCCACCACCACTGTCTCTGACTGAACCCCCCACCACCGCTGCCTATGCCTGAACCCCCCCACCACCGCTGCCTCTGACCTAAATCCCCCCACCACCGCTGCCTCTGACTGAACCCCCCACCACCGCTACCTCTGGCTGAACCCCCCCCACCACCACCGCTGCCTCTGTCTGAACCCCCCCACCACCGCTGCCTCTGACTGAACCCCCCCCCACCACCACTGCCTCTGACTGAACCCCCCACCACCGCTACCTCTGGCTGAACCCCCCCCACCACCACCGCTGCCTCTGTCTGAACCCCCCCACCACCGCTGCCTCTGTCTGAACCCCCCCACCACCGCTGCCTCTGACTGAACCCCCCCACCACCGCTGCCTCTGACTGAACCCCCCCACCACCGCTGCCTCTGACTGAACCCCCCACCACCGCTGCCTCTGACTGAACCCCCCACCACCGCTGCCTCTGACTGAACCCCCCACCACCGCTGCCTCTGACTGAACCCCCCCACCACCGCTGCCTCTGACTGAACCCCCCCACCACCGCTGCCTCTGACTAAACTCCCCCACCACCACCACCGCTACCTCTGGCTGAACCCCCCCACCACCACAGCTGCCTCTGACTGAACCCCCCACCACCACATCTGCCTCTGACTGAACCCCCCCACCACCACATCTGCCTCTGACTGAACCCACCCCCACCACCACCGCTGCCTCTGACTGAACCCCCCCACCACCACATCTGCCTCGGACTGGACCCCCCTCTCTCTCCACCTTTCACTCCTCTTATAGGCCATGGTCCAGGGAAGGGAGAAAGCCTTTATAAAAAATTGATTGGAATTGTGTAATCTTAGGACAGATAAGCGTTTTGCATGCAGTTACTATTCGAGTCTATGGGGGTAAAATCACACCGCTCTAAACTCTTACAGGACCCTTTTCAAAATTGCATTGGATTTACTCTGTATAAATGTGAACAGCCTCCATAGAAAGTCATATTATTCCAATTGTACTTAGGAGCCGATGGGACTCACAGCTGGTGAATACCTATGCAGTGACTGCATATGAGTGGATGCAGTCACTGTTTGGCTCCTTCAGCAAAAGTCAATTGAAAAATGTGCAGATGGGGTCACCCACAGCTTAAATTTTCAGCCATGTGTGGGCAGCTTTGGTTATTGTGTCTTTAACCACTTTAAGACCAGCCTCGTTTTGGATTTTAGGTGTTTACATGTTTAAAACAGTTTTTTTTGCTTAGAACCCCCAAACATTATATATTGTTTTTTTTCTAACACCCTAGAGAATAAAATGGCCGTCGTTGCAATACTTTTTTTCACACCGTATTTGCGCAGCGGTCTTGCAAGCGCACTTTTTTTGGAAAAAATTCACTTTTTTGAATAAAAAAAAATAAGACAACAGTAAAGTTAGTCCAATTTTTTTATATATTGTGAAAGATAATGTTACGCCGAGTAAATTGATACCTAACATGTCACGCTTCAAAATTGCGCCTCGTGGAATGGCATCAAACTTTTACCCTCAAAAATCTCCATAGGCGATGTTTAAAAAATTCTACAGGTTGCATATTTTGCGTTACAGAGGAGGTCTACGGCTATAATTATTGCTCTCGCTCTACCGATCGCGGCGATACCTCACATGTGTGGTTTGACCACCGTTTTCATATGCGGGCGCTACTCACGTATGTGTTCGCTTCTGCGCACGAGCTCGTCGGGACGGGGCGCTTTAAAAAAATATTTTTTTCTTTTTCTTATTTCTTTTTCTTGATTTTATTTATTTTTACACTGTTTTTTTTTAAAAAATTTAATTGGCTCACTTTTATTCCTATTACAAAGAATGTAAACATTCCTTGTAATAGAAAAAAGCATGACAGGTCCTCTTAAATATGAGATCTGGGGTCAAAAAGTCCTCAGATCTCATATTTGGACTTCAATGAAAAAAAATAAAATAAAATAAAAAAAAATGTCATTTGAAAAAATGACATTTGAAAATTCCTCTTTAAGAGGTATGGGCGGAAGTGACGTTTTTGACGTCGCTTCCGCCCTCCTATGGTATAGAGATGAGTGGCGGCCATCTTAGCATCACTCATCTCTATGCACAGGAGGGGAAAGGACCGATCGCCTCCGCCGCTGCCGACGGTTCCGGTAAGCAGCAGAAGGCGCGGGAGAGCGGCGGGAGGGGGGGCACCTCTCCCGCCGCCGATAACGGTGATCTCGCGGCGAATACGCCGCGATGACCACCATTATTGGAATGCCGACCGGCGCCTGAAGAGATGGATATCTCGGTTGTGGCAGCAGCTGCTGCCGTTACCGAGATATCCCTCTTCAAAAAAGGGACGTACATCGTTGTGCGCCGGTCGGAAAGTGGTTAAAGATATATTAAATTCTAAAATTATAACCAAACTTTCCTATAGTATCAATTCTCAATGACTGATCTACATACTCCATCCAGTTACACTCATGCATGTATAAAATGGTGAGACTTCACCTTATCTGGAGGTGTGAAAATTAGAACTACCCTACCAAAAGTTTATGCAAGTTTATGCAAATGCAGAGGCATTTATAATTTCATTACAGTCATCACCTTCGTAAGTGGTCTACTTAAGCTTCTTAAAATCAGTTTATCTCACTTTGCAGCAAGTCTTTTTCTAACAAAAGCTTTGGTGCCCAAAATGTTGGCACACATTTTTGCTGCATGCATTATGCTGTAAGCTTAACAGTCCTTATATGTGGTGGCTGCATTGGTTTTCTTTGTTCAGCCATTTTTCTTTATTTAATTTTCACCGGATCATCCTGCTAGTAACAGAATAGCACCCTTCTGTCCTAGGGTGACAATGCTTATTGACTATCCTGTATCTCTGAAAGAGCAATGTGGTCACCCTAGGACAGGACATAGAGGGGAGGAGCTTTGTAGTTCTAAAAAATAGCTTAGAACAATGTAACTGGCAGGAGTGCAGAATGAGCAGAGTACAGAAGATATCAGCTGACAAGATTTCTGGAAGGATCAACAGGTCTTTTTTATCTTATCCAAAAAATACTGTGTAGCAAAACACTTTAGGACCCCTTTCACATTGGGGCGATGTGGGCGTTAGCGGTTCCTGCTGTTATAGCGGCGCTTTTTGCCTGCTAGCAGGGTGATTTTAACCCCCGCTAGCGGCCGAGGAAAGGATTAATAGCGCCCGTTTTGTGGCGCTGCCGAAGCAATTTGCAGGCGCTTTGGCAGCGCTGCCCATTCATTTCAATGGGCAGGGGCGGTGGAGGAGGTGTGTATACACCGCTCCCGCACCACCCCAAAGATGCTGCTTGCAGGACTCATTTTCCTGCAAGCGCACCGCCCCAGTGTGAAAGCACTCTGGGGTGGCTGGAGAGGCACTTTACAGGCACTATTTTTAGCGCTAAAACGCCTGAAAAGCACCCCAGCGTGAAAGGGGTCTAAATGGTAGAATGAATAAAAATGGACCAAATAAGAAAAGTTTATTGTAAGTGTTTGCCTTCCCTTTTAATTGAGTAAATTTAACCTAAACCTTTCATCTAACACCAAGTTAAAGCTATCATGGTGGTAAATACGATAATATCACAGCAATAAATAGTATCACTGTGATGTAAGCAGTGATAATTCTATTATTAGACAAAAGCTTAAGCCTCGTACATACTATCAGTTTTTTTTTTGTTCAACCCAGCGGGCTGAACAAAAAAAAACTGAAGTGGTCAGGAGGAGATCCTGTACTAACAATCCACAGTGATCTCCGCCACTGAGCTATTGTGTTCTGACAGGGCACGCCCCCCCCCCCCCCTCCCCACCAGAACACAGTGGTCAGCACTCGCAGCCATTGGCTGCGAGCGCAGATCGGATACTGATCGGCAGACCTTTTTTGGGGCATGACCTTTTTCAGGGCATTTGAAGGGGTCAAAGGGGCATGCATGACCCCTTCTGTCAAAAGGGGTCATGCCCCTTTGACAGAAGCCGAACGTTCAGCCGGCTTCTGTTGTACTGGCTGCCATACACACGGGCCAAATGACGGCTGGTTAAACCGTCCGATATTGCCCGATATTTGGCCCGTGTGTATGGGGCTTTAGGCTCCCAGCAAATTCTCAACTATTGAGGAGGGTAAAATATAAATGATTAATTCCATAGCTAATGATGAACTGAGGCTCTTGAAGGTATGTGGTCCCAACGGACCAACGGATCAAGACTGGAGCTGAACCAGTAAGTGTCATGTCTTCGAAGGGTGGCCATGGGTACCCCTTCCCCCCCCCCCCCCCACATACCTAATTTCCCATCTTCCTCCTTAACCACTTCCTACCCCGCCCATAGTCAAATGACATCCACAGGAGGGATTTCCCATCCTGGGCGGGCATCATATGACGTCCTGGGCTTCCCGTCCGTCTAGGGGGCGTGCGCCGTACGCATCACTTGTGAGCTGATTTGCGTGCCCGGCGGCCGCGATGTACATCGGGCACCCACGATTGCCGGTAACGTGGATCTGTGACCAATCGTGTGTGCCCAGTACAGAGGAACACTGAACTGTATAAATGTTAATGGTCCCAAAATAGTGTCAAAATGTTCCAATGTGTCCGCCACAATGTCACAGTCACGATAAAAATCGCAGATCCCGCCATTTAAAAAAATAAAAATAAATGCCATAAATCTATCCCGTATTTTGTAGACGCTATAACATTTGCGCAAACCAATCAATATATGCTTATTGCGCTTTTTTTTCCCAAAAATATGTAGAAAAATACATATCGGCCTTAACTGAGGAAAAAATCTGTTTTGTTTTTTAAAAAAAAATGGGATATTTATTATAGCAAAAAATATTGTGTTTTTTTCAAACTTGTCACTCTTCTTTTGTTTATAGCGCAAGAAATAAAAAACGCAGAGGTGATCAAATACCACCAAAAGAAAGCTCTATTTGTAGGGAAAACAATTATAAACATTTAATTTGGGTACAATGTTGCATGACCGCGCAATTGTCATTCAAAATGCGACACCACTGAAAACTGAAAATTGGCCTGGGCAGGAAGAGGGTGAAAATGCTCGGTTTTGAAGTGGTTAATTACCTTCCTCCTCTTTGATGGTTCTCCTTAGGCTACATTCACACGGCCATAAAGAAATTAAAAAAAAACTGCATTTACAAGCGTTTTTATATGAACGCAGCTGCATTGTTTTTAATGGAGACATTCACATAGGTGCCTACACATCCACAGAATGACAGCGTCTACACCATTTTCCTTTTCTACCTGGGCTGCATTGATGTAATCTACTCATCGATGGGCTAGACTTTGCATGAGGCAGCAGATTACTGCCTTTCCACAAAGTAGAGTGTAAACAACAGATTTTCCTCCCTGGAACATAGAAGATAAAGGTTGTGTCCTGGTGGAGACGGATAAATACAAGCTGTCATAGCGCAGCTGGAATGTAAAGCCAGAGTCTCTGAGTGGGGGCACACAAGGGAGTCTGTATGCACATCACAGAGCACAACTTAATGTTATAGCTTAGTTAATAAAAGGCGGTGCAACAAAAGATTTTTTTTTTTTTTTTTTTTACAGACGTTTCTATCTGAAACTGGTACAGGGCATACGTACTATCCAGTTGTCAGTAGACAAAGATGACCACTCTAGTGTCTGTAAATTCTGAGCCAAATGCGTCTATATAAAATAAATAAATAAACCTTCCTGGAGTTTGGCCCAAATTGCCTCTGCAATGTTACATGCATCAAAGAACATTGTGAATAAAACACTGAATAGAGCATACAAAAGACACCATCTCCATCCTTATCACTGTAACCCAACTGCAGCTCCTCCACACACACACACACACACACACACACATACACTTTAGCAGTCTATGTATAGAAAGCTATAATACAAGAAGTGCTGTAACTAATAAGCAGATGAGTGGTTGTACCCAGTTAGCTAGGTGTCCCTATCCAGTGGTTACCAGTCACATAGCTAGATGTGTCTGTCTACTGATCGTATAATTAGGTTTGTATATCTCATGGTCATCAGTTAGACAGTAAAGCGGGCCATAGACTATTCAAATCTCGGTCGATCAACTTGAGTACAACCAGCATGTCAGATTTTACATGCGATTATTGCTAGTGGCTATTATAGCCACTAGAAATATTCACGGGGGGGCGTAGCGGGCTGTTCCCACTGGAGAACACAATGGCTCCATGGGAGGGATTCCCCCATCAACGCTGACTGTGCAGATGGGGGAAATCTAGGAATTTTGCAGAAAAGAAATTCGCTCCATCTATGGCCAGCGTCTATCCAGTGGAAACATAAGCTAGGTGCCTTTCTCTAGTTGTCTCTATCCAGTGAAACTCTCAGCTGGGTGATGTTTTAGAGTTGTCTGGCCATACATTGAACACATTTCATCCAGTTCCTGATGAACCAGCTAAAATTTGAGCTACAGTCTAAAAATTGAGGTCGCCGGGCAAAATATTGTTGGCTGAATAATGCCTGTATCTAATTAGATGCAGGTACTGTCCGCTATCCGAATACAACAGCTGGCAATGTAGACCCCCCCAATCAATGCTGTTTAATAGTTAACATAGTCGTGTCTATTTAATGCATAGTGCATTTAATGCATCAGCATAGTGCCTTTCTCTTGTGTAATCAGACAGCTTGGTATATCAGTCATGTGCAAGCGTCCATTGTCAGGTGAATATCCTGTGGTTATGGTGATTATTCACCAGTCATCACATAGATAAAAAGGTGAGACTATCCAATGGTCAACAGTCAGGCACCAAGGAATGGTCATCCAGTGGTCATCTATTACAAAAAACAAACTGTGCTCTGCTACTGTAGGAATGGTGTTATTTGCATGGGGAGCTGTATTGGATTTCCACTAGACATGTGCTCAGCATCATATCCAGAGGTTGTCTTTAGGAAATAGACATATGAGTGCTGTCAGCATTGCTGCAGAGGTTGGGGTGGAGGGTCAGCCTGTCAGTGATCAGACCATACGCTGCACACTGCATCAAATTGGTCTGCATGGCTGTTGTCCCAAAAGGAAGCCTCTTCTAAAGATGATGCACAAGAAAGCCCGCAGTTTGCTGAAGACAAGCAGACTAAGGGCATGGATTACTGAGATACGAGCACAGTCCTATCCCAAATTACATCTGTCAAATCAACATCTATGTATGTGTGGGCTACACTGGATGTGAGGGCACTTTATTTGTCGATCCCCCACAGCGCTGGATTGCAGGCCATCCGATATCATCTTCAATGCTATAGCTCCTATTTTTAGGAGCTACAGAAGTTTATTTTGTTAAGCGTTGAGCTCTTATTAAAGCACAATTATTTTGTATTCAATGGCGTGTATTATCCCAGCGCTGTGGGGTGTCGATGGGTGCTAGATTCTCACCATCCATGGCGAATCTCTACATGGGTTGGTGGGAGGAACAATTTTTGTTCTCTCCCAGAAACCTCTTTGCCAGGCAGATTGTATGGTATGGTCGCTATATAGATGACCTCGTGATGGTGTGGGATGGTGACACTATAGGATTGCATGCATTTTGGAAATGCCTTAATGACAATCAGTTAGATTTGCATTTTTCATTTGAGCATGATGCTTTCAGTATCAACTTTTTAGACATCACCCTAAAGGGCGATCCAACTACGGGTAATGTTTCAACATGCACCTATAGGAAACCATGCTCTGGTAACACTACACTTTTTGCAGCCAGTTGTCATCCATCCCACAACATCAATGCCATCCCTTAAGGAGAGTTTATTCGAGCCAAACGTTGTTCAACAGACTCAGCCTTTGAGCTGGAATGCAAGGTCATTCATTAGCGCTTATTGGACCGAGGTTATAACAAATCTGTTATACACCAAGGACTGGAAAGGGTTTTGATAATGGACAGAGTGGAATTACTGTCAGATAAGCCTAAAACCAAGAGAGAGTATAAAAATAAGAATAAATCCTATAAACCTTACAACTCTAGGGATAGAAGAACGGGCAAACCTATTACGTTTGTAACTACATTTTCCCAAGAATATCATCAAATAGTCAGAATAATAAAAAAGAATCTGCCAATACTGTATACAGATAACATTGGGATATTGCCAGCAGGTTGCCATTTTTCTAGCCGACTTGCGCACACATTAGGGACTGCACTATCACCCAGTCTTTTCTAAATCTAATGCAAACCCACCTGGCTCTCCTATCCTGGTATTTACCCGTGTAATACAAAAACCTGTAGGTGCTGTAATTTGTGTCTTATGGGTAAAACATTTGTTGCCACAGATGAAGAGTTCATTATACAGCAATATATAAACTGTGGCACAAACTAGGTAATTTACCTGATCACCTGTATTTCATGCAGCCTCCAATATGTAGGTTGTACCACATGTCCTTTCAGAGCCCGTATAGGGGAACATTACTGTGACACAAATAACCCAAATTCTAGAAATATTTAGAATGGAACACATCACTTTAGAGAATCTCATCAGGGCGATCTTTCCTCATTTTGCTTCGGAGGAATAGAACGGTTGTCGTACTTGCCCAGAGGAGGTGACAGGGAGAAGGCTACTGGGGAGAGAAGCATGGTGCATTTTTAGATTAAAAACTAGATCGCCTCAGGGGTTAAACCTGAGGTGGGATCTGGACTTGCACTTCCATTAAGAATGCCTCTCTATCTTTTGCTTTCTCTCTTCTGTTTTTTTTTCTCCACATACCTGGATTATTATTTTCATCTTTTTTATTTAATGTTTTTTTTAATTTTATGGTGTGCTTTCTTATGCATAAGTCTATACGTGTATGAATGTATGCGCGTGTGTACATACATGTGCATATTATCAAAACAAGGTGTGTAAAAATTTGTGGCATACACATGGATCACCCTATATGTATTGCAGCTGATTCTCTTTTTTGGATAATTGCCTGCGGTCAAGTAAAACAATCAATGGGTGGAGCCTGTGATCTTTAGCACTCCTATTAATTTAAAAGTTTTATGTCTGTAATGTGGTTATGACGAAGGCCTTATAGGCTGAAACGCGTCAACTGACTTAATCTGCGTTTATTCACTGTGGCTATTCAAGAAAATAAAGGAATTTTAAGCACAACAACCAGAGTGTGGATCATTTTTTCCACCATGTCCTGTGGTTTGATGAGACCAAGATAAACTTATTTGGTTCAGATGGTGTCAAGCGTGTGTGGCGGCAACCAGGTGAGGAGTACAAAGACAGGTGTGTCTTGCCTACAGTAAAGCATGGTGGTTGGAGTGTCATGGTCTGGGGCTGCATGAGTGTTGCCGGTACTGGGGAGCTACAGTTCATTGAGGGAACCATGAATGCCAATGTGTACTGTGACATACTGAAGCAGAGCATGATCCCCACCCTTCGGAGACTGGGCCGCAGGGCAGTTTTCCAACATGATAACGACCCCAAACACACCTCCAAGATGACCACTGCCTTGCTAAAGAAGCTGAGGGTAAAGGTGATGGACTGGCCAAGCATGTGTCAGAAACCATGAATCAAACTGAGACAGAAGTACAGTTAGACTGGGTTCACACTGGAGCAACTTGTCAGGCGACTTAGCCGCCTGACAAGTCGCGCTCCATCCTGTACAATGGAACCGTTCTAATAGGAGCGGCACAAGTCGGTCCGACTTAGAAAAAGGTTCCTGTACTACTTTTGGGGCGACTTCAGGCGACTTGTATTGACTTCTATACAGAAGTAATTTTGCAAGCCGCAGCTGAAGTCGGATGCAGGTAGCCTGAGGCAGTCGCACTGCAAGTCGTGCTGCCTCAGTGTGAACCGACCCATAAATCACACTTGTTTAATAATGATAAAAAAAAAGGTAAACAGTGTAAAGTAGTCAAAACATAGCCAGAGTTCAGAAACCGGAACGGATAGTCAGACAAACCAAAACGTCAGGGAGCCAGAGAACAGTGTAGTAGAACAGCAAGCAGGATCTGGAGCCAGAAGGAATGTCAGCCAAGCAAGTCTTTAACAGGAACACAGGAGAGCGTCTCTAGAGATGTGACCAAGGTGAAGGCAGAGATCATCTGGACTGGACAGCTTTAGTAGGCAGGACTGACGAGCAGGATATCATCAACAGGTAAGTCACTGTGGAGAGCTAGGAGCTGGCAATTAGCCGACAACTGAGCGGCCAGCTCAGAGAAGGAAGGGCTGAGCCCAGCCCTAACAGCATGTCTCCAGACCTAAACCCTATTTAGCATCTGTGGGGCATCCTCAAACGGAAGGTGGAGGAGCGCAAGGTCTCCAACATCCACCAGCTCCGTGATGTAGTCATGGAGGAGTGGACGAGGACTCCAGGGGCAACCTGTGAAGCTCTGGTGAACTCCATGCCCAAGAGGGTTAAAGCAGTGCTGGAAAATAATGGTGACCACACAAAATATTGACACTTTGGGCCCAATTTGGACATTTTCACTTAGGGGGTGTATCTTTTGTTGCCAGCGGTTTAGACATTAATGGCTGTGTGTGGAGTTATTTTGAGGGGGCAGCAAATGTGTAAATGTACAAGCTGTACACTCACTACTTTACATTGTAGCAAAGTGTAATTTCTTCAGAAAGTGTAATTTCGTCACGTGAAAAGATATAATAAAATATTTACAAAATTGTGAGAGGTGTACTCACTTTTGTGAGATACTGTGTATATATATATATATATATATATATATATATATATATATATATATATATATATATATATATATATATATATATATATATATATATATATATATCTTTTGTTTTTTCCATGCAGGACATCATTATTGGAGTGCTGCTTGGCCCATGAATGGTTCAACGAAATAGGTAGCACTGAGATTAGTCCAGACTTTAAATACATATAATTATTGAAAACTGCCTTAGCATCAGCTTATTGGGCTGGTCAGTTATAAATGAGCATTTTCTGTCTAGTCTACTAAGCTTTTACCATGCTGAAGAATCTGTTGGCACAGTATGAATAAGTTGATAATGATCACAGCCTTGCTGGCTGTCAGTGACCAACTATCCCTACTCTGGCTGATTGTGTGTTCAGTGAAAAGCTGCCATATGGTCAATGAGATGATCACAATCCATTTCACTCACAGGATTCGGCCTAGCTACCGTAGTAATCACAGCTTTAGATGCCTT
Source organism: Lithobates sylvaticus (assembly GCA_028564925.1). NCBI lineage: Eukaryota > Metazoa > Chordata > Amphibia > Anura > Ranidae > Lithobates > Lithobates sylvaticus. Next base: position 230,253,303 of record CM053026.1, read on the forward strand.
ATGCCACGTACACACGGTCGGAATTCTCGTCGGAAAAAGCTCTGATGGTTTTCCCGTCGGAATTCCGATGGAATTTCGCTCAAACTGTCTTGCCTACACACGGTCACACCAAATTCCGACGGTTAATAACACCGCTCCTTAAAAAACGTTTGACTGCACTATAAAAAGAGAAGTTCAATGCTTCTGAGCATGCGTCTAATTGTTTCCGAGCATGCGTCGGAATTTTGCATGTCGTAATTGCCTACACACAATCGGAAAATCGGATAGAAAGGTTTTCCGTCGGAAAAATTAAGAACAGGTTCTCAATCCAAAGTCCGTCGGAAATTCCGACAGAAAAAGACCGATGGGCATACACACGGTCGGAAAATCCGATGAAAAGCTCCCATCGGACTGTTTCCATCGGAAATTCCGACCGTGTGTACGCGGTATTAGATGTATCTAGCAAACCACAGGTCCCGTTCCTGAAAAATAACCAACTGAAATACAAAATATTTTTTGTACACATTCTCACTGTGTAAAATTGCCTTGTTACACAAAGCATTTGGGAAATACATGACTTGAGTCTATGGTGACTATACAGTAGATTTTTATGTATGTCTGTGCAGTAGCCGAGAGCTACAGTACAGAAGCTACAATATAACTTATCCTCTGTTTACACAGCATGGCTGATAACCTTCTGTCTTCAGCAGGGTTTCGATATGCCTACCTCTGGTAGCCCTGACCCTGGTGTATTTGTGCACATACTGTACTGTATTTATTGATGGTAAATCACAAGACACTGTCCATTTCCAATCCAAAGGTGGTCTAGAGTTGGTCATAGAAATGCTTGGTGTATTGAAGGGCTGTAAACGTCTTACAACTATTGATTTATATCTGAGATTATAACAAGTAATTCCATATATTATATGTAATAACTTTTTATGAGTTTGCATGCGGATTGTTTCAGTGGACTTTAAACATGACTTATTCTATATGGCACAACATGTTCTACTTTGAAGCATATATTAGATCTTGGCAGTGGAAACAATGTAGGGCAAAGCAACAGGTTTACTTTAATCACTTCAATACTGGGCACTTACTGGGCACTTATGTCCCCTTCCTACCCAGACCAAATTTTCAGCTTTCAGTGCTCTCGCACTTTGAATGCCAATTACCCTGTCATGCTCAACACTGTACACAAACAACATTTTTATCATTTTTTTTACACAAATAGAGCTTTCTTTTGGTGGTATTTAATCACCACTGGGTTTTTTATTTTTTGCCATGTTCTGGGAGTACTGTGAATATTTAGCAAGAGGCATAGCGAGTTTTTTTAAGTTGTATTTTTTTTCCCACAATTCTTGGGAAAATTAAGAAATTAGTTTTATTTTTACACCAAAGTTATTTCTTACACACAGCATATGCATACCTCTAATTACACCCAAAAATACATTCTACTACTCCTCCCGAGTATGGCGATACCACATGTGTGAGACTTTTACACAGCCTGGCCACATACAGAGGACCAACATGCAGGGAGCGCCATCAGGTATTCTAGGAGCATAAATTACACATCTAATTTCCTGACTACCTATCAGTTTTAAAGGTCCTGCAGGTCCCACAAAAGGACCCCATTTTGGAAAGCAAACACCCCAACATATATTCTAAAAGGCACGGGCTGCAGATAGATACTCGAGGAACTATGATGGGCTGCAGATAGGTAATCAGGTAATCTGATGGGCTGGAGACAGGTACTCGAGTAATCTGATGGTCTGCAGATAGGTACTTGGGTACTCTGATGGGCTGCACATAGGTACTCGGGTACTCTGGGCTTGTGACAGGTACCATGGGATCACTGTGACCAATCACAGAGTTCACTTCAATAGTACACAATAGATGGCTTGAATGAAAGCCATCCATTGTGTATTATTGTCATGTGATCTGCTGTGATTGGTCACAGTGATCACATGGTACAGGCAGCAGCTGGTACACTGATCAGATCGCCAGATCAGGTGACAGATCGCGCCCGGAATGGTGAATGTCCTGCACTGCCATCATTTGACAATAGGATGGGTGGGAACTAGTTAATGATCATCTCCAATATATACCAAACGCCCCTTTTTTCCCAGTTACTTGGTTTTACTGCCTGTATGGCATTGGATACCTGAGTGGCCAATCACCAGGCACAAACACTTGCATGTGAGTGGACTCACACTGTGTTGCCTTAAAGTGATTGTAAAGCTTCAAATATAAAAACAAAAAATAACAAACACGTCATACTTACCTCCACTGTGCAGTTCGTTCTGCACAGATTGGCCTTGAACACCGACTTCTGGGGTCCCTCGGCAACTCTTGCGGCTCCTCCCTGCATCAGATAACCCCCTAGGAGAAGCGCTCTCCCAGGGGGGTTACCTTGCGGGCGCACTCCTGAGTCCAGCGTTTATAGCCGCTGAATGTATGACTCAGCCCTCATTGGATTTGATTGACAGTAGTGGGAGCCAATGGCTGCGCTGCTATCAATCTATCCAATCGAGTGCTGGAACCCCGCGCATCCTCGCCATTGGAAATTCCAGGGCTCAGGTAAGTAAAATGGGGGGGGGGGGGGCTGGTCACTGCCAGGTGTTTTTCACCTTAATGCATTGGATGCATTAAGGTGAAAAACAGGATAGTTTACAGCCCCTTTAACCACTTGACCTCCAGAAGGTTTTACCCCTTTATGAGCAGAACATTTTTTGCTATTCAGCACTATGCTATTTTAACTGGCAATTGCGTGTGCAAAGAACTGTACGCAAAATAATTTTTTATCATTATTTTCACACAAATAGAGCTTTCTTTTGGTGGTATTTGAACACCTCTGGGTTTTTTTGTTTTTTGCAATATAAACAAAAAGCTACTTTCTGTTATAAAATCTAATTTCTTCATAAATTTAGGCCAAAATATATTCTGTTACATGTCTTTGGTAAAAAAAAAAAAAAATCTTAGTAAGTGCATATTATTTGGTTTGTGCAAAAGTTATAGCGTCTACAAACTATGGTATACTGTATATACGGGAATTTATGCAGCTATGACACTATACTAGTAATGGTAGTGATTAGCGACTTCGATAGTGTGGAAGGCAATCTGGCGCTAGCTGATGCTGGCTGGGAGGTACACTAACATTAATAATGACACTAATACAGGAATCAGTGCTAATACTGTACACTGTCATTGTACTAATGACACTGGTTGGGAAATGGCTAACATTTAGGAGTGATTAAAGGATTAACTGTGTGTCTGACAATGTGTAAAGTGTGTAATGTGTGCTGCTTTTACTTACCTATCTGGTTGTTTTTTTCGAAGCACCCAGATCGCTGTTCCCTGTACACAGTTTTTGTAAATGTGTGTGATTGGCCACAGCCGATCAGCTGACTTCAGCCAAAATCATTGGCTGAAATCAGCTGCCAAACCGGAAGAAAGGCCGAAACGTACAGGTATGTCACCAGGGACCAATGTGAGTTTGCAATGTACAGGGATAGGGACAATTGTAGATTCTCACTCAGGTTGAACTGGATGGACTTGTGTCTTTATTCAACCTTACTAACTATGAAACTATGAAACTATGAAGCCTTAAGGTTTTGTGCCAATATTGACTGGTATTTGGAACTGTTCATAATTCCCTCTATCTTGATTAAGGCCCCTGTTGCAGCTGAAGAAAAACAGCCCCAAAGCATGATGCTGCCACCACCATGCTTTACGGTGGGTATGGTGTTCTTTTGGTGATGTGCATTGTTTTTGCACCAAACATATCTTTTGGAATTATGGCCAAAAAGTTCTACCTTGGTTTCATCAGACCATAACACATTTTCCCACATGCTTTTGGTAGACTTCAGATGTGTTTTTGCTTAATTTAGCCGGGCTTGGGTGTTTTACTTCATAAGAAAAGGCTTCGGTCTTGCCACTCTACCCCAAAGCCCAGATATATGAAGAATACGGGAGAGATTGTTGACATATGTACCACACAGCCAGTACTTGCCAAATATTCCTGCAGCTCGTTTAATGTTGCTGTAGGCCTCTTGGCAGCCTCCCTGTCCAGTTTTCTTCTTGTCTTTTCATACATTTTCGAGGGACGTCCAGTTCTTGGTAATATTTACTCTACTTGATGACTGTCTTCACTGTGTTCCATGGTATATCTCAGGCCTTGGAAATTCTCTTGTACCCTTCTCCTGACTGATACCTTTTAACAATGAGATCCCTCTGATGCTTTGGAAGCTCTCTGCGGACCATGGCTTTTGCTGTAGGATGCGACTAAGAAAATGTCAGGAAAGACCTACTAGAACAGCTGAAATTTATTTGGGGTTAATCAGAGGCACTTTAAATGATGGCAGGTGTGTACTGACTCATATTTAAGATGAGTTTGAATGTGATTGCTTAATTCTGAACACATCTACATCTCCAGTTGTAAGAGGGTGTACACACTTATGCAATCAATATTTTTTTATTTTTTTTATTTTTACTCCCCTTAAAAAAATGTAAGTTTGTTTTTCAACTGAGTTGTACAGTTTATAGGTCACATTAAAAGGTAGAAAAAGTTCTGAAATGATTTATCTTTGTCTCATTTTTTTACATCACAGAAACCTGACATTTTACCAGAGGTGTGTAGACTTTTTATAGCCACTGTACATGTACGTGATCCAGCCTGCCTGTGCCGACCTCCTGCAGTGAGTCGGCAAGTGGTGAAAGCTTCATAAAAAATCTATTTTTCAAAGCAGTTGTTTTTTTTGTTCTTTTTGCAATAACATGATGTAGGTGGAGGTTAAGTTGACAATAGCTTTCACTTTGTTCACACTGTAAAGAGATCCGGAGGAGGTTTCAGCCAATCACAGACTGTGTCACGCCCCTTCCAGCCTGTGTTTATGGTGTGCATGTGCTGGGACTAAAGCCCCATACACGGTCGGATTTTCCGATGGAATCTGTCCTATCGGACAATGTTGTCGGAAATTCCGACCGTGTGTAGGCTCCATCGGACATTTTCCATCGGATTTTCCGACGGACAAAGTTTTATCTCCTGCTCTCAAATTTTTCCGACAACAAAGTCCTATCGGACTTTTTCCGATCGTGTGTAGCGAATTCCGACGGACAAAGTGCCACGCATGCTCAGATCACATTACAAGACCAAAGCTAATGGCTACTAGCCTCTACGTAGTCCCGTAGTAGGCAACAAACGTCACCACGTTCAGAATGATCAGATTTTCAGACAACTTTGTCCGACCGTGTGTATGCAACACCAGTGTCGGACAAAATCCGTCGGAAAAAATCTGATGGATTTTGTGGTCGGATTTTCCGACCGTGTGTACGGGGCATAACAGGGAGGTGAAACCAACATCACTTAGCATCTTGTATCCCGCCCCCATAGTGAGGACATGAAAGAGGTGGGAGTGTCATTTTCCAATGTGTAAACACTATAGTCACATGGGCTAAACAGATACAAAAAATAGCAAATGAACAGTTTGCAAGATAACTGAAACTGGAGCATGCTCAGTAGATGTCAACAGCTGGTCTACACAATCTTAGGTTGCAGCAGAGACACAGACAAGAAGGGAGGGACAGTGAACAAGATCAGCAAGGATTTTTGCAGTCTACAGAAAACAAATGCTCTAGTGGATGGATGAATACGAACACAATGTAATATAACATGTACTGACAGTTTTTGATGATTTGGATTTAATGACACTTTCATCTATCTAAAAAAATAAAAATAAACCTAATTTGCCTTCTGATGTAAAAAAAAACAAGAACAGCAAATAATAAGAAACTTTCCTAGGGCGTAGGAGATATTACCCGATATGCCCGATGAATAAATATGGGACTCTGTCAGTAGCCTGATATTACACATTTTATTTTCGCAATGGAAGTGCTTTTTACGAGCTCTGCTTTAATAATGTCCAGCTGCTACCACCCCTGTTCATCTAGCACTGATCTCTTGAAGCTCAAAGCTTTTTGTACACCGAGTTCTTGCTCAGTGTACAAGAAAAAGAGAAGGGGCCTTTTCCGTCTGCCCTCTTCATTCTCTTGGAATCCTTCTCACTGAACTTTTCTGGTTTCCATGGAAATCGCAGTATTCTCAGTGTTAAAATATTCAGAGTGAGAGCAAGAGCTCTGAAGATCACACAGCAGATGCTGCAATGCTGAGGCAGACAGAGCTCCGTACGCAAGCACTGCTCCTACGCACAACATAATCAGACTGGAAGTGCGCCCCGTACACGCACACCCACCCACCCACCCACATGCACACAAACGTTGCCTACTTGTACTTCCTGCATGAGCATCTACACAATGACCACATGCACCCTGGAATTTAATATGGACTTTCAGTTATTACGTATAAACATTGACAGCGAATGTCCAATGTGATTTGCCCTGCTTGAAGATAACATACAGACAGATAGATATACAGACAGACAGATTTTATGTCTGTGATTATAAAGTAATTTTTTGTGTCTATTATGTTTTGTAGAATATTCTTTCTACAAATACTCTCATATTTGAAGCGGAACTTCGATCCACCTCCTTAAATGGCTCTGGCCCCAAGCACCGCCAATATGGTGCGTGTGCAGATGGGCCCACAGGTTCTGTCCGGGCTCCAGCTTTACTATCATTATTCTTTGTATGTGTGCGGCAAAACCTGCGCATGCGCAGATCACAGGAACTCCGGTGCATGCGCAGATGTGCTGGGGGGGGGGGGGGGGGGAGTGAGAAAGTCTTGCCTTGACAAGAAGAGTGGAAGTGCTGCCTTGCAGTACAAATAAAGTCCTTTAAAAAATAAATAAAAATATGTCCATTAGTAAGGGGGAGGAAAACTTCACAGATAGAGGGAAGGTCTGCTTTAACAGGGATAGCCCTGCAGAGCCGATCCTAATTTATCTGTGCATAGGATGTACAGTGGGGAAAATAATTATTTGATTCCCTGCAGATTTTATAAGTTTGCCCACTTACAAAGAAATGAAGGGTCTATCATTTTTTATCATAGGTGTACTTTAAATGATAGAGACATAATATCAACCAAAAATCCAGAAAAAAACACACACAATACAAATGTTATAAATTGAGTTGCACTTCAGTGAGTAAAATAAGTATTTGATCCCCAAGCTAAACAAAACGTAGTACTTGGTGGAGAAACCCTTGTTGGCAAGCACAGAGGTAAGACGTTTCTTGTAGTTGGTTACCAGGTTTGCACACATCTCAGGAGGGATTTTGGTCCACTCTTCTTTACAGATCTTCTCTAAATCCTTTAGATTTCTTGGCTGTCGCTCGGCCTTCAAAATTTCAGCTCCCTCCATAAATTTTCTATAGGATTAAGGTCTGGAGACTGACTAGGTCACTCCATAACCTTAATGTGCTTCTTCTTTAGCCACTCTTTTTATTATCTTGGCGGTATGTTTTGGGTAATTGTCATGCTGGAAGACCTATCCACGACCCATCTTCAATGTTCTGGCTGAGGGAAGAAGGTTCTGATCCAAGATTTTACAATACATGGTCCCGCCCATTGGCCCCTCAATGCAGCAAAGTCTGTCTGTACCTTTAGCAGAGAAACTGCCCCAAAGCATTATGTTTCCACCTTCGTGCTTGACTGTAGGGATGGTGATTTTAGGGTCATAGTCTGCATTTTTATACAACCCCACCTGTGCCTTAGTCCTGGAACACCTGCAACTCCTGCAAGTTTTTGGGATTTAAAGGACCAGGGTTTGTGTTTGAACTGGGCTCCTTGCTGATTGGCTGCATGCCCTGATCGAATGGAAATTTCCTAACATTCCTGTTTGAGAGAAGCCGATTGTTGGAGTGACTTCTCTCTAGAATGGCCATCAATGGATCAAAATTCCCTGTTCTGCTGAACTGGCTGAATTTTGATTCATCTATGGCAAGCTTAAAGTGTTTCTTAAGGCGTAAGGTTTTTTCATAGAATGAATGAAGGTAAAAAATATTTTCTGTGCAGCAGCCCCCCCCCCCCTCAATACTTACCAGAGCCCCATGGCTGAAACAGTCACAATCCCATCCAGTGAGCCAATGAGGGAAGAGAGGGGCGGGCTGAGCTGCGGCTCTGTGTGCGAATGGGCACACAGGGCAGCGGCTCGGAAACTAGCCTGCTTGGGTGCCCCCCACAGCAAGCTGCTTGCTGTGGGGGCACTCCACAGGAGGGAGGGCCAGGAGCTCCAAGAAGAGGAGGCTCAGAGCTGCTCTGTGTTATAATACAAGAAAATCTACTGGAAAAAGCAGTGAACCAATTACATAGGAAGGAAGTGAAGATTATTCTGTGCATTGGGGCAGAATTTATATATTTTGTCAGTTACTGAAATTTGGAGCTGTTAATTTTGAGTAACTTGAAGATAAATGGAAAACTCTGGACAGCCGCACTCCAAAGATTTCTTATGCCTTTTATTGAAAAATCGGGATCACACTGTACAAGCCACAGCAAAGCGATACAAAAAGGACTGACGCATTTCACACTACGAAATGTGCTTACTCATAGCTCATCAGCTATGAGTAAGCACTTTTCGTAGTGTGAAACGCGTCAGTCCTTTTTGTATTGTTTTGCTGTGGCTTGTACAGTGTGATCCCGATTTTTCAATAAAAGGCATAAGAAATCTTCTTTGAAGGGCGGCTCGCCCAGAGTTTTCCATTCATCATCATTTTATACATGCATTTGCCAGCACCTGGGGCTCTTCACTTCTAGAGAAGAAGTTTTTGTTTCGGCGGACCTGCTTGAAGCGTTGGTACCCCCTTCTCCAAAAAGTAATTTGCACAACAATGATTTTACCTTTTTATATCATTTTTATTTTTGTTTTTGTATAAATGTGGAGTCTGCCCTTAAATGCACAATCTTTAGGAATTAAAAAATACAAATCTGTACCTTATTTTCAAATTGGTTTGTCTGCAGCATAATCCAGATATGTAAACATTTGATTGAGACATTCTTTAGTGTTATTTCTAAATGTATTTTCATTTTACTGACTTTATTTTACAGAAGTGTGTTTTTACATACAGCACTGCTTTGCTGAATGAATGCTTGACTCAGCAGGTAAAAACGCCTTTCATAATAGAGATCTTTGATCTTTTTAGTACATGTATCTCCAGTAGTTACATAAAGCAGTGCACACCTGCAACCAAACATTTACTGAATTTGGTAAATGCCTTATTTATGTACAGGGTAATTGAGTAATTGAGCACAGAAGATGTGTTTACTATATAAATCAAGATCTCTGTAATGACAAGCACACAGTGAACACGGCTAATTGAACTGCATGCAAGACATGGTATATCATTCATGAATCTCTGGGAGAGAAAACGTAAAAGGTACATTCCATTCGGAATTGAAAATTTAGCCTAAAATGTATGCAGGGAACACAGCTCATCTGCTCAGGGATTTCATTTTATTAATTCAGGCATTGCTATAGAGACACCCTACTCCCTTTTCTTGGCAATCTAAGAACCTTTTGGGTCCATTTACATTTTTCAGGACCACTGTGATGCATTAACACGTTTACAGTGGGTATAGAAAACAATCACTATGTTTTATCCATTTGTATTTACTAGTGCAACCTATAACAAGTGAAATATAGAACACTGAGTTGGAAAAAGGATCACCCCCTTATGCCAGTATTTTGTTGAACCAGCTTTTGCTTTAATTACAGTCTTTAGTCTGTTGGGATATGTCTCTACTAACTTTGCACACCTAGACTTTGCAAAATGTGCCCACTCTTTTTTGCAGAACTGCCCAAGTTCAGTTAAATGTGGTGGTGACCGTTTGTGGACTGCAGTCTTCAAGTCATTCCACAGATTTTCAATGGGGTTTAAGTCTGGGCTCTGACTAGGCCATGCAAGGACATTCACCTTTTTTTCCTTCAACCACTGTGTGCTAATTTTTGCTGTGTGCTTTGGGTCATTGTCATGTTGGAAGGTAAACCTTCTTCCCATTGACAACTTTCTGGCATAGGGCAGCGGATTTTCCTCAAGAATTTGACTGCATTTTGCCCCATCCATTTTGCCTTCTATCCTGACAAGTGCTACAGTCCCTGCTGCAGAGAAACACCCCCATAACAGGATATTATCACCTCATGCTTTACTGTAGAAATGGTGTTATTTGGATGGTAAGTGTATTGGATTTCCACCAGACATATCGTTAATGCCACGTACACACAGCCGGACTTTGCACCGTCCAAAACTCCGTCGGCATTACCGACGGAAAAAATAAGAACAGGCTCTCAATCTAAAGTCCGTCGGAAATTCCGACAGAAAAGTCCATACACACAATCGGAATATCCAATGAAAAGCTCCCATCTGACTTTTTCCATCGGAAATTCCGGCCGTGTGTACGTGGCATAAGTGTTGAGGCCAAATAATTCAATTTTAGTCTCATCTAACCACAACACCTTTTTTCCATGTGGCCTCAGAATCTTCAAGGTGCATTTAAGGTGGTCAGATAAGACTGAAATATTTGGACTAAAAAAAATAAAAAATAATTTGCAATGTGAATATGAGCTGTTGGAGAGCAGTAAAGAAAATATGTTGCTTTGTTCAAAGATTAGTTCAAATGCATCACATGGTACTAGACTAAAAAGAAAAGCAAATCATTTTAATACATCCCTAGTACAGAAAAATTTAAAAAAAATATATGGGGACACTTATTAAAGGAGAAGTCCAGCCTGAGCTTGTTTGGCTGGGCTTCTCCTATTGGTCACAGGGGTGCAATTCGTTTTGCACTCCTGTGACCCATTTTCAGCCGAGAGCGTTCTGAAGTCCGCTAGCTAGCTGCTGCCATAACAGCGATATTCGTCTTCAAAGTTAGGACGTATATCGGCGTGCGGCGGTCCAGAAGTGGTTAATCAAGCACAGACTTTGCTCTGATTTCAGCCTGCGATGAGTATAGTAAATGGTACAATAAAATGGGTCTTACGGTTGTGGCTTTTGGAAAATTTTACATTTTGGAAGTATTTTATAGAAGAGATTAAGCAAATGTGATCCTGAGTACCTGCGTGTTGAGCATGTATGCAGAGTGTTTTAATCGTCTTTCTGTGAGCCTGGTGGGTAATAGGAACCATCTTGTCTGCTCTATAGTTGACAGCTGTTTGTGACCTCTCGGTGTCTATAAGCTTCTTTTTATTCAACAATGTGGTGACAAGGGTGGGGACTCCATGGGAAATAGGCCTCGATCCAACATCTGGTCATATGTTTGTTGCTCATTTCTTGTGCTTAATTTCCAGCTTGGGCTAAAGTATCTGCCCTAATCTTGCCAATCAATGGTGTGTATAATCCTACACTGCGGAGAGCCTCACTGATGACTGTCAAGTATAAACTGGCATCAGTCAGGACCAGTGCCAGGTAGGGGCTAGTTTTTACTGGGTGTTGTGTTGTGATGATAAAGAACTGCTCAGATAAAAAGGAAGGCAGTACAGCATACAAAGGATTTCATCCACATAATCTCTAGTGACTGTACAAAAATGCTTGCACGGGGATTCACTTGATTTTCTCTATTTTGTCAAGCAGCAGGAAGTCAGATATCTTGATGATTTCCTGTGCCATGTACATGCAGACTCTTTTCTATTATTAAAGCTGAAGTCTGGGGAAAAAAAAGATTTACCCCTGCAGAAGGTCCCTCTTGCCACTGCAAGGGTTAATGTTTTGCTTTGCCTAGTGCAGTGATGGCGAACCTTGGCACCCCAGATGTTTTGGAACTACATTTCCTTTGATGCTTCACTACACTGCAGTGTGCTAGAGCATCATGGGAAACGTAGTTCCAAAACACCTGGGGTGCCAAGGTTCGCCATCACTGTCCTAGGGAATGATTAAAAGGGTGATATACCTTATTCCTCACTCCAGCAGGCTTCTTCCTCTGTGTCCGTCTGGGTATCGCGGCTCTGGCGCTGTGATTGGCCTGCACCAGTAACGGTACGCAGACTGATGCAGCGGCACATAGATGCCATTGCGTCAGTTTGCTCTAGTGCGCATGTGCCAATGTCATCGGCACATTCAGGGGACAGGGTAACAGTGCAGGTTTAGGATATATCCTGGTTAGCTACAGGTAAGCCTTAATATAGGCTTACCTGTAGCATAAAGTATAAAAATAGGGTTTATAACCACTTTAAGAGACCTCTTTAAGTGGTTTGTCTCGATCCTCCAACTGCCACTTTTGCTGGACAGCTTAGTTGAGACAAAAAACAGACTTTCTGGCTAAAATAAAGAGAAAAAGAAAACCAATGCAGTCACAATTGGTAAGCTGCAATACAGAATTATTTTTCTTTTAGATTTGACCCCCCCCCCCCCCCCCCTACCAAATTTGGAACCTTATATTTTTTTGGGGGGAGTGGGTGCCTACTTTTGGTAGCTGCACGCTCTCACTTCCGCACTTTGTCTGCAGGCTTCTGGGACACATCACAGGTCCCAGAAGGCTGCAGGACGATTCAGAAAGTACAGGGTGGAGCGTGCATACGCAATGGAAAGCTGCGTATGCAAGGAATCTCAGCCGGCTTCCCACAGTAAGCATGCCAGTGCCAAAGTCTGGCGATTAAACCGGCCCCGGGTGAGAACAGCGCTGGATCCCTGGACAGGTAAATGTCCCCTAATTAAAAATCAGCAGCTTTCTCTTTTATGTTTTTACTTAAATTTTTTTTCTCTCTATGGGAAGATCCTCTTTAAGTACTGAAGCTAGAGACAACCAGGCAACTGACGCTTTCAGTAAATTGTCAGCAGTGGCGCCTACATATTTTTTTAGTACAGATTAGTATTAAAACCCTCGTTGCTGTGTTGAGTTTGTAATAATCTCTATTCAGCCTCTTATCACACTGCTGGCTGAAAACAGTAGATCTATGCGGTGATGATTGGTTGCCAAAAATCATGTGATCTAGGCTGCCTAGACTAGGAGCTCAGGAACAGCAGATTTTTTATTTATAGCAAACAAGAGGCATCTAAAAAATAAAACCTGCATTGATTTGATAATGCTGGAATGTGCCTTACTGATTCACGTGAAATGTCATTTTAATAGTAGGTCCGTTTTTCAATTTGCAAAAGACTCCTTCACTAAGATATAAACAGTGCTATAATTCTTACTGAACTATAACAATTAATCATTGTCAAACGTGTTGTCAACATAGTTAGTTGCTATGGTTATAATACAAATGTCACACCTAAATGACCCCTACTGTGTATTTTTTATTAGTGCCTGCTTTGAAGCGCATATTTCAGTTACGTAGTTCCCACAAAGGTGCGTATTAGCTTTTCAAATCTGAACTGTTCCTGCTTGTTAGTTGCATGATTCTAATTACAATTCTATACAGCATATGTAAAGCGCTGCGTAAATTGATGGTACTATACAAGTACCTGTAATAAAATGTTACTCTGCAACTGAATTCTTCATTCATTTTGCAATAGAACTCCTGACTCCACTATCTAAGGACACATATAGGCCTCTTATGGTTGGGGAGCCGTAAAACCATGCAGTTGATCTGCATTTTACTATCCCCCAACCCCCCTTAAAAGGAGTTGTAAAGGTAGAAGGTTTTTTTTTATCTTGATGCATTCTATGCATTAAAGAGGGATTCCACCTAAAAAAAAGATTAAAAGCCAGCAGCTGGGGGCGTGGCTTGGCGCATGGAGAGGACAGACGTGTGAGAGCTCAGCTCCCGCTCCAGCGTCCACAAACGGCACACAGCACAGCCGCAAACAGCACCAGAAAACCTCCCCATGAGCAAGAGAGGTGGATGCAACACTCCCCGCACGGCGGGCCCGCAAAAATCGGCCGAAATCGGCGACTATTTCCCGCTGAAGGGAGCGAACAGCAAGGCCCCACCGGCTTCCAAGATGGCGGCGACCCGCGCGGCGGCGGGACATGCAGCCCACGCTGCATCTAAGGTACAGGCCTCACAGGCCTCACAACCACCACTATCTCCCTCCTCACCCCGATCCCCGGGCTCAAACCAGACTGCTCACAGAGCATCACCCCACTCGAGAATCCCCTCACCAGATACCTATAACCAGAAGGCCCAGTGGGACATGGAAAGCTACATTAAAGCTCTCCCTACCAAAGGGGACATTGAAGCCTATATAAGCAGACTAGAGAGGTCTTATAAGAGGGAGATTACAGAACTACGCCATGATATTGGTCAGCGTTTTGAGGATGTTGAAATAGCCGTGGAGGAGAATGTATCCAGGATTATAGAGCATGATGACATTTTGCAGCAACACACAATCCAGATACAACAATTGTTTTACGGTTTAGACGACCAAGAGAACAGAAGTCGCCGCAACAATATTCGCATACGCGGAGTTCCAGAGTCGCTGGAAAATAAAGATCTACCTGCGGCGGCCATTACCATGTTCAACACCCTGCTGAACAAGCCCATAGATGATCCCCTGGAAATTGACAGGATCCACAGATCCCTGGGGCCCCGCAACCCCAACCCAGCATACCCCAGAGACATAATATGTCGCATACACTTTTTCAACGTCAGAAATGAGATAATGCAAGCAGCACGCAATCAGGAATCCATTTTGTTTGACGGCTCCCCAGTCATGCTTTTGACTGATCTATCAAAGCAAACACTGACCATGCGGAAAGCCCTGAAGCCAGTAACGGACACTCTGCACGCACAGCAAAACAAATACAGATGGGGATTTCCCTTTCACCTCTTTGCTTCCCAAAATGGCAAATCAGCAACATTCCGCACTCCTGGAGATTTACCCAATTTTTTGGGCACTTTCGAATTACCCCAGATCAAAATCCCAGATTGGCCACTGCACCCCGCAACCCCAGGCCTCCCCAGGAGACCAGGATGGGAAGGACAATTTAAGAAGAAAAGACCCCGTTCCAATACTACCTCCTCTCCCCCAGGCTGATCACCTTTACCACCACCGGCCGGTGGCTCCCCTACATAAGTTCTTTGGAACTGCATAGGAAAAGCTGGCTTGCATCCAGCAGTTGCACTGACCCTAACAGAGTTAATTTCTATTTTCTCCACCTTCCTTATATATTTCTCGGACTCTTTTTGATCGTTTACTTTTATTTCGGCTGCTCCCCATGGCTGTTGAAGAAACTTATCTGATCTAATATCCCCCTAACTAATTACCTGGTGTTCACGTCTAACTACTCACAGGAGGAAGACATGCTTGCTGGAAATGCTATGGGAAACAGCAGAAGACTCCCCTGCTATCAGGGAATTTTGCGGTTAATAATGAAGTTTGAATGTACTACACTTTATTGCTGTGTGCCTTGATTTTATGCACTTAGACAATTTATGTTTCAGGTTGGAGCGGAGCTCCTGTTCACAGACCAAACACGTTCCCCACGTTAGGGTTTACAGAGTCTTAATTGCCTCTGTGGTGGAATCTTTTTTTCCCCTAGTAGTGTCCGAGGTTTCTTATACACCTCGGACACTAGAGGGAGCTACTTCCCTATAAGTTTACAGCACTTCACAATTCACTAGCTGAATAGACATTTAGACGCAGGACACACAACACCTGTGACGGCAGTGTTTTTTCTGTCACCGTCACCAATCGCAGAAACACTAGCTCCCTGTGTCAGTACCTATACCCTTCCTATACCTTTCCTCCCCCCTCTTACCTCCTCGTCCTTCCCCCCCGGATATTTTTCTTACCTCTCTTCCCCTCTCTCCTTTCTCCCCCTCGCCACCACCTGATACCCCATCCCTCATCCCCCACCCTATCTTTCTAACACAGCTCAGCAAGAACCGCGTGTTCTTGCCTCGAGCAAACCGGAACATAAAAAACACACACTAGTATACCTGTACTACAGACACCATGGCAGCCCCCTTAGGCATCAAGATATCCTCTCTCAATTGTAGAGGACTCAACACCCCGGAAAAACGTAGACAGATCCTCCACCACTTTCATAAAGCCAAATCTCACATTCTACTGCTCCAAGAAACCCACTTTAAAACTAACAAAATACCAACACTCCCAGATAAGCACTTTACCACATGGTTCCATAGCACCAACCCCTTGGCTAAAACGAAAGGGGTATCCATAGCATTCCACAGCACCTTTACCCCAGCAATCTTAGACACATGTATTGATCCAAACGGTAGATATATATTCCTGAAACTGCAATATTCGCAAACAGTACTAACTCTAGCTAATGTCTACCTCCCTAACCAGAACCAACAAAGATTCCTGTCTTCCGTGACCACCCGCCTACAAAACTTCGGGACAACTAACCTGATCCTAGCAGGTGACCTGAATGCTCCACTTGTACCGAGGATGGACTCGTCCACTGGTAAGTCACACATACCACCATCTGCGCTAAACACCATACGTACCACCCTAAAGCCCCATACACACGGTCGGACTTTTTCATGGATTCTGTCCGATCGGACAATGTTGTTGAAAAATCAGACCGTGTGTATGCACCATCGGACAGTGTACGTCGGATTGTCCGACGGACAAAGTCTTATCTCCTGCTGGAAAGATTTGCCGACAACACGGTCCGATCACACCAAATCCGATCGTGTGTACGGTTGTCCGACCGGACAAAGTGCTACGCATGCTCAGATCACATTAGAAGACCAAAGCTATTGGCTACTAGCCTCTACGTAGTCCCGTCGTAGGCAACAAACGTCACCACGTTCAGAATGATCGGATTTTCCGACAACTTTGTCCGACCGTGTGTACGCAAAACCAACATTGGACAAAGTATGACGGACATGGTCCGACGGACCTGGTCCGCGGATTGTCCGACCGTGTGTATGGGGCTTAAGAGATATATCACTGGTGGATATCTGGCGTTTTACCCACCCTACTGAGAGAGATTACACATACTACTCCCCAGCCCACAAATCATACAGCAGAATTGACTACTTCTTTCTAACACAAACACTCCTTGACTTTGACCCTACCTGCGAGATTGGCCTGAAACTATGGTCGGACCATGCTCCAGTACATATGACATTAGGGAAACTACCATACACCAATCGTCGTTCCTCATGGAGACTCAACGACAACCTACTGAACGACACGGTATGCTTTGCTGATGTGTCTAAAACAATTGCCGACTTCTTACAAACGCATGTGCATGACGAGACCTCTAACCTGAATAAATGGGAAGCCCTTAAGTGCGTTTTACGTGGGGTCCTCATAAAGCACGGATCCAGACTGAAAAAAAGCACGTACCACTGATATAAAACGCCTTTTCTCCCAAATAGCCTCTCTCGAAGCCCAACACAAGCACACGTTAGACACAAAGACCCTGACGGAACTATCCAACGCCCGTAGAGACCTGCTACAGATCTTCTCAGACAGAGCACTAATCGCCTTCACCAAAGGCCGTCACGTCCATTATGCCCAGGCGAACAAATGCGGGAAACACCTCGCACGGGTGTTACACCCAAGACAAAAGAGGCAGAACATAACCCATATTATATCCCCATCACAACAGAAAAAATCAAAGAACTCTGAAATCATTTCGGAATTCAGGGAATACTATTCCACCCTCTACAATCTCCCATCTCCCTCTGACTCCTCCCCTACTACCACATTAGCCCTACATCAATACGTTCAGGAGACAGCCCTACCAGTGATACCACAACCAGATGTTGAAGCTTTAGAATTACCTATAACCACACCTGAATTCATAGCAGCAATCAAAGGCCTTAAAAATGGCAAGAGCCCAGACCCAGATGGGTATACCCCCCTATTTTACAAGAAATTCGCCCAACAACTAGCCCCAATCTTGACAAAAGCCTTCAATGAGATAGACGATACTCATCCCCTCTCCCTACAACTTCTACAGGCTCAAATAGTGGTGATCCCCAAACCAGGAAAGGACCCCTCTTTATGCAGTAACTACCGTCCCATCTCCTTATTGAACATTGACTTGAAACTCTACTCCAAAATTTTAGCCACTCGCCTAGCCCCCCTACTACCCGAACTGATTCACAGTGATCAAGTTGGTTTCATACCTGGACGCGAAGCCAGGGACAACACAACTAAAACACTTCATCTCATTGCATATGCGAAATCACACCACATCCCGACCTGCTTATTGGCGTGTGACGCCGAAAAAGCGTTTGATAGGGTCAGCTGGCCATTCCTACACGCGTCATTACAACAGATAGGCATAGGACCACGCATGATCTCCAAAATTATGTCCCTGTATTCGCGCCCATCGGCAAAAGTATTAGCTAATGGGGAGACCTCGGAAGCATTTAGCATTACTAACGGCACACGACAGGGTTGCCCCCTATCACCATTATTATTCGCCATTACAGTAGAACACCTGGCGCAAGCCATTCGCAAAAACGGAAACATACACGGGATCCCTACCCCATCCGCCACACGCAAATTGTCACTATATGCTGACGATTTATTACTATATGTCACCCAACCCCGAAACAGTATACCAGCCATCCTAACCGAACTAGATAGGTTCGGGGCACATAGCAACTTTAAATTGAACATCACTAAAACAGAGGCCCTGAACATATCTCTAACGCCCTCAGAGCTAGAGACCCTCAAACTATGATTTCCCTTTCGTTGGCAAACAAAATCAGTTAAATACCTGGGCACCGAGATCCCTGCTGACACGCAAGACATTTACCCCCTAAATTACAGCCCGCTCCTGACTACAATCAGACGCTCATTAGAATCCTGGCATAACCTCAAACTAACATGGTGGGGGAGAATGAACGTAATAAAAATGGATATCTTACCTAAAACGCTATATTTATTTCAGACATTACCAATCCTTCTCCCAAAAGCATTCTTTCTCTCCCTCCGCACTTTAGTGACCAAATTCGTATGGCAACACCACCCACCCAGACTTAAACATAAAGTACTATGCGCCCCTAAAGACAGGGGAGGCATGGGACTACCGGACTTTCAAACATACCACAACGCTGCACTTTTCTCCAGACTCCTTGAATGGTTTCCAAGACCCTCGCTTAAACCATCGATCTCTGTCGAACAGGACATGGCGCAAACTGATCTAAGAGCCCTACTATGGGGCTACAATGCCAAATTTCGCTCGCTCCCAGGGCTATCCCCACTGACAACTGCAGCATGATATGGTATGACAAGGCCTGTAAACTTGCACTTACCACAGACCCAGGCCCTCTCGCCCCCTTGTTCGATAGCGCAGACCTCTCCACCTCCCTATCCAGGGAAAATTTAGGGACATACCAACGAGAGCAATGGCCTACAGCCAATCAATTTGTTCACCCCTCTACAGGTCACTTCCGACCCACGTCGGACCCACCCACTGACATTGCAGCGGACTGGTTGTCAACTCTCTCCCTGAACCACCTCAGCAGATCTTTACACCTCTCAGGCCAGGTCCACAGACAACTTACCGATTTTGAAACTATGTGTAATCTCCCTCAGACCCCCAGACACACCATATCTCTCATATATAAAAACATACAGTCTCACCAATGTGAAACCCTTCCTGCATACACCCACAAATGGGCCCGTGATTTGGGGGTAGATATATCCCCCGCCCAGTGGAGTACATCTTTTATTCATACACACCAAGCCTCCAGGTCAGGGTTCACACAGGAAAAGAACTTTAAATTACTCTCAAGGTGGTACAGAGTCCCATCCTCGGTGCACAGGATGTTCCCCGACGCCACAGACGCTTGCTGGAGATGTCACGGAGGACAGGGATCATACATCCACGTTTGGTGGGACTGCATTAAGGTACGCCCCTTCTGGGACAACATATTTTTGATTTACAATAACATGTACCAAACCACACTGGCCCCTTCCCCCATGGTTGCTCTCCTATCTATCATCCCTGGGTCCATCAAATCGCAAAAGCAATGCCTATTAAGGTTTATTCTCTCAGCAGCGAGACATAATATAACTCTACACTGGAAAAAAGACATTACCCCCCCCCCCCCCCCCTATCAGGATGGGTGAACATCCTTAACGATACCATGCTAATGGAAGAAATGCAAGCAAAAATAGATGATAGATACGATCAATTCAACAATTTATGGTCAATATGGCGCCACCACTCCACTTTAGTTGGGCTGTCAAACACTGTACAGAGCTGAAATTAACACTAGTAACAAGCTATACCTATAAGATATTCCAAATCTGCTCACCTAGCAGAAAGAGGAATTAAGCTACCCCCTCACCCCCCCGGGCCCCCCCCCCGTTACCCCCCCCCCCCCCCCCCCCCCCCCCCCCCCCGGTTATTAACCACTCTCTTTCACCACCATAAATAATACTTACCAGAAAGGTTTGAAATGTTGCAATACACAGGCCCCGGGCGGTGTCCACTGATAGATGACACCGCACAGGGACAACCAGGCTCACTACTGGACGAACCTTGTCCATAGACAACCAGGTAGACTAGCGCAGTACTAAGCTGTATGTACACCCTCGCGGGTGCAATCTATAACCTATCCCTACCCATGATACCAACACCATTCACCCTTTCCTACCCTCCTAAGTTTTCCCCCTACCCCCCTATCATATGCTTTACTGTTTATGTTATGTCAACTATGTTAAATAGACAGAATTTATTGATTTTGTATATGTATATATTGTTAATAAAATATATATTCAACCTTAAAAGCCAGCAGCTACAAATACTGCAGCTGCTGACTTTTAATAAATGGACACTGTCCCAGGGTCCAGTGATGTCGGCAGCCGAAGCCGAGCAATCCCTCGGTTCTTGGCTCTTGCATTGCGGCTTCAATTCCCGGTTCCCTAGTGCGCATGTGCGAGTCGCACATGTGTCATAAGTGGTCCCAGCTAGCTGGGACCTGTGCGTTTCCCAGGAGACAGCGGGGGGTGACGCGAAAGGGCGTGACTCCCGTGGGAGTCTATTCCCGGAAGTGGGTGCAGATACCTGTATTATACAGGTATCTGCACCCCCTCCCCCCTGAAAGGTGCCAACTGTGGCACCGGAGGGGGGAGGGTTCCAATGAGTGGAAGTTCCACTTTAGGGTGAAACTCCGCTTTAAGATAAAAAACCTTGTGTGTAGCAGCCTCCCCAGCCCCCCCTAATTACTTAACCGAGCACCTTCTCTCTCTAGCGATGTCCACGAGTGTCTTAGCCGTCCGGGACTCTCCTCCTGATTGGCTGAGACACAGCAGTGGCGCCACTGGCTCCCGCGGCTGTCAATCCAAGTCAGTTAGCCAATCAGGGGCGAGAAGGGGCGGGGTCAGGGGCTCCGTGTCTGAATGGACACATGGCGCTGTGATTTGGCTCAGGTGCCCTCATAGCAAGCTGCTTGCTGTGGGGGCACTCGACAGGAGGGAGGGCCAGGAGCAGAGAATAGGGACCAGAGAAGAGTAGGATCCAGGCAAAACCAACTGCACAGAGGAGGTAAGTATAACATTTTTATAATTTTATTTTTATTTTTTTAAAAGGAAACTTTACAATCACTTTAAGCGTCAAAGGCACATGGGCTTACAATCCACAATATTTTGCATTGCAGTGTGGAAAAAATTATTCCCAACTGAATGCGTCTGCGCCACAACCACCCCGCAACTGTGTACAATGCAGTGAAGTGCTGCAGGCTTTTAGGGGTTAAAACAGGTGGTGAGGAGATGACCCAACACCTTCTCACCGCTTGTCAGATACCCTCTGAAAAGCAATCCACTGTATATCGCTCTTTAGAAGGCTAATGTTTGTGTAAATGAGTCCTTGCACATTCTCACTGATGAATGCCTAGTTTTTGTGAAATAGTTCCTGTAGAGTGTTATAATTGGCCCTTTAGGGTTTGTTTACACTTGTTGTCGGGGAGCTGTAAAAGGTAGCCGGACAGATTTGTACACATTCCACATGTTTTGCTTTGTGTTTGCACCAAAAATTACCTCCCGTTATGTTCATCGGGCATTACCTCCACTGAGGGCAACCCATTATAGGGAATGGGACAACACCACGACCACCCTGCAAAGGTGTGCAATGTGCGCGGTGGTGCAATATTTACAGGGTAAAAACAGGCCATGAAGGGCACTATATTACCTTCTCACTGCCTGTCGAATGCCTCTAAAAAAGTGATCCGCAGTAGCAAAGGCTGCTACTAGTATAAACTGAGCCTTACTGTGATGGAGTAAGGCAGGTTTAGGAGGTGGGAAGGGATGGAGCCAGGCACCCAAAGGAAGTAAAGCAGGCTGAACAAGGGAAATCAATAGATTCTCCCTGCCATACTAAACGTTGTGCATGGAGAAATATCCCTCCTTGCTATTGTATTCAGACAGCTGCAGCTCCTGCGGCTGCCAAGATGCAGTCACTGTTCAGCTGACAGCTTTCCGTCAGGCTCCTTCGATTTTTCAAATGACTTTTGACAACAGCCAACAGGGCTACCCATGCAGTGCCAGGTCAGGGTTAATCAGCGCCTAGAGCTAAAATGTGGAACTGTACCCCATCTCCTGCTGCTAATGCATGCAGTGGCAGCCATTGGTAATTTATTTTGGGGGTGGGGGGGGGGAGGGCGGTGTGTAGTTTGGGCAGAGAAAGGGCAGATTGAAGCGTGGTGTGTATGTAGTAGTTGTTAGAGCAGACAGAAAGCTACGACCTGGAAGAAGGGAAGGCAAAGTTCCCTAGTTGCCCACCACCAATCTGGAGCATGTATGCAGTGGGGTGCTCACCGAAGGTAAGGGCACCCAGGACAGCTGCCCACATGGCTCGCACCTATGGCTTGAATTTTTGATGACTCATCATGTATCATCTAAAATATGAGTTGTGTATGCCCAGTTTTGGTGTCTTTCAGAAAACTAAGGGTGCTTTTTTCATTCAGCCGGAATTTTAGGTTTCTTTCATTCTGCCAGCAATCCATCCAAAGTGGATGGAGGAATGTCCCAGTGCTGGGACAGTGGCACCTGCTGCTGTCAGATTAAACTGGTTAGCTGCTGCAGCTAATTGGCTGCAGCCACTTATTGAGAAAAAAATTCTAATATGTCTCTTTGACGGAAGTCGATCAAATGAAGAACTTAAGGTGCAGTCACCTTGTGGTGTCTATTGTGTCCTAACACCACTGGATTTGGTACGTATACATGGTACTTCAAGTGTGCTTTAATCAGAGGAACATATAGAAAGCAGGCACCTAGAGATACTTGCATATACAGTCAAATACCTGCAGAGCACAAAAAAGAAGAAAACGGGAACCATTTCTGAAGCTGAAGTCTGCTCTCACTGAGGCTACCCAAGCAATAGACTAATGATGAGGTGTGGTAGGACAAAAGATCAGGCCTCAACTAAAAGTACACCTGCAATAAAAGAAATACTGAAGCTCCATTGCTTAGTTCCTTCTGAAAATGCTACTTACCCTAGCTCTGCACGACTTCAGTATTTCACTGACTTCTGTGAGTTACAGTTGCGGAAAGAGAAAAGATAGCGCTGGACCCCTGAGTTATCTTCCTGGTATTGTTATATTAAGGTACTACTGCTGGTGCAAATGATCTGGTTCCTGGGCAGGCAGCTTCTACACCCCAAAGGATCTCCACAGTCTCATTGACTTGTAGTGTAATGTAATGAGAATTAAAATTGAAGCTCCACATCACTGCTAAGAGGTCCAGATAAAACTTTATTCCATTAAAAGTCAGGGGTCCAATCCAAAAAAGTAGCCAAGGTGTTTCGGGTGTCCAAGCACCCCCTTCATCAGGGTTCTACTAGTGTGAATTACAAGCACAGGCATTTTCAGCAGCTTCTTTGGGTGCTGAAAAATGTGAAACGCTTTGGTTTCTTTTTTTTTTTGGATTGTACCCCTGACTTTTAATTTAATAAAGTTGTATCTGGACCTCTTAACAGTGGTGTGGCACTTAATTTTCAATTCAATGAGTTACAGACTCAGAACAAGCATAAAACTACTGGAAATAAGAATTCCTTAAGGCTAGGTTCACACGTGTCCGGCTCTGGTTTGCAGTCCGGAGTCCGGTGCGGTTTTGTTCACTGGTTCAGGTGCAAATTTTTACTTGAATTCAGGCCTAAACCGGACCCAGAATAGCACAGGACCCTTTTCAGAAATGGACTGCGGCCGTCCCGGACATGTATGAACCGGTGTTCCATCAGAATCCGCGACCTGTCAGATTAGTGACGTGACGTTCCGTCAGCTGCGCATGCGTCCACCACTACCAGGGTTGCTAATCTGACAGCCTGCAGTCAGAAGAAGGCGGCAGCTGACATCTTACTACACCCAGCTACATCTTGAATTTCAGAGTAATTTTAGCAATAAAGTGAGTGGATATAACTAAATATAGTATGTTGATATCTGTGATGCTGTTTGGATGTGTCATTTTGAAAGAAGCTGGACGCCAGCAGTAGGAAGGTGGCGGAGGCCATGTTGGTACACCCCGTACTGCTCAGTGCTAAACCTTTAGTCTTTCAAAACTACACATCCAAACAGCATCACAGATGTCATACTATATTTAGTTATATACACTCACTTTATTGCTAAAATTACTCTGAAATTCAAGACATCGCTGGGTGTACTAAGATGTCCGCTGCCTTCTTCTGACTTGCAGGTGTTCTGTCAGATGAGCCAGCCTGGTAACGGTGGAAGCAGGAACGTCACTTCCGTTACCTAATCTGACAGGTTGCCGATTCTGACAGAACACCGGCTCCATTAAATAGCCAGTCCGATTCACAGGTTATGCAAATCGGATGCGGTTAAAAAAACGCTTTTGATTTGCATGTATGTGAACTGAGCCTCACTCTATATATTGATTCTGGGTCAGTGATTTTGACAATATTTAAGCCAAAGCAGATTATCATTATGACATCTAGGCAACCAGCATTTAAGCAAGTTCACTATAATACTAGTCCTGCCTGTAGAAAATCAAAAGCACATTGTTTCA
This sequence comes from Lithobates sylvaticus, assembly GCA_028564925.1. Classification (NCBI taxonomy): domain Eukaryota; kingdom Metazoa; phylum Chordata; class Amphibia; order Anura; family Ranidae; genus Lithobates; species Lithobates sylvaticus. Next base: position 230,278,071 of record CM053026.1, read on the forward strand.
TGGCAAGAAGAATATGATAGATTTAAAAGAGGTTAGAGGAAAGTCAAGGTAATGGGTGGGTCACTGACTGTTTATACAGAACCAAAGATGTACGCAAAACAGAATTACCAAGGTCAGTCTGATCCGCGATCTTTTACAGTCTGTGGGCAGTGATCTAAATCGAATTTCTCACCGTATGCTAATAGCGGCACTGATGAGGTCCCGGGACCCGGTTGTGACATTGGTTATCTTTTTTGTTGTTCCAACAGATTCCTAGATGTGAGGTAACAACAATCTCTTTTACTCATTAACTGACAATGTACACAGAAGCAAGACATTTGTTAATGTTTACACACTTCTCTATTTCCAGTAAATATGACAGCGCACACAAAGCAGTTCACATTGCCAAGACAGTACATGAGCCCAGCCTAGGCCAAGGATGTTTACACAGTGAGCAGTATGAAATGGGATAAAGGTACCCATACACATGAGATACCAGTCAACCTGCAAATTTAACAGATCAGAATGACAATTGGTCTTTCTATAAAAACCAAAACATGGCAGGAGCCATAGGAGACCATTTATAAGACATTTTTTTGGGATAAGTTTCAGGCTTAAAAGAGAAGTATGAGATTTTTAATTCTTTTACAATCATACTTATCTAGGTGGATGAAGAATCAGTTTGATGCTGCATCTGTTCCCCACTGGCTCTAAAACTGAGAACCGAGCGATCAAACGCTGCTGATCGCTCGGTTCTCAGAGCTTCCCGAATAGAGAGCTGGTGACTGTCAGTCAGCGCTGTCTGCTCTGATCCCTCCTTGCTCACTGGAGAGCTGGGCTGTGGAGGGGGCAGGTGCGGCCGGCTCAGGCTTTCAGCGGGTCGCTTTAAGGCTGAGCCAGGTGGCGGTCCAGGCATGTGGGCGGATCCCGATCATATGGTCGTTATCTTTCCTGAGCTGTCAGCTGAAAACGAGTCACAGGAGTGCAGTTCTTTCTGCACTCCTGTGATTCACAAGAGAAGTACAGCCAAACTAGCTTAGGCTGCACTTCTCCTTTAGACCCCTTTCACACTGGAGCCATTTTTGAGGCGTTTTAGCGCTAGAAATAGCGCATGAAAAACGCCTGTCATGCCACCCCAATGTGAAAACCCGTGTGCTTTTACACTGGGGTGGTGCGCTTGCAGGACGTTAGAAAATGTCCCGCAAGCAGCGTCTTTTGAGCGGTGGAGCGGTCTCTCCATACATCTCTATGGAGCGACGGATATCAGCTGTGACATGTCCACTGACATCCGATCCGCCCCGATACGCGCCGCTAAATCCAGACGGATGGAAACCCTATTTTCCATCCGTCTAGCGCAGGGGTCTCCAAACTTTGTAAATAAAGGGTCAGTTTACTGTCCTTCAGACTTCAGGGGGGCCGGACTGTGGCCAGTGGGAATAATAACATTTCTGTCATCAGTGGGAGTAAACAGTGCCCAATCTTTTGTATTAGGGGGAGGAATTTCACCCCATTGTTGGTGTCAGTGGAAGAAATGGCGCCTCGTTGTTGATGTCAGTGGCAGGAATCATGCCCCATTTTTGGAGTCAGAAGGCAGAATAGTGTCTCATATTAGTGAAATAAATATTGCCCCAAGGGCCGGATAAAGGCAAGCAAAGGGCCGCAGTTTGGAGACCCCTGGTCTAGCGGATCGGATAAAAACGGACACGTGGTCCGTTTTCATCCGATCCCCCCATAAAGGAGAGCGAAGATCTGACAGGTCCGTTTCTGCACAGTGTGCAGAGACTGACATGTCATCCGCCGGCTCAGCGGGGATCAACGGAGCAATCCCTGCTGAGCAATCGGATGTCTGAATACGGATCCACACATGTGAAAGGGGCCTAACTTACAAACGGAGGGAGACAACAGGAAGTGAGAGGAAATCTACCCCAAGGAAGGGGAATTCACTCCTGTAATAGTTATCATTGGAAAAATAATCCACTGAAGCTTTAGCACCAATCCTTGTTTCCACAACAATGCAACATTTTCCAAATCTAATTGTCACAGGGACAGAAAGTGAGGTGAAATTATCTGAACAGGGGCACAGACAGCAAAACAAACCTTACAGGGGTGTTAACCCTTCCCTCTGCCTAAAAATTATTATTTTTGGCTGGAGTTACAGTTAAAGTGATATTAAAGTCCTGTTTTATTTTTTTCTTTAAAAATAACAAACACCTGCAGTGGTTTTGCATAGAGCAGCCCAGATCCTTCTCTTCTCGGGTCCCTCTTTGGTACTCCTGGCCACTCCCTCCTGTCGAGTGCCCCCACAGCAAGCAGCTTGCTATGGGGGCAATTAAGCCAAGCCGCAGCTCCATGTGTCCACTCAGACACAGAGTTGTGGTTCGGCCCCACCCCCTCTCTCTCCTGATTGGCTAACTGACTTTGACAGCAGCGGGAAACAATAGTGCCACGGCTGTGTCTCAGCCAATCAGGAGGGAGAATCCTGGACAGCCAAGGCAAACTGTGCACATCGCTGGATAGAGAAGGGGCTCAGGTAAGTATTAGGGGGGCTGCTGCACACAGAAGGTTTTTTTATCTTAATGCATTCTATGAATTAATATAAAAAAACTTCTGCCTTTACAACCACTTTAAAAATGTACCTGTTCTAACTTGCATACAAATTTATCTTAAGAACAAACCTGTTTGTAACCCAGGGACTGCCTGTATGGACCACTTACACTCACCGGACACTTTATTAGGTACACCTGTTCAATTCCTTGGTGACACAAATTGCTAATCAGCCAATCACATGGCAGCAACTCAATGCTTTTAGGCGTCTACATGTGGTGAAGGCAATTTACTGAAGTTCAAACCAACCATTAGAATGGTGAAAAAAGGGGATATAAGTGACTTTGAACATGGTTGTTGGTGCCAGATGGGCTGGTCTGGGTATTTCAAAAACTGCTGATCTACTGAGATGTTCATGCACAGCCATCTCTAGGCTTTACAGTGAATGCTCCAAAAAAGAGAAAACATCCAGTGAGCGGCAGTTGTGTGGACAAAAATGCCTGGTTGATGTCAGAGGTCAGAGGAGAATGGGTAGACTGTTTCCAGATGACTGAAAGGCAAAAGCAACTCAAAAAACCACTTGTTACAACCAAGGTATGCAGAATACCATCTCTGAATGCACAACACATTGAATCTTGAAGCAGATGGGCTACAGCAGCAGAAGACCACACCGGGTGTCACTCCTCAGGAAACTGAGGCTACAATTCACACAGGCTTACCAAAATTGGACAATAGAAGATTGGAAAAACGTTGCCTGGTCTGATGAGTCTTGATTACAACTGCGACATTCAGATGGTAGGGTCAGAATTTGGTGTAAACAACATGAAAGCACAAATCCATCCTGCCTTGTATCAACAGTTCGGGTGGTGGTTATGATGTAATGGTGTGGGGGATATTTTGTTGGCACACTTTGGGTCCCTTAGTACCAATTAATCATCGTTTAAACGCCAAAGCCTACCTGAGTATTGCTGCTGATGTCCATCCCTTTATGACTACAGTGTCCCCATCTTCTGATGGATACTCCCAGCAGGATAATGCACCATGTCACAAAGCTCAGATCATCTCACCGCTGGTTTCTTGAACATGACAATGAGTTCCCTGTACTCCAATGGCCTCCACACTCACCAGATCTCATTCCAATAGAGCACCTTTGGGATGGTCGACAAATCTGCAGCAACTGTGTGATGCTATAATGTCAATATGGACCAAAATATCTGAGGAATGCTTCCAACACCTTGTTGAATCTATGCCTATCCCAGCCCATTACCATGTGATCAGCTGCCAGCCAATGACAGCTGATCACATGATCAAAACAAAAGCTCGGTGATCGTTTTTTTTTCCTCCTCACACTGACAGCGGAGGAGAAAAAAAAAAAAGCCAATCACCGGCTCATCTGCAAGGGACATCGGTCCCGAAGAGGAAGAGGCAATTATGCCTCATCTATGCCACCTGCCATTGCCACCTGACAGTGCCCACAAGTGCCACCTGTCAATGCCCACAAGTGGTGCCAATCAGTGCCACCTAGCAGTGCTGCCTATTAGTGTAACCGATCAGTGCCCATCACTGCCACCCATCAGTGACCATCACTGCCACCTATCGGTGCCCATCAGTGCCGCCTCATCAGCGTACATCAATGACGGACAAAAATTACATGTTTTAAAATTGTATAACAAAATAAATAAATAAATAAATAAAAACCGCAGAGGTGATCAAGTACCACCAAAAGAAAGCTCTATTTTTAGGGAAAAAAATGAAAAAAAAATTAATTTGGGTACAGTGTTGTATGACCGCACAATTGTCATTCTAAGGCCCCTTTCACACTGGGGCGTTTTTCAGGCGGTATAGCGCTAAAAATAGCGCTTGTATACCGCCTGAAAAAATCCGGCCCCATTCACTCCAGTGTGAAAGCCGGCGGGCTTTCACACTGGAGCGGTGCGCTAGCAGGACGGTAAAAAAAGTCCTGCTAGCACCATCTTTGGAGCGGTATAGGAGCGGTGTATTCACCGCTCCTATACCGCTCCTTCCCATTGATTTGAATGGGACACGCGGTAATACCGCGGCAATACCGCCGCAAAGCGCCGCTACGGCGGCGCTCTGCGGGGGGTCTTTAACTTTTTTTCGGCCGCTCGCGGAAGGGTAAAACCGTACCGCGAGCGGCTGAATACCACGGCTAAAACGACGGTAAAGCAGCGCTAAATATAGCGCTGCTTTACCTTCACCGCGGCTCCCGCCCCAGTGTGAAAGGGGCCAAAGTGTATCAGCGCTGAAAGCTGAAAATTCGTCTGGATAAATGGCGGGGTTTAAGTGCCCAGTAAGCAAGTGGTTAAGGCAGTTCTGAAGGCAAAAAGGGGGCCTGACCCAGTACTAGCAAGGTGGACTTAAAAAGGTGGCCAATGAGTTGAATGTATTCATGATCATATCACTCTTAAGCCCCATACACACGGTCGGATTTTCCGATGGATTCTGTCCTATCAGACAATGTTGTCGGAAATTCCGACCGTGTGTAGGCACCATCGGACAGTTTCCATCGGATTGTCCGACGGACAAAGTCCTATCTCCTGCTGGATAGATTTTTTGACAACAAAGTCCGATCACACCAAATCCGATCGTGTGTAGCGAATTCCGACGGACAAAGTGCCACGCATACTCAGATCACATTACAAGACCAAAGCTATTGGCTACTAGCCTCTACGTAGTCCCGTCGTAGGCAACAAACGTCACCACGTTCAGAATGATCGGATTTCCCGACAACTTTGTCCGACCGTGTGTACGCAAAACCAACATCGGACAAAGTACGACGGACAAGATCTGACGGACCTGGTCCTCGGATAATCCGAGCGTGTGTATGGGGCTTTAAAGTGTTTGAGACTTGACAAGTTTGTTAAGAGCTCTTTGTGGACTTTGTGTCCTGGGGGAAGTGGAATCACACTTCTGACTGTCCTGTTAAGTTTGTCAAGTAGGTGAAAGCTTAAAATAAATCGTGGATAGGCAGCAGGGGACACCGTCTACCTGCTTAGTACTTCAGGTTTTTCATCCAGGCACTGCTACTGTGCTGGAGCCCATCACAGGTCATTTAGATTGCAATATCTAAGAGCCCCTACATGTCATGCAACATATCCCCAAACACTTCCACTACTCTTCCCTTGGTTAGTTAAAGCCCTTAAAAAATTAAATAAAATAAAAAACAGTAATGAGGAATTTATCATAGCCACCAATCAGATTTATCCATATACAGGTCCAGGACATACACTCCCAGTAACTCTGTGAGGTGCTCTTTGAATCTTGCCGGAGAAGATTTACAGAGTAATGTAAATCTGTAATGTACGATTGCAAATGTTTCAAAGTAGAATTCGTAGCGCACTGATTAGTTTCACTTAATTTGGATTGGTTTTTAATTAACAGTAGTAGCAAGTCTGTTGCCATGTCAGCAGAAAGTCTGGAATTTAACGGTCTCCGTTTATTGGCTATTTGAAGTTTGTAAGGATGCAGGCGTTTAACACGATACAATAGTAGAAAACCACATATTCATACACATAGCCCTGAGAGATACAATGAATATCTGGTTTGCAGATCCAGTATGTAAAAAAAGAAAAAAAAAGAAAAAAAAGAAACCCATTATGTTTTAATATATGAAAAAAATACAAGTTTCATCATTCTCTCTGTACATTTACATTTTCTTATTCAATAACTGTGTACTGGGAACTTGTATATGTCCTTCTATATGTTAAAGTGGCTTTAGACATTTAGGGACATGTGTTGCCATCCTTAGGGCTCATTTGCACGAGTTTTGGTCTCTGAAGAGCGATCCACATTAAGGACGCTCTTCAGGGAGCATTTGACAGGTGGTAAGGTGTTCCTTAATTTCCTCACTGTCTCCTTTAACCCCTTGAACCCTGCACTAGATTTCCGCAACCACTTGGATAGCACATGGTTAAGGGGCACTTGCAGAGTGACCCTCTTCACTTGAATGGGTCATGTTTGGCAGGCGCTATGCTGCTGAAAGCAATGGGGGGTGTAATTCCTGCCGCAGCATGTGTACACCCTTAGCCACTGCCTTAGCAGCTAAAGAGGGTAGTAATTGGGGCGAGGTAAAAGCATGGCTCATGTGTGAACAAAGAAAGTCCAGATAGCCGCACTCCAAGTAAATTCCTTTATTGAAAAGTTAGTCCATGCAACAATTTCTGGATATGATTAGGCACCAGTAAAGTGGTGTAAAACGCGTCAGTGGTTGTGCTTTTTATTCCGATTGTTGCATGGACAAACTTTATAATAAAGGAATTTACTTGGAGTGCCGGACTTTCTTTGTTCACACATATCCTGTCTACTGAGCCGGGACCCTATCTGGCGGGGGAGGTGAGAGGATGCAATTCCCGTCCTGAGCGGCTCATTACTTAAAAGCTTGGGTCCTACTGAAAAGTGGGTCCTACACTAGTAATGGAGATCCTGTGTCTCAACCATGGGAGATACACTCCTCTGGAGTGTATCTCCCATGGTTGAGAAGTAGGATCTTTCATTCTATTACTAGTGTAGGACCCACTGATATTGGGGTACTTTGACGCAGTAAGTGGGCTTAGCACTATATGACCATATAGTGTGACCAAATCCCCATATTTTTTGAATATGTTCAGGTGTTTTTAAATAGCCTTGCAGGACATAAATGTCATTCATGTATGTGTGCGCTGTAATCTATTTTGTACTATTTCTCTTACTGACACCAATAATGGGGCATGATTCCTCCCACTGCCACCAACAATGGGGCATTATTCCTCCTACTGACACCAATGATGGAGCACTATTCCTGCCATAGACACCAATGATGTGGCACAAGTCCTCCCACTGACGCCAACAATGGGGCATTATTCCTCCTACTGACACCAATGATGGAGCACTATTCCTGCCATAGACACCAATGATGGAACACTATTCCTGCCATAGACACCAATGATGGGGCACGATTCCTCCCACTGACCCCAACAATGGGGCATTACTCCTCCTACTGACACCAATGATGGAGCACTATTCCTGCTATAGACACCAATGATGTGGCATAAGTCCTCCCACTGCCACCAACAATGGGGCATTATTCCTTCTACTGACACCAATGATGGAGCACTATTCCTGCCATAGACACCAATGATGGAGCACTATTCCTGCCATAGACACCAATGATGGAGCACTATTCCTGCCATAGACACCAATGATGTGGCATAAGTCCTCCCACTGCCACCAACAATGGGGCATTATTCCTTCTACTGACACCAATGATGGAGCACTATTCCTGCCATAGACACCGATGATGGAGCACTATTCCTGCCATAGACACCAATGATGGGGCACGATTCCTCCCACTGACCCCACCAATGGGGCATTATTCCTCCGACTGACACCAATGATGGAGCACTATTCCTGCCATAGACACCAATGATGGGGCACGATTCCTCCCACTGACCCCAACAATGGGGCATTATTCCTCCTACTGACACCAATGATGGAGCACTATTCCTGCCATAGACACCAATGATGGGGCACGATTCCTCCCACTGACTCCAACAATGGGGCATTATTCCTCCTACTGACACCAATGATGGAGCACTATTCCTGCCATAGACACCAATGATGGGGCACGATTCCTCCCACTGACCCCAACAATAGGGCATTATTCCTCCTACTGACACCAATTAAGGGGGATTATTTCTGCCACTAAAGATTTGGCATTGTTTACTCCCATTGACACCAGGACATTTTCTACTCCCACTGGCCCTAAAGTCTGAAGAACAGTGAATTGGCCCTTTGTTTAGAAAATTTGGAGACCTCCGCTCTACACCATTTTATTAACGACTTGTAAAACGCAGGCGCATTGCGGAGTAAACGCTGCGGTGCTGATTTTAAACAGGCCTGTACGTTTTCGGAGCTTATTGTTTTGTTGTCAGTAGAGGCCTAGCTCCTTAAAATTATCTACTGACTTCTGGAATGTTACCCGTCAGCCATCACTAGAAGCTAGTAAACTATTTTACCAATTTTTCCACTGATGATACATATACAGATGCAGCCACATACAAATCACACTCATTCTCTAAAATGTTGTATATGCAGATATTAATCGGCATCTGAATAATTTTTGTCCAACATACAAAACCATTATCAGCAGGCTAGAAAAGAACAAAACAAACATTCGTGTATATGCGTTATCTCAGGGCCTTGTTCGGTAGAATCTGCTGCAGTAGCCAGTGAGAAGTGTGTTTTTTTCGGGCCTAGCGAAGGAACCATGTCAGGCTTTTCCACTACAAGAACAGCCAGCAATTGCAATAGACACTGACAGCCAACCAGAAGGAACACAAGATGTAAAATTGCCTTCAAGGTCGTTGTGCAGCTAGGTGGGTGGTCACAAAGTCGGCCTGCTCAATAATGGGCGTTATTCTGCCTCAATCAGCTGAGAATGCTCAGAATCACGTTAACCTCTGCACTGACAAATAGCTTGAAAAAAAATGTAGACGTATGCAGCTGCATACAGACAATGGCATTAGCTACAGAACAGGCTTGCCTACCACGTACAGGCAACATTCTTTGGTCACTTCAGGGTTATAGATGTATCAATTAAAAAAAAAGAGTATGAAAACATATATAAATGTAGATTAAAATATTTTTTACAGCTGCAGGTTTCATTCAGTCCATTTCATTCCTTTCCTTTCCATGTTGGGTTTAAAATAAATCAAGATGGAAGGTTTCTGCAGAGAATGGTTTATACTCTCCTCTACGGAGTAGGGTTGCCACCTCATTCCTTTAAACCCGAACATATGAATTACACAGGTTCTGAGGCCAATTTAATGCAGGTAAGGCACCAAGTGAGTTTAATTACCACCTTAATCACCCACGGAACCGGTCTAATTAATATGTGTTTAAAGGGATGAGGTGGCAACTCTACTACGGGGACAGTCTGTGTCTCTTTCTTGTCTCCATTTGCTACACTGCAAGATGCAACCCTTGATGGCCTCTTCATCATTCCATGCTTCCAGGAGTACCAGGTGCCTGTGTCCCCCACCTGGGCACCATGGTTCCATCTTGGTTCACTGCTGAGTCCTTTAGTGAAATAGGAGTTGGAAGATGGAATCTCAGTGTGTGGCAGGGGACACAAGCATCTGATATTTCCGAGGGATATATGGAGACTAGCTCTGAAATGGACGCAAGGTAGTTGACACAGGCCTCTGGAAAGGTGAATACAAACCCTCCTCTATTTTAAACCTCATTTTAATGTGCTGGTCCCACTAAAATTCTTGCACAAAATTTTCTAAACACCCCAAAGATTATGACATATTATTCTGTATGTCTCAGCTACTTGTAATAAGTACCAATTCGAGGTTCATACATATGGTTTGGAGTTGTCCCATCATTCAATCCAGGCTGGTGATCTCTAAGGCTGGCCACACACGGTTCGAATCTCAGCCAGTTCAGCAGGAACCAAGATTCGAATCATGGGCAGGTTGAATGTATTGATCAACTTAGGTACAACCTGCCTGCCGGATTCTCTTGCGATTATCACTAGCGGCTGCTATAACTTCTAGCAATAATCATGGTCTTCCACAGCTTCCCCCACCAAGAGAAGACAATTGCTGATTTCCCTGTCAGCACTGTCTGTGTAGATGGGGGATTGTGTGAATTTCTTTCCTGCAACCCGTGGTTGCAGGAAAGAAATTTGCAAGCAGTATGGCCAGCTTAAGGTGACTGTTGTCCTGAGAACTTCCTTGGGCTTGGACCAACTTACTACTACTACTGTGGGGAATAATGGGGTACCGGCGCTACTGGTTCTTTTTCGGCAGGTTTTTCTATTTAAGTGGTTGGGGTGTTTTTGGTAATTTTATTTTGGTGTGCTAGCAGTTTCAATAAGAAACAATCAATGATCGTTTAAATGAAAAAAATGAATGAAAGGAAGGGAAACCGCGCCACCTTACACTTGGCTATGCCGCCAATAAGAAAAAGGTTCAGTCTATAAATGAATGACGTGCCATACAATCAAAAAGATCAAAAAATCTTCTTACCCTTAAATTATGAATAAAGTGCTACTGTGCTGTGCAATCCAACAATATTAATTGATTGAAATTATTTAAGTAGATAAGTAAAGTGCTTCCGTGCTATATCCGTAAAAAATAATAAAGTGCTGTACCCTGCGGGAATGTCTAGTTCCCATAAACAGTGATTGTTTAAAGAGATTGTGAGCGTTGTGCCCCCTACACATTTAACATCAACCATATATCTAAAAACTCTTCCCCATAAGCCAATATGTACCAATAAAAATGAGAACAAACTATATAAAAAGATGAAGTAAGTGCAAACAAATGCGGGTAGACTTGCAGGTGCTACTGAAAATCACAATAAAAATAAAATAAAATAAAAATAAAAATAATAACAACAAAGGTGATAATCATAACATAAAGTCCATTTGTGACACCAAAGTGCTTATATGTAAAGTGCTTTGTTCAAGGAGGGTTCACAGTGCAAATCCTATTCCTCTTTATAAGATAATGGAAAAAAGGGGACTCCAATAGTGAAGTACGTTTATGTTCAAACAATTTTTATTAAAAACAAATCATAAAAAGGACTCACATGGTTCAGTGCCTTTGGCCGGCACTGAGCATATCCAGCCTTGTAGGTAGTATCCTTGTAGGCTGCTGGGAAAGAACGCGATTACGTCACTTCCGGGGAGGCGGCTCACACTAGGAAGGGACCTGGGACGCTAACTAACAGCAAGCAGTATACTACCTACAAGGCTGGATATGCTCAGTGCCGGCCAAAGGCACTGAACCATGTGAGTCCTTTTTATGATTTGTTTTTAATAAAAATTGTTTGAACATAAACGTACTTCACTATTGGAGTCCCCTTTTTTCCATTATCTTATCCCTGAGTTCCACCATTGGAGACCAAACCGCATCCCAGTCTCAGCAATTGGGCCTTTGGAGGGAGACCACAGATAGGATTGGTTATCCTCAATTAAACTACATGCCCTACACTTGCCTAAGTTTGGTAAGTGACCCATTACCTAAATTGGTGGCGGCTGCACAAAGAGGAATAGGATTTGCACTGTGAACCCTCCTTGAACAAAGCACTTTACATATAAGCACTTTGGTGTCACAAATGGACTTTATGTTATGATTATCACCTTTGTTGTTATTATTTTTATTTTTATTTTATTTTATTTTTATTGTGATTTTCAGTAGCACCTGCAAGTCTACCCGCATTTGTTTGCACTTACTTCATCTTTTTATAGTTTGTTCTCATTTTTATTGGTACATATTGGCTTATGGGGAAGAGTTTTTAGATGTATGGTTGATGTTAAATGTGTAGGGGGCACAACGCTCACAATCTCTAAACAATCACTGTTTATGGGAACTAGACATTCCCGCAGGGTACAGCACTTTATTATTTTTTACGGATATAGCACGGAAGCACTTTACTTATCTACTTAAATAATTTCAATCAATTAATATTGTTGGATTGCACAGCACAGTAGCACTTTATTCATAATTTAAGGGTAAGAAGATTTTTTGATCTTTTTGATTGTATGGCACGTCATTCATTTATAGACTGAACCTTTTTCTTATTGGCGGCATAGCCAAGTGTAAGGTGGCGCGGTTTCCCTTCCTTTCATTCATTTTTTACTACTACTACTGGATACAATGACCTCACCATATTTAAATACTGAAAACTTGTTATCTTGTATGCCACATATTATGCCAGGAGGGAAATTCTATCTAAGTTCTTCCCCCCATGTTATGTATGGGAACTGGTGCATGACCATTCTTTAAAGCATAGTTCCACCCAAAAGTAGAACTTCTGCTTTAAGTTCGCCCATTACATGCCACATTTGGCATGTAATTTTTTTGGGGGGGGTACCTTCTTTTTAGTGGGACTTCCTGTCCCACTTCCTCCTTCCTCTTCTCGGCCACCTAGGCGACTCCTCCTCTCGCCCTAGGTGGCTCCTCCCTGCCAGCAATCTTCACAGGTCCCAGAAGATTGCCTGGCCAATAGCAGAGCGTCTCGCGCATGCGCAGTGGGTGCCCGGCTGTTAAGCCGTAAGCTGTCACGGCTGGGCACCCACAGTTGCTATGACGACGCCGTGGAGAGGAGGGGGGAGAGGAGCGAGGCTCCGGACAGCTGCATCACTGGACCGTGGGACAGGTAAGTGTCTGTTTATTAAAAGTCAGCAGCTACCCCCCCCACCCCTCCCACCTGCCCCCCACCTTCTCACTTGTATAACCAGTTGTATTAAATGATGCAAATTCTTTGTAATATCTTTATTTTGTTCCTGAATATAATTATTGATGAGCACTGCTTCCTTTATATAATTGAAAAATTTCTCCACAATCAACTTATTCAAGAGCAGCAAATGTTTTGCATTTTTTATATGTTTTTCTATATACCGTACTTGCAAAGTTGAGAAGTAATTACTCCTCTCCCAATTGGTGATATATTAAGCAGAGGAAGGAGGTAATGCTGGCCACAACAGCTTGAATTTCGGCCTTCAGATTCATTTAAAAATTGAAGCTGTGGGTGGCCCTGTCAACACCAATCGACTCAACAAACTTTTATCTGAAAATTGAAGGAACCAGGCGGAAAATTAACAGCCGAACAGTGACTGCAGCCAATCAGATGCAATCACTGTTTGGGAAATCACCCTTGCTGGCCGCTGCTCCTGTGGCTGTCAGAATACAATACAAATGGGAGTTTCCTCCATTTGCCCCGTTTTTCGATTAAGAGAAATCTTACTGTGTAAGCTGACCTAACACAAAACAGGATTTAGAAAGCAGGCATATTTATTTCACATCCACATGTGAGAAGTTAACTGTCATGTACAGAAAAATACATAGAGCTCAAATTAAAGGGATATCCTCTTCTTCTTGGGTCCACTGCCAGCGTTTCTGGCCCCCCCATGCTGTTGAGTGCCCCCAGAGCAAGCAGCTTGCAATGGGGGCACCCAAGCAGATGTGCTTCCGAGCCACGGCTGTGAGTGTCTATTCAGACACAGAGCCGTGGCTTGGCCCCATCCCCTCTCTCTCCTCATTGACTGTCTGGCTGTGATTGACCACCGCTGCTGTCTTGGTCAATGAGGAGGGAGAGTCACAAGAGAGCTGATGCTCTTGTGCACATCACTGGATCAGGTAACTATTATGAGGGGGGGCTGGGAGGTTTTTTACCTTAATGCATAGTAAAAAAAACTTTCAGCCTTTAGAACTGCTTTGAGGCAAGAATAATTGACATGCTGACTTTAGCATAATCTGTTAGCTTTAAAGGATAAGTCCACCCTAAAGCCCCATACACACGGTCGGATTTTCCGATGGATTCTGTCCTATCGGACAATGTTGTCGGAAATTCCGACCGTGTGTAGGCACCATCGGACATTTTCCATCGGATTGTCCGACAGACAAAGTTGTATCTCCTGCTCTAAAAATTTTCCGACAACAAAGTCCGATCACACCAATTCCGATCGTGTGTAGCGAATTCCGACGGACAAAGTGCCATGCATGCTCAGATCACATTACAAGACCAAAGCTATTGGCTACTAGCCTCTACGTAGTCCCGTTGTACGCAACAAACGTCACCACGTTCAGAATGATCCTCCTGGGCACACGTTCAGAATGATCGGATTTTCCGACAACTTTGTCCGACCGTGTGTATGCAACACCAGTGTCGGACTAAATCCGTCGGACCAAATCCGATGGATTTGGTGGTCGGATTTTCCGACCGTGTGTATGGGGCTTTACACTAAAATTGCTATATCTACAGACATCCATGATATAAGCCTAACCTATCTAGCCCTCTAAAAAAGAAATCCGTAAATACGCTCACAAGAAACACCACAATAAACACAAAATACGCTCAACGGTACAATGCTTCCAACTCTCTATTGCAAATCACCAAAATGCGGAAAGATGGTACAGTGCCTCCTCCTGGGCACAGTTTGTTCCCATATGGGGTGCCTGAAGGGAGGTCACTGGTCGCTACCCGGATGTTGAACTCTGGGATTGAACCTAATACATAGTTGAATGTAATGTTGTAAATCGACTGTTATACTATCTGTACAGACAATGTCATTTCATTTAATTAGTTGATTTTTTGTTAACCTAGTTTATGACACATCGAACAATTGACGACATCTATTTGTAAGTCTGTAACATATGCTTTTCTTGAAAAACTTCAATAAAACTAATGTTGAAAAAAAAAAGAAGAAATCTGTATACATACCTTTTTTGAAGCCGCTTTAGTCTGGTCTTCAGCGGCGGAAGCTCTGCAGAGGACACAGTCGACAACGGCTGTGAAATGAATGGGGAGTGACATCACCCATAGACTTACTAAGGGGCTTCCGTTGTCGGCTGTGTCCTTTGCACCCACCTCCACAGCGAAGTCGCGACTGACAGCTCAGCGTGGGATCGGGTCGAATCAACTTCAAAAAAGGTATGTACAGTGCCTTGCAAAAGTATTCACCCCCCTTGGCCTTTTTCGTGTTTTGCTGCCTCACAACCTGGATTGTTTGAGGATTTGCATCATTTACTTTACAGAACATGCCCACAACTTTGAAGATGTTTTTTTTTTATTGTGAAGCAAACAACAAATAGGACAAAATGACAGAAAAAGTAAATGTGCATAACTATTCACCCCCCTAAAGTCAATACTTTGTAGAGCCACCTTTTGCGGCTATCACAACTCCAAGTCGCTTTGGATAAGTCTCTATGAGCTTGCCACATCTTACCACTGGGACTTTTGCCCATTCCTCCTTGCAAAACTGCTCCAGCTCCTTCAAGTTGGATGGTTTGCGCTTCTGAACAGCAATCTTTAAGTTTGACCACAGATTTTCTATTGCATTGAGGTCTGGGCTTTGACTAGGCCATTCCAACACATTTACATGTTCCCCCTTAAACCACTCAAGTGTTGCTTTAGCACTGTTTGTGGTCATTGTCCTGCTGGAAGGTGAACCTCCATCCTAGCCTCAAATCACACACAGAGTAGTACATGTTTTGCTCAAGAATATCCTTGTATTTAGCACCAGCCATCTTTCCCTCAACTCTGACCAGTTTCCCAGTCCCGACTGGTGTTCTTTGGGTGATGTGATGTGTTGGGTTTACGCCAAACATAGCATTTTCTTTGATGGCCAAAAAGTTAAATTTTAGTCTCATCAGACCAGAGCACCTTCCTCCATACATTTTGGGAGTCTCCCACATGCCTTTTCACAAACTCAAAACGTGCCATTTTGTTTTTTGCTGAAAGTAATGGCTTTCTTCTGGCCACTCTGACATAAATCCCAACTCTATGGAGCGTACGGCTTATTGTCGTCCTATGTACAGATACTCCAGTCTCTGCTGTGGAACTCTGTAGCTCCTCCAGGGTTACCTTAGGTCTCTGTGCTGCCTCTCTGATTAATGCCCTCCTTGCCCAGTCTGTGAGTTATGGTGTGGGGCCGTCTCTTGGCAGGTTTGCTGTTGTGCCATATTCTTTTTGGTTATGATAGATTTGATGGTGCTCCTAGGATCATCAAAGATTTGGATATTTTTTTTTTTATAACCTAACCCTGACTTCTTAACAACATTGTCCCTTACTTGTTTGGAGAATTCCTTAGTCTTCATGGCAGTGTTTGGTTAGTGGTGCCTCTTGCTTAGGTGTTGCAGCCTCTGGGGCCTTTCAAAAAGATGTGTATATGTAATGACAGATCATGTGACACTTAGATTGCACACAGGTGGACATCATTTCACTAATTATGTGACTTCTGAAGGTAATTGGTTGCACCAGAGCTTTTTATGGGCTTCATAACAAAGGCAAATACATATGCACATGCCAATGATCATTTTTTTATTTCTGAAAAATAGTTTTATGTATATATTTTTCTAATTTTACTTCACCAACTTTGTGTTCTGATCCATCACATATAATTCAGATTAAAAAAAACATTGAACTAAAGGCTGTAATGTAACAAAATATGTAGAAAGCCAAGGGGGTGAATACTTTTGCAAGGCACTGTATACTGATTTCTTCTTTACAGGGTTAGATTGGTTAATGTTAGATCATCGATGTCTGTAGATGTAGAGATTTTAGCGTTAGAGTGCACTTATCCTTTAATAACTCTTTGAATCAGTTTACTTGGGAATGCTCTTTATTTAGTATGAACACATTCTTAGGACCTTTGTCAATGGACGTTTGTTCATATTGAACTGGCTTTCATACACGTCTATGGGCATGCAATGCCTACTTGAAGCAGGTCACAAGGAGGTCAACTGCAGATCAAATAGACCTGTCAATGAATTCTCAATGTTCTCAGAATTAACTCAAACTGATGCCATCAACACAAGTTCAAAGCCCCTTGACACAGGCTCCCGTGTTTTATTTATAATTGTAGATCATAGACTTGTAATATAGACTTTGAGTTACATTTGTGGGAGTAGAAAGTTACATTTAAACAATCAAGACTAATGCGGCGTACACACGGTCGGAATTTCCGATGGAAACAGTCCGATGGGAGCTTTTCATCGGATTTTCCGACCGTGTGTATGCCCATCGGTCTATTTCTGTCGGAATTTCCGACGGACTTTGGATTGAGAACCTGTTCTTAATTTTTCCGACGGAAAACATTTCTATCAGATTTTCCGATCGTGTGTATGCAATTCCGACACGCAAAATTCCGACGCATGCTTTGGAAACAATTCGACGCATGCTCAGAAGCATTAAACTTCCCTTTTATAGTGCAGTCGAACATTTTTTAAGGCGTGGTGTTATTGACCGTCGGAATTTGGTGTGACCGTGTGTAGGCAAGACAGTTTGAGCGAAATTCCGTCGGACTTCCGACTGGAAAACCATCAGAGCTTTTTCCGATGAGAATTCCGACCGTGTATACGCGGCATTAGGTTACAAGTTAGGTACTCCACTCCAAGTTGCTGGTCAGATTCCAATGGAACCTAAAATGCCTGTCAGCCAATGCAGGGCCTGTCCTGCTGTCAACAGTCTCTGCCTTCACTCTGTCTTCATTCTATTTCTCGGTCACAGCTTTGCATAGTACGTAGAAACCGATTGGCTGCTCAAACAGATATATATTATTTTTTTTCTAATAGGGCAGCAGCTTGAAGTGGCACACATTAGATCTGCTTTAAGAAACCCTATAAGGGAAAATAGCCTGATGTTTTTTGGGGTTTGCTGTTACCTTTACACTGGTAATCCACAACTGGCTTCTGGTTGCAAAGCCCCTGCAAAATTTCAAAACCCATAAGAACAGCCTCTGTGCATCTTTTAACTTTTCATTATGCTTTCCCAGATTCATATAATTGACATCTGAATAATCAGATACTTACATAAGCTCCACCGTGACTAGTTCTCAGACCCAAAGCCTTTGCTCCCCCACACTCCCTTCCTGCTGCTCTGTATCTAAAAGTAAAGGAATGACGCACCCCCCAAATGCATTACAAAAGAATCTAGGGCGGTGATGATTACACTACGGGTGTCAGCCATGGTGGGAATCACTAAGACGGTTATTGAACAACTCCTGATTCTACTTTAAAGGTCTTACTTAAAGGGGGATTCCACCCTAAAGTGGAACTCCCGCTTTTCGGAACCCTCCCCCCCTCCGGTGTCACATTTGGCACCTTTCAGGGGGGAGGGGGGTGCAGATACCTGTCTAAGACAGGTATCTGCACCCACTTCCGGGCATAAACTCCCACGGGAGTTTACGTCACCTCCTGTGCGGGCGCGCTGTCTGCCGGGACACACACGTGACCCGGCAGACGGCGCTGAAGATTCTCATTGCGCCGCGCGACTCGCGCATGCGCAGTAGGGAATCGGGAAGTGAAGCCACTTCCTGATTCCCTCACCGAGAATGGCGCCGGCTACAGCAGGGAGCCGAGCGATCGATCGGCATCTGCTGCCGACACCGCTGGACCCTGGAACAGGTAAGTGTCCATTTTTTAAAAGTCAGCAGCTGCAGTATTTGTAGCTGCTGGCTTTTAAATTTTTTTTTTCAGTACAGTCCCGCTTTAAAGCGCAACTACACTGCATCTGTTCACCATAAACTAAAACCGCTTTTTAATTCATTTTTAATAATCCAAGCAAACTCGCATATCCATCAATGTCTCCATGCTTTATTTTGCTGAGGAATCTCCTTGAAAAACACCTCCCTAGCATCTCTGGCTGTGGCCATTTTGAGTAAGGGCAGATGATTCATGTAGCATTTACTTCCTGAAATCCATCTTCTCCTAGCTCAGGCATGTAGGCAGGTGTTTCATCAGATTAGATGACCCGTCAGATTTTGTAACGGAAGTGACTTCAGTCGCTGCCATCTTGCTACACCCCACACTCATCCACAGTAAGGATACAGTGAGAAGGCGGCAAGCGGACATGTTGTTACTCCCACTGGAGTCTTGCATCTTGCACCGGCGTCACACACTGGAGACACTGCAGCGGCTGTTTCAGGGCGCTTTGCAGGCGCTATTTTTAGTGCTGTAGCGCCCGCAAAGTGCCCCAGTGTGAAAGGGGCCATATAGTAAAATACAGTACTTAGAACTCCGTCAGACTGTTTTGATGTTGATTTTTCAAAGCAGCGGTGTTCTGTCAGATTAGCAAACCCGTGAGATCAGCAGGCTTGCCGCTGCTTTTAAAATTCAATATCTAAACAGTCAGACGGATTTTTAAATACTATATTTCACTATATAAGCTCAGTTTACTGTTAAAGCGGAAGTAAACCCATCGATTTAACAGTTTTAAAAAAAAAAGGCATGCCGGGAATGCTACCTGCACATTGGCTGTGCTCTCAACCAAACAGTCAAACCATCCAATGGCTGGTGTCATAACGGATCACATGTGCAGCACCCTGGCAGTTGAAGATTAAACAGAGGCAAAGATGGCAGCTTCCTTGGCTGAAAACGATAGGTGGGTTTACTTCCACTTTAACAATAATCGTGAAATGCAAGACTCTGGTGGGTGTAACAAGATGTCCGCTTGCCGCCTTCTCACTGTTTGCTTACTGTGGACGAGTGCGGGGTGCAGCAAGATGGTGGCGACGGAACGTCGCTTCCGTTACAAAATCTGACAGGTTGCCTGAGGACTGTTTTACACCAGGTGCTTTCCAGTGTGTTTTTAAACTGCATCAAAAAAATGCATGCACAGTGTTTCCATATATCCAAGTGGCCCAAGTTGACACCAGTGCAGACACTTTCAGTGCAGTCAACAAAAGTAGAACCTGCTGCCTTTTTTTTTTTTTGTCTGGAACATGGCAAGATGCATGTAAATGCCACAGAACACGCCAAATCTTCCAGGGCTGAAGTGGTTAAAGTGTTACTAAACCCACAACAGTAAAATCAGTCTGTATATGCAGTAAAGCACTGTTATACTCAGTGTTGGTCATCTTACTTTAAAAAAGTAATTAGTTAAGTTACAAATTACTTCTCCCAAAAAGTAATTGCGTTAGTAACTCAGTTACTACATTGGAAAAGTAATTAGTTACGCAGCAAAGTAACTGATTTTTTTTTAAATATTCTATACGTGTAACTAAGGGGCGGGTCTATTATTATTATATTGTGTAAGGGGCAGATGGCTACAGAAGAGGGTGAATGTTAAATTAATGGGCAGAGCTCGATATATAACAATAATAATAAATGCGCCCCTTGGTTACAGTAATACTAGACCCGCCCCTTACTTACACCATAGACACCCTTTGCAGAGTAGCACGAGCATCAAGAGCCTGCGGCATTGCCTCGTACAATTACATGTTAACTGCGCCTGCACGGTGTAGAGTTCCCTCAGAGCTGTTTAGGTTCGGCAATTTTCGGAAGCTCCATAGTCCTTCGTACTGCGCAAGCCCTGCGCCTGCGCAGTACAGGGGGTCCTTATCCGGCGGGGGAACTTTTTCGGCAGGACACCGGAATTACACTACTGCCATCTAGTGGCGGTAGATGTAATTGGGGTAACTAAGCCAAAGTAATGGGAACTGAGTTACCATGAGGGGAAAAGTAATCAGTTAGATTACTAGTTACCCTCTATAGTAACTGCGTTAGGTAACTCAGTTTATTTTAACTCAGTTACTTACATCACTGGTTATACTCACTGTGCAACCTAAGGGGTTAATCGTCTGAATTGTGTAAAAAGGCTGTTTGATCCTGTCTTCTCTGATCCTCCACTTCTTGCATTGCCCCCAGAACAGATCCGGATAAGACAGAGTTAGTGGAGTCGGTCTGCAAATGCTCAATTTGGTGTGTATTGCTAGAGAGTTTTTTTGTTTTTGTTTGGGAGAGAGTGCATGTGATCAGCACAGGGTCAATCAGCACTGTCCAGACAGAGGGTCAGGGGACCTGCATCCTGATAGGACAGCCAGTGCAGTATGAAAACTCCTCTTACAAGCTTTAACCAGACACTGATAGAAGTCACAAGACTGCTATATACTGCTGGATGAGAAAAAAGTTATTTAGCAGTTTATATTTAATAAAATGATTGTATTTCCATGTTCTGTGTACTGTGGGAGATCAGATATTGTGGATGCAGGATCCTGGCATTAGTAATACTTTAATGCATGGGTGCTCAACCTGTGGCCCTCCAGCTGTTGCAAAACTACAAGTCCCATCATGCCTCTGCCTTTGGGAGTCATGATTGTACCTGTCAGCCTTGCAATGCCTCATGGGACTTGTAGTTCTGCAACGGATGAAGGGCCACAGGTTGGGCACCCATGCTTTAATGCATGTATTTAGGCGTCTCAATTGAACTGTCGTACCCAAGATCAGCATTAAAAGCTTCTGCGTAGTAAGATTGCAGTCATTGTTTACTATGCAGTGGCTTTCAGTGTCCATCTTAGGAGATTTTTCTTATACCTGCAGCCAAGCACTTTGGTGCTGTAGGGGCCTAGGAGGGTGAGGCAGGGGGAGTGCTGTGGGCATCCTGGAAAGTTGATTTTCTGAAAGAACTAAAATACCATTATATATGCTTAGGAGTCTGAAAAAACTGCAGCAGGCAGTGCTTTTGTAAGTACACCTAAGGGCTTGTGTTGATGGCATCCGTTTGACATCAGATTGAGGCATTTCTGAGATCATTCAGAATTCACCGACAGGTCTATTAGACCTGCACTTGACCTCCTTCTGCCCAAGATCTGACATATTTTGCATTCAATTAGACATGTATGGGAATGCAGAACCTGTTTAAAGACGAACAAAAGCCCACCAATACAGATCAGATCCTAATTCAGATTTCCTGCCTGTGTTTAGTTGTTAGGGTGAAAGGCAATGACAGGGTTTTTTTTTTAAAGCCATTTCAGGACACATACGCGGAATTTTACCCATAATAACTTGATAAAAAATAATGTTCTTTAGCAAGAAACATACATTCCACATAATAATTATGCTGCCAAAATTATTGTGTGCTGTAAATTGCCTCCAGCATTGTTCCTGATTCTTCTTGCCGGAGACGGCCATTTTGCTAAAGCCCAGAGTTCCTGAACAGCAGTAAATCATAAAGCGGAACTAAACCCATCGATTTAACCATTTCAAAAAACAGTTACATTCCTGGAATGCCGGGGTTGCTAACTGTCACATTTGCTTATGTCCTCAACCAAACTGTCAAACCATCAAATGGCTGGTGTCATAACTGATCACATGTGCAGCACCATGGTAGTTGCAGATCAAAACAGAAGCAGCTTCCTAGGCTGTAAAGGATAAGAGGGTTTAATTCAGCTTTCTGTCAGCAGACCAGCCTTTACAAACTCGGCAGTGCCCAAAAATGGAGAGCAACTGAGCATGTGCAGAGCAGGGTAAGAGTTACTGAATTTTAAACAGTATAGGCACCTTTTTTAATGTTTTACATAGCTATACCTGCAAAAAGGGCCAGCCTTTTACCCCAATACTTCATATTCCTGATATGTGCCTGCTGTACCATGTACTTGTACGAGAAAGTATCCTGTTCTCTTTGTATTGCTTCTTTATCCCTGGTGTTCCTGCTGGACCCCTTGCTTTCCTATTAAAAACTGACCACATGAAGCATGAGGCCACACCGTGGTCAGTTCTCTAGCTATAGTGGGAACTCAGTGTACTCTCCTCCAATGATCAGACTCGTCCTGACACACCCCCACTGCACAGCCATTCACTGTGAAGCTCAGTGTGCTGCTGGTTCTCCTCTCCCTGCTCTTATGCAGCTGAGAATAGAGGGAATGTGATCACTTATAAAAAAGGGGAAAAAGGTATTTATAATGTTTTTTTTTTATTATTATTTTATATCTATACAAAAATATTTTGCCTTTCATTTCTATTTTAAACTGAATGGGTTGTTTTACCAGGTGTTTGTTTACAATCACTTTAAGCAGGACTTAATTTTCTGACTAAAGTTTTGCTTTAAATATTCTTTTCTTTAGTAGATTCAAGCTTAGTTAAGACGTCTGACACTTGCACTTCATAATGAAATTCTTAAACATCTAGAAAGATTTTCATTTTATATGATGCCAACCAAGCAACAGATGTTGAAATTGTAGCTTCCTGCAGCTTCAGAGATCCCATTCACCTAAGTAGAGTTGATGTTAATGTGATGATGTTTAGCTGATGAGGCAACTGGCAATAGTTCAGAATATGTAGTGTGAAATGAACCTTAGAGGGGGAACATGCATTATTTTAGGCAACATTTATTTTCCCTTATATAGACAGAGACAAATCCATACATTGATTGGAGATTTGATTGATCCCTTTTAAAATAGATCTGTGCTCTGAATACCATTTCAGTACTTATCTTGGTTGAATAACTGGAATCTAAATGATGCAGCCGAATGACTTTCATATTAACGGAAATCTGTCCTGGGGTGTAAATGATTTTAGAGAATCGCCAATGGTCAGTTTTGGGTACCATTGTTTTTTTCGGTTACAAGAACACACAAGGTTTGATAGATTTAGTATCTGTTTACTTGACACAATATCATCTTTTATGTTTGCCCAAAAAAAATTGGCCTTATTTTTTTTTTAGTGCCTAAATTTTATTTGAGTGCATTTTTTTACTGAAAATGTACAGTAGATTTGATAAACAGTTGTGCTAACAGTGTGTAACATAAGCAAAATTGCAATTACCATTATTTTATTCTATAGGCTCTCTGCCTTCAGAATATATGTAATGTTTTAGGGATTTTAAAGCGTAAACTTTTTAGTTTTGGCTATAGTGGAGAGGGATTAGACCCCCTGTCAGTTTTTATTGCTGTCTGTGTCCCCGTTAGGGAGATTTACCCTCTCTATATTTGTGATGTTTATGGTTTCCACCAAGAGTGAAGGTTAAAGAAAATCCTAAATTTTGGGCGGTCATCAGAACTTTAATAGAGGGGAAATCTTCCAATGGGGACACAAATTTTGGTGATTCTCTCACTTCGTGTTTTGGCTGTGGGACAGGAAGTGGAGGGAAATCTCTCCAATGAGACACAGATGGTAATAAAAAAAACATGACGGGGTTATAACTAGGGGTCGACCGATTATCGGTGCGGCCGATATTCACTTTTTTTGAAACATCGGTCACAAAACTTACCGATATTGCTTCAAGGGGTTGTACCGGGGTGATGCCTGCAACTGGACGGTCGGTCGGCTAGCTTGTAATAACAACCGATGAGGCTCAGCAGCCCCTTTTTTTATTACAAGCAGTGGGAGGGGACGCCCCCCCTCCCGCCACTAGCCCGGGCTCTCCAGTCCCACCAGGAGACCCGAGGCACCAGCCATGTCCGCCGGCTGGCCGAAGACCTGAACAAAGCCGATGCTTTGTCACTCTCTGATCTAGTAACCTGGAAGCAATGTCATGACATTGTAAAGTATGGTCCCTCGCGCTATCAAAGTGAATCAAATAAAATGAAATAAATAAATCTAATCTAATAAATAGAAAATTGCAGCTAGACCTAAAGTGTATAAAGTGCACTAAAATTGGTATAAAGTAGAGAACTCCCAGAGTGGCCGGATATCGAAAGAACCGGAAGTGATGCAAGAGGCGTCTGTAACGCCATTTAATTTACAGCCCTGACGTTTTTAACTTTGTTGTTGTAAGTGCGCTTTTGGCTATTTAATAAATCAGTTTGTTTAAACGTCATTGCACTATGGGAGATTCTTTTTTATCCCATGTACATGTCCGTTCTTTGTGAACGTTCACGCTGACAAATCGGAAGCCAACATTTGGAACACAGTATCTGAAGAGGCATCATCCATCATCACTGGATCCCGGGATGTCCCCCAGCCATATTGATTACCAAAGTGACATATAATCCGGATTGATGTAAGAGTCTAGAAAGCATTAAGTGGTGTTCATGAAGACTACACATTGGAGATTGCTTATTGGAGATTGCGTTTGAAGCATTTTTTTCACGCCATTCGTTTGTCTATTATAGAATTAATGGACTATTTCATCACTTTATCACTCATTTTTGTGGTTCAGTTTTGACCATTTGGGACTGTATTCATTATTATTTATTTATTTATTTATTTATACAGTTCATTCACTATTTGTCACAGTATCTGTATTGGATACGTTCATTCCTCAACTTTGCACAGGATTACATTTGATGATTTTTGCACAGAATAATTTGCTTATTTGCACAGAATATTTTTGCACAGTATTTATTTGCATAGTGGATATCATTCCCTTAGGATTGTAGTTAATTTTACTATTTTTACATTATTAAGTTGCGCTGATCACTTTTCTACTTTAATGTCATGACATTACTTCCAGATTACTGGCCCAGTTTTAAAAAATAAAAAAGTATTCAAAAACGCTGATCTTGACGTTTTGAATACTTTGTGCAGAGGAGGGGTTTGGGGTCTTATAGACCCCAGATCCCTCCATAAAGAGTACCTGTGCTGCCTATTACTTTTACAAGGGATGTTTATATTCATTGTGACTGCAATAAAAGTGATAAAATTAAATTGAAAAAAAATGTAAAAAGGACAGTGTAAAAATTAGATTTTTAAATGTAAAAAATATCAGCACCCGATATCGGCTATCGGCCTGAAAGGCAGCCGAAAAATCGGTATCGTATCGGCCCTGAAAAAATGATATTGGACGATCCCTAGTTATAACCCTCCCTCACTCTATCCAAAATAAAAATATTTTTTTTTCTAGTCCTAACAACTGAGAACCAAGCAATATCTAAATTGTCGTGCCTTTCTAAAGTGTCTTGTACCCTCTCCTAATAGTTCTGTTGTGTGTTTGTTGTAAAGCACAGACATAGCCTGGTTTTCAGCCTGCTCTAGTTTTCAGAAGGTCCCCCATTGATCTGGTGACAGGATTCTGAGAACTGCAAAGCTATAGATGAACTTATTTAGGTCAAATTACAGATAAATCTAAATTTTGTCTATTGGGATTCAATAAAACGTTTTCCACAAGAAAAAAAGAAAAAAAAAAAAAACCCTTGAACTGCTCTTCTATTTTTCATCTGCTCTATTTCTTCATTAGAAAATGTCCTATGATCATGAGAAAATGGTAGCATGTTCTGTAGGATAGAGAACCAATTACCCTACTCACAACAATGGGAATTATCTCCTAAATCCAGTGCAGCTTCTCCTCAGGCATCATCCATCTTCTTCTGCACTGACATTATTTTTATATTAATTCAAGCTGCCCACTTTCTTCTCCCTAGTCTTACAATTCACAGCGGAAAGTAAACATGTTATACAAGACACACTAATTTGTGCATACCGGTACTCCTTTCTTCCTCGCTAGTACATACAGCATAGTGTTTACTATGCAGTTGTCCTTTTTTTGGGGGATAGCTAAACACAGAAAGGATATTAAAAAAAAAAAAAAAAAAAAATCTACCCAGGTATTACTCTAAAGACATAAGTGAAAGGAGGTGAGAATATGGTATGTTACTATGATTCACCTCCAGGCCTAGGATTCTGTGGTACACCATTTTCCACATCACAAAAAGGGCTACTACAGTGATCTGACACACAAGGCAGTTTCTTCTCGTGCTGAAGGACCAACATATGCTGTTGATGCAGTGCCTTCCAGCAGTACAGAGGGGGAGGTTAAGTGGACTATTTAGGGGTTAGGTGTAATGTTTGGGGTTAAGTGTAAGGGACAGAGTAGGGGTTAAGTCTTGAGGGGAAGGGTCACCCTTTAGGGGCTTGGTAAAGTGTTGGTTTAAAGCCCAAAGCAGAGCAATTAGTAATTATCCCATGCAGTGGGGCTGTGCCCGCTCTTAAAGGGTTACTTGCTGCTTTATGTCTAAGGGAAAGAAAATTTACTTATTCAATCCTTTGCTCCCCTCCGCAGCTAGACCGGTCCTTGCAGTGTCTGCACCCTCACGCTCCACCGGTTTACAGTCCTAATGACATTAAGAGCACAGCATGGTTCATAATCTTGCACTGGACGTGAGGACACCGATGGACAGTCCACCGCTGGATCATGAGGGAATGCCGCCTGCCAGGGGAGCAGAGGATCAGTTGAGTAAAACTGTTTCTCCTGCACAAAACAAGCTATTGATCCTTGCAGCTCCTTTTTATTTGGCCAGAGTTGAGCTATCAAGGAACGGGTCAAAGGTCAAAGTGGAATTAAAATCTCCTATCTTTTACAGCCATGGAAGCTGCCATCTTAGCCTACTGTTTTATCTGCAGTAGCTAAGGTGCTACGTTTGTGATCAGTTATGACACCAGCCATTTGATGGCTTGACAGTTTGGTTAAGAGCATAAGCAACTGGCAGCATACCTTGAATGTAAATGTTTTGGGAAACTGTTAAAACATTGGGTTAAGTTCTTTAAAGTCAGTAAAAAGTCTCCAATGAAGCAGACAGACAGGCTCTTTATTGCAGGAAAGGCATGCAATGTCTCTTCTGCAATAAAATAAACCTACCTGCCTACTCTAATGCCCCATACACACGATCGGACTTTCCGACAACAAAACCGTGGAATTTTCTTTGAAGGTTGTTGGCTCCAACTTGTCTTGCATACACACGGTCATACAAATGTTGGCCAACAATTACGAACGTAGTGATGTACAAGACGTACGGCGAACCGAGAAAAAGGAAGTTCTATAGTCATGTGATCTCTCCATTATGAAAGCTAGTTTTACAAGACTGAGCGCTTCCGGCTCGTACTTGATTCCGAGAATGCGTGAACTTTTGTTCGACGGACTTGAGTACAAAGTTTTGTTGGTGGAAAATTTGAGAACCTGCTAGCCAACATTTGTTGGTGGAAAGTCCGACAACAAATGTTCGATGGAGCATACACACGGTCTTTCAGCCAACAAGCTCACATACAACAGTTCCCGTCGGAAAATCCGATCATGTGTACGCGGCATTAGTCTTCTTTTGAACGGACACTGAGCTGTGAATACACATCTCATTTTACATTCTGACACATCTTATGTTTGGGGATAACTCAACTTCTGTGCATGCACAGGAGTGACATTATCCTGCACCAGCCAATCAATAAGGTCGCAGCCCAGCATCTGGAAGAAGTCAGGTAGAAGATGCCTACGAGTGACCTCAGACCGATGAGAGGAAAGAATGTTGAAGTTTAGTCTTGGGTAGGGTAAGCATTTGTTTCATGGTCAAGAATTCAGGTAGGGTAGGGTTAGGTGTTATGCCCCGTACACATGGTCGGATTTTCCGACGGAAAATGTCCTATCGGACCATGTTGTCGGAAATTCCGACCGTGTGTGGGCTCCATCGGACTTTTGAGATCCTGCTCTCAAATTTTCCGACAACAAAGTCCTATCGGACTTTTTCCGATCGTGTAGAAGCGAATTCCGACGGACAAAGTGCCACGCATGCTCAGATCACATTAGAAGACCAAAGCTATTGGCTACTAGCCTCTACGTAGTCCCGTCATACGCAACGAACGTCACCATGTTCAGAATGATCGGATTTTCCCACAACTTTGTCCGACCGTGTGTATGCAACACCAGTGTCGGACAAAATCCGACAGAAAAAATCCGACGGATTTGGTGGTCAGAATTTCCGACCGTGTGTACGGGGCATTAGAGGGTGCTGCAGTGTAAGGTATACTTTTTCTTTACTAATAGCAAAAGGATTAGATAGAAGCTGCCATGAGGTTTTTGAAAGTATTGCAGGTATAGGACCACTGAGATACAGCAAGTCATAATTACATTCCAGTTTCACTTCCCCTAGATTGCACAACCACCAGGTTGATTTTTAGGGGGGGGGGGGTAATTGTTTATTGTATAATGACTCAACTTTCATAAGGCATAGGACAGCTTCAATATCATCATATGTATTGATGCTATTTTATAGAGGGCCTACATTTTATAAGGAAGCCTCAGTTAAAATCTGTGACAATGGTGTCTGAAAGATTGTTCAATTCTAGCATGTATTACTAGGCCGAGGTCAGCATCGGGTCTATTTGTTAATATTCCTAGCTTGGTCAGTTTAAAATAAGAAAGCAGTGCACTGGCAGGATCACCAGGTATTTCACACAAAAGAAGCAATACAAGAGAACAGATTACTTTAATACAAATACATGGGACAACAGGCACATATCGGGAATATGAAATGTTGGTGTAACATATTCTGGCCATACACAGTGAATTTCAGCTGGTTCATTCGAATGGCCATAACTGGAGTTATGGGTGGCTTTGTTGACACCCACCCAACATCACTTAAAGTGGTTGTAAACCCTTACAAACCACTTTGGCCTACAGGTAAGCCTAGATTAAGGCTTACCTGTAGGTCCAATAAATATCTCCTAAACCTACATGGTTTAGGAGATATTTAGAAAAAAAGAGGCGGCCGCAGGCGCACTGCGCATGCCGAGTTCACGCCGATATGCCGATTTCGTGCGCATGCGCGGGAGTGACGTCATCGACGCTCCAGCGAATCACAGCGCTGGAGAGGCGAGACCCGGAAGTCACTCCAGTATTGATGGCGCCGGAGAAGATCGTGGATGAGGACCGCTTCGAGGGCTTCGTTCTCAGGTAAGTTGTTCATAATGAGCTAGTATGCTATGCATACTAGCTCATTATGCCTTTGCCTTGCAGGTTCCGTTTTTTTTGTTTTTTTTTTTTGTGAGGAGGCTTTACTTCCTCTTTAATCTGAAAATTGAAGGAGCTAAACCTTGGTTATTCTGAAGGGCTTGGCTGTTGGCTGTGAGAATACAAAAAACTGGTAGGGGAAATTCCTCCTTCCACACTGTTTAGTGTGGATGGGTGAATAAATAGATTTTTCCCATTCAGCCTGCAGGGGTGAACAAGGGATATCTTGCCGAGTATGGCCAGTTTTACAGACAAGTGTCCACACTTTGCTTCCCTGAAAGAGAAATATGGCACTTGCTCACTGGAAATTATTGAGGATATACTGGGCCTTGCATATAGAATTTCTGTTTGTTGAAGCAGCCAGCAGGGTTCTTACATTCATTTTAAGAACTTGCAAACAATAACAGTTTAAACATCACTGTTTGCTGGGAGCAGCACAGACACTTTCACTTATTATACATGAGAGCTGAACACTAATGGGATTACAGTTAAATGGATTACAGCATGGTGGAAGGTTTCATAGCCATTTTAATGTATCACTCTGAAGATGAAAAAAAGCAAATGCCTTGGACCCATCCGTTTGAGTACACTTCCATGCAGCAAGTCTTGCGTAAGAGAGACATATGATCATGTTTTCTGTTGAGTCTTAAAATAATTATGTTAAAGTGCACAAGTTGTTAATATGAATCTAAAAAAAACAGCTTTCAATAACGCAAGAGCAAAAATAGTGGTAAATGAAGTTGAACTGTGCTGACTTTCAGCCTGTGATCTTCCCAAATAATCAATGCAGGAAGCAGAGAGATAGCCAAGATTATAATAATCCCATACAAGCATTCCTTCCGCTCTTCTCAAAGATAAAAGAAAAACAAACGTTCCCAACATAAACAGGATTAGCGCCTGGTGAAAGTTCACCTATGAAAAAACATGACCCTGAGAAAAGTCTGGTCAAGCATTTTTTTTTTTTTTTGCATTTGAACATGGTTGCATCAGTGAACAGTTCCGTGATAGGAAAAAAAAACAGGTCATTTGCCTGTTACACATGACCTGACTTTGGTGATACCACGTACACAGCTGTCTTTGGTGCTAATATATTTCTCGTTTCTTCACGTCTTCCCTGCTGGCTATTGTAATCAAAAAGCTGGTACCCTGGACAGTCTAAATACCCAAACAGTGACTGCATCTGGCTGACTATTCAGCCAGCAGTTTTCCACCTGGCTTCTTAGATTTTTTTCTGTCAAAGTTTGTTGAGCTTGTTGGTGTTGGCAGGACCACCCGTGGCTAGAAATTCGAACTGGCCATATACCATAACGAATATGGTGGTCCCCCTGCCAGGAATTTGTATTCTGACAGCAGCACCCAGTAATCATCCATCTACCCTGTGTAGGACGAATGAAGGAATTGGTTAAATGCAGGCTGAAAGCAAAAATCTACACTCTACACTTTAATGGCACCCCAATTTCAGTCCGTAGGGTTCAATATTGAGTTGGCCCACCCTTTGCAGCTATAACAGCTTCAGCTCTTCTGGGAAGGCTGTCCACAAGGTTTAGGAGTGTGTCTATGGGAATGTTTGACCATTCTTCCAGAAGCGCATTTGTGAGGTCACGCACAGATATTGGATGAGAAGGGCTGGCTAGTAGTCTCCGCTCTAACTCATCCCAAAGGTGTTCTATCGGGTTGAGGTCAAGACGCTGTGTTGGCCAGTCAAGTTCTTCCATCCCAAACTTGCTAATCCATGTCTTTATGGACCTTGCTTTGTGCACTGGTGTGTAATCATGTTGGAACAGGAAGGGGCCATCTCCAAACTGTTTCCACAAAGTTGGGACCATGAAATTGTCCAAAATGTCTTGGTATGCTGACACCTTAAGAGTGCCCTTCACTGGAACCAAGGGGGCAAGCCCAACCCCTGACCTCAACCCAATAGAACACCTTTGGAATGAATTACAGCAGAGACTGGGATGTCCATTCAATATTGAACCCTACAGACTAAAGCCCCATACACACACGCGGATTATCCGAGGACCAGGTCCGTCGGACCATGTCCGTCATACTTTGTCTGATGTTGGTTTTGCGTACACACGGTCGGACAAAGTTGTAGGAAAATCCGATCATTCTGAACGTGGTGACGTTTGTTGCCTACGACGGGACTACGTAGAGGCTAGTAGCCAATAGCTTTGGTCTTGTAATGTGATCTGAGCATGCGTAGCACTTTGTCCGGTCGGACAACCGTACACACGATCGGATTTGGTGTGATCGGACCGTGTTGTCGGAAAATCTATCCAGCAGGAGATAGGACTTTGTCCGTCGGACAATCCGACGTACACTGTCCGATGGTGCATACACACGGTCTGATTTTTCAACAACATTGTCCGATCGGACAGAATCCATGCAAAAATCCGACCGTGTATATGGGGCTTAAGACTGGAATGCCGTTAAAATTCATGTGTGTGTAAAGGCAGGCGTCACAACACTTTGACAATATAGTGTAAGTGTGTATGGCCAGGCAGGCACTGATAGCTTTTTTTTTATTAAAAAAAAGAACAGATTCCTCCATCCACACAAACAAGGTGGATGGAGCGATAAACCCCCCCCCCCCCCCCCCCGCTGGGAAACTGTATTCTGCCAAAAATGCACTGAGTATTGGCTGTGGCCACTGATCGAGGAATATTTTCCAATATGTCCCTTTGACAAAAGCTGATCAAGTGATTGACTTCTGCCAATACACTGATTGAAATTTGGCCAATCCCTGCTTAACCGGTCAAATTTCGAAGATTTATATACCTCATAATCCAGAGAAAGTTTTCTGTGGAAAAAATTTTTTTCATTATAATGTCCCTTATGTCCCTGCCCAGTAGATATAAAATATTAAAGTTAGGCTTTGTTAGTGTGGGATAAGTTATATTAAACACACACTGTTTAATTTACATTGTCCTTTCTATTTCAGTGTGTGGATGATAGCACTGTAATTATTTTAATGAAAAAAAAAAACATCTAAGTACCTTTTTCTTAATCAATATACAGCTGTCGCATGCCCAGCCTGTCTGCAGGGAAACACAAGCAGGATGAGCTTCTAGTCCTCCGCTGCTGGTGACATGTTCAAAATAAAAAAAATAAAAAAAACAGCCTTTTGGAATACAGAGTAAAAATAAATAATATCAATAAACCGTTTTAAATTAGCATACAAATATATATTTGAAATTAAATCTTTTTTATTTTGTGTAAATAACATGGTGTGGGTGGATTTTTGCCCATCACAGGCTATGTCTGACAATAAAAGGGAGGTAAAGCCACCATTAATCTACATGTAATATCCCACCCCATTGTCTTTAGCTGGTTAGTGGGCATGGAGAAGGAGGGAGGGAGGAAGTGGGCTGTCATTTACCACTGTGTATACACCCACATGTGTGACTTTATAGTCACATGGGCTGCTCAGATCTCATAGGAAGGAAATGCTCAGCATAGAAACTCACTGAAAACTGAGCATGTGCAGAGTTGCCACCGGAGCTGCAAAATCCCTAGCTGAATTGGGGACATGAACAGAAAGTGGAGATAGAAAGCAGCAGGATCAACCAGGTTTTTTTCTGAATATCTCAGCTCCCATAAAGAAATAAGAGATTTACCTCCGATTTGATCTATGCTGTTGCAACATCATGTTTCAACATGTCTCAACATAATGTAGTTGAAAGAATAGGCGCATAGAAATAATTTGGGAGGCTGTCCGATCTTACCTGTTCTCCAAAAGCATGAATTCTACATTAAGATATAAAGTTGATCTAAACCCAATCACTAGAATGTCATATAAGCTGTGACGTGGTAAATTCATTTGAAAAGTCAGTTTTAATATTTTTACATTTGCAGCTTTTATAAAAAGAATACCTGATAATCATGCTATGAAGGTCATTGTTACGGCAACTCCCAGTATGGCGTGACAACTATCTGCCAGTTGCGCTTGTGTGTTGTCACCCTGTCACATGCACCCCTTAAGGAGAATATAAGCAGCTGTGCTGATATGCATTGTCACTATCAGGAAGCCAGAGCAGAACAATGATGTGCAGATGACGTGGGTGCATGTAGAGGGAAAGTGTCTCAAAGAGGCTGGAGGACATTAGCGGCAGTAAGATATAAAAAAGATGAAAACAGTATTTCATGAAAAAATGGTTATTGTGTAAGCAAACTGAATGTCATTCAGTCAGGATTTAAATATGCACTGAGTGGGTATATTTAATACAGTTGGGAAAATAATTATTTGATCTTATGCAGAGTTTGTAAGTTTGCCATAATTAAGGGTCTATCATTTTTTTTTTTTTTTATCATAGGTGCATTTTAAATGATAGACAGAATATCAACCAAAAATCCAGAAAAAAACACGATACAAGCTCAGTGATTAAAATAAGTATTTAATCCCCAAGCAAATCATGACTTAGTACTTGGTGTAGAAACCCAAGCACAGAAGTAAGACGTTTCTTGTAGTTGGTTACCGGGTTTTCACACATCTCAGGAGGGATTTTGGTCCACTCTTCTTTACAGATCTTCTCTAAATCCTTAAGGTTTCTTGGCTGTCTCTTGGCAACTTGAAGTTTCAGCTCCCTCCATAAATTTTCTATAGGATTAAGGTCTGGAGACTGGCTAGGCCACTTCATGACCTTAATGTGCTTCTTGAGCCACTCCTTTGTTGCCTTGGCGATATCCACGACCCATCTACAGTGTTCTAGCTGAGGAAAGAAGGTTCTCATCCAAGATTTTAAAATATATGGCCCCGTTGTTTGGCCCCTCAATGCGACAAAGTCAGGCTGTACATTTAGCAGAGAAACGGCCCCAATGCATAAGGTTTTCACCTCCATGCTTGATTGCAGGGATGGCGTTCTAATGCCCTGTACACACGATCTGACATTCCGACAACAAAATCCCATGTTTTTTTTCCGACGGATGCTGGTCTTGCATACACACGGTCACACAAAGTTGGTCGGGAATTCCGAACGTCAAGAACGCGGTGACATACCACATGTATGACGAGCCGAGAAAAATGAAGTTCAATAGTCAGTGCTGCTCTTCTGCTTGATTCCGAGCATGCGTGGCACTTTGTGCGTCGGAATTGTGTACACATGATCGGAATTTGCGCGAATGGATTTTGTTGTCGGAAAATTTGAGAACCAGATCTCAAAATTTGTGCAACGGAAAATCCGATGGAAACTGTCCGATGGAGCCTGCACACGGTCGGAATTTCCGACAGCAACCTCCGATCGCACATTTTCTGTCGGAAAGTCCGACCGTGTGTACGGGGCATTAGAGTCATAGTCAGCATTTTTCTCCAAACACAGCGAGTCCAGTTAATGCCAAAGAGCTTAATTTTGGTTTTATCTGACCACAACAGCTCTTTCTCCCAATCCTTCTCTGAATCATTTAGATTTTCATTGGCAGACTTCAGACGGCCTGTACATGTGCCTTCTTGAGAAGGGGGACCTTGCCAGTGCTGCAGGATTTTAATCCATGGCAGCATATTGGGTTACCAATGGATTGTTTGGTGACTGTGGTCCCAACTGCCTTGAGATCATTCACAAGCTCCTCCTGTGTAGTTCTGGGCAGATCCCTCACTTTTCTCATGATCATCCTACCCCATGAGACAAAATCTTGCCTGAAGCTCCAGACCGAGGGTGATTGATGGTTATTTTGTATTTCTTCCATTTGTGAATAATCGCTCCAACAGTTGTCTCCTTCTCACCAGGCTTCTTGGCAATGGTCTTGTAGCCCATTCCGGCCTTGTACAGGTCTACAATCTTGTCCCTGATGTCCTTTGACAGCTCTTTGGTCTTGCCCATGATGGTGAGGTTTGAATGGAAGAAAGATTCTGTGGACAGGTGTCTTATATACACATAACGAGTTGTCGTTAGGAGCACCTTCTTAAATTGACAGGACTAATCTGTGTACCACATGATCACATACTATAGCCAGTCTGGGTGAACCAGAATTATTGTTTTTTTTTCTGGATTTTTGGTTTAATTTCTCTCTATCATTTAAAATACACCTATGATAACAATTATAGACCCTTCATTTCTTTGTAAGTGGGCAAACTTACAAAATCTACAGGGGATCAAATAATTATTTTCCCCACTGTAGCTCCACATTTTTAAAATGCCAGCTTTGTATTTAGAGTATAGTTCTTAATGGGAGACACTTCACTGCAATGGGGAAACAAAGGCTAGAACGGGGGGCACTAGGGGTTGCTGGATAGACTAGATGTTACCTATGCTTTAGTTAACAATGCTAAGGTCCTGCTTTTCATCTCTTAGATAGTGTGTATGCTCACTTTGAGGGGGATTTACTAAAATTACCATGCAAAGTCTGGTGTAGCTCTGCACAGAAACCAATCCACTTCCAAGTTTTTTGTAAAAGCGTAACCACTTACAGGGAGGGCACTTTCCCCCTTTCCTGCCCAGGCCAATTTTCAGCTTTCAGCGCTGTCACACTTTGAATGACAATTGCATGGATATGCAACACTGTACCCAAACAACATTTTTATCATTTTTTTCCCCAGAAATAGAGCTTTCTTTTGGTGGTATTTGATCACCACTGGGTTTTTTTTTTGCGCTACAAATAAAAAAAAGACCGGATATTTCGAAAAAAAAAAACGTTTCTGTTACAAAACTTTGTTAATAAGTATTTTTTTCTCCTTTTCTGATAAAGCTGCACTGACGGGACTGATGAGGCAGTACTGATTGGCACTGATGAGGTGACACTGATGATGAGGCACTTATATGCAGTACTGAAAGGCGGCACTGATAAGCAGCACTGATGGACACTCAGAGGCGGCACTTATGGGCACTCATAGGTGGCACTAATAGGTAGCACTGATCATGAGGCACTGGCAGGCATCACTGATGAGCACAGAGTGCCATCCCTAATGGGCACTGATTGGCATCCCTGGTGGGCTCTAGTGGGCTTATCAGGTGGTCATGGGTGGGCATACCTGGTGGCCATGGGTGGGCATCCCTGGTGGTCATGGGTCTCTACTGATAATCAATGCGCTGATTATCAGCGCAGACCCCCCTGTCAGGAGAGCAGCTGATTGGCTCTCCTCTATTTGCGCCTGTCAGTGCGAGTAGAGGAGAAGCAGATACACAGCTTTTCCTGTTTACACTGTGATCAGATGTGATTGGACACAGCTGATCACGTGGTAAAGAGCCTATGTCAGAGGCACACACCACCGATCGCCGCACTCCCCTGCGGGCACGCAATCGTGGCTTGTCCTGCTGGACATCATATGATGCCCAGTCAGGATAACAGAACCGCTTTCCGGCAGTCATTTTGCTATATGGCGGGCAGGAAGTGGTTAATTGAACAAGCTGAAGTTAGAAGCTGATTGGCTATCATTTGCAGCTGCGTCAGATTTTGCACTCTCCAATTTTAGTAAATCAACCCCTTTGTGTCACATGGATTTCCTCCATGTGTTAGACTTGCAAGGATGTCAAACTGGCGGCCCTCCAGCTGGTGCAAGTCCCATCATGCTTTTGGGAGTCATGCTTGTAACTGTCAGCCTTGCAATGCCTTATTGGACATGTAGTTCAACAGCTGGAGGGCCGCAGGTTTGACACCCGTGCGTCTTTACCAAATCTTGAAGGGTCAGTCCATTCAAATCTAAGTTTAGTTTTTAGTAGGCTGGAGTGTTAACGTACCTGACATTGTCTTGCATCTCTCATGTACTCTATTGATGAAATCTCTATGTGTATGTGTTCCTGGGTCTATACACCTGCAGTGGCCAAAATGAGGAGTCCCATTTATGAAAACACTTGCTGTACGAATGCCTCAGCATTAGCACAGCCATCATTAATAATCCCTGCAATGTGTTCAATATATGCATTTCCTATGATCTTCAGCTCCATCCAGTGGCCATAATGCTGCATTACCTTGAATTACCACAATCAGAAAAATAACGCAATATAGCCACTAGACTAGATGATAAGAAATACACAATTCGCACTAGTGTGAATCCAGCCTAAAAGTTAGAATCCAAATTCCAGTTGATCTAATGGTCTGCATTGGCTAATAGCAATGTGAGAACTGTTTCATTTGGACAAGCTGTGCTAATCGTGTGAAATGTGTGCAGTCTTGTAGACCTTTGATATTCACTTTGTGGTCAAAGATGAAAGGATAGAATTCTAAGTACACCTGACTTTGTAACCACCGTTCCCAATTACACAGCTAATGAGTTAACAAAAACTTGTTTGCTGTTCTTCTGTACTTTCAAAGTCCTCACGCAGCGTGAATGGGCTGTATTAAAAAAACAGTGGGTGAGATGTGCCTGTGCTGGAAAACTTCTATCTACACAATGTATCTGTGTAAAGTCAAATACAGCACTTACAATCTCAGCCTTACATATAACCTAACCTGTGTCCTTAAAGTAGAATTATGGCCTCACCTTTAATAAAAATATATAAAAAAAGATATATAGAATATATATATATATATATATATATATACACACACATATATACACACACAAACACTATATTGCCCAAAGTATTGGGACACCTGCCTTTCCACGCACATTAACTTTAATGGAATCCCAGTCTTAGTCCGTAGGGT
Organism: Lithobates sylvaticus; assembly: GCA_028564925.1. Classification (NCBI taxonomy): domain Eukaryota; kingdom Metazoa; phylum Chordata; class Amphibia; order Anura; family Ranidae; genus Lithobates; species Lithobates sylvaticus. The sequence goes on from CM053026.1 coordinate 230,316,114, forward strand.
TCAATATGGAGTTGGCCCACCCTTTACAGCTATAACAGTTTCAACTCTTCAGGGAAGGCTGTCCACAAGGTTTAGGAGTGTGTCCATGGGAATGTTTGACCATTCTTCCAGAGGAGCAATTGTAAGGTCAGGCACTGATGTGGATGAGAAGGCCTGGCTCACAGTCTCCGCTCTAATTCATCCCAAAGGTGTTGAGGTCAGGACTCGGTGCAGGCCAGTCAAGTTCCTCCACCCCAAACTCGCCCATCCATATCTTTATGGACCTTGCTTTGTGCACTGGTCCAAATCATTTGGTGGAGGGGGATTATGGTTTGTGGTTGTTTTTCAGGGGTTGTTGGGCTTGACCCTTTATTTCCAGTAAAGGGAACTCTTAAGGAGTCAGCATACCAAGACATTTTGGACAATTTCATGCTCCCAACTTTGTGGGAACAGTTTGGGGAAAATCCCCCTTCCTGTTTCAACATGAATGTGCATGTTTATATGCTATGTGTGTGTATCTGTATATAAATTGACACTAAATTAAAATATTTTTTTTTATATCAAACGTTCTGAAATATCAATACACCATGGCTCTGTTTTCTTTTTTTTTAATTCTCTTACTGTGGTTTTCTGGCTTTTTTTTTTGTCCTGTGCATGCTCAATATCCTCCGCTGATCAATATACATATTTGCCAGCACACCAAGGACCTCCAAATAGTGTCCAAATGTTTTATTAAAAAAAGGTATCACATTACAGCGGAAGAGTGCAGAGTTTCGGGGGACGCGCAGACCTCTTGGCCGAGCAGGCATGTCAAACTCAATTTCATCACGGGCCACATCAGCAGAATGGTCAGTTGTATTGGGGGTGTGCTAATAGCGGAGTTCATGAGTGTGTTATGAATAGAGCTCAGCGTTCAGGAGTACACTACGTAGAGGGTGCAGAGTTCAGGGGTGCTCTATGTAGAGGGTGCAGAGTTCAGGGGTGCTCTATGTAGAGGGTGCAGAGTTCAGGGGTGCTCTACGTGCAGAGTGTGGCCTTCAAATTCACCACAGGCCACATCAGCAGAATGGCCAGTTGTATTGGGGGCGTGCTACGTGCAGAGTTCAGGAGTGCGTTATGAATAGAGCGCAGCGTTCAGGAGTACACTACGTAGAGGGTGCAGAGTTCAGGGGTGCTCTACCTGCAGAGTTCAGGGGTGTGCTGTGTACAGTGTGCAGCCCTAATGGGGTTCCGCCATATTATGGCTGCAAAACTGAGTGCAAGGGCCACATGACACGGCCTGGAGGGCCAGATTCGGCCCATGGGCCTTTTGTTTGACATATGCGGTGTAGAGCAAGCAGCTATTTCTGGTCATATACTCTGCTCTGTGCATACTACAATTCCCATAGAGCTGAATGTGTCTACAGGTAGCAGTGTAGTCCATCCCAGGGTGAGCAGGGGAGGGTGGCTACATTCACATACACAACAGGCATTGGAAAATGAACGTAGCCACCCCAGAACAGGAAGTTTGACAATAGCAGAAAAAAAGCCTATAAGAGAGGAAACAATAGAAGCGAGAAATAGGAAGTACATTCTACCTATATTTACATATTGCATTTATTTTATTGTATTTAAAATGTGAGCTTAGGGTCCGTTTAACAAGTTGATTAAATGAGTGTAGCGAAAATTAGGCGTTTTGCCTAATTAGGTGTTTTTACCTTTTTCTTGTTATTGGTTATTTGTGTACTCCTAATATGCATTTGCCTTTTTCTTGTTATTGGTTATTTGTGTACTCCTGATATGCATTTGCCTTTTACTTGTTATTGGTTATTTGTGTACTCCTGATATAGTTACATAGTTAGTTAGGTTGAAAAAAGACACAAGTCCATCCAGTTCAACCACAATTAAAAAATATATATATATATATATATATATATATATATATATATATATATATATATATATATATCATACAATCCCATATACCCCATTCTATACCCACAGTTGATCCAGAGGAAGGCAAAAAAAAAAACCCCAGCAGAGCATTCTCCAATTTGCTAAAGCAGGGGAAAAAAATTCCTTCCTGATCCCCCGAGAGGCAATCGGATTTTCCCTGGATCAACTTTACCTATAAATGTCAGTACCCAGTTATATTATGTACATTTAGGAAAGTATCCATGCCTTTCTTAAAGCAATCTACTGAGCTGGCTAGAACCACCTCTGGAGGGAGTCTATTCCACATTTTCACAGCTCTTACTGTGAAGAAACCTTTCCTTATTTGGAGATGAAATCTCTTCTCCTCTAGACGTAAAGAGTGCCCCCTTGTCCTCTTTGTTGACTGTAAAGTGAATAACTCAACACCAAGTTCACTATATGGACCCCTTATATATTTATACATGTTGATCATATCCCCCCTTAATCTCTTCTTATCAAGGGTGAATAAATTCAGTTCCTCTAATCTTTCCTCATAGCTGAGCTCTTCCATGCCTCTTATCAGTTTGGTTGCCCTTCTCTGCACTTTCTCCAGTTCCCCAATATCCTTTTTGAGAACTGGTGCCCAAAACTGAACTGCATATTCCAGATGAGGTCTTACTAATGATTTGAACAGGGGCAAAATGATATCTCTCTCTCTGGAGTCCATACCTCTCTTAATACAAGAAAGGACTTTGCTTGCTTTGGAAACCGCAGCTTGGCATTGCATGCTATTATTGAGCTTATGATCTACCAAAAATCCCCAGATCCTTCTCCACTACGGATTCCCCCAAATATGCATTTGCCTTTTTTTTGTTATTGGTTATTTGTGTACTCCTGATATGTATTTGCCTTTTACTTGTTATTGGTTATTTGTGTACTCCTGATATGTATTTGCCTTTTTCTTTTTATTGGATATTTGTGTACTCCTGAAATATATTCGCCTTTTACTTGTTATTGGTTATTTGTGTACTCCTGAAATATATTCGCCTTTTACTTGTTATTGGTTATTTGTGTACTCCTGATATGTATTTGCCTTTTTCTTGTTATTGGATATTTGTGTACTCCTGATATGCATTTGCCTTTTACTTATTATTGGTTATTTGTGTACTCCTGATATGTATTTGCCTTTTTCTTGTTATTGGATATTTGTGTACTCCTGATATGTCCTCTGTTGTATCATTTGAGTGTTATATGCTCTGATTTGTCAGGGGGGGGTGTTTGGGTAGGATGTACGAGTCACTCCTCCGATATGATATTGAATGATACATTAATCTGTTTGACAGTGTGCATTGTCTATATTCCTTAATATCCTCCTGCCCCAGTTCTGCTCAGCAGCCCATGAACAGCAGCATTAGAGCAATGTCTTCCAATACTGCCTTCAGGGAGCATACTGCTGGAGAGCTCCTGGCACTGCAGCCCCTCCCCCCCTCTCTTTATCATCAAGGACCCAGGAATAAAGACATTAGAACCCAGTTCCAATCCTTGGAATTGCTGCATCTTCATATATAGATTGTTATGGAAGCCGTTCACAAATACATGGTATAAATCACATTTGCTCACGTGCTGGAAGCAAGGTGTTTATGCAGGATGGATGTAAAAACGGCAAATTGGTTGAGTGCATCTGGACAAACTGAACTGATGATAGAGGAAAATTGCATAGGCAAACCTCCTTTTTATTCAATTCTGCTTTCGCCCAGTAATAATTCTAGCTCAAGCATGAACTTAACATTAGGAAATCAATTAGAAACTGCTCCAAAATAACCCTACTTGGTTTGAGAAAGCAGAGGGTTTTGTAAGGTAGGGTTGTGCTGGCTGGAAAAGGCGCTCGCTGTTCCCGAGTACCGCGGCAATCTGGGAGCTGCTTTTTTTTTTTAACAGCTGATTAGCTAAAATTCCATGCGGGAAAAGCCGTGCCAGTCTGCAAAAGCATGCAAGTGGTGCGGTTTTCCGCTTTAATGCTGACAATAGAGAAAAAAATCCTACAGTTACATGAAATTTATTCAGGAGACATGTTAATATATTGAAGCTTTACACAGACGGAACAATAGACCTTAATTAGCAGTTTTTATAAAATAAAAAATAAAAGATAATTGTTTTACCCATAGCAGTTGCCACTTTTTCATTCTCTTGTGGTACTTAGAGAACAAAAGACAGAGAATCAGGTTAATTTCTACAGGCAATAATAACAGCTCTTCCTCCTGACAGAAGGTCGGAGGACATTATCCAGGTACGTGAAGATGAATGGACTAAACCAAAGGCTTCTTAAAGTGGAAGTAAACCCCCCTATCGTTTTCAGCCAAGGAAGCTGCCATCTTTGCCTCTGTTTAATCTTCAACTGCCACGGTGCTGCACATGTAATCCGTTATGACACCAGCCATTGGATGGTTTGACTGTTTGGTTGAGAGCACAGCCAATGTGCAGTTAGCATTCACGGCATGCCTTTTTTTTTTAACTGTTAAATCGATGGGTTTACTTCCGCTTTAATGCAGAACTTTACCCATAACAACGTGATAAAAAATTCTTTAGCAAGGAACATACATTCCACATTAATAATTATACTACCATCATTAGTGTGTGCTGTAGATTGCCTCCAGCATTGCCCCTGCTTCTTCTTGCCGCAGGCTACCATTTTGTTTAAGCCCAGAGCCCCTGAACAGAAGTAAATCATAAACCCATCGACTTAACAGTTTTAAAACTGTTACATTCCTGGAATGCCGAGGATCACTAACTGTCATATTTGCTTCTTTCCTCAACCAAACTGTCAAACTATCAACTGGCTGATGTTATAACGGATCACATGTGCAGCACCATGGCAGTTGCAGATCAAACAGAAGCAGCTTCCTTGGCTGTAAAGGATAGGAGGGTTTAATTCCGCTTTAAGGCTGTCAGCAGATCGGCCTCTACAAACTCGGCAGTGCCTAAAAATGAAGAGAAACTGAGCATGTGCAGGGCAGGGTAAAACAGTGTATTAGTGGATTTTAAACAGTATGGGCACTTATTTTTAGGGCTAGTTTCCACTTGCTTCAAAACAAGGCTTCAGACAGGCTTTGTTAAAGCTCTGTGAATGCCAGTCAAAGCTTCCGTCACTAAATAAAATGGGGAAAGAGATAACCACCGCTCCAGAGGGATCCTTCAAGGCGAATGCTTCTACTCCTAGTGTGGAGCTCCAGGTGCAGGCTAATAACAAGGTAGTTAGAAAGTAACAAGGGGAACTCTGGACAGCCGCACACCAGACGAAGATGAAAAATCAAATGGATTTATTTAAAAACAGGAATCACATCAAAGTCCAAAAACACAGTAAAACAGGGAAGGGGGGCACACAGCTGACACGTTTCACGCTAAATACAGCGCTTACTCATAGCTAAGCTATGAGTAAGCGCTGTATTTAGCGTGAAACGCATCAGCTGTGTGCCCCCCCTTCCCTGTTTTGCTGTGTTTTTGGACTTTGATGTGATTCCTTTTTTTAAATAAATCCATTTGATTTTTCATCTTCGTCTGGTGTGCGGCTGTCCAGAGTTCCCCTTGTTACTTTCTCACTAAATAAAATGGTTAGCTTACAGCCCTGTTTACACCTTGCTTTTGTTTGGTGCTTCGATGAGGCTTTGGTGGGGCTTCGATGAGGCTTTGGTGGGGCTTTGGTGGGGCTTTGGTGGGGCTTCGATGAGGCTTTGGTGGGGCTTCGATGAGGCTTTGTGGGGCTTCGGTGAGGCTTTGTGGGGCTTCGATAAAGCTTTAAGCAAGCTTTGCCACAGACTTCTATGGAGGCTTTGAAGACGCTTTGAAGCACCACTAAAAAAGCTACAGGGGTATAATTTTTAAAGCGAAGCCAAAAGCAAAAGCAAGGTGTAAACAGGACTGTAAGCTAATCATTTTATTTAGTGTCAGGAGCTATGACTGGCGTTCAGAGAGCTTTAACCAAGCCTGTCCGAAGCCTTGTTTTGAAGTAAATGTAAACTAGCCGTTAATGTGTGTTGAAACCGAAGCAAGTGTAAATGAGCCCTAATGTATTATATAGCTATACCTGCTAAATGGGCCATCCTGAAGTAATCAAGCAGGACTTAAATGTCTGACTAAAGTTCTACTTTACAGCAGAACTAAACCTTCCTATCGTTTTCTTTCATGGAAGCAGTGATCTTGTCCTCTGTTTGATCTTCATCTGCCATGGTGCTGCACATGTGATCAGTTATGACACCAGCCATTTGATGGCTTGACAGTTTGGTTGAGAGCACAAGCAATTGTGACAGTTACATTCCCAGGACATGTCAGGAATATAGCTGTTTTTTGAAAATTGCTATTTTGAAAAGGATAAACATCATAGCGTACCCATAAGATAACTGTCATGATTAGTCTATTGTCAGGCCTCGTTTACACCATGTTCAGAGACGTCAGTTTTTCTGCACATGTTTTGCAAGGGCACAAAGAAAACAATTGTTCTCTATGTGCCCTGTTCACACCACAACACTGGTATCACGTGCAGATTTTTTCTCGGCAGGAATCTGTGTATACAGTTTTCTGCGTGGAAAAAAAACTGATGCGACATCAACATTGTGGTGTGAACGGGGCATAGGTCAGGTATGTCCAAAGTCCGGCCCTCGGGCCAGTTTAATATGGCCCCCCTGGTGATTTGGATATATACCATATTTACATAAATAAATATATCCAAATAACATGCCTCAGCTCATCCTTAGTCCCAAGCCTCGCTCGGGGATTCATTTAGGGGGGCCACAAAAGATATTTGGAGATTATATATATATATATATTTATATATATATATATATATATATAAAAAAAATACACCCAAGCTCATCTCTTCACCACACACAGCCACAAAGGCAAGAGCATTCTTGTTGGACAGTGTATTAGTGCTCGGACAAATACACTTATGCCACGTACACACGATCGGAAATGCCGCCAGCAAAACTCAGATGAGAGCCGTTTGTTGGAAAAAGCGACTGTGTGTGTGCTCCATCGGTCTTTTGCCGGCAGAATTCCAGCTAGCAAAAGATTGAGAGCATTTGTTTTTCGGTCGTGAAAAGTTCCTATCCGAAAATGCGATCGTCTGTATGCAATTCGGACACGCAAAAAATCACGCATGCTCGGAAAAAATTCGACGCATGCTCGGAAGCATTGAACTTAATTTTCTCGGTTCGTCGTAGTGTTGAACGTCACCGCGTTCTTGGCGATCGTAAGTTCAGATAACTTTTGTGTGACCGTGTGTACGCAAGACAAGCTTGAGCGGAATTCCGTCGGAAAAAAAACATCCAAGATTTTTCGGATGGAAATTACGCTCGTGTGTACGCGGCATTAGAACGTATTTTAATGGTTCAAAGAATGTCAGGCAAATTGGTCGGCCCTCATGCACGTTCACTTCATCAAATCTGGCTCTCTTTGAAAAAAGTTTGGACACCCCTAGCATAGGAGAAAGTGATGACAGAGGGTGTGATGTCTGTACATAAAAATAAAAACTCACTGAAACGCACGTGAAAACTTATGTAAACTTGTGTCTCTGCAAGTGAAATCTTTTCCATCAGTTTTTATGCATGTATGCTGTGAATGAGGCCTTAAAGTGGAACAAAACCCATCGATTTAAATGTTTTCAAGGCATGCTGTGAATGATAACTGTCACTGTTGCTTGTATTCTCAATAGAAATGTCAAGCAATCCAATGACTGGTGTCATAACTGATCACATTAGCAACACCATGGCAACCGCAGATCAAACAGAGGCTAAGATGGCAGCTTCCTTGGCTGTAAAGCATAGGAGGGTTTAGTTCCAATTTAAATCTGTATTTGTCCATTTTCTTTTGTTATATAACACAAACCAGAAGAAAAGTCATGCTTTGTCATAAGCTGGTATGTGATGTAGTGTCTGAATGAAATGTAATAGCCTTTGCAGGAAATGTTTGGTTCTATTAATTGCTTCCCTTTCAAAGGTTTTCATTAATGATTGAATTACTGAAAACAGCAGACTTGATCAATCACATTTCACAGAAAGCAAAGCAGATCAAGCAAACGGCTAAAAGAGGAGGGCTGCAAACTCTTTTGCTGATGTCACATCCATAAAAGGGTGGCAATGCACAGCTCAATGAACATAATCAATAGGAAATATATAAACATTGCTTGCAACAAGTGAGACAAGTACAGAAAGGTATCCAGGGGTGGCCTGTCTGGGCACGGGCGCCGCCCCCTCTATCCACGCCACTCCCCTATATGGGCGCCTGAATTACAGTGGCGGGATGTTTTTTTGAAGCACCTGATTAGAGCCGTAGGCTCCAATAGGCTTCAAAAAAGGGTGGACTTGGAGTGCAGAGTGCGCTCGGAGCCCACCCAGGCGTGTTAGAAAAGCAGATAAATATTCACTTTTCTAACATTGAATCGCCTCTCTGCCAATCAGGAAGCGTGGGTCTGTTACCCATTTCTGGAAAGGTCAGGGGATCCTAGGAGGAGGGGAGGAGACGCACGGCGGAAGCCGCCGTGATCTCAGAATAGAAGAGGACACAGGAGACGCTGCCAGATGCCCGCTGCAGCCTGTCCCCCCCGCCCGATGTGCCTGCCGATCCCCACTGCCGGTGGGGTAAGTGCCGGTGGACCGCCAGACAGCTGAGGGGGGGTTTGAGGTGCTGCGGGGGGAGTGGTTGTTTGCCACCCCCCAAACAAAAAACCACCAGCCGCCACTGTAAGTATCAGTGTGTGCTTGCAAGATGTGCATGTCTTTGTGTTACCGGACACCAAAATCCCTGATACTAATCGATTCCCTTATCTATAGAATATATCTATTGAATCATTTTTATATCATATTTTACCACCTAGTTAAAGTGGTTGTAAACTCTCACATATACCCACTGAAGTGACATGCCTCAGGTGATACACAGACATGAAAGAAATCCTTACACAAGTCATACCTGTTTATCTGTAGCCCTCTCTTCTCTACATTTGTTCAAAGTACAGAATTGAAACAACATTTCAGAGCTTCAGAAGGCAGGGGGAACTGATGTCATACACTGCACAGCATAGAGCTGAATGTAATCTGAGACCTGAGTGGAGGGAAAGGACACACCCACACACACAGTCTCATAGGGAAACAATCACAGCTGAGGCTGTCAATCACATGCTGTGTTTGAGGATTGCTGATCGTTAAAACTGTGTTTTGTGCTTTATGTCTTTTATGGCTATAGAAAATGTAAAATAAAATCTGAATAAAAAAAAAAAAAAAAAGCAGATAGCAGAGGAATGACAGAGCATACTAGTTGCTTTGGGTAGAGGCAAGTACACAATATAGAAGGCTATGCTTTGTTCATTCTTTATTTCAGAGGTTTACTACTATTTTAGGTCCAAGAGAAGATATTAGAAAGGAAATCTTTTCTTATTCCAAAGAAACAGTTATTCTAGTGAGGCACATTTTTCACCCACTGCCATTTTTGATGAGGATTACCAAAAGAAACCTGCACGGCAGGCATCTGATTGTAGTAATTTAGAAGCATCGACTATGTTTAATAAAAATTTACGACACCAAAAGGTAGAGGACAAGTAGACTGTACTATCCAGTTGGAAAAATAAATGTTCATTCACACAGTCCTGAATCCCCATGCAATCTGGAGGTTTAGTAAGGTGCTGAACATTCAGATCTTCCAGATCTGGGTATGTATGAATGTGACCAATCTGTTATTGAACCTGAGCATTATTTTATATCTCTCAATACTGGACATTGATCTATAGCTACTTAGAGCCTATGGAGTTGATTTACTAAAGACAAATAGACTAGGAACTTTGCAAAGTGCAGTTGCTCCAGAGCTTGGTAAATAAGGTAAATCTTCACTTTGCAAAGAATATCCAATCGCATACAAGGCAAATGAAAAAAAAAAAAAAAAGAAAACAGCATTTTTGCTTGCACATGATTGAAAGATGGAAGTCAGCAGATCTTTTGCTAATTTACTAAGCTCTGCAGAAACTGCACTGTGCACAGTCTATTTGCCATTAGTAAATCAACAATCTTTCTTGTATTAAGAGAGGTATGGACTCCAGAGATATAATTTTGCCCTTGTACAAATCATTAGTAAGACCTCATCTGGAATATGCAGTTCTGTTTTGGGCACAAGTTCTCAAAAAGGATATCAGGGAACTGTAGAAAGTGCAGAGAAGGGCAAACCAAACTGATAAGAGGCATGGAGGAGCTCAGCTATGAGGAACGATTAGAGGAACTGAATGTATTCTCTCTTGAGAAGAGGAGAATAAGGGGGGATATGCTCAACATGTACAAATATATAAGGGATCCATATAGTGAACTTGGTGTTGAGTTATTCACTTTACGGTCAACACAGAGGACAAGGGGGCACTCTTTACGCCTAGGAGAAAAGAGATTTAATCTCCAAATACGGAAAGGTTTCTTCACAATAAGAGCTGTGAAAATGTGGAATAGACTCCCTCCAGAGATGGTTCTGGCTAACTCAGTAGATTGCTTTAAGAAAGCCCTGGATACTTTCCTAAATGTACATAATATACAGTAACTGGGTACTGACATTTATAGGTAAAGTTGATCCGATTGCCTCTCGGGGGGGTCAGGAAGGATTTTTTCCCCCTGCTGGAGCAAATTGGAACATGCTTTGCTGGGGTTTTTTCGCCTTCCTCTGGATCAACTGTGGGTAAAGGGTTGTGTACATGGGATTGTATGATGTTATTTTTTATTTGTTTTTGTTTTTTTATGGTTGAACTGGATGGACTTGTCTTTTATCAGCCTATGTAACTATGTAACAATGTTCACAGTGTACAACATGAATTAAAGTGCACATGTATTTTATTTGATCATTTACAAAAGTATTTTACAAAGTACTGAACTAAAAAAAGACCATAGTATTACATAGTACTACATAGCTAACAAACAAGTCTAAATCAAAAAAAGCATGTGAATGTTCAGCTAGTAGCATGATACATTATTGAAATGAACAGAATTTTATTAAAAGTGTCATGAATCCCGAGCCAAACCTTGTAATCTTTGAATATGTACAGTTGTACTCATATAGCCCCCATATTTCATTATCCATCTATTGCACATCCCTCCCTGTATTGTGCTCTTGTTTGTTTACAGCCAGTGTTGTTCCAGCTGGAGTAGGAACATTTTATTGGGCTGCATTACTCTAGGCAACTTCCGTTACAGCTGTTGCAGCACTGTAGATGATTCCATGCTGGGCTAAAAAACACATTTCTTTGTGGAATTACATTTTTTCTTTCGACAACTATATTGGACTTCTAGCGGATTGCATATCAGAATCTAAAGAACAGACAGCTTATTTGAAATCTAAACCAGAGGGATTTAACCACTTCAATACTGGACACGTTCACCCCCTTCCTGTCCAGGCCAATTTTCAGCATTCAGAGCTGTCGCACTTTGTATGACAATTGCGCGGTCATGCAACACTGTACCATATGACATTTTTATAATTTTTTTTTTGCTAAATAAATATAGCCAGTTAAATATAGCCAGTCCTTTAATATGCCTATGGGATGTTTTTTATAGTTCTCTGTCCTGGGACCAATCCTGTTTAATTTATTTATAAACAATCTAGAAGAATAAAGAGCTCAATCTCAGTATTTGCGGACGATACAAAGCTAAGCAGGGCAATAACTTCTATGCAGGATGTGGAAACCTTACAAGCAGGCCTAAACAACTTATTGGGGTGGGCAACAACATGGCAAATGAGGTTTAAAGAGGAAGTAAACCCTGATGGGTTTACTTCCTCTTTGTTTCCCTGCAAAGGTAAAGCATAATGGGCTACTATACATCGCATAGTAGCCCATTATGTGTCACTTACCTGACACAGGAGCCAGCAAAGTCACTACTGTCCCCTGGTGCACAGAGCCTCCAACTTCTTTGCGGGTATCGCGGATCCGGCGCTGTTACTGGCCAGAGCCGTGATGACGCCACTCCCGTGAACGCGCACGGGAGCCGCCACTAGCGGCATATCGCCGTTAGCAGTGGTGTGCTCAGTGCACCGCTGTCTATGGCGCATGCGCCGTAGACAGCAGTGCCGGTCTTTTTGCAAATATCTCCTAAACCATGTAGGTTTAGGAGATATTTCTTGGACCAACATGTAAGCCTTAATCTAGGCTTACCTGTATGTCAAAGTGGTTTGTAAGGGTTTACAACCACTTTAATGTTGAAAAATGTAAGGTAATTAATTTCGGTGCCAAAAATACGAATGCATGTTACTCACTAGGGCAGGCTTTCTCAACCTTTTAACCCTAGAGGAATCCCAAAAATAATTTTCATGTCTCGAGGAAACCTTACTAAAACCAAATCATCAGGGCTCAATAGGAACAATGCTCCTTATATTAGTGGTCAATAGGAAGAATGTCCCCCTTAAAGTGGTGTTTAGAATGCCACCCTTAAAGACAGCTAAAAAGATATTTGGTGTCATGCTGCTGGCTTTGCTAAGTGGTGCTGAACCTTGAACTCTGTAGGCATCATCAAATAGGTGGTTCATTAGCCACAGCTCAAGGAACCCCTAGCAACCTCTGGAGGAACCCTGGTTGAGAATGGCTGCACTAGGGGGAGAACCTCTGGGGGAACCTAGGACGGAAGAGGACCTGGGGGTCCTAGTAGATGATAGGCTCGGCAATGGCATGCAATGCCAAGCGGCTGCCAGCCAATGGCTCCAGCTGCTGTCTCAGCCAATGATGGAGCCATTGGGAGGGAGAGTCCCCGGAGAGCCAAGGCTCTTGTGCACATCTCTGGATCGCGATGGGGCCCAGGTAAGTATTAGGGGGCTGCTGCACAGAGAAGGTTTTATACCTTCATGTATAGATGCATGAATGCATGAAGGTAAAAAAAGCCTTGAGACTTTGGAACCACTTTAACCATTACTGGGAAAGAAAGTATGGGAGTTTCATCTGTTTAAGAGTGCTGACCAATTGAAATTCATGTTTTAATGGTCTGACCTTTAGTAAATTGTTCTGATTTTCTGAACTTTACAAATCATCATGAATTGCTTTAAGAAAACCAGGTGATAGTGGTGTCACACTGGAAATCACACGGGGAGTGCAGTGCAGATTATTGTGAGCAGAAGCTCATTGGACTTCTAGTCTGGCCTTTAGCTCTACCCCAAAGAAATAATATTCTTTATGGTCACATTACATTATTTCTGAGTGCAAATGGAACAATTAGTGGTTCAGTCAATTAGTGGAGTTCAGTTGTACACTAATAATTGTTTAGACAGTTGACAGTATTAGGTAATTTATATTAAGTAAAAATGCATGAGAAGCCAGAATGAGATTTAAAAAGTTATTAATGGTGACCACTTTTGTGTGGTCCCAATATTATAGAAAGCCACCGCAGGGAGTCATTTGAGAGCAAATTAATAATTAATATTAATCCATGAGACAAAACAGTTTCTGGAATTTACTCAATTAAAGCGGTTCCCTTTTTTGTATTTAAAAATGATAAACACCTAGAACAGAAAGCAATATGCCTGTGGAGCTAACATTTGGACTAAAAGTGATAGTGTTGACCATGACTATCAAGAACATGCGGGATATGACTGCGTCAATCATCGCAAAGTGCATTTAAACTTGCTTAAGCTAAACATATATACTCAAAAAAGGTTAAAATAATGAACAAATAAAAATAAAAATAAAGGGAAGACTTGATTCTGCTACTCTATGTATCTGGATTGTTCTTTTACTTTCTCTTTTGTGCCATAAAAGTGACAGCTGGAATCTGAGATACAGAAAAAGAGTCAGGTGATGTACATAGTATCACTTTTATTGAGTCATGTTGTTTCTAGTCAAAATCTTAGTGCAACAATTGCAAATGTAAGGGTTGGAGAGTGTTGTGATATTCAGAGGCATACCTGGGGGCAATAAGCGTTTTCAGTATTGTAGCCCCCCCCTCGTATTAATCAATATTTTGCAACTTGTTGAGCAATTTAATGAATCCTCTTTTGTCACTGAAAGGAAGGTAGAATATAGTCACTACCCATGTGCTACTTCTTGTGATCAGACAGGTTGCAGAATAACAGGCGACAAGTTCTGTCACAATCAAAGACAGGCAATCGTCTCAGAGTCCATCATACTCAGAGAGAAGTGTAACAGCCTAAAATATGAAACATGCTGCTAAATGAAGCAAAAATAATGCTTGTTTTACCACTTTTACCCCTTGGAGCCGGCGTCTGCCCACCCTTAAGGGGTTTTACATGCCGAGAGGCGGGGCAGGACTTAAGGTCATGTGACCCCCATGATTGGCTGTCACGGTGGTCACATGATCGGAAAGCTCCAGATTGCAAGCAGCAGTTTTCCGTTAGCCGTCGGGTACTCTGCCGGGAGCGCACTCTCGGCGGCACCTAGGAGTTAAATGCCACCCTCTGTATTTCTCTTAATTTCTTCTACACATTTCTCAAGCGGTCTTGTTCTTTAGGGATGGATAGTTTAGGCCCCATTTACCCAGGCGTCATCCATTCAGTCACGTTTTTTTTGAAAGGAAGGAGTTTAGTTTACATACGTTTTCCCATAGAAATACATAGGAACAAACAGAGGAAATATGGGCAGATGGAACGCCAGTGTGGAAGGGGCCTTCAGTCCTGTTGAATTCTCTGTTCCCTGTTGAATGATCGATTAGCTTGCTATTATCTCTGTACCACTAGTTCCATCATCTTGGAATACATTAGCTGTCCCTTTTCAAAAATCTCCCTTCCATATGAGTCAAAGTAACTACTGTCCTCTCAGAGTTGTTGTTTGTTTACACATAGTACCCCTGTTTTTTTCCAGTTATGAAAGTTTTAACATATCTGACATTAAGGCTCCTTTCACATGGATGCCTCCGTTTTGCGGACGCCCCTTGCTCAGCGGGGGATCGATCCGCTGATCCCCGCTGAGCAGGCTGATGAGAGGTCTATCTCTGCTCACTGTGCAGAGCAGATATGGACACAGTCCTGCTTCTCCTATATGGGGAGGCGGCTCGTTTTCATTCGATCCCATTCTATCTGCCAGACAGAAAAAGGACCACCACCTGTCTGGATTTTGGGGACAGGATCGGATCGGATAGCAGCGGGTGTCCGTGGACATGTCACCGCTGACATCTGACGCTCCATATGGGTTAAAGAAGGGTCCGATCAGGCCTGCCTGAAAAACTGACAGACGGACCTGACTGAAAGGGCCCTTTAAGGCACACCTTGTACAATGATATAAACAATCTACCACAATAAAGATCTACTCCAGTGATGGGCAACCTAAGGCACAAGTGCCAGGGTGGGCACACAATGTAATTTTCAGTAGCACCCGTAAGATTGTCACATGACATGTGCACAGGCTTGGACTGGTGCCTATCTGCCCACCTCCTCCATTTGGAATCTATGACTGGATGAGTTGGGTAGAAAGGGTGTGTATATCCGGCACTCTTGATTGAGTGCCTATCATGGGTCTGTTGGCTCTAATAACTCTTGCCGCACTGGAAGATTACAGTGGCAGGGGTGGGTGGGGGATCAGAGGAGGATGATGTAAGCTAATGCAGGAGCGAGCAGCACAAGGATATATCCTTTTGACAGTAAGTAATGTCCCTTGTGCCGATTTTCGTTTTTTCGTTTGTGACTAAGGCTGCTTTCACACTGGGGCAGGTGGGCATTGACGTTAAAACGCTGCTAGTTTTGGCAACACTTTACCATCGCTATTCGGCAGCTAGCGGGGTTAAATGCGCCCGTGTAGCAGCGTTGCCGAATTGCTTTGCAGGTGCTTCGGCAGCGGTGCCCATTCATTTCAATGGGCAGGGGCAGTGGAGGAGTAGTGTATACATCGCTCCTTCACTGCCCCAAAGATGCTACCTTGCAGGACTTTTTCTAACGTCCTGCCAGCGCAATGCGCCAGTGTGAAAGCACTTGGTCTCTCACACTGGGGCTGCAGGGGAGGCCTCAGTGTGAAAGGGGTCTAAACATAGGCTTTTAATTAGTTAGTCATCGAACTGTTGCTTTATTGGAAAGCTTAGAATGAAAGCATTTCTATAATGTTATATACCAGTTATGAAGCCACTCCAATGTGCTGCTTGAGTTTTTTTTTTTACATAACACAGAATTGTTATAGAGAGATATTGTGATTCTGGTAGCAAAGAAAAACGTCTTTGTCCTAAAAAAAAATAAATAAAAAGCAGTATTTATTACATTCATAGAAGAATTATTCAGCTTGTAAGTCCACAGTGGTCATGAGTTCATCATTTTTAGATATCATGTGGCTCTGATCTAACTGAGTATTGTAGACAAAACTCCTTTAAACTGGATATAGCCTCAGAGATATATTTTCATGCATGCGTAGCTGTAACGGCTCTTTCACACTCACTGTGAAGTGCGGTGCCCTCTGAAAAACAATCTGTGTTCAGATTGTTTTCCAGAGGGCATTTGAAAGGTGGTGAGAAGGTATTATAACACCTCCTTACCACCTAATTTAACCCTATAATGCTGCACTTCTGTGCCACAATCATGTGCAGTGCAGGCAGCTGCGCTATGGCCCTATTAAACTCAATGGCAAATTTGACAGGCGGTACCACCTGTCAAACTCTACACCCCGAGTTAGAAATGCAGTTGCATGTGTACAGCCCTGTCCAGTCCCGTAGGAGTCACCCTTTATTGCTTGCTCCTTCTATTCTCCATGTTGGCGCCATCTCTTCCCCAGGTAAGCAACAAACATACACCCAAATATTTACAAGATGTAAAAGAAAAGCTGATTCATCAGACCAGGCCACCTTCTTCCATTGCTCTGTGGTCCAGTTCTGTTGCTCATGTGCCCATTGGAGTTGCTTTTGGCTGTGGACACGGGTCATCATGGGCACCCTGACCAGTCTGTGGCTACGCAGCCCTATACACAACAATCTCAGATGCCCATTTTTTCTGCTTTCAATGCATCAACTTCAGGGAAAATATGTTCACTTGCTGCCTAATATATCCCACCCACTTTAAGATGCCATTGTAGCATGATAATCAAATTGTATTCACTTAAAACCACTTGCCTAAGTTGCACTTTCACCCCCTTCCTGCCCAGGCCAATTTTCAGCTTTCAGCGCTGTCATAGTTTGATTTACAATTGCGCGGTCATGCAACATTGTGCCCAAACAAAATGTTTATCTTTTTATTGAGACAGATAGAGCTTTTTGTTGGTATTTAATTACCACTGGGTTTTTTCATTTTTTGCTAAACAAACAAAAAAAGACTGAAAATCTTGAAAATATTTTTGAAAAAAAGTTTTTCTTAGTTTCTGTTATAAAATTTTGTAAATAAGTAATTTTTCTCCTTCACTGGTGTGCACAGATGCGGCTTCACTGATGGGGAATGATGCGGTTGCACTGATATGTGGCACTGATAGGCAACATTGATGGGCACTGATAGGTGGCTCTAATGAGCGGCACTAATGAGCAACGATAGGCGGCACTGATGAACACTGATAGGCAGCACCGACGGGCACTGATATGAACTGATGAGGCTGCACTGATGGGTGGGCACTGATAGGCACTGATGAGGCCGCACTGATATGTGGCACTGATGGATGGCAATGATGGGCACTGATAGGTGGCACTAACAGGCACTGATTGGCAGAACCGATTGGCAGAACTGATGGACACTGTTCGGCAGAACTGATGGACACTGATTGGCAGAACCGTTTGGCAGCATTCGTGGGCACTGTTGGGGCTGCACTGATGATCAGTGCCCTGATTACCAGTGTAGATGACCCCTGTATGGATATGCCAGTTATAGGCTCTCCTCTCTTTTACCGCTGTCAGCGAGAGGAGAGGAATGCCAATAGCCAGGAACTCCTGTTTACACTGTGATCGGACACAGCTGATCAGATGTTAAAGAGCCGCTGTGATTGGCTCTTTACCCTGATCTGTGATCAGCTAAGGACACAGCGATCACAGATCCCTGCTGATGCGCGCCACATCACAGGAAGCGCGATCATGAGAGGTCGTCCATGCACTCCCTCCCAGCAATGTGCAACGGCGTTGTAGCTGTCTTTTGGCTATAGCGCGGTTGTGAAGAGGTTAACCTATCAGTGGTCATAAAGTTATGGCTGATCGATGTACATACAATAATTTTGTGAATAAATAATTGCGTTCCACATTGTGTTCTTCTTAGTTTATGAAAATTACCTTCTTAAAAGAAATGAACTAATGACACATATTATATTTGTCTGGAGTTCCACCTTAAGATGCTGGGAAGTATCTGAACATGCAAACAAATAAGGGACAGCTGGATTTTCTGGCCACATCTGCTCCTTATTGTCCAGATTTTAATAGAGGCATTAGAGACCAATTAGAAGACTTGTCTCAACCTGACCACAGTCAGTCTAGACCCATCTGCAGCCTTGTCACCCCTATACACACGTAATGCAGACAGTATGGGTGTGACGGCTCTGGATCCAGCCTGCAAGATAGGAAGGAGTGGCACTGGTGACATTTCTACTATGCCCCCAAGCACTCCGTCCTTGGTACAGACCTTCAAAAAGGTCATTGATTTTCTGTCATTCTGTTGAATGCAAAATGATGTCAGCTACCGACAAACTAACATGCTGTTGATTGGATGTTATCTGTTATTTCAGATCCATCAAAAGAAGAAAATGTGGTAATATATTTGTATGCGACTTGAGAGTACTCCAAAGCGGCTGTATGTTGCAGAGCAGATAATTTACCTTAGTTAATAATGACATTATGGGCGATGCAGCACGCTGTGGAAACTATCTTTTTATTGATTCAATGCATACACTCAGAGGAACCTGACCCTCTATTTCCTTCTGTACTTTGATTCACAGCAAAGCATAGTGATAGATTACATTACATATAAAAGCTACATAAATCCCACCGTGGTATGCTGTAAAATGGCATCATTTGCTGTTATAATAAATGGCTGTTGTAATGTTTGTGATATTAATTTCCTGCGAAGGAATAGAGGGCAAAAATGATAATAATTTTCTGCTGTGATTTTGTATCGATTCAAACCAATGCAAATCAATCTGAATTGATTCATGTGCCGTGTGTGTCCTAGATACTCGCTGGCGATTTAACCTGAGTCTACTTCTTATTTATCATTTAAAAACACTGAAAATCGCAACCAATATTATTCAGTAAGTCACTAAGTCGCCCGATTCTGAAGCCGCCCCGTACAGCGTACTGTAATAGAAGTCAATGCAAGTCGCTCTGAAGTCACCCCCAAGTCGTACAGGAACCTTTTTCTAAGTCGGAGCGGCTGTCCACCAGGTTTAGGAGTGTGTCTATTGAAATGTTTGACCATTCTTCCAGAAGCGCATTTGTGAGGTCAGGCACTTATGTGGATGAGAAGGCCTGGCTCGCAGTATCCGTTCTAATTCATCACAAAGGTGTTCTATCGGGTTGAGGTCAGGACTCTGTGCAGGCCAGTCACCCCAAACGCACTCAGCCATGTCTTTATGGACCTTGATTTGTGCACTAATGTCCTTCTGGAAGAATGTTCAAACATTCCCATAGACACACTCCTAAACCTTGTGGACAGTCTTCCCTGAAGAGTTGAAGCTGTTATAGCTGCAAAGGGTGGGCCAACTCAATATTGAACCCTACGGACTAAGACTGGGATGCCATTAAAGTTCATGTGCTTGTAAAGGCATGTGCCCCAATACTTTTGGTAATATAGTGTATATTGAACCAAAGGTCACAAAAATTAATTCCTCTCCTAGGCTCAACTTTGAATTTCCATTGAGCAGATGATCACACAGGATGTCCGTCCAATCCATAACCCTTCAGATCCCATGTTGGCCAGGTCTGGGGTGCAGAATAGCCTCAGGAGTCCTACTGGTCAGATGATAACAACCTCATGCATTCATCTAGATCTCTTCACTGCAGGCTGGCTGTGAAAATTGTCATCTGCCTCAAATCAAAGTCATATTGTCAAAGCCATATTGTCCTCATGTCCCATCTGCACCAATATACATTTTTTCCAATATTATACCCATTCTACTGAAAATGGGGGGGAACTCAACAAAGCATTTGCAACACTTTTCTGGTGTTATAGCCCTTTCAAAAAGGCTTGCTCCAGACTTTTAAAAAAATCCCACCGGTTTTGGTAGCTTTACTGAAACGTATGACAGATTCAGGTAGTTTTATAAACTGACAGCATGGCTGCAACATATTTAAAAAAAAAAAAATGACCTCCAGTTCTTAGATAACGAAACTAGAGGGCACTTAAGTTGTCAATCAGAGACAGGCAAAGTGCCTGTCTCTGTACGCTGTGTAGCAGGGTGACATTTTTGCTCCACCTGTCACTCATTGTCAAGGACTTTTTGTCAGCTTCACAGCCCACATGCCCCTACCATCCAGTGACAATGAAAGTAGGCACAGCCAGGTAGCCATATTGCATTTTACAGAAAATGACAGCGCTGCAGATTGAAAAGCAAAGGTAATTTTTAATAACATTCAATTACAATATGACTTGAGTCGCAATGGTATACGCTATAATATATATTTTTTTATTTGCTACATTTTAGGTAAACAAGAAATAGAATTTTGATCCCGAGGTGATATATTTACATACAACAAATATCTTATTAGTTATAACATTGACAAAATCTACATTCTGCTTTAGCAATAACGTATACAAGCATTTTCTCCCAACAATTGTATGTACAATCAGACAAGCTATTTGTGTGGACTGTGCATAAAGAATTGTGTTCTATATTGCATGCCTTGCACGCCTGTGTCTTTTAATCATCATTTAAAGGAGAACTCCTTTTAGGATAAAAGTTACCAGTAATTCACAATATCAGTTTACGTGAATGTGCTGTGTTTTGTTATTTTGGGCTACAGCAGCTGCATGTTGAAGGTTGCAGTTTTCAAACGATCTACCTTCAGCTGAGGATCAGTTTTTAATTGTTTATGGGGGAGGGTTCACTGTTGGATAGAAGTACATCGCTTGTCACAGAATGTTGCCTGGAAACCATAGAGGCTGGACATTATCTGAAACGAGCTTCATTTCCTGCTGCAGGCCGAAAAATACGTGGACTATTATTTCTTTGTGCACATGGTGCATCCAGAGCAAAACGGCAGACTAGCTTCTAAATCTAAACATTTAAGACAGGGGTTTCATTTTTGCCTTGAGCTCTCCTTTAACAATCTATGAAGGTGTGGAAACACAGCATGGACATATTCTCTTGTGCCTAAAAATCCCTGTGTCTTAACTGATTTTGTAGCATCAATAGACCCAATTTTTAACACTACCCCATATTAATAAAGTGTGTTAGAATTGACGTAGTCTTATGCCGCGTACACACAATCGGATTTTCCGACAACAAATGTTGGATGTGAGCTTGTTGGCGGAAAGTCCGACCGTGTGTGTATGCTCCATCGAACATTTGTTGTCGGACTTTCCGCCAACAAATGTTGGTTAGCAGGTTCTCAAATTTTCCGCCAACAAATTTTTGTCGTCGGACTTTCCGATCGTGTGTACACAAGTCCGTCGCACAAAAGTCCACGCATGCTCGGAATCAAGTACGAGCCGGAAGCTCTCGGTCTTGTAAAACTAGCGTTCGTAATGGAGATATAACGTACGTCTTGTACATCACTACGTTCGTAATTGTTGGCCAACATTTGTGTGACTGTGTGTATGCAAGAGAAGTTTGAGCCAACACCCTTTGGACAGAATTTCACAGTTTTGTTGGCGGAAAGTCCGATCGTGTGTTCGAGGCATAAGAGTCCTCTAAACAGCCTACCACAGTATTTTTTCATTCTCCCATACTGTAAAAGGCATCTCCAATAGGAGCTTAACCACTTGCTTACTGGGCACTTAAACCCCCCTCCTGTCCAGACCAATTTTCCGCATTCAGCGCTGATGCACTTTGAATGACAATTGCGTGGTCATACAACACTGTACCCAAATTTAAAATTTTCCCCACAAATAGAGCTTTCTTTTGGTGGTAATTGATCACCTCTGCGGTTTTTATTTTTTGTTAAAAAAATTGAAAAAGACAGAATTAAATTTTTTACATTTTGCAAACAGGTAATTTTTCTCCTTCATTGATGTACGCTGATGAGGCGGCAGTGATGGGCACCGATAGGTGGCAGTGATGGGCACTGATGGGTGGCAATAATGGGCACTGATTGCTTACACTGATAGGTGGCACTGATTGGCACCACTGGTGAGCATTGATAGGTGGCACTTGTGGGCACTGGCAGGTGGCAATAACAGGTGGCACTGGCAGGGGGTATTGATTGGCACAGATGAGGTGCCTGTGTTGCTTCCTCTTTGGGACCGATGTCCCTTTAACATAAGCCGGTGATCGGCTTTTTTTTCTGCTCACGCTGTCAGCGTGAGCAGAAAAAAAAAAACGATTACAGAGCTTTTGTTTACATCATGTGATCAGCTGTCATTGGCTGACAGCTGATCACATGGTAAGGGGCCAGGACCGGCCCCTTACTCGGATCGGTGATCACCCGAGTGTCAGTGACAGGGCGCGCACAGGGAGCGTGCACAGGGGAGGATTTCCTATGACTGCCTCCTGGAAATTGAGGTCCGCGCTGTAGCCGTCATTCGGCTATGGCCCGGACCTCAAGTGGTTAAAGGTAAGGCCCCTGTCACATGAGAAGTCCGATTGGGTCTGCCTGTCCATTTTTCAGACAGACCTGATTGGACCCTCCATTCTTCTCTATGGGCCGGAGGGCCTGGTCATTGTTTCACACAATGATCACTTTTCACTCGCCTCTCCACTTCCTTCTCCCCCACTTTCTTTAATTTAAGCCCTTGTTTGTCACTTTTTTGTATTTTTAGGTTTGTACACGATTTTTGCATGTGTGACTGGTAGGGTGTAGGTTCTCGGGCCTGCCCTGAAAGTGTTGGGAGGGGCTGGACATGGCCTTCTGGCTTGGTTCATCCTCTCTCATGGGGGTCTCCCTTTGGGGGAGCCCCACCAAGTACTTCTCTGTTTCAGCAGACCCTCCAGAGAAAGGGGTCCATCTAGTTTCGGCCAGATGGACCAAGTGTAAAGTACCCCAGACCCGTTGAGCCTAATGCCCCAGGGATCAGGGCAAGGCCCTCTGATTTTAGAGGGCTTGTGTACACCCGTTGCACATTTTTGTGTTTCACTCTTTATGTGTGTGCACCAGGTGAAGTTTTTGAGTGTGTTCACACACCATGGGCTTTAAAAAATAATAAAATAAAATTCTCCTCTATTGGCAGTCGAATGTAAACGGACTTGTGTCCGTTTACACCCGGCTACCTCTGATCCGGCAAAAACATATGGAGGATGGGGATCCGTTCTCCTCCATCTGGCTGGATCGGATCAGAGGGCAGGCGGTTGTGAACGGACAGCTGGTCCGCTTACATCCACCTGCCCACAGAGCAGAGCGGATTGTGTACATGTCCACTCTGCATAAGCGGAGTGGACATGGACCAGTCATCCACCCACTCCGCTCTGTGGGGATCAACGGACAGAACCCCCCCACTCAGAAAACCGGATAAAAATGGATTCCGAAAATATATATTCTTATATCCATAAGGGATCGATCAATGTTTCTGCACAGGAAAATGGCTTTAAGGTCTTTTCTAGATGGTACAAGACCCCTCTAAAGCCCCATACACACGGTCGGACTTTTTCATCAATTTGGTCCGATCGGACAAGGTTGTTAAAAAATCAGACCGTGTGTATGCACCATCGGACAGTGTTCGTCGGTTTGTCCGTCGGACAAAGTCTTATCTCCTGCTGGAAAGATTTGCCGTCAACCCGGTCCGATCACACCAAATCCGAGCGTGTGTACGCTTGTCCGACCGGACAAAGTGCCACGCATGCTCAGATCACATTACAAGACCAAAGCTATTGGCTACTAGCCTCTACGTAGTCCCGTCGTAGGCAACAAACGTCACCACGTTCAGAATGATCGGATTTTCCGACAACTTTGTCCGATCGTGTGTACGCAAAACCAACATCAGACAAAGTATGACGGACATGGTCCGACGGACCTGGTCCACGGATTGTCCGCGCGTGTGTATGGGGCTTTAGACTACACTAAATTTCTCCCACCATACCCCCCAACTGTTGGAGAGGCTCGGACGCAGAAGAAGTCTTGTTCATTAATCCAAACCTTTTGTAAAGATGTCCATCACCTCACTACTCAAATTACCACCTATCCGATAGATTTTTCCCCAGCCAAAATGCTTCTACACTACTCCTCCATCCCCAAAAAGGATTATCACTGATCCCTATCTTTACACCTCTTGAACACTGCGAAAATGTGTAATCCAGCCCAATGGAAATCGACCAATCCCCCAACCATTGCGGATTGAATCAGACACATAAATAAAGTTGTAGAAATTGAAGATTTGGTGCGTCAAGCCAAAGACACACCCACCAAATTTCAGAAAACTTGGTCTTGCTGGCATCACTTCCAAACAACTGATAAATATTCCCAATTATTATCTCAGTGACAACTGATGATACACATTGTCAGGTCGGAGGAGGAGGAAGGGCCCACCCCCTTCCCCTCTCATCTTTACCTCTGCGTTTCATTTTTCCACCCCCTTACCTATTCACTATATTACAGCTCTAAACATCGCCTCCCCGCTAACTCTTTCCAATATCCTATTCCTCTCCTACAAGGAGTTCTTCTGTTACCCCCCTACCTTTCAATTCACATAGCAGAATCTCCCCACCATCTTGCTTGAGCAACTTGGCCACTGACTAAGCCTACTAGAAACGCCCTTTTCTGTACAGGTTGCTATCCAGTGACCGCAACCCTACGATAAAATAACACCAGGCTGTAAACACTATGTAACCAATAAATGACAGTAGATATGCTTATGACAGCATCACGTATAGTGAGCTTGCATACGGTTACACTTAGCCCCAACATCCTGCATGATATACCCCCTGCCTATACTGGTACCACGGAAGTATTACACACCACATGGATGTCCAAAGCTACTCTAGTAGGCTCCCTGATGTACACCAATAGGGAAATTACAGCACGCTGTTTAAAAACAGTATCTGTACCATCCATGTTAACCATCTTTACTTTTGGGTCTAGTCAAATGTTTTTCCTACACCCTGTTCTTGTATATTGTATACTTACTAGTGTTAACTCTGATACATTGTACTGGATTTTATATACCATACAACCTTTTCTATTCATGTATTCCATCTTTTGTATACAATAAAAATGTAATTGGGTAAAAAAAATAAAAAATGGATTCCGCCCCATGTTAAAGGGGCCAGACACAGACAGTCTGAGCCAATTTCCCTTCTTACAAACTGATTTCTGAGGCCTATAACCTGCTGTGAAACTGAAAGTTTGAAGGTGCAAAATACTAGTTTGTGGGGACAGTGTTGGAACTGTTACTGTTTTAGCATAGAAGGCTTCTGTAGAGCTTGATAGCTAGAGAGAATGTGTACTCTTCTTAAATATACTTCACCTAGTCTCTGTAGGCAATGTTTATTCTACTGAGTAAACTGGTGGTGCTATCTGCCCTTGACCTATGAATATATGAAGTATGCACATTCTTATATGCATAGATAAGAGGTGAACAGCACCATTGGTACAGTTAGTAGTCTCCAGTTTAGTTATGGGACATGCCGAGGTTGATTTACTAAAACTGGAGAGCGCAAAATCTGGTACAGTTCGGCAATTAGCTTCTAACTTTAGCTTGTTCAATTGGGCTTTGACATTAAAAAAAAATCTGGAAGCTGATTGGCTACTATGCAGTAGGGTTGCCACATCATCCATTTAATCCAGGACACATATTAATTACACAAGTTCTGAGGAGGATTTAATGCAGATAAGGCCCCGAGTTTAATTACCACCTTAATCAGCCACAGAACCTGTGTAATGAATGTGTGTCCTGGATTAAAGGGATGATGTGGCAACCCTACTATGCAGAGCTGCAACAGATTTTGCACTCTCCAGTTTTACTATATCAACCCCACAGACTGGTAGAGATGCTTTTGGCTATGTTCAGAATGTGTGCATCTGTTTACAGGTCTTTACAATTCCCATTTATTCATTCTCCAAGCCCAATGTGCCCTCCAGCGAAGGGGCTCCCATGGGAAGGACTGCAACCTGGCAGATTTTTATCACTGTCTGTGACCACTATGGTGAGAGTTTTTTCTTATCTTACAGTAACTAATAGCCCCTACACACGATCCGAAAATCGACGAAAAATACCGATTTCCAATTGATCGTACGATAATCGGATCGTTAGTACAGAGCTTTCAAGAGCCGATCATGACAGCTCATCTGATATTATCCGATCGGACAAACACAAATTTTTCTCGTATGATACCAGACTGTACGATTTTCATGTAATCAGTACAGTTGTCGTCCGAAAATACAATAGAAATACACTACATTTTCGGATCGTGTGTATGGGCCATAAGACTGAAGATCTCATCAATGACACTAACAGCAATAAAAACACTTATTAGCGGAGTAGAGATGCATTAGAACTCCTGTCATGTTTGTCCAACTGTCCACATTCCCACTGGGGACACTAACCCCACATCCTGTAGTTACCAGTACAGGAAGTGAAGGGAAATCTTCCATCAGAGACCAACGCAGCCTTAAAAACTGACTGGGATTCTAACTTGCCTACTTTTAAAGAGAACTAAAAAAAATAAAAAAAACACAGCAGAAGAACATCACTATTCCCTGAGAATATTTTTGTACTTACTGTTTGGTTGTCCTCATAAAGCTTCAAGTCATATCCACTGAGTTCCACACAGAATATTATGGCTGTCACACCTTCAAAGCAATGAATCCACTTCTTCCTTTCAGACCTCTGACCCCCAACGTCGACCATTTTGAAAGTTAGCTCTTTAAAGGTGAACTTGTTCTCCACAATGCCTGTAGTCATATCTCGTGAGCGCAGGATGTCTTCTACAGTAGGGATGTACTCAATGGCTGCTATCCTGTCCAGGTCATTGAGGTAATAAGCAGCATTGTCTTCCAGATGGTACTCATTAGAGCGACTGAAACACTCCTGGACACCCGTGTCTGCCCACAGTCTCTTCATGACTCCTAGGAGCTCAGACGTAATTTCACCCTTACTCTCTGCTGGCCCAGTCAAAGCAAAGAGCTGTACTGCATCATACGCCCGGTCTGGGTTGTGAAACTCGATTTTCAGTGTGGCAAGTGCCCTTATGATGCGAGTGAGTGAGTCAATTGCATTATAAATAATGAGGGGTTTATATTCTTTGCATGCCTCCAGGTTAAAGCCTCCACTGTGGATGATCTTCATCTGTTTTACAATGGTGCTTTTACCAGAGTTGCTGGTCCCGAGTAGCAAAAGTTTGATTTCCCGACGTTGGCGCTGGCTTTCCGAGCGCAGGTGTCTGTCAATCCTGCGCGAGCGCCTTGCAGCCTCTTTCTCCTCCGCACTTTGCCGACATCCCATGGTAGGTGTTTGCCAATGGTGGAGATACTCCCTTTCTCTCTCTCGTTATCTTTCCGCCTCAGAAATATTGTGTCCCTCAAGTTTTAAACCAGGTAAAAGTACAATCAGCCTGGACAATAAGTGTCAATGCCTAACAAACTAAAAATAAGGAAAAATACAATCTTAAGCAGATGGTCTCCTCAACAAATGTCATGGCACTCCCCTTCCTTTCAGATAAAAGTGGCACATTCCTTCTTTAATGAAAAGATACTTCCCGTCTCCAATGAGTAACCATATTTGTCATATACCATTTTCTTTCCTGCATAATTATTTCACTTCCTTCTGTCCAAAGGTAAGGAGCTGCCTACTCATCTGTTTCTACCTCACTTGCCTTTTTAATTGTATTTTCTGGTTACCATGGTGATTCTGCTCTGTGCAGCAAGAGATTCTGTGGCCAACCTCTCATTTATTCCACTGGCCTTTTTGATGGGTTTTTTTTCTTTTTTCACCCTGTTCCTGACAATGATCTGCACCTGTCAGACACAAAGAAAAGCAAAACATGAAATAGTTGTATTTGTACATCCTCCACTTTCAAAAAATACAAAGTGCTTTCTATTAACCACTATAATGACATAATTACTAAACCATATCGTTATATAGAACTGTTGGTAAATGAACATATTATGAAATGGCAGAAAACCTGAAAATCTAACCCGAGATCAGCTAGCTAGTATCCATCATTTTTAACTGGTTTGCAACCTTCTATCACTGGCACAAATTGCTTTTCAGTATAGGAAAAGGAGGTTGCCCCATTTTTTGTCCTCATCTGATATTGGAATATGCACCAATAAACTGAAAAGCAGCAGGCACATTTATGGCTAGAGTTCAAACATCTACAGCGCCTTGAAAAAGTATTCATATCCCTTTCACATTTTGTCATGTTACAACCAAAAAACGTAAATGGATTTTATTGGGATTTTATGTGATAAACCAACACAACGTAGCACATAATTGTGGAGTGGAAGGAAAATGGTTTTCAATTTTTTTTTACAAATAAATATCTGAAAAGTGTGGCGTGCATTTGTATTCAGACCCTTTTACTGTTATACCCCTAAAAAAAATCTAGTGGAACCAATTGCCTTTCACCTAAATTACTACTTGTGTGTAATTTAATCTCAATATAAATACAGCTGTTCTGTGAAGCCCTTCAGAGGATTGTTAGAGAACCTTGGTGAACAAACAGCATCATAAAGGCCAGGGAATGCACCAGACAGGTCAGGGATGAATAATGAAACAGCTAAATAAAGTCTCTTATTATAACAGTGTCCTTCGGTATGATTAGATGAACCACCACTGTGCTCCACAAGATAAGTGAAAACCGCCACTAAATGGAAAGCCGCTTACCAGAGTGTAAGCACAAACAGCGTTTGGCTATAACCCAGCCGCGGCCTTTAGTATCCAAAAAAGAACCCTCCAGGAAACCTTCTCAGGGCCATCAGGGTGATGGACTCATTCAATATGTCATATGATCCATGAGATAAACATCATAGTTTAAAAAGCATAATAGGAAAAACGCCGGCCGGCATTCTAGGAGCCCTTTCTCCTTTAAAGCTATGCATTCATAACGTCTGTGTATGACGAAACACGTCTGGGAGGGCGTGCAGTGACGTCACCACGTTGGCTTTAAAGGAGGAAGGGCTCCTAGAATGCCAGCAGGCGTTTTTCCTATTATGCTTTTAAAACTATGATGTTTATCTCATGGATCATATAACATATTGAATGAGTCCAGCACCCTGATCGCCCTGAGAAGGTTTCCTGGAGGGTTCTATTTTGGATACTAAAGGCCGCGGCTGGGTTATAGTCAAACGCTGTTTGTGCTTACCCTCTGTTAAGCGGCTTTCCATTTGGTGGCGGTTTTCACTTATCTTGTGGAGCACAGTGGTGGTTCATCTAATCATACCAAAGGACACTGTTATAATAAGAGACTTTATTTAGCCGTTTCACTATTTACTTTGGACATTTAGTCCATAATTTTCTGGTCTGTTGTTGATCTTGGTGGACTTATTGCTGGCGCAGTTTTTATTGTTCTTTCTTTTGGTTTTGTGTTTATCTCACTTATACTGCAGCCTATTTGTGTGTAAGTTTTTATTTAGGGTCAGCGCAGTTCTTTTTTTATTAGGTCAGGGATGAAGTTGTGGAGAAGTTTAAACAGGGTTAGGTTATAAAAAAATATCTCAAGCTTTGAACATCTCACGAAGCACTGTTCAATCCATCACCTGAAAATGGAAAGACTGCATACCTACCAAGACAAGGCCGTCCACCTAAACTGACAGGCCGGGCAAGAAGAGCATTAATCAGAGAAGCAGCCAAGAGGCCCATTGTAACTCTGGAGGAGCTGCAGAGATCCACAGCTCAGGTGGGAGAGTCTGTCCACAGGACACCTATTAGTGCACTCCACAAATCTGGCCTTTGTGGAAGAGTGGCAAGAAGAAAGCCATTGTTGAAAGAAAGGAGTCCCGTTTGCAGTTTGCGAGAAGCCATGTGGGGGGACACAGCACATGGAAGAAGGTGCTCTGGTCAGATGAGACCAACATTTAACTTTTCGGCCTAAAAACAAAACACTATGTGTGGCGGAAAACTAACACTGCACATCACCCTGAACCCACCAGCCCCACTGTGAAACATGGTGGTGGCAGCATCATGTTGTGGGGATGCTTTTCTTCAGCAGGGACAGGGAAGCTGGTCAGAGTTGATGGGAAGATGGATGGAGACAAAATCTGTTAGAGTCTGCAAAAGACTTGAGACTGTGGCAGAGGTTTACCTTCCAGCAGGACAACAACCCTAAACATACAGCCAGAGCTACAATGGAATGGTTTAGATGAAAAGAAAAAGCGTGTTAGAATGGCCCAGTCAAAGTCCAGACCTAAATTTAATTGAGAATATGTTGCATCTCCACCCAATCTGACAGAGCTTGACCTATTTTGCAAAGAAGAATGGGCAAAAATGTCACTCTAGATGTGCAAAGCTGGTAGAGACATACCCAAATAGATTTGTAGCTGTAATTGCAGTGAAAGGTGGTTCTTTTGACTTGGGGGGCTTAATAGAAATGCACGCCACACTTTTCACATATTTATTTGTAAAAATATTTTAAAACCATTTATCACTTTCCTTCCACTTTACATATATATGTTGGTCTATCACATAAAATCCCAATAAAATACATGTATGTTTTTGGTTGTACCATGACAAAATGTGGAAAATTTCAAAGGGGTATGAATACTTTTTCAAGGCACTGTATTCCAAAAACACCCTACCTCCATAAGGCCCTTCCATAAGGCCCCTTCCACACGGGATAGATCTGGTATTTCTCAGAAGGGGATCGGTTCGGTGATCCCCTGCTGAGCTAAGCGGAGTGACTGAATGACAGATCGTTGCCTGCTCCACTTCTGCATAGCAGACACAGACACAGCACGCTGTGTACTATAGGCAGTACAATGGCACAAGTACAAAAACTGAGGCATGGCAGGGATGAAATTTTTTCTTTTTTGGCAATGTCCAAATCTCCCGTAGCAGCAGTATAACCTTACTGTGTCATAATTCCTGATCCCTTCAATAGAGGAAAGTACCATCATCTAAATCATATATGGAAGACATTTAGAATGCTAAAACCTTGTTTCGTAAACCACTGCCATGCCATTGCCATTTTTTTTTGTTTTATTGAATACTGTTTATGCTCTTTTTGATCCTTTGTTGTACATCAGTGTTACTGATCTCCTCAAACCTTTTTTAGCCACTTTCTGTCTGTAGTTGGCTGCATGTCATTGCTCTCCATTGTCATCTTTTTGGACTATGCCTATACACTGCCACTCCCAGACCTCACGAGAGTTGCATGTGACACGATGGCAATGCTGGGAGACAGTTGTCACCTCATAACAGGAAGCGACTGAACAAGAATATTCATAGCAGTATCATCAGGTATCCTTTTCATTAAAGCTGTAGATTTCAAATTGTAAAAATGTATATGAGATTTTAGTAACTGGGTTCTATTTTAAATGCTACAAAGTGATTTTGATGAGTTCAGAAAAAGGCCTGAAATAATGCGAAATACAGAAAATATAAGATGAAAAGGAAATATATCGCTAATAAAAATGCCTCGTTTTGTAGGATTTATAGATGCAGTAAAAATAATAGCAACAAATAATAATAATAATAATAATAATATTTAATGCTGGAAACAACTAAATGTGTATTGTGCAAATGGACTAGGTATAGTCTGAACGCACATACACAAAAGGTTGCGTTGCTTACATTTCTTCCTCGTCATGTGTTATCCTTTCCTTTACCCCCATATCATGTTATGGTTAAAAGAACAATGGATATTTATCTTTTTCAATAGATATTGATCTTTAACAGAAGAGTATTACGTAAGCTGAAAGCACCATTGATTACTTAGGGAGACAGACTAAATGCCACACCACCAGGGTCATATCATGTCATGGAATCAATAACCAAGCACTGCAAAAAGCCGTTGCAGAAGTTTGTATGTATCTGCCACAAGAAACATATTCACTGCATAGAAATAAGTGATTTTTACATCTTGCTCTTAACAAATGCTTATTTTTATCAACTTAGTTTGCAAAAGACCGTTGCAAAGTGAAAGCATCCAGGAACACATCTGTCTAAACAACACTATACAGGGCAAAGGAGATGTCAACTTAAGCCTCGTACACACGATCGGATTTTCCGCAGACAAAAACGCAGACTTTTATCCGAATGGCGTTGGCCCCAAACTTGTCTTGCATACAAAACGGCAAACAATTGTCGGCCAACAAACACGAACGTAGTGACGTACTACGTGGCTTTTCAGCTCTTTAGCGCTACCCTTTGGGCTCCTTCTGCTAATTTAATGTTAGTAGAAGTTTGGTGAGTGTTGATTCACGCTTTTCATTTTGCGCTTTTCAGTTTCTTTTTTGAACGGCCGTCTGTCAACCAGCCATGTTGCGGAATCAAAGGAGATAACGTGTATTATTGGCCTTGGAGTTATTGCTTTGACCCAAGTCCAGTCCAGGAACAGGAGGAAGAGGATTTCTTGGACCAAAAATTGGTTGCTTTATTAATCCTGACCAATTATGTCATATGCCTTTGCTGCGGGAGCTCCAGGAGAATAATCCAAATGTTTTTCGGAATTATCTCCAGATCACGGACCCCTGCTTTCACCAACTCTTGCCATTGTTGACCCCCTATATTAAGAAGCAGGACACATGCACGAGACTTTTATTTTATTTTTTAGTTAAATAATAATTTGATTTGGTATATTTTCTATATTTTTGGATGCATAGAATGCACTTTTTGGTTAAGTTCTATTGGCAGATAGCATGATTAATTTTATTTGTGGAGAATAATACTTGGCTATGTGTTTTACTTGGGAGTAGGCAGTTACATTTAAAAAAATACAATGTAAAATTAACAAGGGACACCAACATAGTTGTATCTTTGATCTTAAAAACTACGAGATAATGGTGTTGTGGTAACTTCCACCAAAAAATAAAAATAACAAGCATAATAATATTATTCTTGATATCATTAGAAAAAAAAAAAGCCTTTGAAAATTAATTTGCAATAACTCCATCAGTATCACCAGCAAAGCAGCTTCATTATTATCCCAATAAAGAAGAAGAGAATGTGCGCTACATTTCGAGATTTCATAATTTGCCACGTCACAAATGTTAATTCTCCATTACGAACGCTAGTTTACAAGACCGACCGCTTTCTGGCTCATCCTTGCTTTCGAGCATGCGTGTTTTGGACTTGGACTTTTGTCCGACGGACTTGTGTACACACGATCGGAAAATCCGACAACAGACACTTGTCCGCGGAACATTTTAAAGCCTGCCATCCAACATTTGTCCACGGAAAATTCGCCAACAGCTTGTCATCACACAATTCCGGAAAATACGATCGTGTGTACAAGGCTTAAGTCCTATGTGTACCAGACATTCAGTGCTGAGTTCTTAGCGATGAAAAGCATCATAATACTGTATACGAATCAATGTATGCTTATTGAGACAGCTCCAAAATTAGAGAAACACTGTGCTGATAGCATTTGGGATGTGGCACCATATTGTACATGGACTGATTTAACATGATGTATGAATATTAAACGCCTGGAGTGAGAGAGCAGTCATCTTGCATTGTCTCGGACAGCTGGTGCTGCATCACAATAACCAGTCAAATCAGAATCCATTGCTATAGACTAAAAATTGAAAAAAAAATTAAATTCTTCATACATTCTGTCAAACCCCATGATAATTTATATGTATATTGACTTTTACTTGTCATTTAGAAAATGAATCTCTTTGAGTTGGTTTTGTATCAAATGGATTTTCCACAAAAGTGCCAAGTTTTAAAATAAAAGTCCGGGCTAGAACTTACTATGCTTAAAAAGGCTTCAACCCACCTTGGCCTCATGCACATTGCTACTCCTAAACTGATGCTTTTGCCCTTTTTTTTTTTTGCCTATGCCCCTGAACGCGCCTCAATAAAAGCCTATGAAGGAGATTTACTAAAACTGGTGCACTCAGAATCTGGTGCCGCTGTGCATAGTAACCAATCAGCTTCTAACTTCAGCTTGTTCAATTCAGCTTTGACAATAGCTGCTTGGTTACTATGCACAGCTGCACCAGATTTAGTAAATCTCTGCCTATGTGATCATGCACACATAAAGCCTTTATTTACTAAAGGCAAATCCACTTTGCACTATAAGTGCACTGCCCTTGCACTAGGATCTGAGGGTAGGATCTGAAATGAGGGGAAGCTCTGCTGATTTTATCATCCAATCATGTACAAGCAAAAATGCTGTTTTGTATTTTCCTTGCATGTCCCCCTTGGATCTACAGCAACTGCACTTTCAAGTGCACTTCCAAGTGCAAGGGCAGTGCACTTGTAGTGCAAAGTGGATTTGCCTTTAGTAAAGGCTTTTAGAGGAGTTTAGTAGCAGCAGAGTTTAGAGGCAGGCAAAGCTCCTTCTCCTGAATGCAGAACAATTGCGTTCAGGAGAGGAGCTTTTGGGCATAAAAACGACAATTGTGGCTAAACCCATTTAAAAACACCTAAACGTGCCTAAGCACTACGCGTGTTTAGCACCCTAGCGTTTATTCATTTCAATGGCCAGAATAAAAAATTATGGCCAATGAAATTAATAAACACCAAAACACTGAACACTGGTAAACTCGCCTGAACTGATTGGAAAAATGCAGCTTAGGTGAGTTTTTAATGCTAATTTTCTCCTATCAGGAGAAACAGTCTTTACCAGTTAGCACAAGGCCTAAGCAGCACCGTGGCTAAGTGGTTAGCACTTCTACCTGGCAGCACCAATTTGCCGCTAGCGTCGGCTCCCGTGCGCATGCGGCTCCGGCCAATCACAGGGCTGGAGCCGCGAGACCCGGAAGTCACTCCGGGATACATGGCAGCAGTGGAGATGAAGAAGGAGGACCGCTTCGGGGGCTTCGTTTTCAGGTAAGTTATTCATAATGAGCTAGTATGCATAGCATACTAGCTCATTATGCCTTTGCCTTGCAAGGTTTTTTTTTATTTAATTTTTTTTTTGTGGGTTAACTTCCTCTTTAACTGGCTCCTGTCTAAATTGGCCCCAGTATGTGTATGTATGAATGTGAGTTTTAGATTGCAAGCTGGGGCAGGTACTAATACGATGTGAAGTACAATATATACAGCATGTAAAGCACTGCGTAAATTATCAGTACTATATAAATACCTGAAATTAATAAATAATAAGTACCCTGTAAAAGGAAAGATACATAAACTTGCCTATTCTCACAGCGCTCCGCCCACACAGTAATCTGTGAATGAGAAAACTACAAGTTCAAGTTCGTGTCGTTCATACATAAGCCCTGCAACTTGTAAAGTCAGCTCATATCAGAGGTATGGGCTAAAAGCTGCAGAGCTTGTATGCAGGAGCCTCACATTGCACCCCCATCCACTGAATGTGGGTGCAATGCTTTTCAGGTTCCTGAGGGAAAAAAAAATGAATGCACATTTTTTCATGCAAAAATATGTGCATTTAATATTTTTTCCAAAAGGGGACATTATCCTTTAATCCTTTAATCTTTGGTGGCTCTACTCACCTCCTGATGCTTTAAAGGAGAATAATAGTCAAAGCTTTTTTGGCTATACTTCTCCTGTAGGTCACAGGAGTGTAGTTCGTTCTGCAATCCTGTGACCTGTTTTGAGCCAACAGTGGGCTAAAGTCCACTATCAACTGACATCACTCAGCCAGTCCAGGCTCTGAAAAGCCTGAGCCAGTCCCTCCGGCCCCCTCCATAACATGGACAGTCCCGGGTCTCTGCTCAGAGCGGAGGGGGAAGAATAAGCGATCAGCAGTGTTTGATCGCTCAGGTCTCACTTCAGAGCCAGTAGGGGACAGATGCAGCATCTGATCAATGCTGCATCCACCTAGCTGAGAATAAATGTATTTTTTTAAGTCCATACTTCTCTTTTAAAGTGTTTGTAAACATCTGTAATTAAAAAAAAATGAACAAAGTATATCCTTCTATAGTGTGTACCTTAATCCAAAGCACCTAGTTTGAATCTTGTTTGCTCTCTCCTTCCTCTGTCTGCATGAGTCACATCTGACAGCCTCAGTGGTGCATGTTTCTCTCTGAGGCTGTGTTGAGGAGGGTTGACCTCAGGTCTAAAATTACACTCATCTCCCTGCTCTATGCCGTGCCATGTGTGACATCGGACCCCACCTCCTGCCTCCTTGAGCTAATAAATGCTGCCTTAATTTTGTACTTTGAAAGGCTGTAGAGGGGAGAGGGCTGCAGATAAACAGAGGTAGCTTCTGTAGTGGGGACGGCAAACAAACAACACCCCCCTTTGCACTGTGGCACTGAGACAGAACCCCCCCACCGTGCAGCGTGGCTCTGACTGCACCCCCAGTGGGCGGTCCGGCACTTACCCGCTCATGTGGCGGGCTGTGGTGTCCTCTCCTGCAGTGCAGGCAGCAGCGGCTCCGGTGTCCATTCCACAAGCTTCCTTCACCATGTATCTCCTCTTCTGCCAAAGCGCTAGGCATCCAATAGAATCGCCTGACGCTTTGGCCAACCGGGAAACAGGTCTTACGATCTGCCTCCTGATTGGCGGGGAGGAACTTTAATGTGAAAATTCATTCACTATCGTCACACAACTGGGTGGGCTCGGAGCGCAATGCTCTGCGCTCTGAGCCCACCCTTTTTTGAAGCCTATTAGAGCCTCTGGCTTTAATCAGGTGCTTAAAAAAATAAAAATAAAAAATAAAAAAACACACCCCACATTGGAATCCATAGTCCGGTGCCAGATATGTAGATCAGGGGGACAGACGCATGGATAGGGGAGACAGCGCCCGTGGCGCCCTCTGTGGATGGGCCACCGCTGAAGGGTTTACAACCACTTTAGAACAAGCAAGGAAATAACAGTTCCCCTACTGAGTTCTCTATAGGAATAAAGGATTGCCCACATTATTATTATTATACTAGAGGGCTGACAGTACAGTTACAATTCCATACAGGAGGAAT
The DNA here is from genome assembly GCA_028564925.1 of Lithobates sylvaticus. Classification (NCBI taxonomy): domain Eukaryota; kingdom Metazoa; phylum Chordata; class Amphibia; order Anura; family Ranidae; genus Lithobates; species Lithobates sylvaticus. The sequence continues at coordinate 230,352,959 of CM053026.1, forward strand.
CAGAGGGCCCTACATGTATGAATGTTGATTGAGCTATTACCCATCAAATATATACATTTCCACAAATGGAATATCCTGTTATCAATCTGCATGTGTTTATGTGTTACAAAGATATGGCTGCCCTAAACAGTTTTGAAGATCTAAAAGTTTTACACCCACGTGTAGATCTGGACAACTGTCCTCAAAAGTTGTCCAGATCCAATGAAGCATAAATGTTCATGAAGGACCGGATTGGATGTCAGCCCAGGCCTTTACATCTGCGAACACAAAACGTAATCAGGCTCTAATCACGTGCTTAAAAAAAACAAAAAAACAACAACATTGAAATCCATGCGTCCGGTGCCCTGCGTGTAGATTAGGGGCCGGGCACCAGTGCCGGGACAAGGTCATCCAGTGCCCAGGACAAGATGCCAAACTGCGCCCCCCTCCCCCGTTCATAATGTGCAAGCTTAGAGGGTCATACACCCAGTAAACCATTGCGCCCAGGGCAACCACCCCTTGTCCCGGCCGGACACATGGATTAGGGGGGCAACGCCCCTGCGCCCCTTAACGGAGCAGCCGCCACTATTGCAAACCCATTTAATTGTACAAGATAGAGAATGCAGAGTATTTCTAATGCCGTTTTAAAGATCCTTTCTTTGAGTTTTATGTAGTTTAGGTGTAAGTATTAGATTAAACTGCTGGACTGGGATTTTATGGAGACTATTCTTAGATTTCCTTTAAAATTCATATGAGCCGCAGCTGGTGTGTACCCTGTATAGCACCTGCAGACCTGTAATGTGATAAGCTGCTTCACACTGTCACTTTTACCTTCACACTTTACTTGCTCCCATAAGTGCAGGCGGTCTGCACACTGATTTTCTCGTTTCAAGGTCATCGGGACTTGTGCTTCTTTTGTTAAAACCTAGAGCCATCTGGGGTTTGGAAAGCATGCAGTAAAATCGTTATGTAAAAACTAAGAATTCAGCTGCAGCATTTAGTAGCAAATTTTCAGAAAAACTGCCATTGGTTGGCAAATGACCATCCTCAAGCTTGTCACTGGCACAGTGCTGACCTAGATTTCATTTTTCTTTTTTCCGAAGACGGTTATGGTTTTGCCCTTCTTATCATTCATTCCTGTACATGGAAGTTATGATTTTCTGTTAGCACACTTTGAAATGTCTAGGAGACAGTGGGGGGGGGGGGGGGGGGGGGGGGGGGAGTATTCATCTGGTCCTGACTGTTTCAGGCGTCAAAGATAATGCAATTGGCCGCGCTCCAGTACAAAATCGAGTTGTGCCAGCTTCCTCAAAAACATGTTCCACTACAACCAGAAGGTTTGCAACATGGCTCTGTGCTTGTTAAAAAAGGGATACTGTTTGTCAGGGAAAATGGAAAGCATTTTTTCTGCACTTTTTGGTTATTTTATTTCTAGGCATCATAATAAAAAAAAATAAAAAAAATGTTGGGATAATCGTATTTACGCAAAATGTGAAAGTATTTTGAGACTAGCCTTGTAAGGATATTTTAGATTTTACATAAATTCAGTGAGTGCCTTTCATTGGGACACTAATGCCGGGTACACACGGTCGGAATTCTCGTCGGAAAAAGCTCTGATGGTTTTCCTGTCGGAATTCCGACGGAATTTCGCTCAAACTGTCTTGCCTACACGCGGTCACACCAAATTCCGACGGTCAATAACACCGCGGCATAAAACACGTTCGACGGCACTATAAAAGGGAAGTTTAATGCTTCCGAGCATGCGTCAAATTGTTTCTGAGCATGTGTCGGAATTTTGCATGTCAAAATTGCATACACACGATCGGAAAATCCGATAAGAAGGTTTTCCGTTGGAAAAATTAAGAACAGGTTCCCAATCGAAATTCCGTCAGAAAAAGACCCATGGGCATACACACGGTCCGAAAATCCGGTGAAAAGCTCCCATCGGACTGTTTCCATCGGAAATTCCGACCGTGTGTACGATGCATAAGGGGTTGATTTATTAAAGACAAATAGACTGTGCACTTTGCAAAGTGCAGTTGTAGACCCCTTTCACACGGACTGTCTATACATTTTTCTTCCATCTGTCAACGGACGACAATGCATTCCTATGGGCAAACGGATGCACGTGATTGGGTACTCTTTGCAAAGTGAAGCTTTACCTCATTTACCAATCACTGGAGCAACTGCACTTGCAGAGTGCAGCTTCACATTACAAAGTGCACAGTCCATTTGTCTTTAGCAAGTCAACCCCTTAGTATGCATGTTTCCCAATGAAAGGCACTGACTGAATTTATGTAAAATCTAAAATATCCTTACAAGGCTAGACTCAAAATACTTTCACATTTTGAGTACCGTATTTATCGGCGTATAACGCGCACTTTTTTCCCCTTAAAGCAGGGGAAAATCAGGGGTGCGTGTTATACGCTGATTCCCCGCCGTTGTGAGCCTCTGTGCGGCTTTCAGAAGCCTTCGGCCCTTCTGAGCGGCTTTCGGCCGCCTTCGGCCATTTTCGGCAGCTTTCGGCCTTTCTCGGCAGCTTTCGGCTGCCTTCGGCCGATCTCAGCAGCTTTCGGACGATCTCGGGAGCTTTCAGCCGTTCTTGGAAAGCTGCAGAGAACGGCTGGAGGCGGCCGAAAGCTGCGAGAACGGCCAATGGCGCCAATTTTCAAACTGCAGTGACACTGACATGTCACTGCAGTTTAACTGCAGCCTGGGCAAGGCTGCAAATGACACTGAGGAGGCTGCAGATGGACGCTGCAAGGCTGCAAATGACACTAAGAAGGCTGCAAATGATACTGACAAGGATGCAAGGCTGCAAATGACACTGAGAAGGCTGCAAGGCTGCAAATGACACTGACAAGCATGCAGATGGATGCTGTGCAAGGCTGCAGATGGACACCGATAAGGCTGCATTGATGGGCATTTAAACGTAAGTTTTTTTCCTTAAAATTTTCTCCTAAACTTGGGGTACGTGTTATACGCCGGTGCGTGTTATACGCAGATAAATACGGTAATTATGATTATCCCAACATTTTTTATTTTTTTTTTATTATTATGATCTAGTAAATCAACCCCTAAACTGTCTTGCTTTTTAAAAATTCTAATGAGACTTCTTTAATAAACAAGTCAGAGACCCTGCAGTTTTACAGGCTTAAGTCTAATAAAAATGTACCGCATGAATGCAAGTTATTTTTTTTCAAATATGCATAACTATCCAGTTATGTTATGTGAGCACTGTGTCAAGTTTAACCCAGTTTGCTGCTAGATGGAAATACATTTCCAGTGCCTGATGACAGATAAATAGGGAAGTGTATAAACAATGGCAAAGAACAAGAAGGACAATGTTTGTCCTAGCTGCTGCTAAAACATTGGAGTATAAGAGCAGACACTTTCCAGGATATACTATACATGCTCGCAAGTTTATAGCAAGGGCATGTAAGTAACAGAAACATGTAAAAGCAGACCTCGTGTGCTCTTTCACTGTTGGCGTGTTAGATTCTATCTCCCGACGGAGGAATCTTCCCCCAGAGCTTTGAATCTGGGCTCTCTTCACAAGCAGCACTGGCAAAGCCGTTATAGTGCGCAAATGGGAATTTAGCCCGGGAAGCTGAATCTTTATATCTTTTTTTGATTTACATTACCATGTTTGGAAGTAAGGGGTAACACACAGACACAAACTGCCCAGAAAATTCAAAGTGCCTATAAAACGGCACGTCTGAGTCATTCGAAAAATGAATGTTTTGCAACTTTTTCGGGCAGACATGCTGATATCTTTGTAAAGATATTTATCAGAATCAGCTGACAAGGCAGACGGATTTCTGCAGCTGTAGGGCAGACTGACTTCTAGTTATTAGGATGTAGTCTCCTTTGTTCGTGGCTACCTGCCACACAGCGTGCTCTCTTTTATTCTGCTCATTGTAGAAGAAGATGATATTCTGTGATTCTATTAATCTGTTGGTCGAAAAGATTCAGCATAGTCGCCCTTCATGCATGCAAATGTCATTCAAGCTCGTTGACCTAAATCTCTGTCATTTTTCATTTTACACTCGGACAACACATGAAAGACCACATCCCTGCTTTCTTTGTGTGCATCGTTCAAATGCGGATGGAACATTAGTGTGTAAAGTGCCTTGCAAAAGTATTCACCCCCCTTGGCATTTTTCGTGTTTTGTTGCCCCACAACCTGGAATTAACATGGATTTGCATCATTTAATTTACAGAACATGCCCACAACTTTGAAGATGTTTTTTTTTTTTATTGTGAAGCAAACAACAAATAGGACAAAATATCAGAAAAAGTCAATGTGCAGAACTATTTACCCCCCTAAAGTCAATACTTTGTAGAGCCACCTTTTGCAGCTATCACAGCTCCAAGTCGTTTTGGATAAGTCTCTATGAGCTTGCCACGTCTTACCACTGGGATTTTTGCCCATTACTCCTTGCAAAACTGCTCCAGCTCCTTCAAGTTGGACGGTTTGCGCTTGTGAACAGCAATCTTTAAGTCTGACCACAGATTTTCTATTGCATTGAGGTCTAAACTTTGACTAGGCCATTCCAACACATTTACACGTTTCCCCTTAAACCACTCAAGTGTTGCTTTAGCAGTGTGTTTGGGGTCATTGTCCTGCTGGAAGGTGAACCTCCGTCCTAGCCTCAAATCACACACAGAGTGGTACAGGTTTTGCTCAAGAATATCCTTGTATTTAGCATTATCCATCTTTCCCTCAACTCTGACCAGTTTTCCAGTCACGACTGCTGAAAAACATCCCCACAGCATGATGCTGCCACCACCACGTTTCACTGTGGGAATGGTGTTCTTTGGGTGATGTGATGTGTTGGGTTTGCACCAGACATAGCGTTTTCTTTGATGGCCAAAAAGTTAAATTTTAGTCTCATCAGACCAAAGCACCTTCCTCCATGCATTTTAGGAGTCTCCCACATGCCTTTTCGCAAACTCAAAACATGCCATTTTGTTTTTTGCTGAAAAGTAATGGCTTTCTTCTGGCCACTCTGCCATAAAGCCCAACTCTATGGAGTGTACGGCTTATTGTCGTCCTATGTACAGATCCTCCAGTCTCTGCTGTGGAACTCTGCAGCTCCTCCAGGGTTACCTTAGGTCTCTGTGCTGTCTCTATGATTAATGCCCGCCTTGCCCGGTCAGTGAATTTTGGTGTGCGGCCGTCTCTTGGCAGGTTTGCTGTTCTACCATGTTCTTTCCATTTGGTTATGATAGATTTGATGGTGCTCCTAGGGATCATCAAAGATTTGGATTTTTTTTTTTTTATAACCTAACCCTGACTTCTCAACAACATTGTCCCTTACTTGTTTGGAGAGTTCCTTGGTCTTCATGGCTGTGTTTGGTAAGTGGTGCCTCTTGCTTAGGTGTTGAAGCCTCTGGGGCCTTTCAAAAAGGTGTGTATATGCAATGATAGATCAGATCGTGTTGCACTTAGATTGCACACAGGTGGACATCATTTCACTAATTATGTGACTTCTGAAGGTAATTGGTTGCACCAGAGCTTTTTATGGGCTTCATAACAAAGGGGGTGAATACATACGCACATGCCAATTATCTGTTTTTTTATTTCTGAAAAATTGTTTTATGTATATATTTTTCTAATTTTACTTCACCAACTTAGACTATTGTGTTCTGATACATCACATATAATTCAGATTTTAAAAAAACATTGAACTTTTCTTGTTAAAAAAAAACAAAACATTGAACTTTTCTTGTTAAAAAAAATAAAAACATTGAACTAAAGGCTGTAATGTAACAAAATAGGTAAAAAGCCAAGGGGGTGAATACTTTTACAAGGCACTGTACATACACTGAATTATATTATTATTATGTTAAAGGTTATTTAAACCCAAGAATGAAAATTAAATAATGTCACACTGTACCAGTCCTTAGATGTTATGATTGCATTTGTTTCCCTTTTCCACCCTGTTTTTCTTTATTTTCTCCTTGTGATCCTGCCAGTAACACATTTCTTGTTCTAGAGCAGGGGTCTCCAAACTTTTTAAACAAAGGGCTGGTTTACCATCCTTCAGTCTTTAGTTGGGCCAGAACATGGCCAGCAGGAGTGGAAAGTTTTCTGGCATCAGTAGGAGTAAACATCACCACATTTGGTACTAGGTTAGGAGGAATAGTGCCCCATCTTTGGTATCCTAGGGAGTAATTGTGCTCCATTATTGGTGTCAGTAGTAGAAATGGTGCTCCACTGTTGGTGTTAGATGTCAGAATAGTGTCTTATATCAGTGGAAGGATTAGTGCCCCAAGGGGCGGATAAAGGCAAGTAAAGGGCCGCATCCGGCCCCCGGGCTGCAGTTTGGAGACCACTGTTCTAGAGCAGTGGTCTCCCAAGTGCAGCCCAGAGGCCAGATGTTCCTCCCACTAACACAATGCACTATTCTTTCTACTTCAACAATGGGGCATAATTGCTGTCACTAATACAAACAATGGGGCACTATTCTTCCCGCTGGCACCAATAATGGGACACTATCCTCCTACTGACACCAACTGCAGGGGCCTATTTTTCCCACTGACACCAATGATGTGGCACTATTCCTTACCCTGGTACCAACTGTGCAGCACTATTCTTCCCACTAACACCAATGATGGGGCACTATTCCTCCCACTGATACCATTGATGGGGCACTATTCCTCCCACTGACACCATTGATGGGACACTATCCTCCTACTGACACCAACTGCAGGGGCCTATTTTTCCCACTGACACCAATGATGTGGCACTATTCCTTACCCTGGTACCAACTGTGCAGCACTATTCTTCCCACTAACACCAATGATGGGGCACTATTCCTCCCACTGATACCATTGATGGGGCACTATTCCTCCCACTGACACCATTGATGGGGCACTATTCCTTGCCCTGATACCAACAATGTGGCACTATTCCCCCCAATGATAGGGCACTGTTTCTTCCCCTAATAACACTAGTAGGGCAATATTCCTCCAAGTAATACCAATGATGGGGCATTCCTTACTCCCATTGATGCCATTTTCTACTCACACTGGCCACAGTCCTTCCCCCTCAATGTCTGAATGACTGTAAACTGACCCCTTGTTAAGTAAGTTAGGAGACCCCTGTTCTAGAGTGATACTCATTGTGCTGTATCTATATAAAAGCAGTGTTGTGTCGGCAGGCTGCCTACAGGGCCGGACTGGGAATAAAATTCAGCCCTGGAAAAAATTTCATACCAGCCCCACAGCATTATTATACCAGCGCAACAGCATAACGTCATTATTTTCTGGTTCATGAAAGGGAAAACCATGCATTTTAAAGCACATTTGAAGACTATATTATATACAGAAAAGACAGATATGAAATCACATAGGGCTTTTTATATATATATATATATATATATATATATATATATATATATATATATATATATATATATATATATATATATATATATATATATATATATATATATATATATACATACACACACGGGGGTGCTGAAGAGCACTGTGGGGGGTGGAGAGCACTGGGGTGGGGCTGGCGAGCACTGTGGGGGTGGGGAGCACAGGGGGCTGGAGAGCAATGTGGGGGTGGAGAGCACTGTGGTGGGAGCTAGAGACTGATGGGGAGAGCTGGAGAGCACTGGGGGCAGAAAGAACAGGGGAGGGGAGCACGGGGGGCTGGACAGCACTGTGGGGGGGCTGGACAGCACTGTGGGGGGGGGGGGCTGGAGTCGGAGAGCACCGGGGGCAGAAAGAACAGGGGTGGGGAGCACGGGGGGGCTGAAGAGCACTGTGGGGGGTGGAGAGCACTGGGGTGGGGCTGGCGAGCACTGTGGGGGTGGGGAGCACAGGGGGCTGGAGAGCAATGTGGGGGTGGAGAGCACTGTGGTGGGAGCTAGAGACTGATGGGGAGAGCTGGAGAGCACTGGGGCAGAAAGAACAGGGGGGGAGCACGGGGGGCTGGACAGCACTGTGGGGGGGCTGGACAGCACTGTGGGGGGGGGGCTGGAGTCGGAGAGCACCGGGGGCAGAAAGAACAGGGGTGGGGAGCACGGGGGGGCTGAAGAGCACTGTGGGGGGTGGAGAGCACTGGGGTGGGGATGGCGAGCACTGTGGGGGTGGGGAGCACAGGGGGCTGGAGAGCAATGTGGGGGTGGAGAGCACTGAGGTGGGAGCTAGAGACTGATGGGGAGAGCTGGAGAGCACTGGGGGCAGAAAGAACAGGGGAGGGGAGCACGGGGGGCTGGACAGCACTGTGGGGGGGCTGGACAGCACTGTGGGGGGGGCTGGAGTCGGAAAGCACCGGGGGCAGAAAGAACAGGGGTGGGGAGCACGGGGGGCTGGACAGCACTGTGGGGGGGCTGGACAGCACTGTGGGGGGGGCTGGAGTCGGAAAGCACCGGGGGCAGAAAGAACAGGGGTGGGGAGCACGGGGGGGCTGAGGAGCACTGTGGGGGGTGGAGAGCACTGGGGTGGGGGCTGGAGAATGATGGGGAGAGCTGGAGAGCACCGGGGGTAGAAAGAACAGGGGTGGGGAGCACAGGGGGGCTGAAGAGCACTGTGGGTGGTGGGGGCTGGAGAATGATGGGGAGAGCTGGAGAGCACCGGGGGTAGAAAGAACAGGGGTGGGGGGGGGGCTGGAGAGCACTGTGGGGGGTGGAGAGCAATGGGGTGGGGCTGGACAGCACTGTGGGGGCTGGAGAGCACTGTGGGGGTGGGGGCTGGGAGAGCACTGTGGGGGGTGGAGAGCACTGTGGGGGGGGAGCTGGAGACTGATGGGGGCAGACAGAACAGGGGTGGGGAGCACGGGGGGCTGGAGAGCACTGTGAGGGGTGGGGAGCACTGGGAGGCCAGAGAGCACTGTGGGGGTGGGGAGCACAGGGGGCTTGAGAGCAATGTGGGGGGTGGAGAGCACTGTGGTGGGAGCTGGAGGCTGATGGGGAGAGCACTGGGGGGCAGAAAGAACAGGGGTGGGGAGCACGGGGGGGGCTGGACAGCACTGTGGGGGGGGCTGGAGTCGGAGAGCACCGGGGCAGAAAGAACAGGGGTGGGGAGCACGGGGGGCTGGGGAGCATGGGGGGCTGAAGAGCACTGTGGGGGGTGGAGAGCACTGGGGTGGGGGCTGGAGAATGATGGGGAGAGCTGGAGAGCATCCGGGGTAGAAAGAACAGGGGTTGGGGGGGCTGGAGAGCACTGTGGGGGTGGAGAGCAATGGGGTGGGGGCCGGACAGCACTGTGGGGGGTGGGGAGCACTGGGGTGGGGGCTGGACAGCACTGTGGGGGTGGGGAGCACGGGGGGGCTGGACAGCACTGAGGGGGGTGGGGGGCTTGAGACCACTGTGGGGGGTGGGGAGCAATGGGGGGGGGGCTGGACAGCACTGTGGGGGGTGGGGGGCTTGAGACCACTGTGGGGGGTGGGGAGCATGGGGGGGGCTGGACAGCACTGTGGGGGGTGGGGGGCTGGACAGCACTGTGGGGGTGGGGGCTAGACAAGGACCTGGAGAGCAGGGGAGGCAGAAATAACAGGGGTTGAGAGAACTGGGGGGGGGGGGGGGGTTGGAGACAGTGGAGAGTGTGGTGGGGGAGGAGAGCACTGGGGGGGAGCACAAGGAGAACTGGGGGGGGGCAGTAAAATAAGTTGGATAGGGGGATCAGCAGAGGGGCGGCATATAGAGGAAATGAGCTTTCTATATTCCTCCATGCAGCCCCTGAATGCTTGATTCTCCTCCTCTCCCTCCTCCAAGCATTCAGCGGCTGCATGGAGGACTATAGAAAGCTCATTTCCTCTATATGCCGCCCCTCTGCTGATCCCCCCTATCCAGGCACAAATATAGGGCTGTACTCACAGCCATCTCTCCTCCTGTGATCTCAGAGCTCGTCGGGTCAGTGTTCTGCGCGCACTGTAACATGGTCCCGCCCCCCCTCCTAGAGCGGCTGTGTGATAGGTGGAAGTGGAACACTGATTCTAGATACTATCACACGAGCCGTTCTAGGGGGGCGGGACCATGTTACAGCGCGGTGCGCGGCCGCAGAACACTGACCCGGTGTTCTATCACCAAGTGTCCGGCTGTCACTAGGTGTCCGAAGTGAACTGCGCATGCATCCTGGATATTTGGAGCGGTGAAGGAGCGGTGTATTCACCGCTCCTATACCGCTCCTACCCATTGAAATCAATGGGACACCGCGGGGATACCGCCGGCAAAGCACAGCTGCGGGGGATTTTAACCCTTTTTCGGCCGCTAGCGGGAATTAAAACCACCCTGCTAGCGGCCGCATACCGCGGCTAAAACGACGGCGCAGTGTCCGCATCGCCCCAGTGTGAAGCCGGCCTTACTGTGATGTTTTGGCTAAATTGTACAAGTGTCTCCCCCTGAACTCTATTGACATAAGTCTCTTTTTTTTTTTTGTTCTATATACTAAAATTGGTCCTTTTTCTTTACTGTACTGTATGCTTTGCTGGAGCATGAAATTAAACTTGTAAATCTAAAAAAAAGGTTCCTAGATACAGCATTCCAGCTATTGTTATTTCAATCCAAGGTTGGAAAATTAAATTAAATAAATCTATTTACTATAAGCAACACATCAACGTTTGCTCTTTTTATTCACAAAGACCTTATGTTATTAACATACTATATATATATATATATATATATATATATATATATATATATATATATATATATATATATATATATATATATATATATATATATATATATATATATATATATATATATATATATATATATAATTAGATAGATCAAAAAATTGGAGATGCAATCTCAGTTTAAGTTTAATTCCTTTACTTTAATCTTCATGCATGTAAAAGTTACAAGCGACTGCACAGTTTCGGATGGCACATGTCCTTCATCAAGCTGCCTCCAATGTGAGAACGAAAACATATTTCCTGGATTTGATTCCATCATGGAGGGGTGTAAAAACCCAAAAAGAGTTAAACTGAGATTGCATCTCCAATTTTTTTTTATATATATCTGGTGGAGAAAAGGAGTACCATATCATAAGCCTGTGTAAGGAAATCAACTATACGACAGAGGTGTCCCACCCTGGTATTGTGATATATACACATACACACACACACACACACACACATATATATAGTGCATCCGAACAGTATTCACAGCGCTTCACTTTTTCCACATTTTGTTATGTTACAAGCAGCCTTATTCCAAGATGGATTAAATTCATTATTTTCCTCAAAATTCTACAAACAATAGCCCGTAATGACAACGTGAAAGAAGTTTGTTTGAAATCTTTGCAAATTTATTAAAAATAAAAAACAAAAAAATAAAAAAAATCACATGTACATAAGTATTCACAGCCTTTGCTAAATACTGTGTTGAAGCACCTTTGGCACCAATTACAGCCTCAAGTTTTTTTGAGGATGATGCTACAAGCTTGGCACACCTATTTTCTGGGCAGTTTCTCCCATTCTTCTTTGCAGGACCTCTCAAGCTCCATCAGGTTGGATGGGGAGCATCAGTGCACAGCCATTTTCAGATCTCTCCAGAGATGTTGAATCAGGTTCAAGTCTGGGCTCTGGCTGGGCCACTCAAGGACATTCACAGAATTGTCCGGTAGCCACTCCTTTGTTATCTTGGCTGTGTGCTTAGGGTTGGTGTACTGTTGGAAGATGAACCTTCGCCCCAGTCTGAGGTCCAGAGTGCTCTGGAGCAGGTTTTAATCAAGGATGTCTCTGTGCATTGCTGCATTCATATTTTCCTCAATCCTGACTTATCTTCCAGATGCAGCTGCTAAAAAACATCCCCACAGCATGATGCTGCCACCACCATGCTTCACTGTAGGGATCGTATTGGCCAGGAGCAGTGCCTGGTTTCTTCCAGACATGACGCTTGCCATTCAGGCCAAAGAGTTTAATCTTTGTTTCATCAGACCAGAGAATTTTTGTTTCTCATGGTCAGAGTCCTTCAGGTGCCTTTTGGCAAACTCCAGGCAGGCCGTCATGTGCCTTTTACTGAGGAGTGGCTTCCGTCTGGCCACTCTACCATACAGGCCTCATTGGCGGAGTGCTGCAGAGATGGTTGTTCTTCTGGAAGGTTCTCTTCTCTCCACAGAGAAATGCTGCAGCTCAGTCAGGGAGGTGAAAAAGAACCCGATGGTCACTCTGACAAAGGCTCTTCTCTCCCCCCCATCGCACAGTGTGTCCGGGCGGCCCGCTCTAGGAAGAGTCCTGGTGGTTCCAAACGTCTTCCATTTACAGGTGATGGAGGCCACTGTGCTCATTGGGACCTTCAATGCTGCAGACATTTTTCTGTACCCTTCCCCAGATCTGTGCCTCGATACAATCCTGTCTCTAAAGTCTACAGACTATTTCTTGGACTTCCTGGCTTGGTTTGTGCTCTGACATGCACTGTGGGACTATATATAGACCGGTGTGTGCCTTTCCAAATCATCTCCAGTCAACTGAATTTACCACAGGTGGACTCCAATCAAGTTGTAGAAGCATCTCAAGGATGATCAGTGGAAACGGGATGCAACTGAGCTCGATTTTGAGTGTCATGGCAAAGGCTGTTAATACTTATGTACATGGGATTTTTTTTGTTTTTTATTTTTAATAAATTTGCAAAGATTTCAAATAATCTTCTTTCATGTTGTCATGATGGGGTATTGTTTGTAGAATTTTGAGTAAAATAATACATTTAATTCATTTTGGAATAAGACTGTAACATAACAAAATGTGGAAAAAATTAAGGGCTGTGAATACTTTCCGGATGCACTGTGTGTGTGTGTGTGTGTGTGTGTGTGTGTGTGTGTGTGTGTGTATGTGTATGTGTATGTGTGTGTGTGTATGTGTATGTGTATGTGTATGTATGTATGTATGTATGTATGTATGTATGTATGTATGTATATATATATATATATATATATATATATATATATATATATATATATATATATATAATTACATTCACAATACCTTAAGGCCCCTTTCACACTGGGGCGGTTTTCAGGCGGTACAGCGCTAAAAATAGCGCCTGTACACCGCCTGAAAAAACCGGCCCCATTCACTCCAGTGTGAAAGCCGGCGGGCTTTCACACTGGAGCGGTGCGCTAGCAGGACCGCAACAAAAGTCCTGCTAGCTGCATCTTTGGAGCGGTGAAGGAGCGGTGTATTTACCGCTCCTATACCGCTCCTTCCCATTGAAATCAATGGGAAACCGCGGGGATACCGCCCGCAAACCGCCGCTGCAGCGGCGCTTTGCGGAGGTTTTTAACCCTTATGCGGCCGCTAGCGGGGGTTAAAACCACCCCGCTAGCGGCCGCATACCGCGGGTAAAACGATGGTAAAGCAGCGCTAAATATAGCGCTGCTTTACCGTCGCCGCCCCGCACCGCCCCAGTGTGAAAGCAGCCTAAGAAAAAAAGGATTAAGGATTAAACTGTATTGCAATTTTACCTTCCACTATTGCACAAAGCCCATCACCAACCCAAAACACCGCGAAATTTAATTTCATATTTGCATTAAAGACTTTTATAGCCTTCAGAATAAAAAGAAAATCTCCAAATCTATTTGTCTGCACCTTAATATTCCTAAAACACCTACCCGACGGCATCAATTCACATAAATGATGACCTGGATGAAAAAAAATGTGTCACAATACTCTGCTATATGAAGACAGCTGGGAAATTTAGATCCTATGATTTTTTTCTGTGCGGTATTAAGGCCTTTCTGAAGGACAGTCGTAAAACTGACGAGCGACTAGTGCATCACACCAAAATACAGTACACCAATACGATCTCAATAGATGAACAATAAAAGTAGTCTCAGGAAGTATAATCATTGCAGCGATTTTTTTTAAATAACTGCAATCAAAAAAATTGATCATGATAATTTTTTGGAGATATCGACACTTAGAAATTTAAAGGAAAACCCTCTCCACACAGTCAGCATTTATATATAGTGGGACTAAAACTGCCTGATTCTTCCTAAAGTCTAGAATAAGTTCTTTTGTTTTTCCAGCATTTAAAATCAATCATTTAAACCTCATTTCTATATCTCCTTGAGGCTGCTCATCTGCTCGCCGATGGGGCCTACTATCATAGTATCAGTACATTGATATAGAGATCAATCATAGGTGTGGGGGGCATAAAGTAGAGTGCTCAACATTGCAGAGAGACCAAAGGCCTGGGTTTTGCCCAATTCGCTGATCATTAGCAGCAGTAGATTACTCTCAGCATCAATGCTATCCCTTCTTTGGGTAGCCAGGTCAGTGGATAGGTTATTTTAGATTTGTAGAGTATCATATGGCAGGCACAGGCAATGGCATAGGCAAATAAGCAGGTGGACACTCAGGATACTTTTAATGGATTAAAAATTTTGCAAAAATAAGGTCTGTCTGAAAGAATTTTAAAACTGGGTGGTGCTAACGTGGACTGACATAGCACACATTACTAGTTGGGAGTCTTTTGGATTACTCTTTACCCTTCTAATGCCCCATACACACGGTCGGAAAATCCGACCACAAAATCCATCGGATTTTTTCCGACGGATTTTGGCCGACACTGGTGTTGCATACACACGGTCGGACAAAGTTGTCAGAAAATCCGATCATTCTGAACGTGGTGACGTTTGTTGCCTACGACGGGACTACGTAGAGGCTAGTAGCCAATAGCTTTGGTCTTGTAATGTGATCTGAGCATGCGTGGCACTTTGTCCGTCGGAATTCGCTACACACGATCGGAAAAAGTCCGACAGGACTTTGTTGTCGGAAAATTTGAGAGCAGGAGATAAAACTTTGTCTGTCGGAAAATCCGACGGAAAAAGTCCGATGGAGCCTACACACGGTCGGAATTTCCGACAACATTGTCCGATAGGACATTTTCCGAAGGAAAATCCAACCGTGTGTATGGGGCATAAGAGTACCAATTGTACAGAACAACACCTTGCATTTACAAGGAATAAGTATTGACTTATGTACACCAAACTGACCCTGAAGACACTGCTTAGCCAAATATTTATTAGATGACATAGGGCAATGATTTAGCAATTATTCTTAAAATCTAATAAACTTCATCACAACCATTGACCCTTATGTAGGCCATAACTCAAAGAACCGCAGTAAAAAAACTCAAAACAAGCCTTAGCTTTCTTAAGTTAACCACTTCTGGACTGCCTGTCAGCAATGTACTGAGGATGGGTGGCCCACACAGGCACAGCAACGTACTGGTACATTGCCGCCTGTTTCCAGGTTTAGGGTGCGTACCTCCCACCGACACCCACTATGATTATACACAGTGGGAGTTTGTCAGCAGTTTACGGCAAATGATTCATGGCCGGGACCTGCTCATTGGCTGCGTCCAATCACAGCCCAGAGCCCTATTTTGACAATAAACACAGGGCTCTATAGAGAGGGAATAATCTGTTTCTTCCCCCTGCAAAACAGGGATAAGAAAGATCTTTAGTAAACAGGAACACATATTACACAAATTAACACTTGTTAGGCACACATGTAACCCCTTGATTACCCAAAATGTAACCCCTTCCCAGCCCTGCATCATTAGTACAGTGACAGTGTATGATTTTATCACTGATCACTTTATTAGTGTCACTGATGATATCAGTGGCATTTAGTCAGTTCTAACTAAGTGTCAGTTAGAGTCAGATTGCCTGCCGCACTATCACAGTCCCATTATAAGCCTCTGATCACCGCTATTAGTAGAAAAAGAATTCCAGTATAAATACACCATAGCTTGTGGACGCTATAACTTTCACACAAACCAATCAATATACACTCATTGGGACATGTATTGTTTGGCCAAAATTCATGAAGAAATTCAATTTTTTTTAAATGTTTATTGGATAGGTTTTATAGCAGAAAGTAAAAATATTGGGGGTTTTTTTCTGTCTTTTTTGTTTATATAAATAAAAAAATAAAAAAAACGGTAGTGATCAAATACCACCAAAAGAAAGCTCTATTTGTTTGAAAAAAATTATACACATTTTGCTTGGGTACAGTATTGCATGACTGCACAATTACCAGTTAAAGTACTGCGGTGCTAACAAATTGACACTATGGGGGTTATTTACTAAAACTGGAGAGTGCAAAATCTGGTGCAGTTCTGCAAAGAAACCAATCAGCCTCCATGTTTTATTGCCAAACCTTAATTGAACAAGCTGAAGTTAGAAGCTGATTGGCTACCATGCACAGCTGCACCAGATTCTGAGTTCACCAGCTTTAGTAAATCTCCTCCTATATGTTACAAAACAACGTGGCAGACTGGGCCTTCTTTATTTACGGGCATATTTTCAGGCTGCCCAATTAACTCCACCCTCCTTTACTACAGATAAGGGTTCTACACCTTTGTGGGTCTCTATTGATGCTCTTTCTTGTTCTCCCTTCGCCGTCCTTGATGTGGCTTCCCAGCCGTTTACATCCTACTATACTATGTCCTACATTATCATATTCTCTAGCTGTTTGGGACAGAGCACCACACCGCAAACGCCTGTCTTCGGTGCATGAGCTCTTATATTTTGCAATTCTGAGTTCACATCAGGGCTAGTGGCAACTCCCTTTTAGTGGTGGTTCAATAAAGGCCTTTTGTGAATTGGGGACTATGTTGATGGTGACAAACCATATTCCTTACAATATTTTAGGGAAAAGCTGCAGATGCCACTCAATTAAACTTTTCGGCACCACCAAATAATATCCTTTATAAGATCTAAACTTTGCTTACTGGCTTTTGAGTTGTCTTGTCAAGGTGGGAGTTTCTTGAGGGGATGAGTATCTGCGGTGTACGCTTCCCTCACTGATCTAAATGTTAAACTTCCCTATATGATCCAGTGGGAATGGGATCTAAATCTTACCTTTGACCTAACTGAATGGCAAGACATTGAGTATTCTCTCTAAAATATCCATAAATACTACATCAATAGAGTCCAACTACAAAAGGCTTTTAACCACTTGCTTACTGGGCAATTAAACCCCCCTCCTGCCCAGACCAATTTTTAGCTTTCAGCACTGTCACTATTTGAACGACAATTGCGCGGTCATACAACACTGTACCCAAATGAAATTTTTCCCCACAAACAGAGATTTCTTTTGGTGGTATTTGATCATCTCTGGGTTTTTTATTTTTGTTAAAAAAAATTTAAAAAGGCCGAAATAGAAAAAAAAAAAAAAATACAAAACAGTTTTATATTTTGTTATAAAATGTTGCAAACAGGTAATTTTTCTCCTTTATTGATGTACACTGATGAGGCTGCACTGATGGGCACTGATAGGCTGCATTGATAAGGCGGCACCGATAGGCGGCACTGGTGGGCACTGAGAGGTGGCACTGAAGGGCGGCACTGAAGGGCATTGATAGGTGGCACTAATAGGGGGCAGTGATGGACACTGGTAGGTGACACTAATAGGCAGCACTGCTAGGTGGCACCGATGAGGCATTGATTGGCACCACTGGTGGGCACTGATAGGTGGCACTCGTAGGCATTGATAGGTGGCACTGATATACACTGGTGGGCACTGGAAGGTGGCTGTGCCTCTTCCTCTTTGGGACCGATGTCCCTTACACAGAAGCCAGTGATCTGCTTTTTTTTCTCTCCTCGCACTGTCGGCGTGAGGAGGAAAAAAAAAAAAAAAAAAGATTACCGATCTTCTGTTTACATCACATGATCAGCGGTCATTGGCTGACAGCTGATCACGTGGTAAGGGGCCAGGATCTGTGATTATCTGAGTCTCATTGACTCTATGATCACAGAACGCACCGTGCGCTCCCTGCAGTGGGCGTGCAGGGAGTGTGCAAAGGGGAGGACGTCTATTGACGGCAATGTAGGTCTGAGCTGTAGCCGTCATTCGGCTATAGCGTGGATGGGAAGAGGTTAAGATGGTATCTGGTTCCTACACCGATCGCAAAGATGCATCCAATGCCATCACCCACTTTTTTCCGGGAACTATGCACCACATTTGGTGGCAAATGTCTTATAGTATCCAGATTTTGGATTAGGATATTTAATTTTGTCTATTCAGTGACGGGAGGGAAAATCTGCAGATCTGAACCCGCCCTTTTCCAGAAATTACCTAAAAATTTCCCCAAAAACTGATTTTGTACATATTCTTGGCAGTGAGAATCACCATTGCCAAATATTGGAAGCAGTCGGCTTTACCTCTTGGTTACGTTAAAAGTAAGCTTAATTGGATCATGATTAATGACAAACTTACCTGTATTCTTCGTAATAACACTAAAAAATTTGATAAATCGTGGGATCCGTGGAATCAATACCTATCTGTCCCTTAGCAAGTTCATGGTAGACCCTCTTCTTTCTGATCTATTCTCCCCCCCCCCCCCTTTTTTTTTCTCTCCCTGTTTGTTTTTTGGTGACTCAAAAGTTGTTGCTTCCACCATTATTGCGGTTTTATTTTTAGGAATTTGACTACTGGGGGGTTCCCTATAATCTCCGAACCAAAGCCCCTCCCCTACCTTCCCTTTCTACTACCCCCTATTGTGAAATGGCTATTTACAATGCATTTCCCACAGCACATGTTGTTATACATTTTGATGCTACTTTGGTTCAACCGTTGGACATCTTCGGATGTTAAAGGCATGATGTGTCTTTCATCTGTTGCATTAAGTTTCTTTGGCTGACCACTGTGTCTTCGGTCCTCAACATTGCTCGATCAAGAAAGAAAGAAATACAAGCAGATACTTATCCATTATGCCAATACCATCGGGGAGGCATGTGATTGGCTCCAAATTTATTCTTTAGCAGGACAACCCCAAACATACAGCCAAAGTCTTTAATGACTATCTTCAGCGTAAAGAACAAAGAGTCCAGGAAGTGATGGTTTGCCCCCACATAACCCAGATCTCAACATCATCAAGTCAGTCTGGGATTACATGAAGAGACAGAAGAATTTGAGACAACCTACATTCACAGATCTGTGGTTAGTTCTTCAAGCTGTTTGGAACAACCTACCTGCCGAGTTCCCATAAAAACTGTGTGCAAGTATACCTAGAGGAATGGATGCTAGCTTGAAGCCAAAAAGTAGTCACACCAAATATCGATTTGATTTAGATATACTCCACAGCTATTGCACTCTATATATATCCCACAGTTTTATGCTGGAGGTGTAACTCTGGAGTGGGAACGTTGTATCACATTTTGCAGACTTGCTTATGTATTACAGGGGAAGTTAATTTCCTGCTTTCTAAGTTAGCAGAAACGTCTATATCATTAGAATCATTGGTACATTTCTAAGGTCTTCCAATACGAGGTGTTGGAAAAAAAATGATGGCTCGTATTTTGACAGCGATAAGCTGATCACCACCAAATGGACACAATCACTCCCCACACACACTCTACATGCCCTAATGAATCACATTAAAGAGATGGAACATCATACGTCTAGATTGCATAACATGTTGGATAAATTCAATGCTGTATGGAATACATGGGATACTTACCTGATACTAAGAAAAGCGTAACATTACCTCATGCTACTGCACACTGGGTAGCTCCTATCCTCTTCCCCTCTATAATCTCATACCTCTTATCTCTCTATTTCCCTTGCTAATGATCTTTCCTGTGTATTTTCTTGTTTTATTGGTCTTCTTACTGACCTTCCGCAAGTTAATTTTGGGCTTTTCGAAATATTCAACATGTTAAACAACCTTGAACAATAAGTCTGTTGCCCCGGTTTATAAGGATTTAAGTCCAACGTGTTGCTATACAGCGTATATTGGATTCTTATACTGTCGAATGGCTTGTCTTATGCCCCGTACACACGGTCGGAAAATCCGACCACGAAATCCATCGGATTTTTTCCGACGGATTTTGGCCGACACTGGTGTTGCATACACACGGTCGGACAAAGTTGTCGGAAAATCCGATCATTCTGAACGTGGTGACGATTGTTGCCTACGACGGGACTACGTAGAGGCTAGTAGCCAATGAACATTCAAGCAAGGAAAAAAAAAAAAAAAAGTTTTCGTGTATGAATAATGCAACAGGTAATAATAGTGAATTAAAAAGAAGTAGTAAATCTGAAAGAACGTGGTAATACATGTAAAACAACAAAATTACAGCAGTAACAACTATGTAGGAAAAAAACCTATACTTGACAGCAGGGGTGGGCTTTAATACAGACCTTTCGTATAAGGTGTCAGAACAACATTTTAACAGGCTGTTCAAGGATAAATGACTTACTGGAAACCATTCTTTTGGAGCCACTGTTATGCAAAATTGTCAACTAATTACAGATTAATCAGTGCCTAAATATGGTAATGACCAAGAAGCTAGGGGAACTTCAGACTAACTCATTAAAACTTTCAAGTACATTCACCTTTCTGACAAATGGCAGTTTACCTGGTTTCTAGTCTGAGCTGAAATACATTTTTTAACAAGCATTGTTGTGCACATTTATATACAATACGTTAAGGCAGCCATTTGAATAGACTTTCTAAAAAGGTGAATGTACCATTTTTAGCAATGCAGCCCACCATAACACATGGTAGAGAAATACTGTTCATTGCGCTGAACTGCAGCACAGATGTGCAGGAAATGGTTTGTTGGGGCGCCATTCTGAATGAATGGCACCACAGTGCACCATCGCACATAACGTGTGCAACTGTCTGAATACAGTCCAATGCCCTGTACACACAATAGGATTTTCCGACAACAAAACCGTGGATTTTTTTTCCGACGGATGTTGGCTCAAACTTGTCTTTCATACACATGGTCACACAAATGTTGACGGAAATTCCAAACATCAAGAACGCGGTGATGTACAACACGTACGACGAGCCGATAAAAATGAAGTTCAATAGCAAGTGCAGCTCTTCTGCTTGATTCCGAGCATGCGTGGACTTTTGTGCGTCGGAATTGTGTACACACGATCAGAATTTCCGACAACAAGTTTTTTTGGGAACCTGCTCTTAAACACTTGTTGGTGGAAATTATGATAACAAATGTTCTATGGAGCATACACACGGTCGGACTTTCCGACAACAAGTACACATCCAACATTTGTTGTCGGAAAATCCTATCGTGTACACAGGGCATTACACATTTACCTAGCACCTGGGAGCTATATAAGGTTTGGAGGGGCTACTCTGCCTCTTCTTCACCAACTGTATACCAAATAAATACATACAACAACTTCATGGCAAAATGTTAGAGCCCCAGTCTATTAAGCCATTTCAATCCTTCAAAAAGTCCCTCCCAAACTTCTAAGTCTTCTTTCATTCGTCTATTCATCCTTAATTTTGTGATGTGCCTTGCTGAACCCCTTTATTCCAAACTCTAAAAGACAACTGAAAGCCCTACCGATTGGTATCACCTTAACAACAATGTCATGTAACCTCAACAGGCTCTGCATTTACTTTAACCTACAAACCTCTCCAACCACTCTCACCTTGGCTAACTTCAGCTACTTACGCCTCAGTAACCTGCAAACACCCTTCTTTCAGTCAATTTCAATCCCTAGGTACAAAAAGCAAGTGGGGAAAATGATGTTTTCTTGGGGGCTTTCCCTATCAGTAGAAAATGATCAAAGTAGTGCATGACTCCACCCACCCTTGCCATTTCTTCTATGCACCACTGCAAGAAAACTGCAATATAAAGGTGTAGTTGCTTTTGCAACTGTGGCCCCGATGATTTTCCTACCATGCTACTGAGCCCTACTAGTCATGCAATAGCTTTTGTCTTCCCCCAGCCCTCCCTGAGGGCTCACTTTTCTTTCCCTTTCCTTGCAGACATGACAGTAAAGAGGTGGCAGTGATGTAAAAGGGGGTGCTGTAATGTAGAGGGAGCTGTAATTTACAGGGGGACTGTGAAGTAAAGAGCAGACTACAATCTAAAGGTGTATGTAAAGGGGCTGTATTGTAATTGGGGATTGTATTGTAAAGGGGGGACTGTAACGTAAAGAGGAGCACTGTGATGTAAAGTGGGGACTGTCACATAAAGACAGGCCACTATGAAGTAAAGGGGGGCTCTGTGATGTAAAGGGGCTGTGATGTAAAGGGCAGACTGCAATAAAAAGTTGTATGTAAAGGGGGGCTGGATTGTAATTGGGGATTGTATTGTAAAGGGGGGACTGTAATGTAAAGAGGAGCACTGTGATGTGAAGTGGGGACTGCCATATAAAGACAGGCCACTATGAAGTAAAGGGGGGCTCTGTGATGTAAAGGGGCTGTGATGTAAAGGGCAGACTGCAATAAAAAGTTGTATGTAAAGGGGGGCTGGATTGTAATTGGGAATTGTATTGTAAAGGGGGGACTGTAATGTAAAGAGGAGCACTGTGATGTAAAGTGGGGACTGCCATATAAAGACAGGCCACTATGAAGTAAAGGGGGGCTCTGTGATGTAAAGGGGCTGTGATGTAAAGGGCAGACTGCAATAAAAAGTTGTATGTAAAGGGGGGCTGGATTGTAATTGGGGGACTGTAATGTAAAGAGGAGCACTGTGATGTAAAGTGGGGACTGCCATATAAAGACAGGTCACTATGAAGTAAAGGGGGGCTCTGTGATGTAAAGGGGCTGTGATGTAAAGGGTAGACTGCAATAAAAAGTTGTATGTAAAGGGGGGCTGGATTGTAATTGGGGATTGTATTGTAAAGGGGGGACTGTAATGTAAAGAGGAGCACTGTGATGTAAAGTGGGGACTGCCATATAAAGACAGGCCACTATGAAGTAAAGGGGGGCTCTGTGATGTAAAGGGGGCTGTGATGTAAAGGGCAGACTGCAATAAAAAGTTGTATGTAAAGGGGGGCTGGATTGTAATTGGGGATTGTATTGTAAAGGGGGGACTGTAATGTAAAGAGGAGCACTGTGATGTAAAGTGGGGACTGCCATATAAAGACAGGCCACTATGAAGTAAAGGGGGGCTCTGTTATGTAAAGGGGGGCTGTGATTTAAATAGGGGGATGTGGATGTGAAGGGGAGGACTGATAACAGTAATGTAAAGAGGGAAATGTAATTTGAAGGGGGAACAAGGACACTGATGTTAAAGGCGGGGGGAGGGGGGTGATGTGATGGATCTGAGTCACAGAACAGATATGAGATTCAGACCTCTGCTGGAAGAAAATTTTACTGATCGGACCTCAGTAAATTTTTACTCCTGCTTTATAGTGAAAATATGAGGTCCAGATAGCCACAGTTCCTTACTCGTGCACTGTATATGTACATCTCTGCTGTACATGAAAATTATGAATACATCTTGTTAAAGGGGAGTCCAGATTCCAATAAGCTCCCTGCTCGCAGACCCCGACAACCAACGGCCAGGGTTTTCGGGAAGAGGCCCTTGTCCTCATCAACATGGGGACAAGGTGCTTTGGGATGGGGGACACAAGGCCCCCCATTGCCCCAAAGAACCCACATTTTTTTTTATTCTAGTAAATACAAACGGTTAAATACCGTTTCTCATCAGCAGTATATAGCAGTCTTAGGATTTCTATCAGTGTCTGGTTAAAGCTTGTAGGAGGAAAAAAACTCATTCTACACTGACTGTCGTATGAGGCTGCAGGACCCCTGACCCTCTGTCTGGACAGTGCTGATTGACCCTGTGCTGATCACATGCAGTCTTCTAACAAAAAAAAAAAACTCTAGCAATACACACCAAACTGAGCATGTGTAGAGTGCCCCCAAGGCTCTGTACTATCAGCAGATATATTAGGGACTGTGCAAGGAGAGTATCAGAGAAGACGGGATCAAACAGCCTTTTTATACAATGCAGAGGATTAACACCTTAGGTTCCACAGTGAGTATAACAAGCATGCTTTACTGCATATACAGACTGATTTTACTGTTGTGGGTTTAGTAACACTTAAGGCCCCGTTCACACCCAAGCATACTGCCACGACATCTGCTCTGCTGCTTTTTTCTTTTAAGTTTGTGGAGTGGCACCATTCATTTGAATGGGCCTCCCTCTGTTTAAAAAATGTGTCAAAGACGCTCATGTACCAAATGTTGGCACAGAGCCAGGCACGTTGGCATTGCATTTTTTGCTGTGATTTTTGTGCGTTTTGTCGCACAACAACCGTGGCAAAAATCGCACCACATTTGGGGTGGCATTAAGCAATAATGGCACTGCAAGCGCGTTTTGTTGAGATTCTGGAACCGTAGGCAGAATATTGCTATTCTGCTTGTGATTCCACTACGCTGTCGGACAGATTGTAAGTTGACCATTCCCAAATCACCTTAGAAGCAATAGATTTATTCTTACAGCTTCAAACCACCTAAGACATGTAATTGAAATTAAAAATAAAGAACTGTCAATCTGCCAAAAAGATTTCCGATTCTGCCCCTCCATTCTCCATGTTGATTCTTGGTCTAATGAGCAGCTTGAGGGAAGAGTAGTAACATAAGGGCATAAAAAATGGGAAAGCTTAAAGTAGACATATGGCCTCCCATAAATGTAGTGTATGTGTGTCAGCACTGAATGGCAACTGCACCTGTACTTAGTTTTCTCTTAGCCCCCCTGCAAAGTTCCACAAATACATGCTTAACCTGCTAGTACAGTCCCCCTAATGCAGCTTCCTATGATGGAGTAGCAACAATGCTGCACTGCTCCTCAATTTAGTGCAGAGTTGCCACGGTCACGTAGGCTGTGTCTGCTTGTACTGCAGGGGGATGAACACATTTTGTAGGAGGTTTGGCTTTCAGAATTATCAGTGTTGTAACTTGATTTGGTACTTGTTTAGACTGTCATATAGCCTTAATTTGTCCTTTAACCACTTGGCGACCGCCCGCCTGCAATGTACTGTGGGTGAACGGCTGCTGTAGGCAAAGGGACGTACCTGTACACCACTGCCTACTTTCGGATTTAGAGCTTGTGCATGCGCGCCACCCGCCCGTCTCCCGCTGTGACTGTACACAGTGGGAGCCTGTCAGCGAGTCTCAGCCAATGATTCAGGGCCAGGACCTGCTGATTGGCTGTGTGCAATCACAGCTCAGAGCTCTGTGTTGGTAAACAACACAGAGCTCTGTACAGAGGCAGCGATCTCACAGTTTCTTATCCCTGCAAAGCAGGGATGAGAAACAGAGATTTTTTGTTGAAAAGCAGCACATATTAAACATAGGCACACATTTAACCCCTTGATTGCCCTAGATGTTAACCCCTTCCAAGACGGTGTCATTAGTATTATCACTGTAATAGTGTCACTGGAGATGTCAGTCAGTTACCCCCCAGCGTCAGATTTCCCGTCGCACTATTGCAGTCCCATTATACGTCGCCGATCACCACAATTAGTAGTATAAAATTCCTGTATATTTTATATATATAAATAATATACACACACCATAATTTGTAGGCACTATACAATATACACTTATTAGGGTTTTTATTCAAAACATGTAGCAGAATCAGTGGCGGCTGGTGGTATGTTTTTTTATGTGGTAAACAATGCACCCACAGCCTGTGGGTCGGTCGGGTCACCCATACCCCCTCCCCGTGGGTCAGTCGGTCGCACAGCTGTCAAAATCGAACATTGTACTGCACGCCTGCCTACTGCAGCGTCATATCTAGAGAGGTCATGCAGTGCCTGTGGAGGCACGATGCGGTCTTTGGGACTTATAGTCCCCTTGGGATCGTACAGGTCAGACTCAGTATACACTCCGGGGACTGTCGCTCCTCTATGCCCATACACTGCACGACTCTGATGAGCAGCTCCGTCTCCGTACAGCTCCACTCTCTCCCGGTGGCCGCAAAACTCTCTAGCAGCTCCAGCACCCGAACCACTTGCGGGACCACCCCGGACACTGACTCCGGGCTGAACTGCTCGGTTAGGTTCTGCAGCTCAGAGCCCAGGCTCTTGGCTATGCTGTACACATCCTCCAAGGACAGAGCAGCAGGAACCTGCTGCCATACTCCCCACCCTCCTCCTTCTAGGCCAATGGGCTCACGTCTCCTTTCAGCCAATCCGGCTAGCTAGCCCTGAGCCCACCTTTCTTTGAAGCCTATTAGAGCCTCTGGCTCTAACCACGTGCTTAAAAAAAAAAAAATTGGAATCCATGAGCACCCTGCATTATGGGCCGCCACTGAGCAGAATACATTTTGTGTGTGAAAAAAATTATATAAAATTGAATTTGCGTACAGCGTTGCATGACCGTGCAATTACCAGATATAGTAGCATAGTGTTGAACAGCAAAAAATGGCCTGGTCATGAAGAGGGTAAAATCTTCCAGAGCTCAAGTGGTCAATCAAGAAATTGGAGTGACATTTGCCTGGTTGTATAGTGTGACATAGAGAAGTGTGACTCAAAAGACTCGTGGAACTGCATGACAAATATTTTTCTGATCATGGGTTTACTTGGCATTATGCAAGTAGTTCCACTTTAAAGTTGCTATTCCTTGGCAGTTGCGTATTTTAGCTAGTCCTTGTTGGCTCTCAGGGTCTGGTGGACACTGAAGTAATGCAGACACCCATGACCAAGAGTCAAGATAACTATACATAGAATATTTAAAGAGCAGCACAGACCACTGTGACAATGTCCACTGTCACTGTCTGGGAGAAACTGTTGTGACATCAGCAACCTATCAAAGAAATAAGAGCTAGACCAGTCAATATGCAGTGTCAGGATATTATCGGAACAACTCGCGTCACTGAAGTATTTCTGTTCATCGGGTTTCACTATCTTCAAAATATCTTCTTGGCAACATATTTTCAGTGGTATGAGTTAGCAGGGGGGGGGAGAAATGTGATAATGTCTGAGTCTAAATAAGGTTTGTATTAAAAAAATAATAAAAGTTTTGTCCTCATCCAACTTGGAGATGCATGAGCCCAGTAATAAGCAGCTGGTTTACTTTGCGACAAAATACTCACAGGGTTACTATAATGGTTACTATATTAACTAATTAAAGGGATAACAAAAATACGCCCCTTTCTAACCAATGACACCACAAAGCTCTTAACCTCCTTGGCGGTAATCCCGAGTCTGGCTCGGGTTGAGTTTTTTCTACCAGGAGCGGGCTTGCATTGCAGGATACAGGGGGGGATACAGGGGGGGAAGTTACTTACCTTTTCCCCTGGATCCTGCGATGTCTCCCCGCTGTGTGAGCGAGCCGTCCGCTCGCTCGATTCACACAGTGCCCGAGTGCCGCTGATCTCTGTTCCCTGCGACGTTCCGACGCACACGGGAGCAGAGATCGGCGCCAAATTCAAAAAACTTTAAAAACACAATACACATACAGTACTGTAATCTTACAGATTACAGTACTGTATACAAAAAATACACATCCCCTTTGTCCCTAGTGGTCTGCCCAGTGCCCTGCATGTCATTTTGTATAATAAAAAGATATTTTTTTTGCCTGGAAACTGGAGATTGTCCATAGCAACCAAAAAGTGTCCCTTTATGTCAAAAGTGGTTTTAGACCAGCTAGAAAACACCGATAAAAAATTAGAATCACAATTTATCATCAAACAATAAATTTAATGACAGCGACTATTCTGCAACTGAGCAAATTTTAGTGTTTATGATTTTATTACATTATTGAATCATTTTTATATATATTTTTATTATATTATAATTTATGATTTTGTGTTTCAAACTTTATCATACCCGGGATGTCTACTAGACTCTGGTTCAGATTTAAGTGAGTTATTCATAAGAATTGCATGCCTACAATATAAAAACGCCAAATTTCCATGCAAAATAATTGTACCGCTTTCAGCACTAAATTCCGGACAGAATCATACCACCAGGGAGGTTAATTCCCTCCCTGGTCATCTCTCGCGTCAACTACTGCAACTCCCTCCTCATTGGCTTACCTTTACATAGGCTCATCCACCTTACCCAACCGCTCAGTGTTTGCCACCCCTCTCTGTCAATCCCTTCACTGGCTTCCGCTCACCCAACAAATTAAATTCAAACTACTAACAACTTACAGAGCCATCCACAACTCTGCCCCCAGCTACATCACTAGCCTAGTCTCACAATACCAACTTAATCTTTATCTTCGTTCCTCCCAAGACCTCCTGCTCTCTAGCTCCCTCCTCACCTCAAAGGGTCATCTCCAGGACTTTTCCAGAGCCTCTCCCATCCTATGGAACTCTTTACCCCAATCTGTCTGATTATCTCCTACTCTGCTTGCTTTTAGACGATCCCTGGAAACCCTCCTCTTCAGAGAAGCCTATGCTACCTACACCTAACAACTGTATTTTCCTTTTCTCCATCAGCTCCTCCCCCCACAGTTATTAACTTTTTATATCACTTGACCCTCACTCTTAGATTGTAAGCTCCAAGGAGCAGGGCCCTCTGACTCCTCCTGTATTGAATTGTATTTTAATTGTACTGTCTGCCCTCATGTTGCAAAGCGCTGTGCAAACTGTTGGCGCTATATAAATCCTGTATAATAATAATAATAATAATAATAATAATAAGTCACAATAAAATATTTGAGAGAAAAAGTAAAAAAAAAAAATAAATAAAAAAAACATCCATCAGGGATTTTTTTTGTTTAATTTATGTTTGTGCATTACATAGTAACTAGATTTGGTACTTGTTTAGATGGTCATAATGGAGACTTTATTTGTAAGTTAACCAGGAAATTGGAGTGTCACCTGCCTGGTATTTAAGCTCGGTTCACATTGCAGCGACCTGAAAGTCGCAAGACTTATGGTGCGGGTCTGCCAGGCAACTTCCTGGCGATTTGAGTACTACTTTATGCGACTTCATGTGACTTTGAACCAACTTTTAGGAGACTGAGGCAACTTTCAGAGAATGCCTGCGTAATCTTCCTGTAATGCCGGATCCAAATCACATCAATATACAGGAGGTTCTGACTTGGAGGCGACTTCCATTAAAGTCTAGGGGCACAAGTCGGATAGAAGTCGCCTTGAAGTAGTACAGGAACCTTTTCTAACGTCGGAGAGACTTCAGTAGTGCTAATTAAGACTGCTCTTATTGATTAACATGGGATTTCACATCACGTGACTTGGGGGTCTCACAAGTCAGATCCCAAGTTGCGGCAGTGTGAACCAAGCCTAAGTAAAATAAAAGTATACAGTATATACAATTCCAAACCTGTTTCATAAAGTAGTAATGACTATAGGCTCCAGAATTTCTGGCTGGCCTCTCATATCCCTTTGGGACTTCAGTGACAATATTTACTTGGCTGTAGATCTCAGCTCTGTTCTACCCACCTTGGATTTTCGGGATTACTCCAAACTCTATTGTATACAATAAAAGTTCCAATAGGGAGAGTAGGCCACCTAATAATTCTCTGAGTGGTGTGCTCCTGCTGAGCAGCTGACCGCCTGTGTTGACAGTGTAGGACTTGGAAGCCAGTGGAGATCATTGAAGTAGTGGTGTCTACTTGAGTGATTTCTACCTTCCAGCCAGGTACGTCATGTACATAATTACATTGATCCAAACTGGACCAATGTACAGTAAGTACCGTATATACTCGAGTATAGGCCGTCCCGAATATAAGCTGAGGCCCCTGATTTACCACAAAAAAACTGGGAAAAGTTATTGACCCGTGTATTAGCCGAGGGGGGGGAAATGGAGCAGCTACTGTAAGTGGAAAAGAGGGTCAGCAAATGCCCATCTGCATGTCCCCTGTGTCCTATACAAACCCCCGTGTCCCCAGTGCAGCCTACCTGTGCCGATCGATCTGTCTCCCGCCGATCTGTGTCAGATCGCTGGCTGTCCGGTGTCCGATGTCCCGCTGTCCCGTGTCCCCCCCATTGCTGATCCTGGCGATCAGCGTACACGCTGAGGCGCCATTACATGTTTGAAAGCCGCGCCTCCTCCTCCTCCTCCTCGTCCGTGATAGGAGGAACACTCGGTTTTCCCAGCAGTCAGTGTGCAGTGTTCCGCCTATCACGGACATTCTCTCATCCTCGTCCATGAGATGAGAATGACAGGACATCCGTGATAGGCGGAACACTGTACTGCTGGGAAAATTAGTGTCCGACTATCACGGACGGGCGGGAGGAGGCAGCGCGGCTTTTGAACACTGCCGTCTGTCTACATGACAAGCTGTTCATGTAGGCAGACGGCACTGACTCGAGAAGGGGACTTTCAGCCCTAAAAAAAGGGCTGAAAATCTCGGCTTATACTCGAGTATATACGGTATGTATAACGTGCCGATGCCTGGAATTATTCTTTAAGGATCACTGTAATAGCAATTTTATGCCCTATGCAATACCTCCCAACTTTTTGAGATGGGAATAGGGGACACCTATTAGCAAAAATATGTAGGCATAGGACACACCCCCTGACATGCCCCCTTAAAGGAAAATTATACAAAAAAATATTAATAAAAACCACAAGTGTTTTTTATACCACTTCTATTCTTTTATAATGGCCTTTTAAAATTTAGAAAAGCAGCAATTTAGAAATCATACGAAAGGTTTAGCACTGGGGAACACTTTTTAAAAGATAAATAGTGCATTTTATATACAACTATATAGATCAGACCAAAATGAGGGACAAATGAGGAGGAAAGAGGGACGGAGGCTCCAAATCAGGGACAGTCCCTGGAAATCAGGGACATATGGGAGATATGCTATGCTATGCTATTAGATGACATGCTATTGAATAATACATATTTATACCTAAAGTGGTATTAAACTTAAAAAAAATTGAATACATTGCAAGTTACCAATTCGTAAATGTTGTGGCTGCATTTAGTTTTCTATTTTTAGGGCATTTTCTTTATTTTCCCATGGTGATCTGGCCAGTATTATGCTTCCCATCCCACTCTGGGTGAAAGAGCAACAGGGACAGCGGCATTGTTAATCTGGGGAATATGAGGAGAAGCTGGTGTTGGATGCACTAGCAGAATAAGGGCCCTTTCACACTGATCCATTTTTGATGTGTTTTTTTGGGGTAAAAAAAAAGCTGAAGAAAAATGCATGAAAAATATATATCTCTATCTAAAAATCCCGTGGAACTCTTCCCAACAGTATGCTGCAGTGTGTAGTGCATCTTTAAAAGTCCTACATGCTGTATTTTTTGGTGCATGTTTAAAAAGCACACCAAAAACGCACCTCCCCATTGAAATGAGTGGAAAATGCATCAAAAATGCACCTGCAGTCTATTTTGGGTGCATGTGCATTAATTTAACGGAGCGGTGTGAAAGCACTCTTATCGGACTTGGTTTGGTACACACGATCGGACTTTGTCCGCCGAACCTAGTCTGGGAAAGCGAACGGACTTGACCACACACGATCACGCTAAAAGTCCGGCGGTTCACGCGATGATGTACAGCACGTACGACGGGACTAGAACACTAGACTAGAGTCCGTGACATACTTGCTACTGAGCATGGGTCCTTTTTGGTCCGCCGGACCATACTACAGACAGCCGTATTGTCCGCCGGACTGCCAAGTTCAGCGGACAATTTTAAAACAAAAAACTTAAAACCTAGTCCGCCGGGCTTTTGGGAAAAAAAGTCAGTCGAAGGCCCACACACGATCGGACTGTCCGGCGGACTCGAGTCCAGCGGACAATCCCGCAGGAAAGTCCGTTCGTGTGTACGCGGCATTAGATAGACTTGACTAACAAACTAAAGCTGAACTATTGCTAACACATGTTGAGTGTTTACTATAGTTTTTTTCCCTTTTGGTAAAAAGGTTTTAAATAAATGTTAACTATTGTAAGCACCCCTATCAGTTAAAGCGGAGTTCCACCCATTTAAAACTCAGCAGCTACAAAAAGGTGTAGCTGCTGACTTTTAATAATCGGACACTCGCCTGTCCCACGGACCAGCGAATCGGGTGCAGGAAGCCCCGCTCCTCTCCCCCTCCTCTCCGCGGTGCCAGCAATCTAACATACACGAGCCGAGCTGCACTCTGTGAATGGCTGGGCAATCTTCTGGGACTTGTCCCAGCAGATTGCAGGGAGGGAGGGAGAGGTGATCTTCCTTCCGGCACCACGGCGCCAGGGGAGGAAGTGGGAGCTGGGTGCCTCTAAAAACAGGGTACCCGCTCCCTCCCCCAAAAAAAATGACATGCCAAATGTGGCATGTCAGGGGGTCACCAGCACTTAAAGTGGAAGTTCCATTTTTGGGTAGAACTCCGCTTTAACCTCCCTGGCGGTATGATTATTTCAGATTTTTGATGCTCAAAGCCGTACAATGTTTTGCATGGAAATTTGGCGTTTTATATTGTAGGCCTGTAATTCTTAGGAATAACTCACTAAAATCTGTCCAAACAACAGTCTAGTAGACATCCTGGGTATGATTAAGTTTTAAACAGAAAATCATAAATTATAATATAATCATCAACTATAAATAATTATAACAAATAATAATAATAAAAATTATTCAACAATGTAATCAAAATCAAAAACAGTGTTTGATGACGGATTTCCCCACGAATTACTATCGCTCAATTCTGCAAGTGATTCTAATTTATTATCGCTGTTTTCTAGCTGGTCTAAAACCACTTTTGATGTAAAGGGGCGGTTTTGGTTGCTATGGACAATCTTTCCAGGCAGAAAGAACAGTATTTATCATATAAAATTGCATGCAGGGCACTGAACAAACCACTAGGGACAAAAGGGATGTGAAATGATTTCATACAGTAATGAAATCTGTAAGATTACAGTGTACTGTATGTATTGTGTGTGTTTCACTTTTTGAATTTGGCGCCATGCTCCGCCCCATGCGTCACAACGCTCGCAGGGAATGGAGCCCGGCGCTGTGATACATCAAGCGGAGACGCGGCTCGCACACACAGCGAGGAAGACATCGCAGGATCCTGGGGACAAGGTAAGTAACTGTACCAGGATCCTGCAATGTGATTCAGAGTGTGGCTCAGGGTTACCGCTTTTGGTACTGAAAATTCACCCCGAGCCACACTCGGTAATACCGCCAGGGAGGTTAACTAACACTTTTACTGGACAGCTTCATCTGATGAAGAAAGCTACATACTGCCCAGATCAACAGGTAAAAACAAATCCAAAAAAGGCCAAAAAACAAGGAAACTAATGCAGCCGCAACATCTAAAAATTAGTAGTCTGCAATATATTAAATGTTTGTTTTTTGGTTAATACCACAGTCATAGAGGTCAGTGGTTCAGGAGCTGATAAACTAAACACAATGAAACTAAACATATATATGAAGACATCCTATAACTTAAAAGAATGTAGTAACTTAATCTCATTGCAGCCGTGACCACCATTTGTAGGCTGAAATCAAAATGGAAGCAGTATTAAACCCAAAACCCCAAAAAATTAAATTTATTGCAGCTTACCAATCATTAGATGTGGTGGCGGTATTAAACCCAAAAAATTAAATTTATTGCAGCTTACCAATCATTAGATGTGGTGGCTGCATCGGTTTTCTTTTTTTTTTTTGTCTTTTTCCCCCCTTTTCACCTGGTTATGTGGCCAGTAACACACCTCCTGAGATTAAAGTGGTGTTCCCCCCCCCCCCCCCCCCCCCCAAAAAAATAGCTTATAATTCCTAAAATAAAAAATAATAAAAAAAAAAATTATTGGAAACATTTTTTTTTTTTAACTCACCTCTAAATGCCTGTTGCTAGGGGGTCCCTCGTAGTCTGCCTCCTTCAGTGCCCGGGGTGGTGACATCACTTCCCCTCGGCACAGTCAGTCATCTGGGACACGTGACAGGTCCCAGATGACTGCGCAGCGTATCACGGTGCGTGGCGCCGCTCGTGCATGCGCAGTGGGTGCCCGGGCGTGAAGCCACAGCTGGGTGCCCACAGTAATAATGCCGACGCCGCCCAACGGAGTGGGGAACGAGCAGGGCTTCGTTCCCCCGCATCGCTGGACCCTGGCGCCACTCGTGCATGCGCAGTGGGTGCCCGGGCGTGAAGCCACAGCCAGATGCCCACAGTAAGAATGCAGGCGCCGCCGAGCGGAGTGGGGAACGAGCGGGGGGGGGGCCCCCCGCATCGCTGGACCCTGGGACAGGTAAGTGTCCGATTATTAAAAGTCAGCAGCTGCAGTATTTGTAGTTGCTGACTTTTAAATTTTTTTTTTTTAAGGGGCACCCCACTTTAAGTTACTAAATGAGCACGGGGGCACAGCAAACAGCAGCATTGTCAGTCTTGGAAGGAAGAGAGCGTTAGATGTACTAGCAAATTTAAAATACACTAACAAATTGAAGCTAAACTCCAGATCACACTTTATAATCAGTTACAGCAAACAGTTTTTTCCTTTTGGGATAAAGGTTTTGCATGAATAAATAAAAGCCGATCATTGTACGCACCCCTGTCAGTGTTAAATGGTTTGCCACGTCCTTGTAAACTGATACGTTCTGCTAGAGAGCTTGTTCTTTTGAAAAAAAAAAAAAACAGACTTACTGGCTGGATCACCAGATGAAAATATAAGAAAGAAAGCCACAAAAAGAAAACGAATGCGACCACCACATCTAAGAATTGGTAAGCTGAAATATTATAAAATGTTTGCTTTTGGGTTTAATATGGATTTAAGCCGATCAATTCACTAGTATCTAATGATACCACTCTACCATATGGCATTTTGTCACCATATGCCCCAGTACTGTTATCAGTTCCTGTCTCATTAAGTAGAATGTTGGTTTGGCCAGCTGCCTGCCTTGTATACAACTGGTACACTTCAACAGCATGCAGATTTTTTGCTGCTGAACAGTCTAATTATTTTTGTAATTGGTAACAAAAATATATATATTTTTTTGTAATTATCAATGCATTTGCAGATTTCACAATTCTGTAGAATACCTGCTAGAGTGGATATGACAAGTTATTGAAGATACACTGCTGTCAAAATGAAACATTTAGCTGTGAGCACCATACTGGGAACACATTAGATCAGAATCTGATGTGTGCTACATTAAAGCAGAACTTCAGTCGTTTTTTTTTCAACTTTCCATCTATTAAATCTTCTGCCCTTGTTGTTTTAACTTTGGATAGTAAAACATTTTATTTCTGCCAGTAAATACCGCATACAGCCCACTTCCTGTTTCTTGTCTGGTAAATAGGCCTAGGCTTATGACATCATGCACAGCTCTCTCACTCTGTGAGAGTTTGCCAGGAAGGAAGTGAACAGGCAGCAGCTTCAGCTGCCCACAATTAAAATGGCTGCAGCCAGACTTAGTGGAGGGAGATTTCTGCAGCTTATTTGGCAAGTACAGAATCACAATATATATAAAATAATATGCAAAGTGGTTGGAGGGAAGCTTCAGAATGGCAAAGATGTTTTTATTACAAATTCTGTGCGCAGAATGCAGTTCCTCTTTAAGCTGAGAGAAAGGTAACTAGTAAGAAAGTATTGTTTTAGAATTAAGAACCACCCACCCTACTTGCATGGATTTCTCCAGAACCTTGCTGTTTGTGGATTGCATAAATTAAGAAAAACTTTTGACCTTATGAATATAGAATATATACAGTGTTTTGCAAAAAAAAGGAGCAGGCCACGGTGGTCCATCCTATCCATGACGGTGTCAGGCAGCTCCCAAAAAGACCATTTAAAGACAGGAACAAGGAAGCGGCAATTAAGCTGGAACAGTTTACATGTACCCCTGCTAAAGCAAATCCAAAACTCTTCTACCGACCAAACACAACACCTGAGGGGAACTAAAATCCTGAGGACATGTCACCATTGCTGATACTGATAGGTCTGCTCGACTTGTTACATTGGAGAAACAGCCCAGGCCACCCCTGGTGCTGCTTAGCCACCTACAGACATTACAGGGGATGCTGAGCCCACCTTTAGAGATGTGCAC
Organism: Lithobates sylvaticus; assembly: GCA_028564925.1. Classification (NCBI taxonomy): domain Eukaryota; kingdom Metazoa; phylum Chordata; class Amphibia; order Anura; family Ranidae; genus Lithobates; species Lithobates sylvaticus. The sequence goes on from CM053026.1 coordinate 230,388,583, forward strand.
TCAAGCTTACACCTTACTGAGAGTTCTTACAGATCAGCTTAAGGGTATTAAAGTGGATATTGCCCTTGTGAGACAAGACATGCAAAAGATAAGGAAACGCACCTTAGCACTGGACGGTTGAGTGAGGATGTGGTCACACAGCTAAGCGGGATCTACAATTTGCCCAGCTTAAACTCACCGCCTATGATCAAAGGGTAGAAGAAACGGTAAAAAGATTTTGCAAAAAGTTATGTATAAATTATAGGCCTGCCTGAGCGCATGGAGGGAAAAAAAAATCTGATCTACTATATTGAGAAATTGTTGCTAGACACGTGTGGCAAGGACAGGTTCATGCCCTTATTGGTGGTGGAGAGGGCCACAGATTGCTGGCCAGACCATTCTCATCAGGAAGCCTACCATGACCTTTTATAGAATAGTGGAGATAAATGGATTTGTAAAATCTCGCGATTCCCTGACTTTCTGCTGAGATGTGGCGGCATAGTGGCACCCACTTTTTGTTTTTTTAATCACTGGGGGCAGCTTACTCGTTGCTAGATCTTAACCAATGCCACCTGAAACATAACACTAATTAATACTAAAGGTTAATCGGATCCTGTCTAAATTGGCCCTAGTATGTATGAAGTGTGTTAGGGACCTTAGGTATTAAGCTCCTTGAGGGCAGGGACTAATGTGAATGTACAATGTATATGTAAAGAGCTGCATAAATTGACGGCGCTTTATAAGTACCTGAAATAAATAAAATAAAAAATAAATAAAGTAATACTATATATACTCGAGTATAAGCTGACCCAAATATAAGCGGAGGCACCTAATTTTACCATAAAAAACTGGGAAAACATATTAACTCGAGTATAAGCCTAGGGTGAGAAATGGGCAGCTACTGTAAGTGGAAAAGAGGGTCAACAATGCCCATTTGCAGCCTCACTGTGCCCATTTGAATGCCTCACTGTGCCCATTTGCAGCCATAGGTCCCTCGAACTTCAGACTTGGTAGTTAAGGGTTCCTAGATGCCCCTTAGCTGCAGCCAAAATTTGGGGTCTCTGGACCCAAAGAGTCCCGAAATTACATTGCTGCAGATGGACACAGTTGACCAACTTTGGGGCCCCGTATCTCGGGGCCACTTGGTGCTAGGAACCCCAAATTTGATATGCAAACCTAGTGGAACTATCGCTACAACCAAAGATGGGGTTCCTATCACCAAGTGGCCCTGAGATACGGGGCCCCTAAGTCAGTTCGGAAAATGTCAAGCACTTTTCTGATGCAGAGAATGACATTTTCCGAACTGACTTTGGGGCCCTGTATCTTGGGGCCACTTGGTGCTAGGAACCCCATATGTTTGGATATGTTGTAGTGATAGTTCCACTGGGTTTGCACACCAAATTTGGGGTTCCTAGCACTAAGTGGCCCTGAGATACGGGGCCCCAAAGTCGAGTCAGAAAATGTAATTCTCTACTACAGAAAAGTGCTTGACTCCAGTATAAGCCGAGAGGGGCATTTTCAGCACACAAAAAATGTGCTGAAAAACTCAGCTTATACTCGAGTATATATGGTAATATATATATATATATATATGGTAAGACTTGTTCCTCACTTCTTACAAGTGATGCATTCATACAAGCCTTAAAATCCTTGCAAGCCTGGGCAACGCCAAAAGAAATGGCAACTACACCTACCATATGTTTTGCTTTTGAAACGACATACCCCAAAGGGCACACAAGGCCAATCAAAACTCTAGAATCTAGATTACCCTGTTGTGTTTTCCTGCGTAGAACTGGTTATGCTTGTTTGTTTGGTTTTGTTGGGAAACAGTTTGCCTGCTTCTATTTTCTGCACTTCAGAGTATACAGTTAATATCACCCCTAGAATATTATTTTACCTGGCCTTTCTCTAACTCACGTACAGAAATAATCCAACTATTGGATTTGAAAGACTCTCCAGGCCCCCTACTGGGACTCATCTGAACTGTTCTGTTCCTCCAGGCCTTGGCAGTGGATCATGGCGACTTGACCCACTATTTGATCTGATTTCTCCAGCAGACCCCTAGACAGTCTTGATTTCTTCTGGTTCGTTTATGGCCAAGCAAAATAAAATCATCTCTTGGAATGTAATAGGGTTGAATGACCCAATTAGGAGACAAGCGGTATTCTCAATTCATTTGACTAAGGAAACTTTCTCCCGGCTTGAGGAGAGACAAATTCAAAACACAGTATCATATTAATCTTCTCAAGTGCGGCTTTTCCTTGCAGTCATTCTAAAATAGTAATATACGGTAAAATTCTAATCTTACAGTACAATGCAAGATGTATACTTGTTAATATATACACCCCCCCCCCCCTACCACCCACCATACAAAGTAGTTTTTTTTAAACATCTCATGCAATTTACAGCTGGCTGCACGACCCTCCTGATTTTAGGGATTTTAATAATCACCTGCAACTACCGTCACTAAAGTAAATTTTTTACAAACCCTTACCCCACAGCAGGAACATCTTTTGCAAGATATCTATGGTAAAACAGGCCTTACTGATATGTGGAGGCTGCAACAACCTACATTTTGCCAATATTCCTGTTACTCCAATACCTATCAATCCATCTCTAGGTTTGGCTTTGGGTAAGGAATATATGCCCCCACTAATCACTGCATCACTTTTTGCCCCCAATGTCCTCTCAGCTCACTCACCGTTAATAATTACCACAACCTCCTCCTCCCCCCTTAAACTTTACACCTGGAAAACAAACAAAATTTGGCTACAGCTATTTTCTTAAAAAGAAAGCATTATTCTTCAAATAAGGGAGATTTTAGCCATATACAGACACGCAACCTCTTATATACTGTAGTGTGAGATACATTAAAGGTACATTTAGAGCATTTGAATGAAGGAGATAAATATTAAGAGAAACTCAAGTTTCACAAGTGCAAGAAATTCCTCCTGCATGAGACAGAGAGGGCTTAAGAGGCTTCTATCGCTGATCCCAAACCAGAGGAGATGGCGTGACTTGCGGCGTGACGCGAGGGGGGAATACAATGCTTCTTCAGCCATTAAGATATTTATATGCCTACGTAGTCATGACTTGTATCCATCCTGTCCAAATCAAATGTCCACAGTTCATTTTCCATGATTTCACTAACCAGTCTAGGCCAACCCCTATGAAAGGGGACCTGGGTAGTTTTCCACCTACAGGGTGTGAGGCAGTTTGCGGCATTAAGGAGATAGGGGGTTAAAGTCTGCTTATATCTCTCAATGGACATGGGAGTCGCATGAAAGGGCATGTGTAATAGGTCATCTGGGACCATGAGACCTAGATTTTGAGACATAACTGTCTGGACCTTTGCCCAGAAGAACTTCATATTTAATACTATGAAAAGTGTGACTCCTAGGTCCCTCAACCTTTCTCTCAAGAAATAGGGGCTACCTTCAGACTCCAGACTAACAATGTTTTGTATACGAGTGACATGGGCTAGAGTATCGAATCCTACACTAAACTAAGGCACCCAAGGTTGGTTGTTGATTCTGTGTCTCTACACTGTCCTCTCAGAGTGTGAAATTGTTTTGTAATTGGGTATATCCCCAGAAGTACATAGGGCAGACCTTTTTAAACCAAAGTGCCAACACGAGAGAGAGAGAGAGAGAGAGAGAGAGAGAGAGAGAGAGAGAGAGAGAGAGAGAGAGAGAGAGAGAGAGAGAGAGAGAGAGAGAGAGAGAGAGAGAGAGAGAGAGAGAGAGGCCTTTAGCTCTGTCCTGGACCCTCTCGTGTGCCCACAGAGATGGCTCTGCGCGCCAGCTGTGGCACGCGTTCCATAGGTTCGCCATCACTGACATAGGGAATGACCCCCACTGCTCCCTAAGAAGGGTTGGTGGTCTTACCATTGACAGTAAATTTACCTCATCTGAAATTATCATCTGACCCCTATTTTCCAAAAAGCCTTGTAACCTACCCAGGTTCGAAACCAGCAGGATCCCCCTAATCGTGGAGGCGAATTAGCAGGTGTGAGTGCATACCAATCTTGTTGACTAAGTGAGTGGACAGGTGTAAGCAGACAATCCTGTATGACTAGGTGCAAGCCACAGAGTGCAGACCAGATTATGCCCAGCCATAGCAGGACGGTAAAAAAAGTCCTGCTAGCTGCATCTTTGGAGCGGTAGATTTTTTGCATTTTGGATAGAGTAAGGGAGGGTATAACCCCTGTAAGGTTTATTTTTGCCATCTGTGTCCTATTGGGCAAAATTCCTTTCGCTTCCTGTCCCATAGTCAAAATAGGAAGTGAAAGAAAATCCATCTAACATGAGGGAATCCCTGGTTGTCACCCCAAGTCCCCACTGGAAAATATCCCCACTATTACTGTTCTGGGAACAACCCAAAATGTGGAATTTCCTTTTGCTTTCACTTTAATTGATAATGGTAAACAGGACTAATATAAGGGGTGATTCACCCCAACAGGGGCCCAGACAGCAATAAAACCTGACCGATATTCTAACTGCTCTCCACTCTATCCAGAATATACAGAATATACTTTGTTATGCTTAAATTGGTGGCCAGATTCTAATTATTACCGTGCATCATCACGTTATTGCTCTGTAATAAGGTTGTAAGTCTGAGAGACCTAACCTGTCTGAAAAAAGAACTCAGCAGTGCTATGGGAGCATATGGAGGAATAAAATAATCTTAGGCAAAATATTAATTTTAACAATCTGTATCCTACCCAACCACATGAAGGTCATCCTCCCATGACCGCAAATCATTTTGGATGACCATGATCAATGTGGACTGAGAGGATATTTGGTTTAGAAAGGTTTTTTTTAAAGTTGGAGAAATTATCAAACTCTTCCAGTTTCACCAAAGGTTGAAGTTTTGTTATGCATTACACCTATGCACTCTTGTAATATTAGGGTTAAGCCTAATCTTGCGTAGGACTTTCAACAGCAAAATGAATATTGTAGGGGAAAAGGAACACCTTTGTCATGTGCCATTCCCTATACTGATGGAGAGGACAAGGTACGATTCACCTTCACTCTCCCTGAGGGTCTAGAATATGGAGTGCCCAACCAATGGAGCATCTTCCATTCCAAACTCACTCTGGCCAGGAACTCATCCTTAAAAGCAGAACTACACTGCATCTGAGCACCACAAATGTTATTTAATTTATTTTTAATATTCAAAGCAATCTAATCCATCCAGCCATCCATGTTTCCATGCTTAATTTAGCTGAGAAATCACTTTAAAAAAAACACCCCCTAGCATTTCTGGCTGTGGCCATCTTGAGTAAGAGCAGATGATTCATGTAGCATTTACTACTGGAATCGAGCTACCTTTATCACAGGCAGGAGGGTGTCCTTAGCTGAGAAAGACCCTCCTCCCTTCCTGAAGACTCCTGGGATGTATAACATAATTTGCCTAGGCCTGGAAACCCGTATAAGTATATATGGCATACTTTTCTATCTATTTACTAATGCCAGCAGCATAGGGATTAAAAATAGTCAATGTTAATTGAGAGAATTAAAAATCCAATCTATTCTGTCAGATGCTTTTTCAGCATTGTTAACAAAATAAGACAGGGAGTCTTCTGGGTTCACACCAAGTGATTGATGGAGAGCGCTCGCTGCAAATTGTCCCTTGCTTTTCCCTGTGGTACAAAACCCACCAGATCCCAAAGAATAAATGTAGACATATAACGTTTTTACCTGTCTGAGAGAATTTTTAGCTAGCACTTTCATGTCCACATTATAGATGGAGATGAGTCTATAATTCAAGCATGTAGTGTGGTCCTTGCCTTCCTCTAGGATAAGGACAACGTGGGCAGTCAGTGCATTAGGGAACAAATGCCCAGTTTCCTTGAAATAAGCACACATATCGTCCACAAGCATTTCAATCACATTATAAATCTTAAGTGATTATCTCTAGTAAGACCATCAGGGGCTTTTCCCTTTAGCCATAGCTTTCACAATTATTATAACTTCCTCTGCTGTGAGGTCCTACTCCAGGGACATATAAATAGCTTTGGCAAGTTTGGAGCCCTTGAGCTTGTGTATCTGGAGTTTCATCCTGCCTAATGTAAAGGTCCTAACAATCATCTCAGTATTTTGTTAGCTTATGGAGATATATTTTATCTACCCGTTTTCTAGGGGCCCTGGACAACATCCACCCATATTTATTCCCATGTTCATAATATATCTGGGACAGAAAACGCATCTACCTGGTTCCAGATCCTTTTCCCTAGCTTATTTGCCTGCTCAGCCTCCCCCAGTGAGTGTTGTAGTGTAATGTCACGTACACACGAGCGTATTTTCCGTTGGAAAAAACTTGGATTGTTTTTCCAACGGAATTCCGCTCAAGCCTGGCTTGCATACACACAAGAACGCAGTGACGTACAACACTACGACGAGCCGAGAAAATGAAGTGCAATGCTTCAGAGCATGCGTCGAATTGTTTCTGAGCATGTGTAGGAATTTTGCGTGTCGGAATTGGTACATAACCTGCTCTCAATCTTTTGCTGATGGGAATTCCGCCAGCAAAAGTCCGATGGAGCATTCATGCGGTCGGAATTTCCGAACAAAAGCTCACATTGGATTTTTGCTGGTGGAATTTCTGATCGTGTGTATGGGGCATAAGAGTGTAAGAAGATGGGGCCACCTTTATTTTTTAAAACAAGCCCCCAGTGTGTTCAGTTCATCTGTAATGACTGCTTTGTGATCCTCCCAGATGATTCCTTCCAACACATCAGTAGAGTTATTTTCTCTAAAATATGCCCAGAGGTTTGAGATACTTCTGCAGAGGCTGCAACACCTAAGCAAGAAGCACCACTAACCAAACACTGCCATGAAGACCAAGGAACTCTCCAACCAAGGGACAATGTTGTTGAGAAGTACAAGTCAGGGTTAGGTTATAAAAAAATATCCAAATCTTTGATTATCCCTAGGAGCACCATCAAATCTATCATAACCAAATGGAAAGAACATGGTACAACAGCAAACCTGCCAAGAGAGACGGCCGCACACCAAAACTCACGGACCGGGCAAGGAGGGCATTAATCAGAGAGGCAGCACAGAGACCTAAGGTAACCCTGGAGGAGCTACAGAGTTCCACAGCAGAGACTGGAGTATCTGTACATAGGACGACAAGCCGTGCGCTCCATAGAGTTGGATTTTATGGCAGAGTGGCCAGAAGAAAGCCATTACTTTTCAGCAAAAAACAAAATGGCTCGTTTTGAGTTTGTGAAAAGGCATGTGGGAGACTCCCAAAATGTATGGAGGAAGGTGCTCTGGTCTGATGAGACTAAAATTGAACTTTTTGGCTATCAAAGAAAACGCTATGTCTGGAGCAAACCCAACACATCACATCACCCAAATAACACCATCCCCACAGTGAAACATGGTGGTGGCAACATCATGCTGTGGGGATGTTTTTTAGCAGTCGGGACTGGGAAACTGGTCAGAGTTGAGGGAAAGATGGATGGTGCTAATACAGGGATATTCTTGAGCAAAACCTGTACCACTCTGTGTGCGATTTGAGGCTAGGACCGAGGTTCACCTTGCATCAGGACAATGACCCCAAACACACTGCTAAAGCAACACTTGAGTGGTTTAAGGGGAAACATGTAAATGTGTTGGAATGGCCTAGACAAAGCCCAGACCTCTATCCAATAGAAATTATCTGGTCAGACTTAAAGATTGCTGTTCACAAGCGCAAACCATCCAACTTGAAGGAGCTGGAGCAGTTTTGCAAGGAGAATTGGGCAAAAATCCCAGTGGTAAGATGTGGCAAGCTCATAGAGACTTATCCAAAGCAACTTGGAGCTGTGATGGCCGCAAAAGGTGGCTCTACAAAGTATTGACTTTAGGGGGGTGAATAGTTATGCACATTTACTTTTTCTGTTATTTGTCCTATTTGTTGTTTGCTTCACAATAACAAAAAAAAAAACATCTTTTAAAGTTGTGAGCATGTTCTGTAAATTAAATTATACAAATCCTCAAACAATCCATGTTAATTCCAGGTAGTGAGGCAACAAAACACGAAAAATGCCATGGGGGTGAATACTTTTGCAAGGCACTGTATCTCTCTGTTCACATCAGATACTAAAACTCTTGCCCAAGTTCTGGTCAACAGTTTTTCTAAAATTATACATAAATCAGTTCATAGGACTATGATCAGTCTGGGTTGATCAGCTCCACATCTACAGCTATAAACATCAGGTGACCGTATTTGAATATGTAACTTCCTTTGGCTTATATTGGAACTAGAGCCTTACTGTCACTAGATGCCGCTAAGGCATTTGGCAACATTGAATGGCCATACCCCTGGTGGGTCTTGCATGAATTTGACTGGGAACAAAATTTATCAAACAGATTCAAATTCTATACTGTGTTACCCTTGGATTGCCCTGCTCTAGAGAGAAGGATCAGACAGGGTTGCCCATTGTCAACGCTTTTCTTTTGCGTTGGTGGTGGAATCTATCGAGCAACCATAAGAAAATCTGAGGGCATAGTTGGCTTCTTGAAGGGGGAAATGGACAATAAGCTTGCTCTCTTTTTGGATGATATGCTGCTCTTTGTAGGGGGCACAACTAAGTTGTTAGCCTCCCTAATGCCTATTATACCTTGTATCATTATATAATTTACAGTAGCAGTGGGCTTCTCTACCTACTGCAAGGGTTAACTGCTTGTTTTGCTTAGAAGATAATGAATAAGGTGATATTCTTCCCTTTATCTTTGCTCTCACAGTCTTCTTCCTCCTCTTATTCCTCCTCCTGTGACTGGTCTCCATGTCACACCTCTATGTCAACATCCCCTACAATGTAGGACCAGTAGTCCTGCATTGTACAGGACGATGCCAAGGGCTCACCCACAATGCAGAGTGTTGGACAGTGGAGGAGCGAGTCAGCTGCGGAGGGAGCAAGAAATAAGGTAAGTACCCTTTTTTAGCATCCCTGGCCTAGGCAAAACAAGCAGTTAACCCTTGCAGTGGGGAGGCGTCCCAATGCAAGGGTAATTTTCTTGTCTAGAGTTCAGCTTTAAATATCTAGGTATATATTTATATCACCTACCATGACGGACTACTTAAAACTCAATCCAATGCCCATCCTTAAAGTGTTTTTTAAGCCATTCTGACATCTTTATACTATTCTCTCTGTCTCCTAATGACAGGTGCCCCCCTGTGTGTGATTTATAAAAAAAATGCAGTCTATATCTTATTTACGAGCGCTGCTCGGCGCTCACATGACCAGCCAGCTCTCTCCTCTCCCTGTCTGACAGCTGCAATGGTCGAGGCCGAGATTCCCCGTCTGACGTCAATCGGGAGGGGAGGAGGAGAGGACGACAGAGCCGGCTGGTCACATGAGCGCAGAGCGCTGCTCGTAAATAAGCTATAGACTGAATTTTTTTTTTTTATAAATCACACACACACAGACACAGGTACCTGTCATTAGGGGACAGAGCGAATAGTATAAGATGTCAGAGGGGGGGGCGGGAACTGTCACTAGCTGACAGGCAGGGAGGGGGGAGAGAACAGATGAGGATGGGGAGAGCAGATAACGGAGGCATGTAAACTGACCACAGTGTGAGGGCTCAGCAGCCATGAATAACCGTGGTCAGTTTATAGGGGGAGGGTAGAAACTGGAAGGATGAGCCAGATATTTCAGGTGTTACAGGGGGCCAAATTACACAGCACAAGCACTGTGCTGTATAACATGCTTTAAGAGAACAGGATCCATTTTTTTTTTTTTTTTAGGGTAACAAATGCTTTAATAATTTTACCATATGAAAAAGCTGCTGTAAAATTGTCATTCTTGTTAATAGGCAGAGTGATTTTTTTTTTTGGATGATCTGGGAACTACAATTGCTATAAATCTTACAAATGACCAGTCTGCATACCACAGAAATAGTATAAACTAGACTCTTTTTTTTTTAGACAAATGATTTAGAAAAATAAACACCCTAGAATTAAACTGCTGCTATCCAAAGATTCAGGAGGTCTTGAAATACCTAATGCAAAAACCTACTTCCTTGTCCCACAGTCACATCTTGCTTTGGAGGATCTGATATAATGCTGGATTCACACCTATGCATTTTCAGTGCTTTTTGCATTTTGCACTACAGAACGTGTTCCATAGGAAACCATGTTAAATGGACTGTAGTGCAAATCTGCAAAATGCACTAAAACTGCATAGATGTGAATCCATCCTTAGGGAATGTCTTAAACACACTGCCTGTAGACCCACTGCTGTCTAATTTGGAAGCAGAGACCCTTACTGACTACACTCACTGCCCCACTCTTCTAATAAATAACAAAGTATGGTCAACAATTAAATAAACTGTGCAAAAGTATATACTTAATGCATCACCATTTCAAAATTTTACAAGGGAGGGGTTTGATTTTGATATTTACACGGTATATGAACATCACAATCACAGAGACAACATACTGTAAGGCTCGGTTTCCACTAGTGCGACTTGTCATGCGACTTGGGACTGCAAAGTCTCATGACAAGTCATACGCCATGATTTCCAATGAGTACCGTTCATATCTGTGCGACTACTAGTGCAGTAGTCCCTGCACTACTTTGGTCCCACTTTGATGCGACTTGGGGTCCATAGACCTTAAGAATACACAGGCATTGCTTCAAGTTGCATCAAAATCGAGGCAAAAATCGCACGACTTTGGGGTTGCAATTGTGGAAACTTAGCCTGATTCTACATGAAGAATCTAAGCTACTGAAACAGAACTTCTTTCTATATTTGCACCTGCACCATGACATAGCAGCTGAAATACAAACCATAGCCTTAAAGTGGAAGTAAACCCTTCCAAAGCACTTTGGCCTACAGGTAAGCCTAGATTAAGGCTTACCTGTAGGTCCAATAAATATCTCCTAAACCTACATGGTTTAGGAGATATTTAGAAAAAAAAACAGGCATCGCTGTCTACGGCGCATGCGCCATAGACAGCGGCGCGCAGGCGCACTGTGCATGCCGAGTTCACGGAGATATGCTGCTTTACTGCGCATGCGCGGGAGTGACGTCATCGCCGCTCCAGCGAATGACAGCGCTGGAGCGGCGAGACCTGGAAGTCACTCCGGGTTTGATGGCGGCTAAGAAGATCGTAGATGAGGACCGCTTCGGGTGCTTCGTTTTCAGGTAAGTCATTCATAATAAGCTAGTATGCTATGCATACTAGCTCATTATGCCTTTGCCTTGCAGGGTGTCTTTTTTTTTTTTTTTTTTTTTTAAGAGGCTTTACTTCCTCTTTAAAGCAGAGCTCCAGGCTCCTTCAGAAAAAAAATAAGTCAGCAGCTACAAATACTGTAGCTGCTGACTTTTAATATTAAGATACTTACCTGTCCACGAATCCAGCGGTGTCTTCACCTGAGCCAATTTCTCAATCTGCTGTCGGGTGCTGCTGCCGCCATCTCATGTAAGGGAAACTTCACAGCTAGTTCCCTACTGCGCATGCGCGAAGCACGCTGACGGCGGGGAAGGAGGGGCTGAATGTCCGGATTAGTTCGCCGCAAAGTAAGAGCTTTACAAAATGTGCATTAGGCTCTCTCAGGAACTAGATCTGGCAAGCTCAGTTGGTTGTTTTAAAAAGGGCCGGATGCATTCCTAAATGTACAGACTATGACTGGATGTTAACATGTATAGGTAATATCACAAGAGATCGTTAATCCAGGGAAAATCTGATCAGGAAGGATTTTTTTCCCCCCACTGGAGTAAATTGGACCATGCTTTATAGCAGGGATATGCAATTAGCGGACCTCCAGCTGTTGCAGAACTACAAGTCCCATGAGGCATATCAAGACTCTGACAGCCATAAGCATGACACCCAGAGGCATGATGGGAGTTGTAGTTTTGCAACAGCTGGAGGTCCACTAATTGCATATCCCTGCTTTATAGTTTTTTTTTTATTTTCCTTCCTCTGCATCAACAGTAGCTAAAAGGTTCTGTATATGAAGGTTATCTATTTATGTTTTCATTTTGTCTACTGGTTGAAGTAGATGGACTTGTGTCCATTGGATGACTATGTAACAAAATGACAATGTAGGAGAACAATTGGAAGACAGGGACAGGGTATAGTCAGCCTATGACAGGAAGTGCCTGAACAACTTTCATGGTAGGATCACCAGGTATTATTTCAAAGTACATATACCTGTTTAAATTCAAAGTTGCTCATCCCCACTTCCTAGCCTCCTCATTACATAGATGTAGGTGCATGCTTACCTCAGGAGGCTAGGTGAGGGGGCTGGGAAACTTCTGATTTAAATGTGTACACATACTTTAAGGAGAGCTTCAGATTTGAAAATAATAAAAATCTATAATGTTGAAAATATTTAAAATTGCATTAACAATGATCATGTTTACATATACTTTAAGGTGATTGTAAAGGTACATTTTTTTGTAAAATAATACTTACCTGCTCTGTGCAAGGGTTGTGCACAGAGCGGCCTCTATCCTCCTTTTTTGGGGTGCTCCGGCGGCGCTCCTGACCCCTCCTCTTCATCAGGTGCCCTCAAGGAGAGACGCTTTCCCTGGGGGCACCTGTGCGGGGGGCACTCCCGAGTCCTGCTGCTGCGTCCATTGACACAGACATCGGGACTCGGCCCCCGCCCCGGACTCGCGTGTCACTGGATTTGATTGACAGCAGCGGGAGCCAATGGCTCCTGATTCTATATATCTATCAAATGTGGACCGAGACAGCGGCTGGAGCGGCTGGGCTCATGCTCGTCTCTGGAGCGATTGGGATTTAGGTAAAAAAAAGGGGGGCTCTGGGGGGCAGCTGCAGCACAGAAGGTTTTACACTTTTATGTATAGAATGCATTAAGGTGAAAAACCTTGAGGGTTTACAACTCTTTTAAAGCGGAGTTCCACTTAAAAATGGAACTTCAGCTTTAACCACTCCTCACCCTCCTTCCGCCCAGTAACCGCCTAGGCGACTCCTCCCTCTAGGCGATGTCCTTTTTTTTGGGGGGGGAGAAGGGAGGGGGAGAGGAGCGACACCCCGTTCGGCCGCATCGCTGGACCGTGGAACAGGTAAGTGTCATTTTTTTTAAAAGTCAGCAACTACACTTTTTGTCTTGTTAGGGTGTACACTATACACATTCTGCAAGATTATTTGAAAAATATTAATTATTATTTGGGTTCACTATTATTATTATGGGGTAATTATTACTAATCTATTAACCAATCAAAATAAGTTCAGGGATGAGACGCCTGTAGAGACAAAATATGTAGATTGTAGATTGCTGAACTCTCTTATTGAAGGTTAGGCCTGATTCACACCTATGCATGTTGCTTTTGATCCATCTCTGTCTTTTAATTCGTTTTGCGTTTCTTATGCTTTTTTTTTGGGCCACTTTGTTGTTGGGCAGATTAAAAAATGCAAAAAGCATCAAAAACACACTTCATGCTTTTCTGCAGCGTCTCCGTTGAAGTTTATTGAACCAAAGAGCACAGTTTTTCGTTTTGGAAAAAGTCAGGGACTTTTTTTAATAGGCAGCTGCTGAAAAAAGCATATATGTTAACATGTCCCATAGGAAACCATGTTAAATGGACTGTAGTGCGTTTCTCCAAAAAAGCACCCAAAAAAAAAAAAAAAAAGCGCATAGGCGTGTACCAGGCCTTATAGTTGCTTGGATGTTATGCTGATCCACTGGCTTCAGTGCTTTCTGACTTAAATGACCCAGAACAATTATACAGATCAAAAATTCTGCGATTTCAATAGGCCCGTGCTTGTTCTGAGTTAATGACGCTGAATGTATTGAGGCCAAACCAGGCATCTAGCATAGTCAGAGGCTAGTAGGCAAAAACAGCCTTTGTATTTCTCTCCCTACAAGTTCCCTGGCATCAGTAGCTCACTGCTCCTTAGGAAAAACCCTGCCTTTTCAGAAATGAGGAAGGATAATTGGAACGTATCGGCTCTTATTTGGTAGAATGCCAGGAGCAGGTATGCAATGTATGGTATTATTGCATTATTTATTGAACTCTGGCCAGAGCTAATGTGCTATATCAGTTAGATATTCACTTAAGCATCGATGCTAACTGTCCCAGATTTGCTGGGACAATCCCACATCTAGGTGCTCTGTGTCCTGAAATCAGGACATTACCCTTTTTTTGAGTTACTGAGCGTACCTGAGGTTCCCACACAATTATGGGCAGGACCAGAAAGGGGGTGTAATCTGGGCAGGAGTGCCGCCAAAATCAAACACAGAAAAATCAGCACAAGGGACATACGGTCAGTACAGCATGTTATGCGTGTTGATTCTTCTGCGCTTACTAGTAATTCCCTACAGCCCCCGCCATATTCTTCCAGTACGGCAGGGGTTAATGCAACTAATGGACTGTCACAGGCTCCCATCAAGAGAAGCTGACTATGGGGTTTATTTACTAAAGGCAAATCCACTGTGCACTGCAAGAGCACTTAGAAGTGCAGTTGCTGTAGATCTGAGGGAAGATCTGAAATGAGGAGAAGCTCTGCTGATTTTATCATCCAATCAGGTACAAGCAAAAATGCTGTTTTTTATTTTCCTTGCATGTCCCCCCCCTCAGATCTACAGAAACTGCACATCCAAGTGCACTTGCAGTGCACAGTGGATTTGCCTCTAGTAAATAACCACCCCCCGTCCACCCTTTCTGCCCAGATCCACCATTCATACTACAACTTCTATGAATGGAAACACAATCTATGAATTGGAGGGGTGGAGCTTCCAACCATACGCCCATTCTCCATACTTAGATCCTGTTCCATTCATAGAAGCTGTAGTATGCATGGTGGATCTGGGCAAAAAGAGCGGGCATATTCAGATTCTTTTAATGATAGCCTGTAACAGCTATTTAGCTGTATTAACTCCTGCATCTATTGCATTAGGGTGTGCACCCCAAAGCTCAAACACACATGCCTTTCTCTGCAGCCTCAGCTGCACTGTACAGTGAATGAATGGGAAGTGCTCTGTGCTGAGCAGCTTCCTGTTCATTCACAAACTGAAGCATGATAAACACTTTACTATGCTTCACTTATGAATGAACACAGTTAGTGAATGTGTTCACTGTGTTCATTTAGAAATGGAAGGCGCTCATAAATGACATAGTTACTAGCCCCTTCCCCCACTCTCTATCCTGAAACATCTTCACAGCAGCTTGGGGGGGGGAAAGAAGGGAATCCAACAGCACTGCGGGGGGGGGGGGGGGGGGGGGGCAATACGGGGGAGTCGACATTGCATGTATTGGTTAGGGTGTGCCCAGACACACCCCCTGCGCACACCTATGCATCTGAAGCTTATGGCGATGGGGTGGAGGGGCAGGACAGAGGAAGATTACTACTAACACAAAAGGAATCAACACAAGGGACACATGTTACTGACTGTATGTTATGTTGATTTTTATGTTTTTGATCTTGGATGCACTTTAGGCTTTTCGTGGGAGTTGTGAATGGGGGGTGACAGTGTCCTGAGGACTGGGATGAATGGTTGGCAAGTATGATTAAGGTGGCAGAATATGTTTTAAACCACAGACGACAGAAAAGTACATACAAAAGTAATCATCCATAATATAATTATAACTTGCCCACAATATTACAAGATTATTAGCAATCACTAAAGGTGACTAGATTACAAGCTTTGCTGGTTTCTCATGAAAGCAGATATTTCAGTTCAGCTTCTATTTGCTTTTCATTCATAAAACCAGGATAGACGGTTGGTTCTTGTTTTTGAAATATGAGATGTTTTAGATTACATAAATGGTGTGTGCTTAAGATCATGGAGCTGGTCAGAATGGACACAGTAGAGGAACCTCATTTTGAACTGATCATCATACACTTTTTTGTACACACGTTTAAAACCACAAGCTAGGGTATTTTAAAGGGTTGGCGTGTGATAATGATATAGGCGCTGCTCATCCATGACAATGACTTAGTGGATTGATCTTCTAATCCAAAAATGTAAAGATTGCAGAATTGGGTGGTAGGGGGTTATGGAACGCTCTTACAACTCTGAATGTTACTTTTTGCATTATTAAAGAACCCCCCCAAGATTGGCATTACAGGGCGATGCTGTAATGGCTTCATGACATGCTGCCACACTAAAATGCAGGTCATCAGCCAGCGGATCTACATACATTACTTTACTAAATGGTTGCACATTACTTTACTAAATGGTTGCACATTATATCAGTGAAGTAGTTTAGATGATCAGTTCTTCTACATCACACTGCATACATTGTAGTCACAGACATTGCAGGGCTAGGTAGTGTAGCATTGAATATAGCCCATGCCATATGTATTATGTCAACCCACCAATGGTATTCAGTGCAAATGACATTCCTTTTCAATCCTGTGAGTAAGCCAACACACAGTGCTTGTAAAGCATCGCTCAGTCTAATAACTATTACATTAGATCCAACAAGGCACAGTGCAAGCAATAATCCTCCTCCAGCCACCCTGGCTGCTGCAAAGCATAGATCAGTGCTAATCTCCATCACACAGCGCTGGCCACATCGGACACATCTCCTGCTGCAAATCACACACGTCCCCTTGCTCTCCTATCAGAGCACATCTGTTCTATGACATTCACCTGGGAGCATGGACTGCTCAGCACAAGTAAAAGTCACACTGCAATGGGTTTACCTAATGGATCCATAAACACAAATGTCTACACAGCACAGTGCATCAACCCTCTCCCCTACTTCCCACATCACCCTAAAAGAATGAGCAGATGCCACTACAGGGGAAGGTCATCAGTGTCTGAGCAGGCTTGCACCTATATGTATATATATATATGTATGCATTAGGCACAGCCACATACTACACACATATATGCACCAGCACCCACCCTGAACAGCACAGACCTCCCATGCCTTGAATTGAAAGACAGCCGCACCCTGCACCTTGCTTGCCATCCTCATCTCCACCCCCCCATCAGCCCCTTAGAGGTCTCTGATCATTGTGGGGGGTCCAGAGATGGATCTGTAGAAGAAAAAAAAAGGGGTCAGTGAAGGAGAAGCTTAACCCCTCTTACCTACTGCAACCTCCACCTCTGTGCTGCATCCAGCATGGCTCACATAGGCACCAGCCCCTGCAATGGGAGGAGGACAGCACTCAGCTTGGCTTCTTTCTTTTCTTTTTTTGATTAGCCCTTCATGGTGTAGAGCCGGTTAGAAGCGTCCTGTCATACAACAGGCAAGGAGGGAGGGGGGGGGGGTGCTGAGTCTGTCCTGTGATCCAAGAGAAGGGGGGGGGAGAGGTTGTCCTGTGACACAGGAGGAGGGAGGATGTCATAGAGAGGGGAGGGCACTGAGCTGCCCTTCTCTACAGAGTAATGGGAGGAGACTAGCAAGAAGACAAGAGGTGGGCGGGGCTCTGCTGGCGTTCAGGCGGGGAGAGTGGGAGGGCTCTGCTGGCGGTCAGGAGGAGCTACTGTCATTCACAGCGGAAGTGGGAGGGATCTGCTGTCCTCAGAAGTGAAGTGGGCGGGCTCTGCTGTCATTCAGGAGTGAAGTGGGCGGGCTCTGCTGTCATTCCGTGGGGGAGGTGGGAGGAGCTGCTCGATGATGAAGGGTGGAGGGAGGATTGAGGGGTCTGTATGGGTGAGGCTGTCCTATACTGTGTAGGCGATTCACCCCAAGTGATACCTGCTTGGCATCCTTCCATTCTGTATATCAGACGTCTGTGCGATCACATATGGATCGGTGCTCACGTGCACCTGCCTGCCATATGCTCTATGTATGGAACCTTTATAGGGGGGATCGTCCTGTTTCCTGTGCAGGAGGCTCATCAGTGCCCTCCATTGAACGTGCAGCTGACAGTAGTAGTAGGAGGATGGCAGGCAGACAGGGGTAGATAGATGGGCTCAGCCCTCCAGGCAGATGGGGAGTGAGGTGAAATGTGACGTGGCTCTGTAATACAAGGGGGAGCCAGAGAAATGCAGTTACCATGGCAACCACTATAGTACATCACATGGTAGCGGCAGCATGTGGCTTCTGGGACAGACACGTAGACGTATGAAGGAGTATATACATACATTCATACCGTGCTGACACAGCTGCTAGGAGGCAATCACAGCAAATACACATAGGGGGGAGGGGAGGGACTCTGGCACAGGGTGACCCTCCTCACCTGAACAGCAATGCTGCCATGTCACATCCACTCACCCATCCACTCTGATTTCTGGATCATCTGCATATGAAATATATGAAAATCTCACTTTGGGAACTGATCATACTTTTTGGGACACTCAAAAAATGTCTTATGCCGTGTACACACGAGCGGTTTTGCCGTTGGAATAAACAAGTACGACGGGACTAGAAAAAGGAAGTTCAATAGCAGGTAGCCAAGAGCTTCCGTCTCGTACTTGCTTCAGAGCATGCGTTGTTTTTGGTCCGTCAGAACAGCATACAGGCGAGCGGTTTTCCCGATAGGAATTGGTTCCATCGGAAAAATTTAGAACATGTTCTCTTTCTAGGTCTGTCAGAATTTTTTTGACGTAAAAAGTCCAATGGGGCATACACACGATCGGAATATACGATGTAAAGCTCGTGGCATTAGTGTTTTTCTCTATTAAATAAACACATGCCCATTCCAGTTTCGAGTTTTAGGAGTGCCAGGTGTGTTGTAGTGAGAAGGCTTCCATACTGATACAGGTTAAAGAAAAACCCTCATGATTAGTAAAAATTAGAATGCTTTATCTCTGCAATGAAACATTAAAGTGGAAGTAAAGTCACATTTTCCACTTTCACCTACAGGTAAGCCTGTAATGAGGCTTACCTGTAGGTACAAAAAAATATCTCCTAAACCTTTACGGTTTAGGAGATATTCCCCGTGCAATACGCCGCTGACTGCAGCGGCGCATGCGCACGGGGGATTCTCGTCTGAAAGGCCGGCAGAATACGAACCCTGCCGGGACGAAGTCTCCCGTGCGCATGCGCGGGAGTGACGACATCGCGGCTCCAGCCACTCACAGCGCTGGAGTCGCGATACCCGGAAGACACGCCGAGGCAACATGTCAGCGACCTCGGCGTGGACCAGGTGAGTTACCGACGCCTCGTTCTAAGGTAAGTATTTCATAATGAGCTAGTATGCGGTGCATACTAGCTCATTATGCCTTTTCCCTTACAGGTGTAAAAAAAAAAAAAAAAAATGTCAGCGGGTTTACTCCCGCTTTAATGGATTGCTGAAGAAAATCAAACCTTTATTCAATGCCTTTCTGCTTCTCTGCCCCTCCCTACATAGAAGCTTGCTTTCTGGACCTTACTAAGACAGAGATCAGCCCCTTGCTTACTGACCATCAGGGTAGCCATCAGAAATTGTGGGGCCCCTTACACAGCTTTAGGCCTGGGCACCCCCCCCCGAGCCTGACCAGGGCCGGGTCAAGGGGTGGGCAGGAGGGGCGGCTGCTCCTGGCGCAATGGTATATTACAGGGGTAGGGGGACCCTGAGCCTAACCCTAAGGGAAAGGGGGCACAGTTTGGCATCTTTGCCCTGGGCACTGGATGACCTTGTCCCGGCACTGAGCCTGACCACCAACATTCCCCAGGGTCCCGCCCACTGCCTCAGTCCCCCTCACACCTGTACGCTTTCAACCCCCTGACACCTGTACTCCTTTAGCCCCCTCACACCTGTACACTTTCAGCCCCCTCACACCTGTACGCTTTCAACCCCCTGACACCTGTACTCTTTCAGCCCCCTCACACCTGTACTCTTTCAGTCCCCCTCACACCTGTACGCTTTCAGCCCCCTCACACCTGTACGCTTTCAGCCCCCTCACACCTGTACTCTTTCAGCCCCCTCACACCTGTACGCTTTTAGCCCCCCTCACACCTGTACTTTTCAGCCCCCTCACACATTTACGCTTTCAGCCCCCCTTACAGTTGTACGCTTTCAGCCCCCTCACACCTGTATGCTTTCAGCCCCCCTCACACCTGTACTTTTCAGCCCCCCTCACACCTGTACTTTTCAGCCCCCTCACACATGTATGCTTTCAGCCCCCCTTACAGTTGTATGCTTTCAGCCCCCCTTACACATGTACGCACTCAGCCCTCCCTAACACCTGTACGCTCTCAGCCCCCACACACACCTGTATGCTCCCAGCACCACTCACATGTGTATATATGACATGCACGTACACACACATACACACACGACATGTACATACACAGAGGCATGTACACATACAGAGAAATGTATACACACACAGGCATGTAAACAGACACACACATTGGACACTAGAACACAGGCAGCAAGGCAGCACAGTACATTTGGTTGCTAAGACACAGGCAGCACAACATTATTGGTTGCAAGGGCGCAGGCAGCAAAGCACCATTGGTTGCAGGCAGTACAGCACCATTGGTTGCTGGGATACAGGCAGCCGGGCAGCATAGAACCTTTGGTTAGGACACAGACAGCCGGGCAGTGCAGCACCATTGGTTGCTAGGACACAGGCAGTACAGCACTATTGATTGCTGGGATGCAGGCAGCTGGGCACCACAGCACTTTTGGTTGCTAGGACACAGACAGCCAGTCAGCACAACATCATTGGTTGCTAGGACACAGGCACCAAAGTAGCACAGCACCATTGGTTGCTGGGTTGCAGGCAGTACAGCTCTATTGGTTGCTGGGAGCAGGCAGCCAGGCGGCATGTCACATTTGCTTGCTAGGACACAGGCAGCCAGACAGCACAGCACCTTTGGTTGCTAGGACACAGGCAGCGCGGCTCCATTTATTGCGAGGATGCAGTCAGCCAGGCAGCACAGCATCAATGGTTGCTAGGATGTAGACAGATGGGCAGCACAGCACCATTGGTTGCTGGGACACAGACGGCCAGGTCACACAGAATATTGGTTGCAAGGATGCAGGTGCCTTGGCCACACAGCACCATTGGTTGCTAGGACACATGCCCCATGAAAACACATAACACTGTGTGACTTGGCCGCCTTGGTCCTAGTAAATAATGAAGCAGGATCTCTGGGTAGTGGATCCAGCTGAGCCCATCACTGCTTGAATAGACAAAGGGGGTAGAACAGGGTAGATGGTATGACCCCCCTGCATACCTATTGGCAGCACTTGTCTTGGAGAAGCTCCTGGTGCATGAAACTGCCAATCACAGCTAATTAAATATTATATTTCTTGCTGGATGCATGGTCGGACACCTGTGGGGGGAGGGAGGGGTGCTACTATCGCCTGGGGACAGGGGCAACAATTACAGAGTTTGGTGGGAATTCTTATTTGAAACTAAATTCCCGGCAAACTGCTAAAGGGAACAGTTTTTTCTTATAAAATAGATATAAACAAATACACATCGCCACTCCATTTCTAAAGACAACCATTGAAAACAATTGTGCTCCAATCAATCCAATAATCAGCAAATATTATAATCCATCAGTGGCAGCCCGTCAATAGGGGGTGCACGGGCGCCGCCCCCTCCAAGCTAGTCATTAAAAAAATTAATAAAAAGTGGTCCTTTAAGTGTGTCCAGACATCGGACACACAGCTGTCTATGGGGCGGTTTTACATCTTGCAATCAGCTGATTGCAACTGGGAAGCTGATTCGTCTGTGTTTAGGGAGTGTTCAGGTGCAAGCGATGCACCCGCAAACACTCCCACTCTACAATGATTTATCCCTTTGGCTCTTGTGCTGTTTTTGATTGGAGAGGACCGAAAGGCGGTGCTTTTTGCTGCACCGAGGCGGCACTTCTGGTTTCCCGGCCAGCATGCACTGCTGCGGACTGTGCATGGTGGATTAAAGTGGTGTTCCGGGAAGAAAAAAAAATTAAAAGCCAGCAGCTACACATACTGCAGCTGCTGGCTTTTAATAAATGGACATTTACCTGTCCTGCAGTCCCTCGATGTCGGCACCGCAGCTTATGTTTCCATCAGCTGTCGGGTGCTGCCGCCGCCATTGCGGGTGAGGTAACCCAGCAGTGTAGCCTTTTGGCTTCATGCCGGGAACCCTACATACACGAGGCCTTGTTCCTCTCTCCTATTAGCCTGGTGGCTGGGGGAGGAGGAGGAGGGAGCCCCGCGGTGATGTCACGGCCGCATTACAGCCGCGGCTGGACTCCCGAAAGTGGGAAAGGATACCTGTCAAAGACAGGTATCCTGTCCCCCCTCCCCCGAAAGATAATTTCAACTTTAGGGTGGAGCTCCGCTTTAAGGAAGGCCTGAGGGTCCTCTGTGATTCCGGCTGATGGAAAGTGCCGGTGCCGCGGGCCCCTCTGCTACGCACACACTTCCCTGCACTTATCTGCTCTCAGTCATTCTCCACTCAGTGCAGACTGGGCCCAGGAGGTGTCACTTGTTAGTTTTCCTGGATGTGTATATGTATCTGTATACACTACAAAAATAATATACACAAATTGTGAGTACATCTGTCCTGTGTAGTGTATACAGCTATATACACCCACACCCTTACTTCCTGTATATAGAGACCTTCCTCCATTATCATTGACTGCAGATATACATCATCTGGCCTGTTACTGTATATATATAGCTGTATACTGGATAGATGATGTATTTCTGCAGTCAGTGATGATGGAGGAAGGTCTCTATATACAGAAAGGAAGGTGGGTGTATATAGCTAGCGGTATACAGGACAGATGATATATACCTGCATACCCTGTGAAGCTGAGCTATATACCCTGATCTGTAATGTTGAGCTATATACCCTGCTCTGTAATGCTGAGCTGTATACCCTGATCTGTAATGCTGAGCTGTATACCCTGCTCTGTAATGCTGAGCTGTATACCCTGATCTGTAATGCTGAGCTGTATACCCTGATCTGTAATGCTGAGCTGTATACCCTGAGCTGTAATGCTGAGCTATATATCCTGAGCTGTAATGCTGAGCTATATACCCTGAGCTGTAATGCTGAGCTAAATACCCTGATCTGTGAGGCTGAGCTATATACTCTGACAGTGGCGGCTGGTGCTCAAAATCTTTGGGGGAGCGCCAATTTTTTTTTTTTTAAATCATCAACTGCATCCACTGTACCATCAAACGCTGCCACTGTGCCCTCAAATGCTGCCACTGTGCCCCTCAAACGCTGCCACTGTGCCCATCAAACACTGCCACTGTGCCCCTCAAACTCTGCCACTGTGCTCATCAAACGCTGCCACTGTGCCCTCAAACGCTGCCACTGTGCCATTAAATGCTGCCACTGTGCCCAAACGCTGCCACTGTGCCCTCAAACGCTGCCACTGTGCCCATCAAACGCTGCCACTGTGCCCATCAAATGCTGCCACTGTGCCCATCAATTGCAGCCACTGTGCCATCAAATGCTGCCACTGTGCCATCAAACACTGCCACTGTGCCCAAACGCTGCCACTGTGCCCATTAAACGCTGCCACTGTACCATCAAATGCTGCCACTCTGCCCATCAAACGCTGCCACTGTGCCCAAACACTGCCACTGTGCCAGTGTGCCCATCATATGCTGCCAGTGTGCCCATCATATGTTGCCAGTGTGCCCATTAAATGCTGCCAGTGTGCCCACTCTGCTCACACCCCCCAGATGGATAGCGGGACACTCCGCTCACCCCCCCGCTCACCCCCCCGCAGATGTATCACAGCACCCCCCTGCGGGTGGATTGTGGGACACTCCTCTCACAGCACCCCCTGCGGATGGATCGCGGGACACCCCGCTCACACCCCCCACAGATAGATCACGGGACACCCCACTTACAGACACCCACCCACCCCCTCGCGGATGGATCACTGGACACTCCTCCCCCCCGGAGGGATCGTGGGACACCCCGCTCACAGCACAGCCCCCACCCCTACGGATAGGTTCCCATGTAGGAGGTCCGGCACTTACCGGTGTCCTCTTCTCTGGCGTCTCCTCTCCAGTCAGCTTCCTCCGCTCTGTCCCAATTCTGCCAAAGCGCTAAGCATCCAATAGGATAGAGATATATACCTTGATCTGTAAATCTGAACTATATACCCTGATCTGTAATGCTGAGCTATATACCCTGATCTGTAATGCTGAGCTGTATACCCTGATCTGTAATACTGAGCTCTATACCATGATCTGTGAGGCTGAGCTATATACCCTGATCTGTAATGCTGAGCAGTATACCCTGATCTGTGAGGCTGAGCTATATACCCTGATCTGTGAGGCTGAACTATATACCCTGATCTGTGAGGCTGAGCTATATACTCTGTACTGTGATGCAGAGCTGTATACTCTGTCCTGTGATGCTGAGCTGTATACTCCTGACACTATGGGTGGAATACAGGAGACAGATTATATAAGGGGTGGAGCTTAGGATAAGTGGGATGGGTCAGAAAGGGCGGGGTCTGGCACCCAACCGTCCTAAAACAAAAACATATTATTATTCCATGTGACCACCACCATCCCCCATAAACACACGCTCGCCTTGGCGTTTAGGCCTCAAAATAAAAAAGGTCTGAAAAGCAAGGTTTCTTCAAATCAGTCAGGTTCAGCAATTTCAGTCGTATTTTGAAACAAGGATCCTGATCTGATTCAAATGGTGTGCTCAAAGAAAAACGGATACACATTGATCTCTGCATTTTTAAAAACAATGTTTCTTTATTAAAATAACACTCACATGCTGTTACATTCTGCTTGCCAGAATGTGGAGCTGGACACAGTGTGCCGTGGGCTTCTTGTTTGCTGAGATATCGCCGAGCTGCTGGGACCTTTTCTGGACCTTGGGAGCAGGCAGGAACTGCAAAAAGGTGTGGGGGCCCAGTTGGGAAGGCTGTATGGGGCCCCGTGATTTCTAACAGCAGCCCTATTTACCCATGACAAAGTTCTTTGATGACATAATGTGTAGGGCAGGTGGAGCGATGAGATTGATCAACAAGGCTGTGTGAAAGACTTGCTTGGTCCAGGAGGAGAGATGTTTTACTGAACAGTGCTTGCTAAACTTGACAAAGGCATCTAGGAGCAGCTTTCCTTTGCCTGATTACACTTAATGAGCCAAGCTGAATGTAACAGCATGTGAGTGTTAGTTTAATAAATACATTTATTTTATTTATTTATTACAGGTACTTATATGGCGCCGCAAATTTATGTAGTACTTTACATGTATATTGTACATTCACATCAGTCCCTGCCCTCAAGGAGCTTACAATCTAAGGTCCCTAACTCACATTCATACATACACATACTAGAACCAATTTTAGACAGGATCCAATTAACTTACCAGCATTTCTTTGGAGTGTGGGAGGAAACTGGAATACCCTGAGGAAACCCACACAGACACAGGGAGAAAATGCAAACTCCAGGCAGGTACTGAGATTATTACTAGTACTAGTGTAAACATGGAAAAGTTCCCCACAGGGTTTTTTAGCAGCAAAGTAAACATGATATGAAGTTATAAGAAAAAAATGTAATTGTTCTATTTAATAATTGAGAAAAGATTCAAATATACAAGGTGGCCGCTTTGCAAACTCGCGTTATTGACGCCTGATGATGGAATGGCCCAGGAGGCACTCAGCACCCGAGTCAAGTGCACCTTCACTGGGAAGGGAGGAACCTAAAACTTGATAGAAAAGGCCTGAGTCACCATCTGCCTGATCCATCTAGAAATGGTCGCCAAGGAAGCGAATAGCCCCTTCTTTGGTCCATCCGTGATCACGAACAGGGAGTCTGACTTTCGAAAAGACTCAGTGGCCGCCAAATACACCCTGACAGCCTGTACCACATCTAAGGTTGCAAGGAAAATTCCCTCGGATGTTGCGGCCTGGGACATAGAGAAAGCAACACGATGTCTTCATTTAAATGGAAATCAGAGACAACCTTTGGAAGGAAAGAAGGACAAGGACGAAGCACCACCTTGTCCTTATGAATCACCAAGTAGGGCGTGCGACAGGATAACGCTGCCAACTCTGACACCCTGCAAGCAGAAGTAATAGCCACCAAGAAGACCACCTTCTGTGATAGCGTGAGCAGGGGAATTTCTCTAATATTTGCAAACGGAGGCTTCTATAGAACCGAAAGTACAAGATTCAAGTCCCACAGTGGCAAAGGAGATCGCACCGGTGTAAACACATGTCACACTAGCTGAATGAAGGTGCGCACCAGTGAATGCGAAGCCAGGGATCGTTGAAAGAAAACCACCAAGGCCGACACCTGTCCCTTGACAGTACTCAAGTACAAATTCCACCGAAAAGGAACGTGGGTGAAACCCCACTGATTCAGACCATGAAATGTACGCCTTCCACGTCCGATAATAGACTTTCTAGCTTTGAGCAGCGTCAGAATCACTAACGCAGATAAGCCCCTATTCTTCAACACCTGCCTTTCAATAGCCAGGCCATTAAAGCCAGCGACGGTAAAGCAGGGTGGAAAATCAGCCCTTGGGATAGCAGATCCTCCCTGAGAGGCAGCCGCCAGATAGTGTCTGTGACCAGACGCACCAGGTTTGCGTACCAGGGCCGATGAGGCCAGTCCGGGGCCACTACAATGACTGGAATTCCCTCGGCCTCGATCCTGCGCAACAGCCGCAGCAGAAGCTTGAGAGGAGGAAAGACGTAGATCAGACGATACTGGCCCCACGGAGCGACCAGAGCGTCTGAGGCGTCTGCCAGAGGGTCCGGACATCTGGTCACAAACCTCCGGCAGAGGGTCTTGACTACTGGAACCTTCTAGAAAAAAGCGGTGTATACACCGCTCCTACAGCGACTCAAAGATGCTGCTTGCAGGAGTTTTTTGAGCGTCTGCCAGCACACCGCTGCAGTGTGAAAGCCCTCTGGCTTTCACATTGGACTGAGAGGAGAGGCGCTTTACTGGCGATTTGCAGGCGCTATCTTTAGCGCTATAGCGCCTGTACAGCGCCACAGTGTGAAAGTAGCCTATGTGTTGGTAAGTTTGTGCAGGCTTGCTGACAGCCAAGCCTGTCTGTGTTTTTTTCCTGGGTTGGGCAGAGATCCTGGGAGAGCTGGATGAGTCACAGGCAGCATCACTGAGACCTCCCCCCTATTTCTAGAATGTACTGGAACCTTCTAGAAAAATGGGAGAGGAAGTAAGGTGGAGCTGCCGAGAGTATTCTGAGGGGACTTAACGAATTCCCAACTTGGGTTGGCAGGGGGCAGGCCCCCTCAAATACTCTGGGTCAGCCCAGCTGGGGAGAGTTTGGGTGGAAGCTGGAGATGGAGTGTTAGGCTGTCGTGGCCTTTGAGGGAGCTTCCCAGTCTGGGGGAGGTGCCCTTTGGCCTAGGTGCGGACAGGACCTTCTCAAAACTCACGGAGGTGTCCTGGCCAAGAGGGATGGGAGTAAGAAGAGGACGGTGGGAGAACACTGCCCAGCAAGTCTCCAGGAGGAACAGGTACTGCCAAGAGGGATGGTGAGTGACACACAGTCCGGAGGACTGGGAGGCACGCCTGAGAGGACTGGGATAGAGCAGTCTGGGATGGGTGCAGAGCCAGTCAGGAGGACTGTGGTGGCACGGGCAGTGGAAAGGGGCAGCTGTAGTCAGGGGAGCTGGCAGTGCCTGAAGAGGTGGTACTGGGAGCAGTAGCCACATATAGGACAGCTAGCACCAAAGACTTATATTTTCTTGCTACGCCATAGGGGCCTGTGGTCCCTGCCTGCAAAGAGCATTTTGCTAACATCCAGCTGAGTCTGTGTTGGATCTAAAACTTGTGCTAGCTGGTCCTGGGAGTTGTGCTGCAAGGTAGCAAGAGGAAGAGGTAGAAGAGGAAAGTGTGTGTATATACTGGAGTGTATATAGTTCTAGTCCCTCACAAGTTCTGCTGATCAAATGGGCATTCCATATCATCCCTTCTCTATCCAAATTCAATTCTCCTATTAAAAAACAAAAAACAAAGCTGCAAGGACTGTTTCTTGACTTGGAATGATTGGAAAATACGTGTGCCTGGCTGAGCAGGGTGGGAGAAGACCACATTCACCAGCGGCCCTTACGGGGGTAGCATACATGCTTTATGTATTGAGATGTGAGCAGATGATTAGCTATTTAGCTAGTTGTGCTAACAAGTGATTGAAATTAGGTCTGCCCCTAGCCCTCAATGCTGTTTCCTAACTGGAAAAGTAAATCAGAACCCTAAAATATTTGTTAGCTGGAGCATTCTCCCTCAATGTCCAATGTGCCCTTTGATTCTGTCATTTCCATGTCTGACAATGGCTAAATGAGGGTCCACTGTGAGGCAGAGGCAATAATAAGCTTTTCTTTATCAAGAAGATGAAGGTGTAGTTTTAGGGCTTGTCCTAGGCCAGGGGTGCCCAACCAGTGGCCCGGGGGCCACATATGGCCCGCGGAGCCCTCTGATGTGGCCCGCGACCTCTTGCCCTGGGATGGCAGGTTGGAAAGCCCAGGTTGCCAACCCGCCATCCCAGAGCACCAGTGATGTGATTGAAGCCGACGGTAGAGGAAGCAAGCGCCTGCAGAGCAGAGCCACATTAGCCAACGCTTCCTGTATAGCGCCGACTCCTGTCATAGGCAGAGTGATACCAAATGCGCTCTGCCTGGGACAGCAGCAGCTGACGATAACTGAATGCAACTCACTAAAATCACAGTGTATGTAAGGGTTTATCTGTTCTGCAGTGATTACTGGGCTGCTTTCAAACTGATCCGCAGGTGCACCTGTGGGTTACCTGCACTGAGCCATAGACTTCTGGTTTTACCTGCGGGATGGTGCGCCTTCAGAAAGTGCATCAAACCTGCAGGATACAATAGAATTGTATGGCAAAGTGCAGCTAACCCACAGGAAAACCCCAGGTGAACTGTGCTGCACCTGCAGCGTGGGTAGACCACAAACCATCAGTGTAAAAGCATCCTTAGGCCCCTTTAACACGATCAGTCCAACCCAAATCAGACCCTCTATTCACCTCTATGGAGCGGCAGATGAAAACAGACTTGTGTTCGTTTACACCCGCCTATCTCAGATCCGATCTGCTAAAAAAAACAGAAGTGGATCCGTCCCCTTCCATCTGATTGGATGAGAGGGCCCATAGAGTAGAGTGGGCTGTGTCTGTGTCCACTCTGTATATGCAGAGTGGACACGGACCTGTCATCCGCCCACTCTGCTCATTGTGGCCCGCGACTGGTTACTAAGTTGCTTAAGTGGCCCTCGCTCTTCAAAAGGTTGGGCGCCCCTGTCCTAGGCATTATGGTATTCTACCCAGAATATGGAAGCCCATTAACAAAAGCTGAACTACACACAAATTGCTAAATATGTAGATGAAATACATATATCGGCAATGTTTTGCATGCCAAAGGATATGTAATACGCTGCATGCAGTGTTGTGATCCAGCCACAGCTTGCTGACACTAAAGCCAGGTTTGGAACCTCCATTGCAGCTACAGGATTATACAGCAGCGCTTACTCAGCCGCTTCCTAATTGGACAATGAAGGTGAAGCAGCATGCTGATGAGGTCATCACTCTGCTCACACCTCCTGCCAGCTGGTGTACTGCCAGCACATGTGCATGCTGCAAAGCCTGATTGAATCCTAGTGCTAGCCCTACCTCTCCCAGTGTCATTGCTACTATACAGGGGATTGCTGCTATCAAGTTTCAGGTACTTACTGTAATTGCTTTTTGAAAATACATTTAGTGTCTTTTCAATTAATACATAATAGTATTAAATGGTGTTTTTATAGTAGCCTAGAGTACAGATTTAATTATAAGCCTTGTATGTTATTTGTAAAGGTCAACAGAATGCGCCAATCAGAATTCTTAGCTCCAAGCACAGGAGATTTGTATTTCAGTCATGATAAACATATGACTGGAGCTGGAACTAATAAGACCAATATTATTCAGAGGTTTCACACTATATCATTTAGAGTCTGTACTATGCGTTTTAATTATGTTTTTTTAATGAGCATTTTTCTTTCAATTAGTTTTGAACATATTACATATAAATCTTGTCAATTGTTATATTTATAGGAGGTACACGCAGGCACCTCTAAACATATGACAGCATATAACGAACTAAAAAAGATATATATATATATATACAGTATCTCACAAAAGTGAGTAAACCCTTCACATTTTTGTAAATGTTTTATTCTATCTTTTCATGTGACAACACTGAAGAAATAACACTTTGCTACAATGTAAAGTAGCGAGTGTACAGCTTGTATAACAGTGTAAATTTGCTGTCCCCTCAAAATAACTCAACACACAGCCATTGTCTAAACCGCTGGCAGCAAAAGTGAGTACACCCCTAAGTTAAAATGCCCCAATTGGGCACAATTAGCCATTTTCCCTCCCCGTTGTCATGTGACTCGTTAGTGTTACAAGTTCTCAGGTGTGAATGGGGAGCAGTGTGTTAAATTTGGTGTTATCGCTCTCACTCTCTCATACTGGTCACTGGAAGTTCAACATAGCACCTCATGGCAAAGAACTCTCTGAGGATCTGAAAAAAATAATTGTTGCTCTACATAAAGATGGCCTAGGCTATAGGAAGATTGCCAAGACCCTGAAACTGAGCTGCAGCACAGTGACCAAGACCATACATCGGTTTAACACAGTGGTCATCAACCCTGTCCTCAGGGCCCACTAACAGGCCAGGTTTTATGTATTACCTTGGGGAGATGCAGACTAGAATACTGCAATCACTGAGTAGCAAATTATATCACCTATCATATCTTGCAAACCTGGCCTGTTAGTGGGCCCTGAGGACAAGGTTGATGACCACTGGTTTAACAGGACAGGTTCCACTCAGAACAGGCCTCGCCATGGTCGACCAAAGACATTGAGTGCACGTGCTCAGCATCATATCTAGAGGTTGTCTTTTGGAAATAGACGTATGAGTGCTGCCAGCATTGCTACAGAGGTTGAAGGGGTGGGGGGTCAGCCTGTCAGTGCTCAGACCATACGCCGTATACTGCATCAAATTGATCTGCATGGCTGTCATCCCAGAAGGAAGCCTCTTCTAAAGATGCACAAGAAAGCCCGCAAACAGTTTGCTGAAGACAAGCAGACTAAGGACATGGATTACTGGAACCATGTCCTGTGGTCTGATGAGACCAAGATAAACTTATTTGGTTCAGATGGTGTCAAACTTGTGTGGCTGCAACCAGGTGAGGCATACAAAGACAAGTGTGTCTTGGCTGCAGTCAAGCATGGTGGTGGAAGTGTCATGGCACGAGTGCTGCCGGCACTGGGAGCTACAGTTCATTGAGGGAACCAAGAATGCCAACATGTACTGTGACATACTGAAGCAGAGCATGATCCCCTCCCTTTGAAGACTGGGCCGCAGGGAAGTATTCCAACATGATAACGTCCCCAAACACACCTCCAAGACGACCACTGCCTTGCTAAACAAGCTGAGGGTAAAGTTGATGGACTGGCCAAGCATGTCTCCAGACCTATTGAGCATCAGTGGGGCATCCGCAAACAGAAGGTGGAGAAGCGCAAGGTCTCTAACATCCACCAGCTCTGTGATGTTGTCATGGATGAGTGGAAGAGGACTCCAGTGGCAATCAGTGAAGCTCTGGTGAACTCCATGCCCAAGAGGGTTAAGGCAGTGCTGGAAAATAATGGAGGCCACACAAAATATTGACACTTTGGGCACAATTTGGACATTTTCACTTAGGGGTGTACTCACTTTTGTTGCCAGCAGTTTAGACATTAATGGCTGTGTGTTGAGTTATTTTGAGGGGACAACAAATTGACACTTTTATACAAGCTGTACACTCACTACATTGTAGCAAAGTGTAATTTCTTCAGTGTTGTCACATGAAAAGGTATAATAAAATATTTGCAAAAATATAAGGGGTGTACTTACTTTTGTGAGATACTGTGTGTGTGTATATATATATATATATATATATATATATATATATATATATATATAATGCACTTTTTTATGTCTTCCACTGTGTTTTTCAAATACAGAAAGTGCCCTGTAGGACAATTCAGATAAGGGTACTCCCCGGGGTACAACATCCATGTAACCGTAGTCAGGGTGTAGATGGCACATCGATATACAAAAACACAATAGGGCAGGGCTCAAAATTTCAAGTCCTGAGCTACTAGCCAGGCCTTAAGGGTTACCTGCCACCAGTTGCCCCACCCAATCCCTTCCCTGCACTGCCCCTAATTCCGCTTCTAATTCCACCCCTAAACATACCCTCATAAATGATCTCATGAAATGACACTTAAATGTTTTATGCAGAATTAAGTTACAAAAATAAATATTAACAACAACTTTATCAGTGCAGCCTCACCAGTGCCCATGAATGCAACCTCACCTGTGCTCATCAATGCAGCCTCACCTGTGCCCAACAATGCAGCCTCACCCGTGCCCAACAATGCCACTTCACCAGTGCAGGGGAAGAGAGAGCAGAGGAAGAGGAGAGCCGGCTGGATCATCACATAGCAGGGAACATCACGGTAACAGCTTTTATTTGAATTGCCCATTGTTCCCGGCGCTCTCTGTTACATACAGCCCCACCTCCTGGCCCGGGTTCTTTGATAGACGTCACACATCCTGGCATTGGACCAGTGTTCTGTCTATCAAAGTACCCGGGCCAGGAGGCGTGGCATTATGTGACAGCCAGCGTCACATAATACTGGGCAATTCAAATGAAAGCTGTTACAGGGACATTCCCCTCTCTGCGATGATTCGGCTGGCTCTCCTCTCTCTTCCCCTGGGCGATTGCTGGGAGAATGGCTCCCATTAAACCCCACCTACCGACGGTTGTTTGCCCCCCCTCCACGAGTAATCCCCACACTCGCCCTCAATCATTTTCCACTCGCAAAATGTGAGCAGGTGGGTGGAAAATTGGAGGGCTGCAATAGGGTATGCATTAGTAGAATCGTTCATGTAAATGGTACACATGCGCTTAATAGAGATTGGATGTCATCCAAGGTACACTGTTCACTAGAGTTATCTTTGTTGGTAAAAAAGGACTAGTTAGGCTAGGGTAGCACAAACATGGGTTGCAGAGGTAGATTCATGGGAGATGTTAGAAAGAGACTGAGATAGTCTAAAGAGGAGGAGTATGCGAAGTGGGAAAGAGATGAAAAAAGAGGAGCACATGTGAGGGTGCAGCGTGGAGCGCCAGCTGCAGAAAACACAAAGAGGCAGATTGAAATTTATTGTATATTGTAGAACATTTCAGCAGGTTACAACTAGGCCTGGCAGGTGATCACAACCATCAGGGGCCACTTACAGAGTCAGTAGCAGCACTTCTGTAACTTAAAAATGATGCAAGCCAGAATGCAGCATGCCCAGTCCAACCCAACTGGGGGGCATCAATGGTGGAGATAGTGTAGTCCCTGAGCTTTCCCTACTCCTTTGGAACCTCTCACTGTGGCTAAACACTGTCCCTGCCAGACGGAGAACCTGTCCCTGCATTACCCACTCACAGAGTGTGCACCAAATTAGGGGACCGGGGCTATAAAAAAAGCTCTGCCCAAACCCAAGATGGCCACAGAGGTCATGAGGGGCACCAGCATCCACTTGGACAGTTCCCCTGGTGGCCACAAGAAATCATGGAGGAACCAAATTCCTCACGACTTCCTTCCCTTTCTGCATTGTCGCTTTGGATCAGCTGGGGCCTGAGGCTTGGGCTCGATGGGAGGCAGATACCACTCAAAGGAGATTTCCTGGATTGGTGAACATCTGTGGGGGTCGTCATCCTCTCTGTCTGTGAAAGGCTTGGAGGAACAGTTCCCACTCAGCATTCAGGGCCTCAGCAGGATACTTATATAAAGTATCGGCACTACAACCCAATTACATCTTTGTAGCGGGCTAGAGCTTTCTTTATGAACTCACCTGGTCTGACTAGCGATCTCCAGTTCGCACACAGAAGTCCTATAATATACAGTTTACACACCCTGGCAGAATTTATGGTTTCTTGGCCAATTTTCAGAGAATATGAATGATAACAAAAACGTTTCTTTCACTCATGGTTAGTGTTTGGCTGAAGCCATTTATTATCAATCAACTGTCTTTACTATTTTTAAATCATAATAACAAGAGAAACTGCCCAAATGACCCTGACCAAAATTTTACATACCCTGGTGATTTTGGCCTTATAACATGCACACAAGTTGACACAATGGGGTTTGAATGGCTATAGGTAACCATCCTCTCCTGTGATCTGTTTGCTTGTAATTAGTGTGTGTGGGTATAAAAGATCAATGAGTTTCTGGACTCCTGATAGACCCTTGCATCTTTCATTCAGTGCTGAACTGACGTTTCTGGATTCTGGGACATGGGGAAAGCAAAAGAATTGTCAAAAGGATCTGTGGGAAAAGGTAGATTAACTGTATAAAACAGGAAAGGGATATAAAAAGATATCCAAGTAATTGAGAATGCCAATCAGCAGCGTTCAAACTCTAATCAAGAAGTGGAAAATGAGGGGTTCTGTTGAAACCAAACCACGGTCAGGAAGACCAACTAAAATTTCAGCCACAACTGCCAGGAAAATTGTTCGGGATGCAAAGAAAAACCCACAAATAACTTCAGGTGAAATACTGGACTCTGTGAAAACATGTGCTGTGGCTGTTTCAAGATGCACAATAAGGAGGCACTTGAAGAAAGATGGGCTGCATGGTCAAGTCGCCAGAAGAAAGCCATTACTACACAAATGCCACAAAGTATCCCGCTTACAATACGCCAAACAGCGCAGAGATAAGCCTCAAACCTAAACCTTCTGGCACAAAGTCGCTTCATTTGGAGAGGAGTCAACAAAGCCTATGATGAAAGGTACATCATTCTTACTGTGAAACACAGAGGTGGGTCGCTGATGTTTTGGGGATGTGTGAGCTACAAAGGCACAGGAAACTTGGTCAAAATTGATGGCAAGAATGCAGTATGTTATCAAAAAATACTGGAGGAACATTTGCATTCATCAGCCAGGAACCTACCTGGACATTCCAACATGACAATAAACCAAAACACAAGGCCAAGTCAACCTGTCATTGGCTACAGCAGAATAAAGTGAAGATTATGGAGTGGCCATCTCATTCTCCTGACCTCAATATCATTGAGCCACTCTGGGGAGATCTCAAACGTGCAGTTCATGCAAGACAGCCCAAGAATTTACAGGAACTGGAGGCTTTTTGCCGAGAGGAATGGGCAGCTTTTCCATCTGAGAAGATAAATAGCTTCATCCACAAATACCACAAAGGACTTCAAGCTGTCATTGATGTTAAAGGGGGCAATACACGGTATAAAGAACTGGGGTATGTAAACTTTTGATCAGGGTCATTTGGCTAGTTTCTGTTGTCATTATGATTTAAAAAGAGTAAACACAGTTGATTGATAATAAATACCTACTCCATTTGATAAAATAAAGAGTGGTTTTACACATACTCACCTGGTTGCCAACTTCACCTTGCATTGATGGACCTCAGCAGATTATGGTGGAGCCACTTCTTGATAGGTTCCGGACCGTCTGAGACCACATCATACATCGGGGTCAGTGGGAAAGGTTGTTTCTTAATCCGATAGTGTGCTCCTACTTGGGTTTTGGCTTGCTGCCTCTTTCACATCTCGGGTTCTTCACCAGCACCCAGTCCTGTTCCCTCACTGGTACTTGCCAGTATTTGCTTGCCAGGTTGAGCGTAGAGAAGTATCGAGCTTGGCCCAGTGCCATGAGTGATTCCTCCACCGTGCGCAGGGGGTAGGCATCCCAGTGGGTGCATGCATCCAGCGTGTGATAGTCCACACAGAACCGCAAGCTACTATCCTTTTTACATGCTTGGATGACAGGGGTGCCACTCTGTCGGATTATCTCGGATTATCCCACTCTGCAGTATGTTATGATATTCCCTATATGGCCATATCGGAAAGACCATCCCTGGTGTGAATTGGGTGATCTATTGGCTCTATGCAGCCACAGTCCTCAGGACTAGTTGCAAAAACTAGTAGGTATTTCCCTAGTAGTTGATGGAGAAGACGTTGCTGTGACAGTGGATAGCCCTGGAAAGGGATGTCCAGTAGCTGTTGATATTGTTTGTTTTTCAGGGAAGTCATGGCGGCTTGCAACAGGGCACATACAGCTTCCACTCCTGGTTGGACCTCAGAGATGCAGTGACTAGCCACCGCGTAGAGGTGTTATTTTATTTAAAAAAGCAAAAAATTAGAAAGCCACTCACATGTATTAAGACTAGACATACAGTATACAGCTTTAAAAAGTTCCCATCTGCAACCGTCAGGGTGGATGGTATTGGATTGGTTCCTTCAATAACAGTGAGCACTATGTAGGTTCTCATTGTCTTTTAACATGTAAATACACACCGAATCAACCATACATCCACCCACCTGAGCTGCTGAGGTTCTCCAGTCTGAGTCCTTTCATAGAAGGAAAGGAGTCCTTTCATAGTTTGTGTGAATATTGACCTTTGTTGTGTGGGTCAATACAGAGAAGCGAGAGGTTGTCCACAAAGGATTCACAGTGGTGGAGGTGTTTTCTACTGAACATCCTTGCAGCACTTACCTAGGAGTGAAATTCTAATTTTATTGGGACACCCCTGTGTAGAAAGAGCGCCTGAAGCTATTTTCTCTATATATCACAAGTTGTATGGGCTACTACATTTACAATTATGTGCACCCGTACTTTTTTATTGTTTATAATTGGTTGAAAGTTTCATTTTTTTTAATGATTATTTGATGATTGCTGAAAACACATACTGTACAACATCCAGATTACAGAAATTGGTTTTTACTCACAGATAAACTATTGGTGATAACGCAGCATTTATTCTTTTATAATTTAAATGCTTGCTTTGGAATGTAACATTTTTGGAATAAAAGAGCTTCCCATGGGCTCGGTGTTATGTGGAGAAACAGAGTGTGTTAATGTACCTTAATTCTCAAAATATTTAGCAGGGATTCGTTTGGTTTACAGATCGTCTTTGACTTCTCAGTTGAGCTTGGAGTTTGTTTTTCCACTGCCTCTTCAAAAAGTTAGTCGGTATCTTCATGGGCCTCCCTGCTTTGAGCAGTAATACAGGCTGTTCAAGCATGCTGTGCAAGCATTATACATACAAGCCTGTCTTTATGTAGCAACACAGAGGGGACCTCCTGACAGAATGACTTTTGTGAGAATCAGCGGGAAACGAGTCCTGCTGTTTTATGCATTGCCTCAGTGTCCATCCATTCTTAAAATAATACTGATGATAGAACCTGAATGTAGAGTTCGCAAAGTCCATTCTAATCTACATCTGTTTTGGGTCAGAGATTCAAAATATTAACGTGTACTCAGGATCACAACCAGGCAACTAGAATTTAAATAAGAAGAGGCGACAATGGCAACTTATATGCTTCTTTATTAA
The DNA here is from genome assembly GCA_028564925.1 of Lithobates sylvaticus. Taxonomy (NCBI): domain Eukaryota; kingdom Metazoa; phylum Chordata; class Amphibia; order Anura; family Ranidae; genus Lithobates; species Lithobates sylvaticus. The sequence goes on from CM053026.1 coordinate 230,425,772, forward strand.
CAAGTTTTCTTTAATGTGTATGTATGTATTTTTAGCGTATGGCAGTGCTATACTCCTATAAGGTATTTGCTGCCTGTGCCCTGCTGGTGGGATTATCCTTCACTTCCTGCCTTGTCCTAAAATCTCCCTAAAATGAGGGGAATTACCATCTTAGTTTTCACCAGGACTATTTCCCCACTGGAAAAATGTTCATTTTAATGCTTTCTCTTTTTACAATCCTAAAATGTAGGATTTCCCATCACTTTCTTCCTCAGTGACAATGGTCACCAGGGAAAATAGAGTGGTGAAATTCCAAGCAAGGACCAGAGGGCAATAAAAAACTTTTCAGAGGATTTAACCCTTCCCTACTCTATTAAAAAATATCTATCTATCTATCCTGTATATATTTCCTCTTTTAGGTTTAAATGCTTGTTGATGTCCAGGGGGCTGCGATGAGCAGTTTTACTTACCCAATCCACTTTGCCCCTGTGGCTGGTGCTCTACTCTATTGCCCTATGCTCTCATGTCTGTGCAATTTCTGATGGGGCTTGAGTTGCATAGAATCGAAGGACAATGAAAATTGTTTTCAATGGTGTCCATTTACATCAATGCGGCTCAGCACAGAACGATTTTGGATAAGGTTCCTGTGCTACATTGATGGGATTCCAGCTAAATTTTGGCCCTATAGACTTCAATGGAAACTCACATATGTACATTTTTTTATGTGATTTGGAAAGTGATTTCATGTTTTTTTTAAACCATGAACTCTGCTCCCAGGCAATCCTTGGTCCCTCAAAAGTAGTGCAGTAGTAGTAGTAGCACAGGCTTAAAATCATGTTAAAATCGTCTCAAAATTGCAAAGAAGTCACACCTCATAATCACACCTGAAATCGGTTCAAAATCACATCACACATACTTGTGTAAACTTGGCGTGTTAACTAGGCCTCTGGATTCTATTCAGTAGAGTTGGGCAAACAGTTGGAGCTGAGCAAAAGTTCGACCCGAACATCGCCTGTTTGCCTATTCAACGAACACCCGAATTTGCGGGGCGCTCGTCGGGATATTCGCCTGCCAAGCGGCCCACAATGCACTGCAGGCTGCACAGTGCATTCTAAGGACTGATGGGGCAAAGCTTTGCCCAATCAGGGCACAGTAAATAGCTGGTTGTTAGGGAGTGGGCCGGGAAGCTGGCTGCTGCGTCCTTAACAATGGATAAGTCATCAGCTGTCAACTGGCTTCCTCGTTGACAGCTGAATGAAAAAAAAAAAATCACAGTTCAGGCAATAGAAAAAAGTGAAAAAAAAACAGCGTCCAATCCATACCAGGCCCTTCAGGTCTGGTATGGATTTTAAGGGGAACCCCACGCCAAAATCTAGAAAAAAAATGGCGTGGGGTCCCCCTCAAAATCCATACCAGACCCTTATCCGAGCATGCAACCTGGCAGGACAGAAAAAGGAGGGGGGGGGGCAAGCAAGCGCCAGTGATGAGTGATACCAGGCCACATGCCCTCAACATGGGGGGGTGCATTGGGGCAGGGGGGCTCTGCCCCCAAACTCAAAGCACCTCGTCTCCATATTGATGGGGACAAGGTCCTCTTCCCAACATCCCTGGGTGGTGGTTGTGGGGGTCTGCGGGCAGAGGGCATATCAGAATCTGGAAGCCCCCTTTAACAAGGGGCCCCCCAGATCACTGCCCCCCCATGTGAATGAGTATGGCCATTCACCAAAAAAGTGTTAAAAATAAATGTAGACAGGCAGTTTTTGACAATTCCTTTATTAAAAACATAAGAAAACAATGTCCCCTGATGCTCTGCCATTTGACAGTTCTTAAATAGGTAAGGAGTGGGGCCACCTGGTGAGACGAAAATGTAACATTTTGGAAGGTGTGCGTCCCGTTACATCTGGCATAAAATTATAACAGCATTTCATAACAAGAACATCATACCAACAGTCAGACATGGTGGTGATAGCGTGATGATCTGGGGCTGCTTTTCAGTTTCAGGACTTGGACGACTTACCATAATTGATGGAACCATGAATTCTGAGCTCTACCAGAAAATTCTAAAGAAGAATGTCTGGCCATCAGTTTGTGACCTCAAGCTCAAGTGCACTTGGGTTCTGCAGTAGTACAATGATCCGAAACACAACAGCAAGTCCACCTCCAAATGGTTCAAACAAAGCAAAATTTAGGTTTTGGAGTGGCCTAGCCAAAGCCCGGACTTAAATCCAATTGAGATGGTGTATCGGGACCTTACACAGGCCGTTCACGCTGGAAAACCCTCCAATGTGGCTGAATTAAAACAATTATGCAAAGAAGAGTGAGACAAAATTGCTCCACAGCAATGTGAAAGACTCATTGCCACTTATCGCAAATGCTTGATTGTAGTTGTTGCTGCCAAGGGTGGCACAACCAGTTATTAGGTTTAGGGGGCAATTACTTTTTCACATAAAGCCAGGCAGGTTTGGACAACTTTTTTTGCCTTAATAAATGAAACCATTGTTTAAAAACTGCATTTTGTATTTACTCTGGTTATCTTTGTGTAATAATAACATTTGTTTGATGATCTGTGTCATTTAAGTATGACAAATATGCAAAAAAAAAAAAAAAAGAAATCAGAAAGGGACAAATACTTTTCCACTGCATTGTATCTGTAAATATCTGCATACATGCTTAGATCTAAACCATTCCATTGTAGCTCTGTGCATACATGCTTTGATCTAAACCATTCCATTGTAGCTCTGGCTGAATGTTTAGGGTTGTCCTGCTGGAAGGTAAACCTCCGCCCCAGTCTCAAGTCTTTTTCTTCTAAGATTGCCCTGTATTTGGCTCCATCCATCTTCCCATCAACTCTGACCAGCTTCCCTGTCCCTGCTAAAGAAACACGTCCCTACAACATGATGCTGCCACCACCATGTTTCACAATGGGGATGGTGTGTTCAGGGTGATGTGCAGTGTTAGTTTTCCGCCACACATAGCACTTTGCTTTTAGGCCAAAAAGTTCAATTTTGGTCTCATCTGACCAGAACACCTTCTTCCTCATGTTTTCTTTGTCCCCCAGGTGGCTTCTCACAAACTGCAAATGGGACTTCTTATGGCTTTCTTTCAACAATGACTTTCTTCTTGCCACTCTTCCATAAAGGTCAGATTTGTGGAATACGCGATTAATAGTTGTCCAATGGACAGATTCTCCCACCTGATCTCTGAAGCTCCTCCAGAGTTACCATGGACATCTTGACTGCTTCTCTGATTAATGTTCTCCTCGTCCAGTCTGTCAATTTAGGTGGACGGCCTTGATAAGTTTGCAGTTGTGCAATACTCTCCATTTTTGGATGATGGATTGAACAGTGCTCTGTGGGATGTTCAAAGCTTGGAATGTTTTTTTATAACCTAACCCTGCTTTAAACTTCTCCACGACTTTATCTGTGACCTGTCTGGTGTGTTCCCTGGCCTTCATGATACTGTTTGTTCACTAAGGTTCTCTAACAAACCTCTGAGGGCTTCACAGAACAGCTGTATTTACATTACACACTGGTAGACTGTATTTACTAATTAGGTGACTTCTGAAGGCAATTGGTTCCACTAGATTTTAGTTAGTGGTATCAGAGTAAAGGAGGCTGAATACAAGGGGTGTGAATTCTTTTTCAAGGCACTGTGTATATGTATATGTGTGTGTGTATGTGTATATATATATATATATATATTTATTTATTTAATACTTTTTTTTTAGATTATATAGAAATACAGATTCTAAATAAAGGTATTCCTATCTTCTGTCTTTACAGGTGCAACCGCTCTTGTTGATGCAGGTTTAATAGCACAGCTGGTGAGCAAGCTGGAGTCAGAGCATGATGAAATACAGGAGCTGATTCTAGAGACTTTGCATTTCTGTCTCCAAGCAGACGCTTCCCAGGCTCTTAATGCAGGAGCTGTCCCCATTCTGAAGGGGAAGCTCAGTCATCCGTTAGTAGGCATTAGGAGGAAAGCAGCGTGTGCTCTCTTGGAAATATGGTAAGGAAAAGACAGGGCCATGTTGTATTGTTTTACAAGCCCTAGGGGGCAGTAAGTCTACATAATTAATTCTGCATTTTACTATACAAAACCAGAAACATACAGTAGCCAAGTTCAATAGGAGAATATTACACAATTCAGATACCAGTTTGCTGAAGCACATATTACATTAAGTATTTAAAATGTATATAGAATAACAGATTAATAAATAGATGCAACTTAATACAAAAAATCCCCAATGCTAAGTCCCTATTCATAATTGTGTTTTTTTTTACACCTAGGCCATCATACTTACCGTAATTTTCCTTTCCTGATAGACTCCATGGCAGCATACGTGTGGGTTAGCGCCGCCACCATAACTACCCTATAGGGCACCTCTCCCATAAATCATTGCTCTGGGCTACCAGCTGTGTTTCGTAACTAATCTACTCCAGGCATTCAGGAGGGAACTCCTGTTGCCATGGAGTCTATCAGGAAAGGAAAATGACGGTAAGTATTTGCTAGGAACTTTTCCATTTTCCTGACAGACACCATGGGACATGTGGGACACACCCGATTTTGAAAATGCTGAGCAAAGAAAATACATTTATTTAACACTGTCAGCTGACAGTACAAGTAAACCAAAATTAACAGATGATAAGGCAGCTGGTTCAATACAGTAGTGAGACACAAATGTATTGATAGAAGACCAGAAAGCCACCTTACAGATAACATCAGGAGCCACATGGCGCGAAGCTGCCCAGGAAGTCGAGATATTCCGGGTTGAGTGCACTGTCATTGCCTCTGGAGGAGCCAAGCCCTTTGTTTTATAAGCTCATTGAATGGTCTGCACGATCCATGTTGCAACGGATCCAACCGAGGCCCACAATCCTCTGTTTTTCCCGTGGGGAAGGATGAAAAGAAAATCTGATTGCCGAAAGGGAGCCGCGATCTCCAGGTATTGTTTCAGAGTGCGTCCCACATTGAGGGAATGAACATCTTGAATTTCTGTTGACCTAAAGGTGGGCAGCACAATTTCTTGATTTTCATGGAAAATCATGGTCACTTTAGGATTTGACCCCAGCATGGGGACTAGCACTGCTCTGTCTGGAAAAAAAGTTAGAAAAGGCTCCTTCGAGCCCAAGTTTCTGATTTCAGACACTCTTTTTAAAGAAGTAACCGCCACCAGGAAGGTGGTCTTGAGTGTAAGATCCTTCACTGAGAGTGACTTGCCGGGATCTGATCCGAGCTGGGAAAGAAAATTCAGGACAAGAGGGAGGTCCCACTTGGGGAACCTTGGCTTCCTCTAAGGCCTAAGCCTGATGGCTCCCTCGAACTGGTGAACAAGGGAGTGATTGGCCCATGAGACACCTGTAAATGTGGAGATGGCTGAAACCTGTACTTGAAGTGAGCTAACTGAAAGGGATAGATCTAGACAACACAATATTCTGCGCTTGGGGGCAAAGTCTATAGCTAGGTGGAAATGACCCCAAACCGTAAGTGATTGTAGGGCGGAAGTGACGTTTGTGGCAACCAGAAGTGGCAGGCGGAACGCAAATCCACTCGCACATCCTGGTTGCATTGCGGCGCGTGTGCCACACAGTTAATGTGGCAGCCACGCTGAGTACCACTCACACAACAACCCCTTTATTCCCCTTCCCAAAACCCCCCCTTGTATGAAAATCACCCAGTTCACTGATGTACACACCTGGATGAGGACAACAGCAATGGGTAGGTGTGTTACACAGTGCTGTTAAACATTAAGTATTTTGCTATGGCTAGGATGCTGTATCTATGCTGTATGTGATGGTAGCTACCATGCACACCTACACCGTCCCTTGTCCCTAACACAGGGCTATGGCCCCCTGTCCGGTGGCTAGGGACACTTACATGCTGGCAGGGGGGGACTTGGGATGTTGGATAATAGCATACACTTCGGATTGATCCACATAGTGGTTGGCGTCCACTAGGATCTGGTGGGTGTTTGCTTGGGCATGTGTATGTGTATATTTATAGAGGTAACAAGAGGAGGCCAGTTGTTCACCGCTTTGGCTCTGAAGAAGCGTGTCCTCCCTCGAAACGCGTCAGACGTTTGCAATGCCATCTGGTCCCCTTCAACACCCGGTCTGGGTTTATGCTGTTTAGAGACACGGTTCCATTTGCTGGTGTACTGAAAAGCCTTTTTATCACGTTTGTTTGTTTGTGAGTATGACTAATGCTGTTCTAGTTTTTAATACATTTTATCTTTGGTAATGCACAAAGTCGGTGCTCCCTCCTTTCTTCTTTTATGTTTCAGGGATAGATCTAGACCTGATTGCTGGAAGCTAGGAATGTCCTGGACTGCCGGAGTGCTACAAGGGTTGGACCTGGAGGACATGTGGTCCGTAAACCTGGCCCACAAATTCGTTCATTCGTTAGTGCTTTTTCTTCTGGAGGGCAGGTGGGTAGGGATGACCTCTTCTGGGCAGCCTAGAGCTTCAAGCCTTCCCCTCTCAAGAACCAGGCCCTGAGGTGCAGATGAGAGGGACAGGGGTGCAGGGTTGTGCCCTGAGACAATAGATCTGGCCTGAGTGGCAGGGGAACTGATTCCCGATAGCTGAGGAGTGTCAAGAGAGGAAACCATGGCCTGTTGGGCCAGAAAGGAATTACCCCTATCACTTCCACCTTCTCTGTTTTGAGTCTCCAGTGAAACTGGAGGCACCGGAGGGAAGGCATAAGCCTTGCGGAACCTCCAATGGTCCATGAGGGCATCTATCCTATAGGCCTGAGGGTCTTGGAAACATGAGTAGTACTTGGCCAGTTTGTTGTTGCATGGGGATGCAAAGAGGTCGACTTCTGGTGACACTCCCAAGGTCAAGAGCCACATGAACAATTGTTTGTGGAGAGACACTCGTTGTTGTTCATCTGAACCCCGAAAAAGGAAGTTCACCTGCACATTCTGGATCCCGGGTATGTAGAAGGCTCAGATGTTGGACAGGTTCTTCTGAGCCCAGTTTATAATTTGATCCACTTCCCGTAGCAGGGACCAGCTCCGGGTTCCACCCTGCCTCCTTATGTAGGCCACTGTCTAACCCGAGCATAACTGAGGATTTCTTTGTTAAGGCCCCTTTCACACCGGGGCGTTTTTCATGCGGTACAGCGCTAAAAATAGTGCCTGTTCACCGACTGAAAATATCCGGCCCCTTTAACTCCAGTGTGAAAGCCGGCGGGCTTTCACACTGGAGCGGTCCGCTAGCAGGACGGCAAGAAAAGTCCTGCTAGCAGCATCTTTGGAGCGGTATAGGAGCGGTGTGTTCACCGCTCCTATACCGCTCCTTCCCATTGATTTGAATGGGAAACCGCGGTAAAACCGCGGCAATACCGCCGCAAAACGCCGCTACGGCGGCGCTCTGCGGGGGTGTTTAACACTTTTTCGGCCGCTCGCGGGGGGTAAAACCGCACCGCGAGCGGCCGAATACCGCGGTTAAAACGGCGGTAAAGCAGCGTTAAATATAGCGATGCTTTACCGTCACCGCGGCTCCCCGCCCCAGTGTGAAAGGGGCCTTAGTGATGGAATGCTAGAAGTGCTGCCTTAAATGCGGCCCATTGTTCCAGGATGTTGGATACAATCCTGAGAGAAGGGGTGGTCCATCTGCCCTGTGCCACTTCTGATAGGCAATGAGCACCCCAGCCCTTGTTGCTGGCATCTGAAGTTATTGTGACCCATGTGATGGGGACGATCGAGTGGCAATTGCGAAGATTTTTCCGCTGGAGCCACAAAAGGAGGGACACTCTCATATCCAGAGTAAGGTGGATGTGCTGGTTCTTGCTGTCGGACCTCCATTGTTGGAGGAACCCTTTCTGGAAGGGCCGTGTGTGCCACTGTTCTCACTGCACCATGGTGCCAATTACCTTCAGACACTGAAGAGCGGAGAGATGAGATGAAGTGAGGGCTGAGCGGATTCTGTCTCTGATCACTATCATTTTCTCCTCGGCAGTAAGATGTTGCCCTCCATTGTATTGAAGAGGGCCCTGAGAAACAGGAGGGACTGTGAGGGTTCTAGGTGTCTTCTCTAGATTCAGGAGCCACCCGAAATCTTGAAGGGTGGAGATGACCAGACTCCTGTGTTCTAGAAGTTGACCTCTGTCTTGTGCTAGGAGAAGGAGGTCTAGGTAGTGATGAAGACGAACCCCCTTGACTCGGAGCAAGGCCACAACAGCTAACAAGACCTTGGAGAAAACACAAGGTGATGTTGTTAGACCGAAGGGGAGACAGGTGAATTGTAAGTGCCGCTGGCCTACTGCAAAACAAAGGAATTGATGGAAATCCATTGCCACTAGAACGTGGAAGTAGGCGTCTTTTAGCTCCATTAATGCCAGTCTCCTGGATGGACCAACTGCTGGATCGTGTATAAAGACTACATTTTGAATTTTTCTTTTCTTTTCTGATGAAGCGGTTGAGATGGGTCAAATCTATAACTGGTCTCCATGTGCCGTTCTTTTTCTGTACCATGAACAGGGGAGAATACATGCCTTGGCCTTATTTGTCCTCCGGAACAGGAATGGCTGCGCCTTGCTTCACCAAAGAGTTCACGTAGCTTAATAGGATCTGCTTTTTTTCTTCTGACTGTGGAAGAGTCGTAGGGTTGAACTTGAGTCTGGGGGTGCTGCTGAAGACCCAGGTGTGACCTGAGGAGACCGTTTTGATGGTCCAAAAGTCCTGGATTGAGGCCGCCCAGACATGCCGAAAGCGGAGAAGACGAGCTCCCACCTGGCATACCTGGCCGGCCCAATCTCAAAAAGACTTTCTGGTTTCCAGAAGAACCGCCTTTAGCAGGTTTCTTGAATGAAGACTACCTATCCTTCCAGGATCTTGAAAACTCCTGGCCAGGCCTGTTGCTGCGCCCATCTCTGGTGCTCCTTATTGAGCTGCTTGAAGAATTTTCTCTGCTTCGTAGGGGAAGTTACAGGATCTTCCCAATTCAGGGATTCCCTTACCGCTTTCACCAAAGAGCGAACCAGGGCGTACTCAAAGCCCATCCCCGGGTCCTCTACTTCCGATTCACTGTCTGAGGGTGGAGCGGATGGGGCGGCTTGGCTGGGAAGATTCCCATGTATCATGGACCATCCCCTCTCCAGTTGGGGAGCATAATGGCTCCGGTGGGGGGGTCTCCCTCTCTTGTAAGGATTGTGGTCACAGAGAGACTTGCCAGCAGGGACTGGAGCCCTTCCCCCCAACAGGATTTCTCTGTCCCCCTGCTGTAAGATAAGGGGGGTGAGAAGGGTCTTTACTGTGGTGTCTGGACCTAGAGGGAGACCTGCGGTGCCTGGATCTTGAGGAAGAGTGCCGGCAATGGGACTTTAAAGACCCGCTTCCTCTGTGGGAACTATGCTGTGGATCAGACCTCCAAGAGGAAGAAAGAAAAGGAAAAATACATTTACACTGGTGCCCTTATACCCCACTCTCCCCCCCAGCAGGCAAAACACAGGGAAAACCAAATGCATACCTGCTGCAAGAGGGCTGGCCACCAGGAGGCAGTGAAGGATCCATTGTTATCCAGGCAGAGCACTGCAGGGAAAGAGAGAGATCAGCTGCCAGGCAGGGAACACTACATTCCCCACAGAACCAGCACTTACCTGGGGAAGCCATCACAGATGCCAGTGGAAGTCGCTGTATATGCCCACGATCATTTCCGAGACTCTGCAGGCCTCCCCAGGATTTAGAAGTGGCGCTGCGTGACGTCACCACCAGCGGCAGGAACGAAACGCTCACGGGCATGCACGAACCAAGCCTCGTTTTTGTTCCGGGTTCGTGCATGCGCAGAATGTACACTGGGGCCCGGAAGAGAGAGAGAGCGGTGGCTGGAACGCAGAAGGAGCCAGCTGCCATGCTCACAGGGGAAAACGGCACCAGGGAGATAAAAGCATTCAACGACAAATATAAATAACCACATATAAATACAAACACTGCTGCCATGGCTAAAGATATGCGCTCACCACCCCACGATCATCCAGGCCGAGGGACATCAACAGACACTGGACTTGTGGCAGATGACGGCCGCCTGCTTATAGCCAGGCAATCAGGCCAGTGCGCTCTTGCCTGGGGACTGATAGGCCACCCAATCTTCAGTGCTACTCTGCTCAAACACTCCACACCCTGCTTAACAGACAAGGCTTATCGGAGGGACATGACTCCTGGTTGCTCAGCCGATCCTGATCGCAGGGGAATCATCTTCAGGTAGGAGAACAATCCACTTGGTCCTACTGAGGACAAAAAAGGAACACGGCTGGTAGCCCAGAGCAAAGATTTATGGGAGAGGTGTCCTATAGGGTAGTTATGGAGGTGAGACTCACCCACACATATGCAGCCATGGAGTCTGTCAGGAAAGTGCGATTTTGGCCCCATAGACTTCAATGGAGGCGCATGGAAAAAAAAAAAATGCCGCAAAAAACACATAAAAAATATACAAAAACAAAATCAGATGTACAAATCAGATATCTGCATGTGAACCTAGTCTCAGTCCAAGCATTCAGCACAAAAGACCTAATTAAACTATTTTAATACATTTAGTTTAAAAAAAACAGTTAATTTAGTCAACGGAAATATTTACGTCAACAAAATTAACATTGGTACTGGACATTTTAGTCGACTAAAATACGACTAAAACTAAAAGAATTCAGATGACTAAAATATGACTAAAACTAAAATGGCATTTTAGTCCAAAGACGATTACTAAAACTAGATCGAAATTTGACGTCAAAATTGTTAAAAACAGAAATATAAGTTGTTGTTTTTTTTTGTTTTTTGTTTTTTTTCACAAATGCTGCAGAAGTAAAAGGTGGTTGGAAATGATGTGCTTCTTAAAAGTGCACTTACCCTTAAATGTTTAAAGTCTTTATTATAATAGCTTACATGATATGATGGTCAAACCATATTTTAGAAGACATCTGTGCAAAAATACAGTAATTAGCTAAGGGTTCTTTTCTTTTTCTTACATTATAAACATTCTGTTTTTTGTTTGGCTAACAATGATGTTAGCTCAAGGCTTTCCAAAATCATAACAAATTCTAGTTTATGAAAAGTTTGTGATGTAATGCAACAGATGATCCAGAGGCCATGTTTCCTACAAAATGGGAAGCTTTGGCACTATTGATGTATTCTTGAATCTCTACTTTAAGACACCAGAGTCAGGAAAAGCCTTGAGTTTGGGAAATGTCAGTGGTATTACACAGGGATCTCTAGCCTGGCTGTGCTTGTTGACATCATTTGATGATAAAGTTGTTGTCTTGAATAAGCCATGGAAGCAAACATGAACACCCAGTGAAGCATCATCACAATTCCCTGTTGGAGAACACAGTAGTCTAATGCCGGGTACAAACGACCTGACTTTCCGGCAAACTAGGTCCGACAGAGTTTTCGACTGACTTTCAGGGGAGTTTTGACGGACTTTCAAAATGAACGGACTTGGCCACACACGAACAGACTAAGTTAATTCGTAAGTCCGTTCCTTTTGAACGTGATGGCGTACGACAGGAAGGTCAATAGCCAGTAGCCAATAGCTCCCCTATTTGGTCCGTTAGACCAGCACACAGACGAACATTTTTCCCGAATTAAGTCAGTCGGAATTGAGTCTGTCGGACAGATTTGAAACATGTTCTATTTCTAGGTCCGTCGGATTTTCGTCCCGAAAAATGAACAATCCGTCCACACACGTGGATTAGTCTGCCGGAAAGTCCGGTCGTAAGCCCATCTTCCTCTTCATCATCTCTCTGGCCACCAGAGTCTGGTCAAACTACATAATCATCTTCATTTACACCTGCTGCTTGTGCTTATTTTTTGCTGTTATTTGCTGTGATGATGAAACAGCGGAAGGGACAAAAGGAACATAGAGATTGGCCGAACATGTTCTAACCCGAACGACGAACCCTATTGAAGTCTATGGGAGTAGAACAGGAAAAATCAAAAGTGCTCATGTTGAAGGTTTATATGCAAGTAATTGGTCATAAAAGGGGCATGGGGTCCTGGGTACTACTCAGGGGACATGTATCAATGCAAACATTTTTTTTTTAAAACCATTGTTTATTCAGGAGCAGTGAATTTAATGATGCTTAAAGTGCAACAATAAGAATGAAAAATTCCTTTAAATATAGTGCCTGGGGGGGTCCCCTTAGTCTGCCTGTAAAGTGACACATCTGTACCATGTATAGAACATGCTGCAGCAAAAATAACATGTCTAAAGAAAAAAAACGAGTCAAAACACATTTAAATTGACTCGCAGTTGCAATTGCCGGCAACCAGCTTTTAAAAATGACAAAAAAGAAAACGGTGTGGGGTCCCCCCCTCAAAATCCATACTAGACCCTTATCCGGGCATGCAGCCTGGCGGGTCAGGAAAGGGGGGGACAAGCACCCCCCCTCCTGAACCATACCAGGCCACATGCCCTCAACATGGTGGGGTGCTTTGGGGCAGAGGGGTTCTGCCCCTCCCACCCCAAAGCACCTTGTCCCCATGTTGATGGGGACAAGGGTCTCCTCCTGACAACCCTGGGTGGTAATTGTCAGGCTCTGCGGGCAGTGGGCTTATTGGAATCTGGAACCCCCTTTAACCACTTCAGCCCTGGAAGGATTTGCCCCCTTCCTTACCAAGCCATTTTTTGAGATGCGGCACTGCGTCGCTTTATCTGACAATTGCACAGTCGTGCGACGTTGTACCCAAACAAAATGTATGTCCATTTTTCCCCACAAATAGAGCTTTCTTTTGGTGGTATTTGATCACCTCTGCTGTTTTTATTTTTTGCGCTATAAACAGAAAAAGACCGTCAATTTGAAAAAAAAAAAAAAACAATATTTTGTACTTTTTGCTATAATAAATATCCAAAAAAAACGAATTTCTTTATCAGTTTATATAATATATATATATATTCTTCTACATATTTTTGGTAAAAAAAAAAATCGCAATAAGCTTATATTGATTGGTTTGCGCAAAAGTTATAGCGTCTACAAAATAGGGGATAGATTAATGTCAGTTTTATTTTTTTATTTTAGTAATGGTGGCGATCTGCGATTATTATCAGGACTGCGACATTGCGGCGGACAGATGGGACACTTTTGACACTATTTTGGGACCACTGATATTTATACAGCGATCAGAGCTAAAGGGGGGATGGAACTGACTAGGGGAGGAGACCGATCGGTGTTCATACTTTGTATGAACACACGATCTGTCTCCTCTCCCCTGAGAGAACTGGGATTTGTTTTCACACACACATCCCCATTCTCGTTCTGTCAGGAGCGATCAGGGGTGCCCAGCAGACATCATACATTGTCTCAGGGGACACGCATTGGGCACGTGCACGTCTGCTATGATGTCTTAAAGGAGCGACGTACAGCTACGGAGATTGGCACAGCCGTGCCAACCTGCTGCAATGTAACTGCGGCGGCTGGTCAGCTAGCAGTTAACAAGGGGGCCCAAAGATCCCCTCCCCCCTATGTAAATGGGTAGGGGTACATAGTCTACACCCTCATGTTGTAAAGTGCTGCACAAACTGATGGCGCTATATAAATCCTGTATAATAATAATAATTACATTTTGGCAGGGTGACTAAAATAAAGAGGTGTGAGTGGGCCCTGATGAGCTGTCACAAGCATCCTCCCCTGCACCACAGTGACTTTGGTACTTCTAATATCAGGAGGTGATCTATGATTGGTTATTTTCTGTGTATTCTTAACAACAACTTGGGCAGCTCTTCATCACAAATACGTTTGGCTTGCTTTCTCTGCTTCCTGTGATGTAACCTATAAGTGTCATATTGTGGAATGATTGATGGTTGTTTGGCAGCAAGGCCACCATTAACCAGTCTGTCTTTGAACAGCCCCTTTCATGATATCTGGCAGAGAGCAATGCCACAGGGAACTAAAAAGGAGCACAGACGGAAGAAAACAAATGTTATCGCTAGATGAAGCCCAAATCCAATTTTACAATGATCGAATAATTGGATGGAGATGTTCTTGATTGATTTCTCTATGCAGAGAGAGTAGGCACAGTGCACTGTTATGCTTTTATCCACAGATGCAATAAAAAGTGATGCTTTAAGATTGGCATATCTATTATACTACTTTTTCATAACCAGTGCAAAGCAAAATACTTATGAGCTACTTATTACCTGCTTCACATAGAATTGAAGTTCTAATGTTAATATTTTATCAACGAGTAGTACAAAAAAACTTAATGTCAGTTTGATTCAGGTTCTGTTTTCATGAAGTTAAATAAGCATTTGTTTAATTTTTCCACCACTCCCCAACTTATAGGATACTCTTGCATTTCTACCATCTCTATCTCTTCCCTCACTTGCTCCTCAAGTGCTACTCCTGTTGTCTGGCTGCTGTTTGAATTAATAATGCAGTTCAAAGTTCTAACCAAATCCTACAAAATTCTTTCATTCCAGGCTCCCCCACGCATACTCTCACATATTTCAAGGTACTACCCCTGCATGACTTCCTCTCCCCAAATTTAGTCTCCTTCTCACCCTTGCCTTCCTGACATTTCACATGCTTCATCTCTGATTTAGAACTTGCATATACACATGTTTGGGATTTCTCTTAAAGTATACCACTAAAATTGAATTCATGCAGGCCTCTAATAATACCAGGGCCAGATTTCTTATTAGACACAGCAAACATGTGTCTAAAGGTGGTGAAGGAAAAAAGTTTTTTTCCCCCTCCATCACCAGTAGAAATAGTCACTTTAAGCTTATTAACACATTGCCACAATATAAAAAGATAGAGTGAGACAGAGTAAAACAAGAACAACTCAGTGTGAAAGAGATGAACCTAGCAGAGAGTATCTTTTTGGAGACCAAAGGTGTGTGCCTATAGGCTTTACTAATGGAATTTCAGCCCTGAATCTGATTTAATAATTATTTTTTCAGCCACTAATACACTGCCAAACAAGGCACACACTGCCACCTTACACGGCTTGTTTATAGTCTTGCCTTTTTTTTTACCCAGATTTCTCAGATTGTATCCTTGTATGTACAGGGTTGTGACTTTTACTGTTGCCGCATACTCTTTGTGATGCAAATATGTACTTGGTCAAGTGTTTTTTTTGTATGTCCCCATTTCAGTTACCCTTATTTGTTACATTTTTTTGTATAGAGCCATGAGAGATAATATCTTATTCCACAGCTTATTTAAGTTTGGCCACTAGGTGGTGCAGTTCAGTTAATGCATCAAACATCAAAATGTATTATTTCTGCTCAAGCTTACTGACCCTGCTATTGCTGGATTTAAATGATTACAGAAACATACGTATAGTATGCAGAGCGGAAGTACTAGCATTACGCTGACATTACTTGCTGCATGTTTCAGGTTGGTGACTCAAAAATCACTGAAGTCAGAGGCTGATAAGCAAGTAGGACAAGGCAGCCCTCCCATTTATCTCATGACAGGTGTACTTCAAAACTATCATACCAACACAGAAGAACATTATGTATATGTACAGTATATACATATAAATATATGTATATATTTAATTTTAAAGTTGAACTATAGGCAACACTTTTTTTTTACTTTAGATAGCGTAAGGGAGGGTTATAACCCCTGTTAGCTTTTTTCTTTTTTTTGCCCCCTGTGTCCCATTGGGGAGACATCCCTTCACTTCCTGTTCCATAGCCAAACAGGAAGTGATAGGAAATCCCTTATTAATTTCTTAGGGACCCCCAGGTCACCAGAACTAGTGTCCCCATTAAAAGATTTCCCCTCTATAACTTTTCTGGGGACAGCCCAAAATTCTGGATTTTCTTTTACTGATTTAGCTGCCAAGATACCATATCCATGTTGGCTCTAATTGATGCTGCCGAGCCACCTTTAGGCTGGGTCCACACTTATGCGAATTGGATGCGGACGTCCTTGCATCCAATTCGCATGACAGGAGAGTGTGACCGGCTCTCATAGGAGCCGGTTCACATATCTCCAGGGCGGCCGTGGAGCGCATTGCACAGGGGTCCTGTGCATCTTTGGTTCAGTTTCAGGTCCCAATTGAGGCAAAAATTTGAGCCTGATTTGTCCCTGAAATGGAGAACCGGGACACACTGGACCCCTGCTGTGAGCCGCATCCATTTTAAGTGTGAACCCAGCCTTAAAAATGGAACAGCCTGATGTTTTTCTAGCACTGTTACCAGTCTGGTTTACTCCTTACTTTAACCTGTTCTGTACATAGACAGGAACACTTTTAACAAAATATTTACTCCTCCCAAACGCTTTTTTAGACAAACACCTGTTTGATGAGAATCTTTTTAAGTAGTGGGCTGCTCCCACTGTGAATCTGGTGATATCCTGTCTTATTGAAACACTGGTTGTACCTATTGAGGAAGCTCTATAATGACACCAATGACAAACATTTAAAAGCCCTTTGCAAATTCTTGTTTATGCAAGTACTTCCTGCTATGCAACCTGCCATCGCGACGCTTTGTTGTCAATCTTATAAACCTAAGGACTACGCTATCTATATGTCAGGATCCTGCTACAGTCCCCACTTATCCTTTAATCGAAGAGTGCTTACAGCTTTTGCCTTCAGTCCTACATTATTGCATTGAGGCCTTAGTTCATGTTATCCATCTTATGTCCTGAATGAGTCGCGTGCCTGTGAATATAAGGGGATCTCTTTAGTTTAAATGTATGTCTGCAAAACAGCAATGTAGAAAACCCATTATGTGCATGACTTTTTTGTTGATGAACTTTGCTTTGGTGCTTCACTAGACAATTTCATAAAGGAAGTTACTGGTGATAAAGAGCACTCATTTTCCTGAGCATAGGAAACCTAAGCGTCAATTGGCAAATCTTTTCCCTCCTCTGAAGCTGAAAATAGTTTGTTTTGTTTCTCCCATTCAGGAGCCAAACCTCAGGCAAGGGCCTGGTACAGCTGTAAGCCTTGGGCAGGGCTGAAGTTACCTATAGGCAAGGTGGGCACCGGCCTGGAGCGCCCATCAGTCGGGGGGCATTGTACCAGCAGGGGTGGATTGGGCAGGGGGGCAATTTCCTCCCAGCTGTCTGAGGCTCTGTAAAAAGGCCACCGCTGCCCTTAAATATAGCACATGCGGTACTCATACTTGCCGCGGGTTGCTCACACACAGAGTCAGAAAGACACTCATGAAGAGCTAAGGCGCTGCAGGGGCTGGGCTACCCACGAGAACCAGAAAACATGGGCAGAGCCCGCAAGGTGTGCATTTCCACTGGGCGAGACTCGAGAAAGGGGTGTGGCCAGCCTATTTCCCAGCCCATCTTCTTCTGTGCTGCATGCGTGAGGCGAAGCTCTGCAGACTGAGAGAGAGGGAGAGGACCAAGGAGGTTACCTGGTAAGTTAGTTCTGTAGTGGCAGGATATATGAGAGGGCACAGTGGGAATGCATCATATTTTAGCAGTGGCTGCTGATCTGCTGGCTGGTTGCTTATTTATACATAAGCCCAAATGTTGCTATCCTGTAATGCTCAAACTAAAAATCAATATACTTCCCTAACCTGTCTATATACTAGCCTAGCCTGACTATATACTACCCTAGCCTGTCCATATACTACCCAAGCCTGTCCATATACTACCCTAGCATGTCTATATACTACCCTAGCCTGTCTATATACTACCCTGGCCTGTCTATATACTACCCTGGCCTGTCCATATACTACTCTAGCCTGTCTATATACTACCCTAGCCTGTCCATATACTACCCTAGCCTGTCTATATACTGCCTAAGCCTGTCTATATACTACCCTGGCCTGTCTATATACTACCCTAGCCTGTCCATATACTACCCTAGCCTGTCCATATACTACCCTAGCCTCTCTATTTACTACCCTAGTCTGTCCATATATCCATATACTACCCTAGCCTGTCTATATACTACTTGGCCTGTCCATATACTACCCTAGCCTGTCTATTTACTACCCTAGCCTGTCCATTTACTACCCTAGCCTGTCCATATACTACCCTAGCCTGTCTATATACCACCGTAGCCAGTCCATTTACTACCCTAGCCTGTCTATATACTACCCTAGCCTGTCCATATACAACCCTAGCCTGTCTAAATACCACCCTAGCCTGTCTATTTGCTACCCTAGCCTGTCTATTTGCTACCCTAGCCTGTCTATATACTACCCTAGCCTGTCTATATACTACCCCAGCCTGTGCATATACTACCCTAGCCTGTCTATATACTATCCTAGCCTGTCCATATGCCTGCAGACCCCAGCTGGCGTGAGGAAGCAAGCCGGTTCCGCCACCATTTGTCCTCAAGCCGGGTCCAAAGGTGCAGGTGCGGGCCTAAAGACTATGAATGAAGAAATAGGTGGAAGGGAGTGGAGTCAGGGACAGAGCCGGGGGGGGGGGGGATTAAGTTTTGCCTAGGGTGTCTAAAATACTTGCACCAGCCCTGACCTTGGGCCTCTAAATCCTCCAATCCTACAGAAGAGGCATTTCTTTCCAAAGTGGGGGGACATCTATCGGCCTTAGCAGACAACTGGGCAGACAGCATCTCAGATGCCTGGGTATAGGAGATAGTTTCAACAGGTCACATGCTAGAGTTTTTCTCTCTGCCTCCACTCAGCTTCATATTGTCCAACCTGGCTGTTTCTGTGCTTAGACTAGCAGACCTCTATTCTTCACTTACAGACTCTTTGAATCAAGGAGTGATTGTTTTGTGCCAATGGTGGAAAGGTTTTAAGCTGTCTTCCTTTTCACTGTTCCAAAACCAAGGGGGCGTTTGCACCATTTTGAATCTGAAGCCCTTGTCTTCATTTACGTCCAAAAATTCTGCATGTCGTTCACCAAGCTTGTCGAAGCATCATTTCACTGGAGCTTATAGCCTTCAAGGTGGGAAAGGGGGGGAGAATGTTTCCACACCCAGAAGTGTTTCAGGACCTGTGTCACAGATGAGGGAAACCTAGCATTGATCCCCTGACCTCCAGGTTCAACAATAAATAACAGGTTTGCCTCCAAATGCATAGATCCTCTGGTGGAAGAAGCGGATGCTCTGGTGACTTTGTGCAGACTGATCTGTGCTTTTCCTTCTCTGAAAACCTTTCCTTGACTACTTTAAACAAAAAATAATTGCGCTAGTCATAAATAATAAATTCAAGAAGGAATATAATACATTCAGTACATAAATGACATCCAAATTGCAAATAAATTAAATTATATAAATTAGTTAAAAGTTTGTGCAGAAATTGCATCCTTATAATTGAGACATATGACAGTCCAAAAATAATTAAGCTAGGTATTCCACCATCATGTAGACATGCAGGGCCTCCTGTGACATTCCACACCCCGTGATCAGGGATGCTTACCAGATAGTAGAGACCACCTATCGCTAGGATGGTCAAATGGGTAGGCAGAACAACCTCTTCAGGGTATAAGGGACCAGGAAGCCTCTGGGACACTCCGATGGTGAGATGGATCCTCTGTTGTAATCACACTCACAGCGTCATCAATACAACAGAAGTCAACAGGTAGACCATACAAAGGAGAACGCCAATAGTATACCAGTTATATGACATTTATTGAAAAAGAAAGCCAATTGGCTATTTACAATGGATAAAAAACAATCTTGCATTGATTAAAATCGTCTGCTGGGAAACTCAAATTCTATCACCCGTACTTCCGGGTCACATGGGGCGCGATGGCGTCAGCACGTAGCTCCGCCTGTTGCACCCCACGTGACTACTTGGTGGCAGAATACCTGTCTAAATGACTTTTGGACTTTCATATGTCTCAATTATAAGGATTCACTTACTGCACAAACTTTGAACTTATTTATATAATTTTCATTTATTTGCAATTTGGATGTCATTTACAGTATGTACTGAATGTATTATATTCCATCTTGAATTTATTATTTATGACTACCTTGATTATTTTTTGTTTAATATATGTTTACCTTGTTTATATCACTTGGATTAGTGATTAGTGCAGTCCTTTAGTATATGCACAATTTATTCACTGTTTATTTTAGTGCAGTATTAGGCCAGATTCACACTGGTATGACACGATTCTGTTATTCACATGCTGTTAAATCCAGGAAATCTGCCTTTCATAGGGTCTATCACTTTGTGTAGTGCGAAGAAAAGGTGTTTTTACCCCAGGAAATACTCTGTGGGAAGAATACTAACTTTTTTCAATAAGGTCTAGATCAGCATTTGGCCTTAAGTACCCTCAAGGGGTGAATCTAGGTCTTTGTGTTCTTATTCCAAAGATTGCTAGCCTCCCATTCATTGGTCAAGACATTTGTGGCCCGTTCTCTATAACCACCAGTGACTCCATGGGATCTCTGAATGCTTCTTGTTTTTTTTAGGTATTAGGCAGTTGTTTTCCAGAGTTGGAAAGCTGCCACCTTGTCCTCTGTTCATACGCTCTCTGAGTTTTACCAGGTGGATGTTCAAGCCTCATTTTATGCCAGCTTCGGGCATAAGTTTCCACAGTCAGCTCTTTGAGCTGCAGACTGCCACCAGTTCTATTGTTTTTTTTTTTTAATTTTAGTGTGTTTTTTTTTTTTTTTTACTGTTCCCCACCCCTCAGTTGGACTGATTTTGGATGTCCCAGTCTTCTCAGGCTAACTGAATCCTGTGTCCAATAGTGAACAATAAATCCATCAAATCCATTTCTTGGAGTTCATCTAGGAATACAGGTCCCACCCTTCTATGCTGTGATCTACTCATAAGTCCTGATTTTCAAATCATACCTGGCTGGTCAACGACTGTTTGCTAGTGTCCAAATCCTCTTCTAGTAGGTAGTATAACTCAATCATCTCAGACTAACTGAATCCAGTGTCCCTTAATGAACTTTAAGAAACAAATTTTATAACAAGTAAACAAAAAAATCTGTTTTGGCCAAGCTAATGAGTAATAGATTTTTAGACCTTTTGGCAGATATGAGATGTGTGCAGTAACACCCATGAGCATTAGCCCAGAGGGACCTATGTATCATAAAAGTTACATTGTAACTTAATTAGCTCCTTCTGCTTATCAAATAATTACTTATAACTACCGTACTTTTCTATCAGGAGATGGAAGCTTTGAAAATTGACCTTTTTGTCACTCGTATAAGTGGTTATAGTCGTATAAATATAGTTTTAAAAATGCCCTTTTCTTTATTACTTAATGGAATATATATTTAACTATGTAGATAGGCATTATGTGATAAATATACTATCATGACCTTTGTACGATAAAAAATACTGCTATTTTACATTTACTGTAAATTAAAATGCCACTCTTAAAGCTATATGAAACCCTATTTTCTTTTCTCTCTTTTAAATAAGGAGGTCCTGAACAACCTAAAATTAATATTTCTTTCCATCATCAAGTCCACCTCTTCTAGCAGGCCCCCAGACTGCTCCCCCGCCCCCTTAGTTGGCGAGGTGAGAAACACTCCTGCATGCCTGTGCCTGGCTGAGACCTGAGCTCCAATTTGTGGTTCTGTAAATTTAACGCAGCATGTGGTGTTTGATAAGTGGTGCTGCTTGCCAAATGTGGCTTAAAATAAAAATCAGAAATTCAGGAGGCAGCAGTATCCTGTACACCTACAAAAATGCTGCACAATTGCCTCTGAAAACCAACCCACCACTGGATTTTCACAGGGGCAGTAAAGTCCACTGCCTGTGTGAAAGCGGCTGAGATTTGGCCTACAGGAGTCACAGTCTTACCTGTTGCCCTATCCATTTAGGAGTTGTGTTTGTTTTGTTCTGTTCTTTACATATTAGAGAAAGAATGACCAAGATTAGGTATAGTGCCTTTGGGGAGGTCTGCTCTGCCCTGCACACAGACATGTAGGTTTGTATGATACCTGTATGCATATCTATATTTAGAATTATAATAATGAGGGGGCATGGCCAAGCGCATGGAGAGGTAGGACGCTTCCTCCTTCAGCTCCAGCACACACCAGGCTACCCGCGGCTCCCGGCGCTTCCACATCAGCTTACCAGGTCGGTAATGGGCAGGAAAGGAGGGGGAGATGGCCACCAGACCCTGATTCACACAAGGAGGGGGAAATCGGCCGCTTTTTCACTCATTTGGGACCGAGTCAGAATGGCCCCCCCTCATCCAAGATGATGCCGTCCCAGTCCACAGGCTCCTATGTGGCCTCACAGAGATATGCCACACAGCACTCATCACCCCGTATGAGAACCAGCCAGCGTACCAGATCCCCTGCAGAGTCTGAAAACATCTCAGTCCATTCAGCATGCCATTCTCCTGACTCACAACGCTCCTATAGCAACTGGGACATAGAGGCTTACATTAAGGCCCTACCAACCAGACATGACTTTGAAGCCTGCGTGCAGAGGCTTGAACACTCATATAAACAAGAGATGTCAGACCTGCGCAGAGATGTCATAAACAGGCTGGAAGAAGTGGAGCACACTGTAGAGGAGACAGTCTCCACACTGAACTCACATGAAGTCATCTTACATGAACATACCATGCAGATTCAACAAATAATGTACTACCAAGATGACCAGGAAAACAGGGCTAGACGCAACAATATACGCATACGTGGCCTCCCTGAAACAGTGTTTAAGAGCCCAGGGCTTACTACGCATGCACCAATGGCACGTTGCCGTAAGAGGAAATCCGTGCCAACTGAGCATGCGCCAAAGAGGCCTCAGTGCGCTAACCCACACCTGCGCAGAAGACTTGATGGAAAAAGGCAGGAGAATGCCCAGGACGCACACAGGAAGTGACTTAAACCTGATGGAAAAAGGCGGGAAAATGCCCAGGAGGCGCACAGGAAGTGACATCAACCTGATGGGAAAAGGCGGTAAAATGCCCAGGAGGCGCACAGGAAGTTACCTCAAACTTCCCTATATAAGCCCAGCCCAGACACTGCCAAATTGCTGGATTATCTTCAGTCCCCCCTTGTTTCTGTGCTATTGTGTGATCTGTCTGAACTTGTTGTGACCTGGAAACCTATTTGACTACTCTTGATTGCTGCTTGCCATTGACCTCGGATTTGTACCTTAACCATTCTACTTCTTTGCCCCTTTTGTGCTGCCAGATTGGAAACGACCCCGGCTTGGATCTCGACCATTCTTCTTCTGATTAACTCTTTTATACTTTGTTGCCCAACTGGACTTGACCTCGGCTCGGATCTCAGACTAAGGCTTGCACGGTGCTCTGCACCCCTGCCACTCAGTGTCCACCAAGTCTGTCTCCATCTCCAGAGGCTTCAAGGACCCGAGGTGCAAGGGAGGCCTCCCCACTACTTCGGTCTCACATCAGGTACGTGGCTCTCGTGACACAGTGGAAACCAAAGATCTAGCCCCTGCAGTTTCCGCCATGTTTAACAAACTGCTCCAAAAAACCAAAGACGCTCCCCTGGAACTCGATCACATACACATGGCCCTGGGCCCCAAGAACCTGAATCCGGAACACCCCAGAGATGTTATCTGCAAAGTGCACTTTTTTATGCTGTTAAAGCTGACATCATGCAAGGTCTCTTTACTCCCTGATCTCTCCAAGCTGACCCTGGACATGCGCCGGGCTCTGAAACCACTAACAGTCACTCTACAAGCAAAGCAAATTAAATTTTGCTGGGGCTTCCCGTTTCATCTCTTTGCATCGCATGAGGGGAAATCGGCGACACTCTGAACTTCCTTGGTACCTCAAATCCCTATACCTCACTGGCTACTAAATGCAGCCACTCCAGGCCTTCCTATCGCCACAGGCTGGCAACAGCGATCCACGAAAAACAAACACTCCAGATCGGAAGCATCTAAATCAGCTGCTGGATGAACTATCACCTCGTGCACTCTGACTGATAAATTATTTTATTCACAAGCTCCAGACCCGTGAAGCCCTCCCTGTTTCCCGTTATGTTGGGACACTGTTAACCTACTTTTTTCTCCCTCAAACAGGTTTTGTTATCATAATAAGACTTCTCACTTGTTGAATATTGCTATCCCATTTCCAAATTGCAGAGGTCTTAACACCCCTGAGAAGAGAAGGCAAATATTGTACCATTTCCACAAAACTAACCCCAAATCCTCCAGGAAACCCACTTTAGATCTGATGCCATCCCGCACCTCCTCCATAGGCACTACCCTACATGGTTCCACATCACCAACGCCTCTGCAAAATCTAAGGGGCCTTTATTGCCTTCCACGCTTCTTTTACGCCAGATGTCCTTGACACGTACATTGATCCACTAGGACGATATGTTTTTCTCAAATTGTCATATATGAACTTGATTTTTATCATAATTAACGTATATTCTCCAAACCAGGACCAACTACAATTTCTTTACTCAGTGACATCCCGTCTTAAACGGTTTGGCGCAGTCAACATGATCCTGGGAGGTGACCTCAATGCCGCCTTGATACCACGCCTGGACCCATTGACTGTTAAGTCCTCAATCTCCCCAGCCTCACTGACCAAAATTTCGATCACTACTCTCTGACTTATCGCTGGTAGACGTGTGGACAATGCTAAATCCTACTACCAAAGACTACACATACTACTCCCCCGCACACTCCTCATACAGCAGACTAGACTACATTTTAATCTCTCAATCCCTGCTGGACTATTCACCTACTACATCAAAAGGCCTAACTCTCTGGTCTGACCATGCCCCAATCCATATGAATCTCAGACACCCCCCGTTCTCCCACACACGGGAAAAGATTCTCCTGGAGGCTGAAGGACAATCTGTTATCTGACTCGGTCTGCTCCCAAGATATCATACACACCATCAAAGACTTTGTTAAAGACAATGCCCATGAAGATACCAACCCACTCACGAAATGGGAAGCACTTAAGTGCGTCCCCAGAGGTAAATTCATTCAACATGGTTGCAGACTCAAGTGGGCACACACGGTTGACATATCACTCCTTTTCGCCAAAATAGCATCCCTAGAAGGATCTCGTAAACATTCCCCTGACCCTACTACTCAGCTAGACTTAACTAACGCCAGGAGGGATCCACTATGAATCCTCGCGGAACGTTCGCTAGTGGCAAGAGATAGGGGACTCACTATTCTCAGACCAATAAGTGTGGTAGACACCTAGCACACGTCCTACACCCCAGACACACATGTAAGTCTAAAGATAAATTACTCACAAACTTGGCTATAGCCAAAGAATTCCGACAATACTATTCTACCTTATATAACCTTATCCTTCAGGCACCACCCTCCTCCCCCCAAACCGGTACACTGACACAAGACTTGCTAACCTATATTCAAGAAACTGCCCTCCCAACCATTCCAGCATCGGACACTGTGGACTTAGAGTCCTCACTGTCCGAAACTGATTTCCTACAAGCCATAAAAGGAGAGTCCCAGACCAGATGCTGGAACAAGTCCCCAGTTGACCTTCGTGCCCTGTTATGGGGCTACGACCGGACTCACAAATCCCTCCCAACCTTATCCCTCCTAACAAGAGACGCATTACAAATTTGGTATCGCAGAAGGGAGGGCTACTCACTGTCCACTGAACCGAGCCCACTCACCCCTCTATTTGTCAGTAGTACCCATGGAACTTTTGTGACAAACCAAACCACTACAACCTCCAACATAACTTGGTTGACTCAACTTCACTTGGCCCTCCTACTGCAATCAACTACACGTATCACAACAAATCCACAGACTCCGGGCTTCGAACAGCTATGCTCACTCCCGGAAGTAACTCGCCACACCTTATCAGCAATTTACAGATTGATCCAAGATCACACTCATGGTACTTTACCTAAGTACACTAAGGCCTGGTCAGAGGAGCTTGGGATGGACATATCAGAAGTGGACTAGCATAAGGCCTTTCTCTTCACCCATAAGTCGTCTATCTCAAGCTATACTCAAGAAAAAAACTACAAGC
Source organism: Lithobates sylvaticus (assembly GCA_028564925.1). Taxonomy (NCBI): domain Eukaryota; kingdom Metazoa; phylum Chordata; class Amphibia; order Anura; family Ranidae; genus Lithobates; species Lithobates sylvaticus. The sequence continues at coordinate 230,451,565 of CM053026.1, forward strand.
TGGTATCCAGGTGGTATCGAGTGCCAACAAACATCAGTCATGTTTCCCTCAGCTACCGATGTCTGCTGGAGATGTCAGTCGGAGAAAGGTACCTACAATCACATCTGATGGGAATGCGCAGAGATCCGCCCATTTTGGGCACAGATCTTTCAAATCTACACTGAAATATACAATAAACCGTTAACCCCCTCCCCCTCCATTGCCCTCCTTTCTCTACTTCCCAGCTCAATAAAATCCCAGAAGACCAGCCTCTGGAAATTTTTTCTCAGCTCTGGTCGGCAAATAATTCCCAGACACAGGGAAACCACCTCCCCCACCCCTCATAGAATGGGTAAGTGAGATCAATAATATCATGCTTATGGAGGAGATGCAAGCCAAAGCCTTGGATAAACACAAGAAATTACCCACTACCTGGAATGTCTGGGGGCATTACTCCACGTCCGAGAAACTGAACCATAGACTCTCAGCGACGAGAACCTCCTGAGAGCCTAACCACACTACCGCACTCTCACCCCCCAGATTAGCAACCCCCCTTGACCGGAGCTCGCTGTCTCCCTACCCCCCTCTGCCCCCCCTTACCCATACACTCTTCTCTCCCCTCTTATGACTCGCCTTCTTCTTTCCTGTTTTCCCCCCTCTTATCTACTCCTCCATTTCAGTTGCACTTAATCTTAATATGGAATCACCAGTATTCTAGCTCTTTACTCTGAGCATAGGTGCTACCCAATGGCATTCTAATTGATTTTAATGTATATTGACATCATTGTACTGGAAATACCAGAAAATTAGCTTAGGCATATAGGTTCCATCGGCCCGATGTGTTCCCGTGTGTTCCCGATGTGGTGTCTGGGCTGACAGGTATCGCATTTGAACAGATATATGTATAATGTCTAGAACCATACGGTATTGATTTGTCCTCAGAATACCCATGTATAAAACCTAGAATGCACTGTAATTTCTGTACAATCCGAACTTATCAAACCAGAATGCCCTCTGACTCCATCGGCCCCATGTCCTTGTTTATTTTGTTTACTTTGTGTTGATAAGACAATAAAACATATTGAACCTAAAATTATAATAATGCTCACATATTTTCTGGTTTGGGCAATGGCCAATAAGAATAGAAATGGAAGAACTAATAAAGACCTTAAGTGTTGTTTAAAGTTAACCTGTTAGTCATTATATATCTTTTTAAAAATATTGCCACTTTCATTTAGTGTCACTTTTTTACTAGAAGTCTGACTTCTGGGTTTGTCACTGGCCAGAAATGTGCTTTCATTGGACAGGGGATTACAGGTAAGTTAGGCTAAAGCTGGCCAAAGATGGAGCAACAATCAGCCAGTTCAGCAAGGACTGGCTGAATTTCGACCCATCTCAAGCTGTTCCCACTGGAGAGAAATTGATCTAATAATCAGCTTCTCTTGAACGAGAACGTTGTAAAATTTTAATTTGATCAGAACATGCAGCCAGTTGGCGTCAGCACTGATCAGTGTATTCTTACAACAGGGGAGTCCATGCTGGCAGATTACAATAGCACAGCAGGGAGGATTCCCCCATCCACCTTGCTTGTGCTGTTTGGGAGTCCATTCTTTTTTTTTTTTTTACTGTCTGCCATCTATGGACAGCTTTAATTCAGATGTTAAGTCACCAGTATTAACTTGAAACCTAATCAGTGGGGAGCACAAAAGTTCTGACTATAACAGATGATAGCAGGCATCTTGTGGTAAATAGTGTTACCATGATGGGTGGTTTGCCTAAATCAATCTTTATGACATGGTATGGGAATGTCATAAATCTGTGGGCCCTTTATCAAGATCTCTAGTTGACCTGGGCTTCCATAGAAACCAACGCCAATTTTTTTAGGCATGAGCACAAACGCTTGCTGATTGTAATTGCGTATGCTTGTACCATGATCTTTCATTAGCTCATTTAATCAGAATAAATCAACAGCTTGCATTAGTCAATCTGGTAAGTACGTGTCAATGTACAAAACCCAGCTTACTGTTGCCTCCTGCTTCACCATTAATCGCCCATCCTACGGAGAAAATAAAAAGAGCCTTGTGATCATTTGCAAACCCTCTGGTGTCCTGGATATGTTAGAAAATGCTATAAATCAGTGGCATGAACAGTAAAGATTGTACAGAAGACTGGAAATTCTAAAGGTTAAATTTAGTTATATGTGAACAGTCTGATTGTAAAAATGTTTGTATGACCTTCTTTAGATTTATCAACAACTATGTAATACAAAGTAACTGCCTGAATGAATATAAAACCAATTGAACTGCATATTTTTTTGTAACTTTAACCACTTCCCATCCAGGCCAATTCTGACATTTCTCTCCTACATGTAAAATTCATATTTTTTTTGCTAGAAAATTACATAGAAACCCCAAACATTATATATGTTTTTCTAGCAAAGACCCTAGAGAATACAATGGCGGTCGTTGTTAAAAAAAAAAAAAACATTAAAGTTAGCCCAATTATTTTCCATAATGAAGTTACGCCAAGTAAATAGATACCTAACATGTCACGCTTCAAAATTGCACACGCTCATGGAATGGCGCCAAACTCCAGTACTTAACTTTACTGGTTACATGCTTTAAGTTACAGAGGTGGTCTAGGGCTAGAATTATTGCTCTCTCTCTAACATTCGCTGCGATACCTCACATGTGGGGTTTGAACACCGTTTTCATATGTGGGCGGGACTTACGTATGCGTTTGCTTCTGTGTGTGAGCACACGGGGATGGGGGGGCGCTTAAAAATTTTTTATTGTTAATTTTACTTTTCTTTTTTTATTTTGACACTTGGAATGTAAACATCTCTTGTAATAGGAATATGGCATGATCGGTCCTCTTTACAATGAGATATGGGGTCAATAAGACCCCACATTTCACCTCTAGGCTGGAAAGCCTGAATTAAAATAAATAAATAAATGATCTCGGCTTCCCAGCCAAGGCGACACCATTTGTTTGAATGCAGAGGCCGGGCGTGATGTCATAACATCGCGCCTGGCCGACAAACGATCATAGAGACTCCGGGGACCATCTGGTCCGCCAGAAATCTCTATGATCACCATCCGGGGCCGGTGGATCCTGTCTCTGACTCACAGATGGAATCGGTGCATTGGTAGAAGCCCTGGAGGGTGGCGGGAGGGGGGTCCCCCCGCGCCGCCCGTAAGAATGATCAAGTGGCGGAACGGCCTCTATGATCATTCTTATGGTGTAGGGAATCACCGGCTGAAAAAGCTGATATCTGAATATACCCCCACAAAGTCAAGGACGTCATATGACGTACCTTGGGCGGGAAGAGGTTTAAAGAAGATTGTAGTTATATTGTAAAGAGCATGGCCAGCTGTAGGCCTCTTTCACACTTGTGGACCGTTCATTTCATCAGGTCAAGTCACATTTTTTCAAAGAAAAAAGGATGAAGTTTATATCAGATAATAACCTTTGTTCTTCAGGTAAATCATACACAGAAGTTGTAAGATAATTACCTAGAAGAAAAATGTATAGAACGTCAATTTTCTGCAATTTAGTGTGCCACATCCAGTATTTGAGAACAAGAGAAAACCCCCAATGGTGGACTTTAAAGGCACGTACAATGAGTAAAAATATAGAATATAAAGAAGTTTTATTAATTATAAATGCCATAAAAACACATAGAACAGAGAAATGTGATAAACAGCATGGTTATCGATCTATAAACAGTACAGTAGTCTATAATGCTTTAAACCTTACGCGTTTCGGAGCGCCCGTGTCTTCTTCCTCAGGGGTGAGCAACAAGCATTTCCATTCAAGAAACAAATAACAAATATTAGAACATGAGAACAATTATATATATCCACATATAGTGTGCGAGTTTCTTTATATTGAGTGTTGAACAGACATTCCATGATGTTTATAATTAAGAACAGCAGAACAAGACAGGCATGTCGAATGGTTTCTTAACCTCAAAAGCTCCCAAAGTAGTTGGTATCTACGCCAAAACACTTTAGGATGTTATATTTCGGGTGATAAAGGGCCCACAATCCCCCTGACCCCACCAATTGGGCATGAGAAAGACCAGAGGAAACACTGGGACAAAGCAATTGGTCCTGTAAATCATAAAAAAAAGGGGAGTATGTATTTATTTTTTAGAAAAAATAAATTGTCAATTTAGTTAATATCCAGAATATGTTAATTAATTTGATTTTATATATTGATTTAATGATAGTAGCTTGCATACAGTGGGGATCGAAAGTTTGGGCACCCCAGGTAAAAATGTGTATTAATGTGCATAACGAAGCCAAGGAAAGATGGAAAAATCTCCAAACTTTTGCAGACGCCATTTTTTTGTTTTCTGTAATTTTGAAAGTGTAAATGATGGAAATAAAATCTAACTTTTTTTGACATATTATAAGAATGTCTAATCTGTAATTTGATGCCATTTGGAGATTTTTCCATCTTTCCTTGGCTTCGTTATGCACATTAATACACATTTTTACCTGGGGTGCCCAAACTTTCGATCCCCACTGTATATACCTGAAGATGGTAATTGAAGTGAGATACACAGCGTGATGTGAGTTTTGATAGATGGTAACTAATAGTAGCTATAATGAAAGATATATAGATTTATTAAATCCAGATATCTAGATATAACTTCCAACAATGTAAAAAGATGATTTTGTATGGGACATAATTACTGGTGTTTAATAACAAAGAGTAACTCAGTATTCTAATTTATTTTTACAATTTTTTTTTAATTCTTAAAAAAATTTGTATTTTTATACAGAGTAATTATTATGCTGAATGACAATCAGCAACTAATATAAACTTTTATATGTAGAAACATTTTTAAACAGATTTGCAATTATTGAGCTGAATAGCAATCAGCAACTGATAGAGACTTTTATGTGTGAACACATTTTTAAAACAGGTTTGTAAATACAAGTATAGTCAATATAGAAGGGTCTATGTGGTGCTGGATAAATGTAACAAGCTGCATTACCTTTAGAGCGCAACAAGCATGATCTGACAGTCTGTCCCGGCATCCGACAGTCAAATGCTGTGGATGCCGGGCAGACATTGATAGTGTTTTTAAATACCCCTCCCTCTCCAATCAGCCGGTGCAATAAATTGCAACAGCTGCTGGAAAGGGAGGAGATAATGACCGGCCGCATAATTGTCCCCCGAGCAAGGTGCGCGCGGCTCTGTCCCCAACGTGCATGCACGAAGGCACGCACGTCGGAACTGGGCCACGTCCAGCACACCCGCCGACAAGCTTCCCCAGTGGACTGCGCATGTCCACTGGGGTTGCAAGATGGAGGGCAGTCATAGATGGAAATGACTGTACCCTCCTAATGCGCCGCCGCGGGTTGCATAGCCTGGGCGGCTTTGTGTGCTGGGCGATCCTCGGATCTGCCCAAGCAAGCGGGAAAAATTTAAAGTGGGCCCGGAGATCTTATGTTAAATCATAATTATACCAAATATAAGGTGACCATAGTTTTAGGCTGTAACCTTAAAAACCTTGTGAGTAATTTAAAGGGACCTTTGGAGGCAAAAAACAAACGTTACAGAAATAGTGTATACCTTAATCAAATTGTTGATAACAATATCAGGCTTTTTATGGAGTGACAGATAGATGACATAGAGCCTCAAAGTCCACAGATATCATTTATAAAAGATGAAATAACACAAAATTAGCACCGTGGACTATAACACCCCTAAATGAATAATTGTAAACTGCCATGACATAAACATGATATACAGTTCCATCATATCCATAAGCATAATAATCACATATCAGCAATTGCAAAAACAAAAAACAAAAACATTGAGAAGGAAGATTCAGGTTCAAAACACATAACGAGAGGTATTTACTAGAAGCATAGATATAAAAAAACAATCACAGAATAGTCTTGTATGTTGTTTACAAATGCAAAATACAGCATGACTTCCTATTGAATGACCATAGGGGGCACATACACGGGATTATATAAGTATTTATATTGTATCCAGGTAAACATTGCTGTTGCACTGTGATACAAATTGGTATGGCAAACTTGTATGGCAAACCCTATTTGGACACTCATTTTTCCTTTCCACCCGAAGAGAACCCCTTCAGAAAAGGTTTGAACCAAACAGTTTTGTTCAAACCTGGCGGCTGTGTAGCCTTTAGTCTGTGGATCCATCGAGATTCCAGTTGGAGGAGGGCCTTATTCCAGTCCTCCCCCCGGGATCAGGATGTATACGATCTAATATCAAGAATTATTTTTTTGGGGAATTTTCCATTGTGTACTGTACTAGTGTGTCGCCCGAGAGGGAGATCAGGGCCGCATGTCTGCATACTGACAATATGTTTATACGCCCTTTTCCAAAATTCCAATTTCCTTTTTCCAATATAAAAACAGGTACACACAATAGCAAATAAATAACCTCAAAGGTCCGGCAATTGGCGAAGTGCTTAGGATAGAAAATCTGTCCGTTAGGCAAGATGGGATTTCTTCGCAATAATGAAATTCCCCACAAATAAAAGTTCCTTTATACTTGCAATGAATTTTGTTTGTTTCCCCTGGAAATTCACTACTAACCACCCTATCTCTAATGGATGTCGCTCGTTTAAAGGTGAAGAGAGGTTTGGCAGGGACAAATTGTCCTAATACTGGATCAAGTGAGAGAAGATGCCAGTATTTACCGGTATCTACAATCATTTTGATATTTCCTTGTTGGTTGCTGTATTTAGTGATAATTCTGATGGCATTGGCATCTCTTTTAGGCTTTTTTGAATATAGCAATTTTTCTCTTGTTTGTGAGGACGCCTGTTTGAACGAACGTTTAAAAGAGGCACGAGAGTATCCTCGTACCAGTAATCTATCACAAAGTTTGTTTGCTTCCACCTTATAAACATTGTCTTCTGTACAATTACGCCTTACCCTCGAGTATTGGCTGTAAGGAATCAAATCCATAAGAAGCTTAGGGTGGAAGCTGGTGGCATGCAAAATAGCATTACCAGCGGTGGGTTTCCTATAAAGTTTACTCAGGATGGAGCCTCTCTCTCCTCTATAAATCTCAACATCTAAGAATGTGACACATTGTTTGTCAAAGGACATGGTAAATCCTAAATTGAAATCATTTTTGTTCATTCTCAAAAGATTGTTGTAAAAAAACAGGAAGATAATTGCCTATGTATCTCTGGAAATGACACTGGTGTGGTGCCAGGAGTGGTTTCAGGTTCCTGCTAGTCTAAAGCCTGGTACACACGATCAGATTATTGTACAAATTTTTCCGTCCCGTTTTTGTATGATGCTAGTCTCATATTGAAAGTGAAGAGGTTACTCAACATAGGAAAATTCTCGTACAACAGAATTCAACTTCAGAAGTGATGTAATGTGTTGAATAGTTTTGTATATGTTCTTTTGTTTGTGAGCATGCGTAGTCTTGCTCTTACGATTTTTTTCAGACGAAAACTGTACTAATTACTGTAAACTAAAATTGGAAGTTGTGTTCACATACAACAACAATTTTATAGCCTGCACATCCAGCTTTTGTCATCCAAAAATTTGGAAACGGCTGTCGAAAGCACCATAATAACGATCAAAAAATGATCGTTCATCGGACTAAATTTTACTTCCGGTTTTCTGATCGTGTGTACGGGCCTTAACTTTCCTTTAATTGTTTAAAATGGCTGATGGCTTCATTCTAAAGGGAGGTTTAGTAAAGAGGAACTTCACTCTTTTAATCAACACTGTCTATTTTTAATCCGTATGCTGCTAGTTTTAGTAAATAGATAGGAAAGTATATCATAATTACTTGTTTTAAACTTTTATTTATACATTTCTTCAATTACTTCCTGGTTTCCAAGCCTAGGCAAATGATGTCATACATCCCAGGAGTATTCAGGAGGGGTTTTCTTAACTAAGCACACCCTTTTGCTTGCATGCCTGAGCTAAGGGCAGATGGATTCCAGGAAATAAATGCAACATGAATCATCTGCCCTTACTCAAGATGGCCATGGTCAGAAATGCTTAGGGTGTTTTTCAAATGGATTTCTTAGCAAAATAATGTATGGAGACATGGATGGATGGGCGAGTTTGCTTTAAATAATAAAAATGAATAGCGTTTTGGTTTGAGGTGCTCAGATGCAGTATAGTTACACTTTAACTGATGCATAGAAGGATTCAAATGTGGTGATAAAACCTATACAGTAAAACCTTGGATTGTGAGCATAATTCGTTCCAGAAAACATGCTTGTAATTCAAAGCGAATTTCCTCATAAGAAATCATGGAAACTGAAATGATTCATTCCACAACCATTTATTCATAGGTCCTTCAGTTTATAGTCCATATAAAAAAGATTCTAGCAATGTGACCACGTTGTGAAACCATAAAATGTCCATCCACAAATGGAAACCTCCACAAAGGGGATTAGAAGCAAAATTCAGCAGGAGCTACAGAGTATAAAAGAGAAGAGAGGCTCCTCTAAGTGTAGCAATATGTTTCTAAATGTTGTACCTTCATTAAATCTAATCCTATTGCTACACTTAGAGGCGCCTCTCTTCTCTTTACTACTCAGTTGTGACGTGACGCTACTTGTATATCAAGACATCACTTGTACATCAGGTCAAAATTTATTAAAAAAGGTTGCTTGTCTTGCAACACGCTCTCAAACCAAGTTACTCTCAAACCAAGGTTTTACTGTATTCCCCTTTGGTATTTAATCCTACCCTTTGTAATGAAACATGTACAGTATGTGTTCCTCTATGCTAACCCTTCTTTTGTACCTCATTTTGCTAGATTCATCCAATTTATTACATAACTAAATTTTCCAAATGGTATTAGCTAACTGTGAGTCTGTTTTCTTTCTTACCAGTGTTCCACTAGAAGGAAAGGAAAGTGTTTGCAAAGCAGAGGTCGTTCCTATATTAGTACAGCTCCTGGGAGATGATGATGCTGAGGTCAGAGCCAATGCTTCTGGGGCTTTGATGTTCACTACCATTACTACTCAAGGTAAGGCATCTGGCCTATAGTGGTATGATAACTCTGGACATGTTTCCCAGCATGCTCTTATTGGTACTTTTTTTCTGTAGGGAAATATGCTGCTCTTCATTCTGGAGCCATTCCGAAATTGCTAGCTCTTGTGAAAGATAACCACAGCAAGGTGCGACTAAACTGCATCAAGGCATTAACCACCCTGTCTGAAACACCTGAAGGGCGCAAAGTTCTCCTGCCGGATGTGAATCTAATCCAGGAATGTATGAGCGACTCCAGTGAAGCAGTGAGCAGAGCAGCTGCTATAGCAGTACAAGTCATACAGTGGAAACCCTGAGCCAAGCACTATGTCCAATTCACTGGCCTTAATTGTGATGTCCATAAGAAACACTGGATCCATCGGTGTAAATTTGTTAAGAAATTGTCAAATTGTTGCCTACGCTATACAAAGGTTTAAAAAAAAGTTTTGATTGAAGTTCTACTTTCTTTTTTTTTTTTTACTTTATATCTTTATTTTCTTTTCAAGTTTACAAAACAAACATAGTTCACATACATTTTACAATATTAGTAAAAAATAGAAAAATAAAGGGAGCAGCTATACTCCCCTTTCATAGAGAACTCTATTTATTTATATTGTTCTTCCCTTTAATCGCAGCTACTCCACTAATCTCTCATACCACACTTCCATACTTCCCAATCCTCCCTCACGCACCACTTCATTTATCACTCGGCAAGATACTTATCCTTAAAGCGGGATTCCACCCTAAAGTGGAACTCCCGCTTTTCAGAACCCTCCCCCCCTCCGGTGTCACATTTGGCACCTTTCAGGGGGGAGGGGGATGCAGATACCTGTCTAAGACTTTTAAAATGACTCAGACTTCAGTTTATGTATTATGGAATGGTCCCAGATTGCATTCCTGAGCATTAAAGCCTATGTACTTCTTCAAGACCCATATTTAGGGTGTAACAAAGTGCCAAGAGGAATACAGTAATGCATAGGCATGTTCTGCCTTTATCTTCCTCAGCAAACCCACCCTAAAAAAAGACATGCCAAGCCTTTGCCAGTTGACATAAGTGTAAAAATAATAGGTTTATTTAAGAATAAATCTTTATGTATGTTAGTATCACATATGGTTAGTGTGCTACCGTTTACATAATGTGAATCTGTTTACGTTGACCACTATGTACTCTACTTTTTTTCTTGGCTTGTTTTTACTGTCAGTTCATGATAAGCTCATATTATATAACCTGCTGTGACTCATGTTTCACTATAGTTTTCCTAGTAATTTGGGCAGGTGATTATAAGGGAATAAAGTGCATCAAAGGCATTCTTATCACATAAATGATTCTTGTATCTTGTAGGGTAGTTTTTACTATGCACAAGGAGATCAATGTATTTTCGAAATATTTTTTATTTTTTTTAACAAACAAGGTTGGTCTTTATCGAGAAATTACAGTACGATACAATCCATATGACGAAAGTAAAGAAGGACAAAGCAGAGTACATAATCAGGTAGTCACAGACAAAATATATAGGTAGGCACTTTGTTGTCAGAGAAGAACGTTATGAGAGAATGGACCCAATCAATGTTAACAGCCACCTGGGGAAGAGAGGGGAGGTAGGAAGGGATGGGGGGTTGGGGGGAGGGGCACCAGGGGGAATGGCCGGGAGGAAGGGGGAGGGGGCAGCGGCATAACATCCTGTAGCGAAGCAGAGGACAGGAATAGACAGCCAAGATAAACAAAATATTAAGTTGGTTCGGGCCATGGGCGCGAAATCCAGTCAAATTTGCGAGGGTATCCCCTATTAGTGTATGTCAACCTATACATAGGTAGTACAGAGTTAATAGATGATACCCATGATCCCACTGTGGGGGGAGGGAGAGGTCAATTTAAACAAGATTTATTTTTTAGTATAATATAATAAAAAGGATATCAGTAGTTTGGTGTATCGAGGCCGTTGGTCGTTGTCCTGAATGCCTAGAAAGGCTAATTCGGCCAACATAGGGATGGACAGTTGCAAGAGGGTGTTAATATACTCTAGAATCTTATGCCAGTATTGTACCACCTTAGGGCAGGTCCAGAACGTGAAAAAGGTGCTATCTTTAGATTGGCACCACGGACAGTTCGGCGAGTGCTGTGGATAAATCTTATGCAGTCTCTGAGGCGTGTAATAAATCCTATGTAAGAACTTGGTCTGCAATAGTTTGTCCCTAGAGGAGATCATCAGTCTTGAGCTATATTCAAAACATTCCTCCCTGGTCTCCCTATCCAGGGTCGGGATATCTGCCTGCCATTGCAGCGACAGCGCCTCCATTTTTGGCGAGTCCGCCCTAAGTAGCATCAAGTATAGCGAAGAAATTATTTTTTTCTAAGGTTTCCTATGCTAGTAGCTCCTCTATAGCATCCACCTTCACCTTAAGAATAGGAACAGTGGGAAACTATGCCCTTGCTGCATGGCGCAATTGAAGGTACCAGAACCCCATCCATCTAGGGTGTCTGAATTTAAGTGTGAGGTCTCAAAGTGATAGCAGAGTACCTGCAGTCATCACATGTTTAAGCAGTTTGATCCCAAAACCGTACCAAAGTTGCTGATCCGGTATTGTCCTAAAATGAGGCAGGGAAGGATTCCCCCACAATGGGTTTTAGGAAGACCACTGATTGGGATGTAAGAACCTTCTTCTAGCTGCCCCCCCCCCCCCCCACACACGCGTAATGTCACTGTAGTAGGGTCAGGCAGAGTGGGGTAAGCTCTGAGTCCCCTATACACCAAATTACCAAGTTCTTTGAGAGACCCCAAAATGGCCACCTCCAAGCAAATAGCCGCATTCATAGTTTCATAGTTAGTAAGGTTGAATAAAGACATCAGTTCATCCAATTCAACCTGAGTGAGTGTCTACAATTGTCCCTATCCCTGTACATTGCACACTCATATCAGTCCCTACCCTCAAGGAGCCCACAATCCAAGGTCCCCATTCATATACTAGGGCCAATCTTTCTTTTTTTTTGTACAGAAGCCAATTAACCTACCTGCATGTCTTTGGATTGTGGGAGGAAACCGGAGTACCCGGAGGAAACCCACGCAGGCACAGGGAGAACATGCAAACTGACTTTTGTACCCCCGTTACTATGGGAAGTCGCCAAGTTAAGAAATAAGCAGTGAATGTTTATGTCAGTTCCCTTGCCGGGCATGAACCCTGTCTGGTCCACATGAATAAGTTCTTCCATTACCTTGGCAAGGCGAAGGGCCAATATCTTGGCCAACAATTGGCATCAGCGTTAACTGACCCAGAAGGGATGTAAGCCTAGGAGCCAGTAGTTCTTGGTAAGTAGAATAGAATTCAATTGGAATTCCATCCGGTCCGGGAGCTTTACCCAACTGCATACAGCCTCCTGTACTTCCTAAAGAGAGATATCCTTGTCTAACTCATGCTGTCTATCCAGGATTTTCTAAATATCTTAAGTAGGGTGACGATAGTGAAGCCTAATGAAGGCTTTAAAATGGAAAAAAAACAAAACAAAAAATAGATGAATGCAATGCTGTACCTTCCATGTCCAAGACGAGGACATACATTTTCAAAATGGCAGCTAAACGCTGTATGCATCTTGGGCACACAGGCTGGGGACACAGGCTGCACAGATGCAGCCTGAAGAGAACAGAATAAGAAAGAAAACCAGCATAGCCTTATGTACAGTGCCTTGAAAAAGTATTCATACCCCTTAAAATTTTCCACATTTGGTCATGTTACAACCAAAAGTGTAAATGTATTTTATTGGGATTTTATGTGATAGACCAACACAAAGTGGCATGTAATTGTGAAGTGGAAGAAAAATGATAAATGGTTTTCAATTTTTATTCAAATAAATATATAAAAAGTGTTGTGTGCATTTGTATTCAGACCCCTTTATTCTGATACCTCTAAATAAAATCTAATGGAACCAATTGTCTTCAGAACTCACCTAATTAGTAAATAGAGTCCACCTGTGTGTAATTTAATATCAGTATAAATACAGCTGTTCTGTGAAGCCCTCAGTGGTTTGTTAGAGAACCTTAGTGAACAAAAAGCATCATAAAGGCCAAGGAACATACCATACAGGCCAGGGATAAAGTTGTGGAGAAGTTTAACCACTTCAGCCCCGGACCAAATGGCAGCCAAAGGACCAGGCCCCTTTTTGCGATTCGGCACTGCGTCGTTTTAACTGACAATTGCGCGGTCGTGCGACGTGGCTCCCAAACAAAATTGGCGTCCTTTTTTCCCCACAAATAGAGCTTTCTTTTGGTGGTATTTGATCGCCCCTGCGGTTTTTATTTTTTGCGCTATAAACAAAAATAGAGCGACAATTTTGAAAACAATGCAATATTTTTTGCTTTTTGCTATAATAAATATCCCCAAAAAATATATAAAAATATTTTTTTTTTCCTCAGTTTAGGCCGATACATATTCTTCTACATATTTTTGGTAAAAAAAATTGCAATTAGCGATTATTGATTGGTTTGCGCAAAAGTTATAGCGTTTACAAAATAGGGGATAGTTTTATAGCATTTTTATTAATATTTTTTTTTTTACTTGTAATAGTGGCGATCAGCGATTTTTATTGTGACGGCGACATTATGGCGGACACATCGGACATTTTTGACACATTTTTGGGACCATTGTCATTTATACAGCAATCAATGCTATTTAAATGCATTGATTCCTGTATAAATGACAGTTGTAGTGAAAGAGTTAACCACTAGGGGGAGGGAGGGGTTATGGGCTGTGACGTGTGTTGTGTTTTTTACATTAGGGGGCGGGGCTGACATCTGACGTCATTGATCGGCTTTCCCGAAGACCGGGAACAGCCAATCAATGACAGGCAGAGTAGGAAGTGTGGGGAGAGGTTTGTTTACACATACCTCTCCCCGTTCTTCAGCTCCGTGACCCGATCGCGGGACACCAGTGGCGATCGGGTCCACTGGTCCCGCGGCCGTGGTCACGGAGCTCTCGACCGGGTCGCGAGCGCGCCGTGGCGGCGCGCACGCGACCCACGGGCAGGCATTTAAAGGATCACGTACAGGTACGTGATTTTGCCTGCCCGTGCCATTCTGCTGACGTATATATGCAGTGGGCGGTCGGGAAGCGGTTAAAGCAGTGTTAGGTTATAAAAAAATATCCCAAGCTTTGAACATCTCACGGAGCACTGTTCAATCCATCATCTGAAAATGGAAAGAGTATGGCACAACTGCAAACCTACCAAGACATGGTTGTCCACCTAAACTGACAGGCCGGGCAAGGGGAGCATTAACCACTTTCAGACCAGACCATTTTGCTGGCTTAAGACTGGAACACTTTTTGCGATTCGGCACTGCGTCAATTTAACTGACAATTGCGTGGTCTTGCGACGTGGCTCCCAAACAAAATTGACGTCCTTTTTTTCCCACAAATAGAGCTTTCTTTTGGTGGTATTTAGTCACCCCTGCAGTTTTTATTTTTTGCGCTATAAACAAAAAAAGAGCGACAATTTTGAAAAAAACACATTATTTTTTACTTTTTGCTATAATAAATATCCCCCAAAAATATATAAAAAAAACATTTTTTTTCCTCAGTTTAGGCCGATACGTATTCTTCTACATATTTTTGGTAAAAAAAAAATCGCAATAAGCGGTTATTGATTGGTTTGTGTAAAAGTTATAGCGTTTACAAAATAAGGGATAGTTTTATAGCATTTTTATTAATCATTTTTTTTTACTAGTAATGGCGGCGATCAGCAGTTTTTATTGTGACTGCGACATTCAGCATTCAACTTCAAACCCTATCTTGAGGGTTTTGAATCAGGGGTGTGTGAACTTGACCTTTAATCTCCTTCCAAATCAAGACAGGCCCCCGTAAGTACATTTTACCTTGGGACCTCTCTTCATTTGCTCTAATTACCTACATGTATAATAAAGATCTTATTTGCATCTGTCTAATACTTTTGAATATATGCCCATATTATACATTGGTTTACTGCAATGTTTGTACTGCTTTATAGCCATTCTAATTGACTGATGCAAACTCATTTTTGTCTACTTTTTTATATTTGAATATTGCTGTTTTTTGCTACTCTAATGCATTGCCTGCTTCTATCCACTAGGGGGCCTCTCATTCACTTCTATGGTACTGTTACTCATTTGCTGACTCCTCAATGCCGTTCATTTTGAACCCATTAAGTGCTAACAATTCTGCCACACTTTTATATACTCCTCTACGCCCCATGCGGCTTTTTTCTGCTTTCATTTGATACACAGGCTGCCCGGCGCGGGTAAGACCATGTGCGCATGCGCGGACCTTCCACGGCGCATGCGCAGCATATACCCATTGAGGCGCACAACTCCAACACACGCGCCCCTCTGTTTGCGCTCCAGCAAGCGGGGTGGGACTAGTCTGCCCGCGCCGGTGACGCTCCGACGCCGCACGAGGCCACGCCCCCATGGACGAGGCGACGCGCGGCGCCGCCGCTTCTGAGATCTCACCAATAGGGGAAACACATTGTGACCTCTGAGCCACCATCCCCTCACCTGGCCCTAATCACACTACAGCCCAGCGCATCCACTCCACATCATGGCCCGCACAGCTGATACCAATCTCTACACACATATAAGCCGGGTCAATGGCGGGATTAGTTACCATACCTCCCTGCCGGCGCTCCGCTGTACAGCATTACAAGATCCTTATCCATCAGGTAACACTACTCCTTTACCTCATATAGCTTACTCTGCAAAAAGTAGACTTCCTTACTTCCTAGAGGTACTAACACTACCCTACCTACTCTTTTTTATCTCCCAGCCATATACCTACACTTGGCCCAGGCCAACAGAGCCATTGCAACTTTCCTGTGCATGGCTTGGAGATCTTGCAGCCTTTCAAATGTCCAGCAGCCGTTTGCTTTTAACAGCACAAGATTGTTTTCACATTTTGTGAATACTTTGAGACCATATCTCTGTATCTTAAGATTACCAGGCTACTTACAGCCGTTATCTTCAACTATTTGCAAGTGAGTACCATTACCATAGAGTGATTCAACCACAGGTTTTACACTTACCCACATAATATGTTGTATACTAATGTACTCAATCTGTCCTATACAGTACTATTGAGCCAACACAGGAACTGTCATTGCCTTGAAAAAGGACGTCCGTCCGAAACATGTCGGCATTTTCCTGAACAGACCTTGATATTATCGCAAGTTATTGTGCAATTTTTGCATTTTTTTTGTACATGTTTATGGTCACATATTATTCCATGTATGTATACTGCCTTGTAAAATCGCATGCCTATTTACTTACTTATTGATTTATTCCTGGGCGTGTCGCCCTAAATAAAATTTTTTTTTGTTTACATGCATATACTCTCTATGTCTATCTGTATAAGCTTCTCTCTGGGGTACAGGCCGTGTTAATGCACACTAGGCCTCACAAATTTGCAATGATTCCTGTATAAATGACAGTTGTAGTGAAAGAGTTAACCACTAGGGGGAGGGGAGGGGTTATGGGCTGTGACGTGTGTTGTGTTTTTTACATTAGGGGGCGGGGCTGACATCTGACGTCATTGATCGGCTTTCCCGAAGACCGGGAACAGCCAATCAATGACAGGCAGAGTAGGAAGTGTGGGGAGAGGTTTGTTTACACATACCTCTCCCCGTTCTTCAGCTCCGTGACCCGATCGCGGGACACCAGTGGCGATCGGGTCCACTGGTCCCGCGGCCGTGGTCACGGAGCTCTCGACCGGGTCGCGAGCGCGCCGTGGCGGCGCGCACGCGACCCACGGGCAGGCATTTAAAGGATCACGTACAGGTACGTGATTTTGCCTGCCCGTGCCATTCTGCTGACGTATATATGCAGTGGGCGGTCGGGAAGCGGTTAAAGCAGTGTTAGGTTATAAAAAAATATCCCAAGCTTTGAACATCTCACGGAGCACTGTTCAATCCATCATCTGAAAATGGAAAGAGTATGGCACAACTGCAAACCTACCAAGACATGGTTGTCCACCTAAACTGACAGGCCGGGCAAGGGGAGCATTAACCACTTTCAGACCAGACCATTTTGCTGGCTTAAGACTGGAACACTTTTTGCGATTCGGCACTGCGTCAATTTAACTGACAATTGCGTGGTCTTGCGACGTGGCTCCCAAACAAAATTGACGTCCTTTTTTTCCCACAAATAGAGCTTTCTTTTGGTGGTATTTAGTCACCCCTGCAGTTTTTATTTTTTGCGCTATAAACAAAAAAAGAGCGACAATTTTGAAAAAAACACATTATTTTTTACTTTTTGCTATAATAAATATCCCCCAAAAAATATAAAAAAAAAAACATTTTTTTTTTTCCTCAGTTTAGGCCGATACGTATTCTTCTACATATTTTTGGTAAAAAAAAAAAATCGCAATAAGCGGTTATTGATTGGTTTGTGTAAAAGTTATAGCGTTTACAAAATAAGGGATAGTTTTATAGCATTTTTATTAATCATTTTTTTTTACTAGTAATGGCGGCGATCAGCAGTTTTTATTGTGACTGCGACATTCAGCATTCAACTTCAAACCCTATCTTGAGGGTTTTGAATCAGGGGTGTGTGAACTTGACCTTTAATCTCCTTCCAAATCAAGACAGGCCCCCGTAAGTACATTTTACCTTGGGACCTCTCTTCATTTGCTCTAATTACCTACATGTATAATAAAGATCTTATTTGCATCTGTCTAATACTTTTGAATATATGCCCATATTATACATTGGTTTACTGCAATGTTTGTACTGCTTTATAGCCATTCTAATTGACTGATGCAAACTCATTTTTGTCTACTTTTTTATATTTGAATATTGCTGTTTTTTGCTACTCTAATGCATTGCCTGCTTCTATCCACTAGGGGGCCTCTCATTCACTTCTATGGTACTGTTACTCATTTGCTGACTCCTCAATGCCGTTCATTTTGAACCCATTAAGTGCTAACAATTCTGCCACACTTTTATATACTCCTCTACGCCCCATGCGGCTTTTTTCTGCTTTCATTTGATACACAGGCTGCCCGGCGCGGGTAAGACCATGTGCGCATGCGCGGACCTTCCACGGCGCATGCGCAGCATATACCCATTGAGGCGCACAACTCCAACACACGCGCCCCTCTGTTTGCGCTCCAGCAAGCGGGGTGGGACTAGTCTGCCCGCGCCGGTGACGCTCCGACGCCGCACGAGGCCACGCCCCCATGGACGAGGCGACGCGCGGCGCCGCCGCTTCTGAGATCTCACCAATAGGGGAAACACATTGTGACCTCTGAGCCACCATCCCCTCACCTGGCCCTAATCACACTACAGCCCAGCGCATCCACTCCACATCATGGCCCGCACAGCTGATACCAATCTCTACACACATATAAGCCGGGTCAATGGCGGGATTAGTTACCATACCTCCCTGCCGGCGCTCCGCTGTACAGCATTACAAGATCCTTATCCATCAGGTAACACTACTTCTTTACCTCATATAGCTTACTCTGCAAAAAGTAGACTTCCTTACTTCCTAGAGGTACTAACACTACCCTACCTACTCTTTTTTTATCTCCCAGCCATATACCTACACTTGGCCCAGGCCAACAGAGCCATTGCAACTTTCCTGTGCATGGCTTGGAGATCTTGCAGCCTTTCAAATGTCCAGCAGCCGTTTGCTTTTAACAGCACAAGATTGTTTTCACATTTTGTGAATACTTTGAGACCATATCTCTGTATCTTAAGATTACCAGGCTACTTACAGCCGTTATCTTCAACTATTTGCAAGTGAGTACCATTACCATAGAGTGATTCAACCACAGGTTTTACACTTACCCACATAATATGTTGTATACTAATGTACTCAATCTGTCCTATACAGTACTATTGAGCCAACACAGGAACTGTCATTGCCTTGAAAAAGGACGTCCGTCCGAAACATGTCGGCATTTTCCTGAACAGACCTTGATATTATCGCAAGTTATTGTGCAATTTTTGCATTTTTTTTGTACATGTTTATGGTCACATATTATTCCATGTATGTATACTGCCTTGTAAAATCGCATGCCTATTTACTTACTTATTGATTTATTCCTGGGCGTGTCGCCCTAAATAAAATTATTTTTTGTTTACATGCATATACTCTCTATGTCTATCTGTATAAGCTTCTCTCTGGGGTACAGGCCGTGTTAATGCACACTAGGCCTCACAAATTTGCAATGATTCCTGTATAAATGACAGTTGTAGTGAAAGAGTTAACCACTAGGGGGAGGGGAGGGGTTATGGGCTGTGACGTGTGTTGTGTTTTTTACATTAGGGGGCGGGGCTGACATCTGACGTCATTGATCGGCTTTCCCGAAGACCGGGAACAGCCAATCAATGACAGGCAGAGTAGGAAGTGTGGGGAGAGGTTTGTTTACACATACCTCTCCCCGTTCTTCAGCTCTGTGACCCGATCGCGGGACACCAGTGGCGATCGGGTCCACTGGTCCCGCGGCCGTGGTCACGGAGCTCTCGACCGGGTCGCGAGCGCGCCGTGGCGGCGCGCACGCGACCCACGGGCAGGCATTTAAAGGATCACGTACAGGTACGTGATTTTGCCTGCCCGTGCCATTCTGCTGACGTATATATGCAGTGGGCGGTCGGGAAGCGGTTAAAGCAGTGTTAGGTTATAAAAAAATATCCCAAGCTTTGAACATCTCACGGAGCACTGTTCAATCCATCATCTGAAAATGGAAAGAGTATGGCACAACTGCAAACCTACCAAGACATGGTTGTCCACCTAAACTGACAGGCCGGGCAAGGGGAGCATTAACCACTTTCAGACCAGACCATTTTGCTGGCTTAAGACTGGAACACTTTTTGCGATTCGGCACTGCGTCAATTTAACTGACAATTGCGTGGTCTTGCGACGTGGCTCCCAAACAAAATTGACGTCCTTTTTTTCCCACAAATAGAGCTTTCTTTTGGTGGTATTTAGTCACCCCTGCAGTTTTTATTTTTTGCGCTATAAACAAAAAAAGAGCGACAATTTTGAAAAAAACACATTATTTTTTACTTTTTGCTATAATAAATATCCCCCAAAAATATATAAAAAAAAAAACATTTTTTTTCCTCAGTTTAGGCCGATACGTATTCTTCTACATATTTTTGGTAAAAAAAAAATCGCAATAAGCGGTTATTGATTGGTTTGTGTAAAAGTTATAGCGTTTACAAAATAAGGGATAGTTTTATAGCATTTTTATTAATCATTTTTTTTTACTAGTAATGGCGGCGATCAGCAGTTTTTATTGTGACTGCGACATTATGGTGGACACATCAGACATTTTTGACACATTTTTGGGACCATTGTCATTTATACAGCAATCAGTGCTATACAAATGGACTGATTTCTGTGTAAATGACACTGGCAGTGAAGGGGTTACCCAAGGGTGGCAGTGTAGGGGTTAAGTGTGTCCTAGGGGCGTGTTGCTAACTGTGGGGGGCGTAGCTGTGTGTGACAGTCACTGATCTCTGCTCCAATCACAGGGTGTCACTTGTTGCTAGGCGGGGAGATGCTGTTTACTTCCCCATCTCCCCGCTCGTCCTCCCCGTGAGACTATCGCGGGTATCCCCGCGGCGATCGAGTCCGTGGGACCCACGACTGGACTCACGGGGGTCCCGACTGGCGCGCACGCGATGGCACGCGGCATATTCAAAGGGATGTACCTGTACGCCCTTATGCCTGTCCGTGCCATTCTGCCGATGTATATGTGTGTGCGCTGGTCGGGAAGTGGTTAATCAGAGAAGCAGCCAAGAGGCCCATGGTAACTCTGGAGGAGCTGCAAAGATCCACAGTTTAGGTGGGAAAATCTGTCCACAGGACAACTATTAGTCGTGCACTCCACAAATCTGGACTTTATGGAAGAGTGGCAAGAAGAAAGCCATTGTTGAAAGAAAGCCATAAGAAGTCCCATTTGAAATTTGCAAGAAGCCATGTGGGGGCACAGCAAATGTGGAAAAATGTGATTTGGACAGATGAGACCAAAATTTAACTTTTTGGCCTAAAAGCAAAATGCTATGTGTGGCAGGAAAACTAACTGCACATCACCCTGAACACACCAGCAGCATCGTGTTGTGGGTATACTTTTCTACAGCAGGGACAGGGAAGCTGGTCAGAATTGATTGGAAGATGGATGGAGCCAAATACAGGGCAATCTTAGAAGAAAACCTGTTATGCCCCGTACACACGGTCGGATTTTCTGACGGAAAATGTCCTATCGGACAATGTTGTCGGAATTTCCGACCGTGTGTAGGCTCCATCGGACTTTTTCTGTCGGATTTTCCGACGGACAAAGTTTTATCTCCTGCTCTCAAATTTTTCGACAACAAAGTCCTATCAGACTTTTTCCGATCGTGTGTAGCGAATTCCGATGGACAAAGTGCCACGCATGCTCAGATCACATTACAAGACCAAAGCTATTGGCTACTAGCCTCTACGTATTCCTATCGTAGGCAACAAACGTCACCACATTCAGAATGATCGGATTTTCCGACAACTTTGTCCGGCCGTGTGTATGCAACACCAGCATCGGACAAAATCCGATGGATTTTGTGAT
The DNA here is from genome assembly GCA_028564925.1 of Lithobates sylvaticus. Taxonomy (NCBI): domain Eukaryota; kingdom Metazoa; phylum Chordata; class Amphibia; order Anura; family Ranidae; genus Lithobates; species Lithobates sylvaticus. The sequence goes on from CM053026.1 coordinate 230,473,119, forward strand.
CGGATTTTCCGACCTTGTGTACGGGGATTAGAGTCTAAAAAAGACTTGAGACTGGGGCGGAGGTTCACCTTCCAGCAGGACAACGACCCTAAACATACAGCCAGAGCTACAATGGAATAGTTTATTCATGTGTTAGAATGGCTCAGTCCAGACCTAAATCCAATTGAGAATCTGTGGCAAGACTTGAAAATTGCTGTTCACAGACGTTCTCCATCCAATCTGACAGAGCTTGAGCTATTTTGCAAAGAAGAAATATTTTGCAAAGAAGAATGAGCAAAAATGTCACTCTCTAGATGTGCAAAGCTGGTAGAGACATCCCCAAAAAGACTTGCAGCTGTAATTGCAGTGAAAGGTGATTCTACAAGGTATTGACTCAGGGGGGCTGCATACAAATGCACGCCACACTTTTCAGATATTTATTTGTAAAAAACTTTAAAAAACATTTATAATTTTCCTTCCACTTCACAATTATGTGCCACTTTGTGTTGGTCTATCACATAAAACCCCACTAAAATAAATTTACGTTTTTGGTTGCAAAAGGACAACATTTTGAAAATGTCAAGGGGTATGAATACTTTTTGAAGGCACTGTAGGTGTATCATGTAAACTGTTTTACATATCAAGCGCTTACCCCCACAGGAGCCACTGGTGGTTTTGGGTTCTATGCTCTTGTCTGGCCCTATGAAAGGCCTCTCCCTCACACACTGACACCACTAGAATACCTTGTGTAGCTCTCCATATGAAATATTATACCTCAAGCAACCAGAGGTGGAGCAGGCTATGTCATTTGAGAGCTCTCTAACAAAGGGACTAGGTTTAGGCCTTTAAACTTAAATTCGATAATAGAACACAATTCTGCCCTCAGAATAGAGAAACGTGGGCAAGTCTCTTCCTGAAAGCTATGTTGGGGCCCTTTAAAACTGTTGGAGCTCAGGGTGAGGAAGTAGAGTCAATAGGTAGCATTCAACAGCAGTAAATCAGCAGCAGTCATCACTCTGTGCTCTATGGATAACTCTGGCAGCCATAGAGTAACAATAAATGTAGCAACAGGTGTGATAAATCTCTGAGTGTAGTATGTCAATGAGTGGGAATAGTTTGTTAAACAGAGCTCCAGCCCAACACCCAACCCTAAAAATTAAAAGTGGCAGCACCCGAGACCAAAAATCAGCTGGTGTCCTGACATTGCGGGATCCCTGGACAGGTAAATGTCCTAATATTAAAAGTCAGCAGCTACAGTATTTGTCTGTAGCTGCTGACTTTTAATATTAGGACATTTACCTGTCCAGGGATCCCACAATGTCAGGACACCAGCTGATTTTTGGTCTCGGGTGCTGCCACTGTCATTCATAGTAAGGGAAACCCAAAAGGCTTCACTGCCGGTTCCCAACTGCGCATGCATGCATTCCACCTGGCCCGGCGGCAGAGGAAAGAGGAGGGTCCTGAACTTCCGAGGGACCTCGCCGCATGGTGCCAATGCCAGATCTCCCGGAAGTGGCAAATGTGGCACCAGAGGGGGGGGGGGCAAGCAATGGAGCTTACACCTTTGAGTGTAATGCTGCTTTAATGGGTCTGGGCTGAAGGGAGTTAAGTGGTAGTAACTGAAATATGTGTCTGAAACCCTCTCACCGGATTCCTTTCGCAACAGTCTTCTGGTAGCAATGGGTGCATTGTATGATGGGAGGCCCCTTATCAAGCGGTACATTAAAAGCGTCAGCCCATGTGATGACGACTCTTACAGCAATTCTGGATGTTGGTGTCCCGAGTAACTAATGTTGCTGCAGTCACTTTCCAGTTCAGTCTCCTAGTTCTAGAGTCCAGCGAATTCAGCGCAGCAACCCGCTCTCTGGGCACAGCACAGTACTTCTTGATCTTCTCCGGTTGGCTTCTCCAACTGACATGGCTCCTTCCCGGGCTTTTGCTTTTATCTGATCCCTTTTGTTCAAGGTGTCAATCATAGCTGGATAAGGCATAACTGATATCTCCATCTTGTGGACAAAGAAAGTTCTGCAATCAGTAACATTGCCCAGTGTTAGTGTTACACATATTATTGCCATTTTCTGTAGAGGAGGAAGGGGGGCACACATGTGCGCACTGCTAGTTCTCAAATAGATACATGATATATAGATATATGTTAAATCAGTATCAGGAATCATGCTTGGGAATGTTTATCTACAGTTTGAATCTGTTGATATAGATTGTGGAAATATCAGTAGTGGTGTTAATTTGAAGTTAATTTTTGTAGCTTGTAGGGCTTCCACTTTAATCAGTTTGTTGTCCTGTTTTTTCTGCATCTGTTGCATTTACATTTGATAAATTCATAATTCTCCTTACCTTGCCTTTTTATAGCTGCTGTGTTGAAAAAACATGTGATGTGACATTCTCATCCGTATGCAATTCAATCAGATTAAAGCGAAATTAAAACAAATGCTGACAGGTAGGCTTTTTATGACAGAAGAGACCCTCTGCCTGTCAGTGTTAACCACCCGCCGACTGCTCACAGTAAATACACTGCAAGCCGGTGGCAGGTACAGGCACAATCATGTACATCTTCTGAATTTGGTGTGTACATGCGTGCCCCCCCTACAAACTTGTGCTGTGATTGGACACAGCACAAGTTTGGCAGCAGATTTCAGCCAATGATTTTGGCTGAAACCTGCTGATTGGCTGTGTCCAATCACACACACAGAATTCTGTGTTTACAAAAAATCAGCCAGATTAGAAAGCAAAAGCAGCACATATTACACACATCCAAATTGTTAGGCATACAGTTAACCTCTTGATTGCTCCTAGATGTTAACCCCTTCCCAGTCAGTGTCATTAGTACAGTGTCAGTGTACAGTTATTTCACTGATCACTGTATTAGTGTCACACAGTGTCAGTTAGTGACCCTCCCAGATAGTGTCTGTTAGCGCCAAATTGCCTGCCACCTTATCACAGTCCCACTATAAGTCACTGATCACCTCCATTACAGTATAGCATTATAGCATCTATAGCTGCGTAAATTCCAGTATACTTTATATATACCATAGTCTTCAGGCACTATAACTTTCACACAAATCCATTCAAATGCACTTGATGGGAATTTTTTTTACCAAAGACATGTAGAAGAATATAATCTGGCCTAAATTTCTGAAGACATTTTTTTAATTGAATATATTGTATAACAGAAAATAGAGTATTTCACAAAAGTGAGTACACCCCTCACATTTTTGTAAATATTTTATTATATCTTTTCATGTGACAACACTGAAGAAATTACACTTTGCTACAAAGTAAATGAGTAAGTGCACAGCTTGTATAACAGTGTAAATTTGCTGTCCTCTCAAAATAACTCAACACACAGCCATTAATGTCTAAATCGCTGGCAACAAAAGTGAGTACACCCTTAAGTGAAAATGTCCAAATTGGGCCCAGTTAGCCATTTTCCCTCTCGGTGTCATGTGACTCATTAGTGTGACAAGGTCTCAGGTGTGAATGGGAGGCAGGTGTGTTCAATTTGGTGTTATTACTCTCACTCTCTCATACTGGTCACTGGAAGTTCAACATGGCACCTCATGGCAAAGAACTCTCTGAGGATCTGAAAAAAAGAATTATTGCTCTACTTAAAGTTGGCCTAGGCTAGAAGAATATCGTCAAGACCCTGAAACTGAGCTACAGCACAGCCAAGATCATACAGCGGTTTAACAGGACAGGGTCCACTCAGAACAGGCCTCAACATGGTGGTCTAAAGAGGTGCACATGCTCAGTGTCATATCCAGGTGTTGTCTTGGGGAAATAGATGTATGAGTGCTGCCAGCATTGCTGCAGAGGTTGAAGGGGTGGGCGGGTCAGCCTGTCAGTGCTCAGACCATACGCCACACACTGCATCAAATTGGTCTGCATGGCTGTTGTCCCAGAAGGAATCCTCTTCTAAACATGGTGCACAAGAAAGGCCGTAAACAGGTTTCTGGACACAAACAGACTAAGGACATAGATTACTGGAACCATGTCCTGTGGTCTGAGACCAAGATATACTTATTTGGTTCAGATGGTGTCAAGCATGTGTGGCAGCAACCAGGTGAGGAGTACAAAGACAAGTGTGTCTTGCCTACAGTCAAGCATGGTGGTGGTGGGAGCAGAGCCGATCGGCCCTATAGGCACACTATGCAAGCTGCTTAGGGCCCCGCTGCTGTGGGGGGGCCCCCAAGACCCAGCATCCCCCCCTGCACCTCTGGCTGGCCGTTTAGAGTGCAGTGAGGAGAGGTGGGAGGAGGTGGAAGGCGGCGATCGGCAGCTCTATGGTGCCTGAGTGGGCGGCGGGATCTCCCTGGGGTTTGTAGTACTCTCAGTGTATACAGTGGAGAGGAGAAGGGAGGGGCCTCTGACCCAGGCAGGTATCAGTTTCACTTTCACTCTGCTTGAACACTGTTGCTGATGCCCGGGTCAGAGGCCCCTCCCCTCTCTGCTGTATACATTCAGAGATAGAACTACTAGCCCCAGGGAGATCCCCCTGCCTGTGGACACCATATAGCTGCCGATCGCCGCCTCCCACCTCCACCAGCCAGGTACAGGGGAACCTCTGCAAGGGGGGGGGGGGGGTCAGCTGTTTGGGGGCCCAAATGTAAGAGGGGGGGCTCTCTGGGGACACTAATGTAAGAGGGGGGGGCTCTCTGGGGACACTAATGTAAGAGGGGGGCCCTCTGGGGACACTAATGTAAGAGGGGGGCCCTCTGGGGACGCTAATGTAAGAGGGGGGCCCTCTGGGGACGCTAATGTAAGAGGGGGGCCCTCTGGGGACGCTAATGTAAGAGGGGGGCCCTCTGGGGACACTAATGTAAGGACGGGGCCCTCTGGGGACACTAATGTAAGGACAGGGCCCTCTGGGGACACTAATGGAAGGACGGGGCCCTCTGGGGACACTGATTTAAGGGGGGCTCTCTGGGGACCTTGGTGTAAGGAGGGGCTCTCTGAGGACCCTGATGTAAGGGGGGATCTCTGAGGACCCTGATGTAAGGGGGGATCTCTGAGGACCCTGATGTAAGGGGGGCTCTCTGAGGACCTCATTCTGTTCTATATTGTTGTACTTATTCTTTGACTGTTTTGTTTAAAGGAGGGAGGATTGTATTGGGAGCACTGAAGTGTCATGTGTGACTGTGTGGCAATGGCAAATGGTTTACATAGCTCACGGCATCATGGGTCAAGTAGAGGGCCCCTTAGCAGAATTTTGCTTAGGGCCCCAGGGACGTCAGGATCGGCACTGGGTGGGAGTGTCATGGTCTGGAGCTGCATGAGTGCTGCCGGCACTGGGGAGCTACAGTTCATTGAGGGAACCATGAATGCCAACATGTACTTTGACATACTGAAGCAGAACATGATCCCCCTCCCTTCGGAGATTGGGCCACAGGGCAGTATTCCAACATGATAACGACCCAAAACACACTTCCAAGACGACCACTGCCTTGCTAAAGAAGCTGAGGGTAAAGGTGATGGACTGGCCAAGCATGTCTCCAGACCTTAACCCTATTGAACATCTGTGGGGCATCCTCAAATGGAAGGTGGAGGAGCGCAAGGTTTCTAACATCCACCAGCTCTGTGATGTCGTCGTGGAGGAGTGGAAGAGGACTCCAGTGGCAACCTGTGAAGCTCTGGTGAACTCCATGCCCAAGAGGGTTAAGGCAATGCTGGAAAAAAATGTTTACCACACAAAATATTGACACTTTGGGCCCAATTTGGACATTTTCACTTAGGGCTGTACTTACTTTTGTTACCAGCCATTTAGACATTAATGGCTGTGTGTTGCGTTATTTTGAGGGGACAGGAAATTTACACTGTTATACAAGCTGTACACTCACTACTTTACATTGTAGCAAAGTGTAATTTCTTCAGTGTTGTCACATGAAAAGATATAATAAAATATTTACAAAAATGTGAGGGGTGTACTCACTTTTTTTTTTTTCAAAAATTTTAGTCGGTTTTCATTTACATAATAAAAAACCCAGTGGTGATCAAATACTACCAAAAGAAAGCTCTATTTGTGTGAAAAAATTATATAAATTTCATTTGCATTCAGTGTTGCATGACCACACAATTGGCAGTTAAAGTAGCACGGTGCTAAATAGCAAACATTGCTCTAACCGTGAAGGGGGTAAATCTTTTCGGAGGTCAAGTGGTTAATGCACACTGAGCTTTGCAGCTCAGCATACATATACAGAACCTCTCTATACTTAGATGATGTGACTCCAGTGCTCATGCACTGGAGTGACATGGTCCAGCCAATAAAGCGGTCGAAGAGACCAAACCCAGAAGGAAGATCGGGAGAAGATGAAAGATCCCATGACCAGCAGCAGTGCTAACAGCACAACTCGGGAGAGGATTATTTGGCAGGTAGGTCTGTCAAAAAAATTGCAGAGTTAATTCCTCTTTAAAGTGCTTACACAGGTTTTTCTGAATGTTAAATAATGTTCTTTTTATTGAAGTAAAATAAAAAACAATGAGATAGGATAATGAAAGCGGTAAATATATTAGGTAAATTATTCAAAAAGTTGACAGCGCATGACATTATTTATCAAAGTTTAAGAAGGAAAACGTGTGTATTCCCTCATGACAAGTGATCAGATCAGATCGTTTCAAAGTGAGAAAACAAAAGTGTACGTTGTATGGATAAGGTTCATTTTCAGGAATCAAAAATGAAACATTTGCTAAAGGCCTTGACTTTGGCAAGACTGTTTAAATTCCATACCTATCAAGTTTTAAATTCCTACCTGATTTGTCATGTGTTTTGTCTACTGATGCTTTTGTATTTGTATTCTCTTTCTGGCGATTCACTCAAAGTCTGTTGGTTTTATTCACCTCCAGCAAATTATAAATGAGCAAAGACTTTCTTTGGGTGCTTTCATACTGCATTGCTGCGGTTTGGCCACAGTGCAGGCGCAGCGCCACGTACCCATGGTTTTCATGCTGATTATCTGCCCTTTCCCATAGGCTTCTATTAGATCAGGCGTTTTTGGTGCTTTGGTTTATTGATAGCGCACCAAAAATGCAGCATGCAGCACTTCTGGTGTGTTTTCAGAAAACGCACCATAAATGCCCTTATCTAATAGAAGTCTTGGGGAATTTGCGGGTAACCTGTAGGTACACTGCACTGCACCCACATTTTGTTTTGGCCACAGTGTGAAAGTGCCTTATAGTTCAGAATATTCTGCTGGTGCAGGCTGTAAGAATCTTTCCTGACAGGCTCCATGGCAGCATATGTGTGGGTTGGCCCCGCCTCCATAACTACCCAATAGGACCCCTCTCCCATAAATCTTTGCTCCTGGCTGCTATCCGTGTTCCTTTTTTGTCCTCCTCCGTAGGACCAAGTGGTTCTCCTACCTGAAGATGACTTCACAGCGATCGATCGGCCGAATTACTGAATAGTTTTCCTCCGATAGGCCCTGACTGTTAAGCAGGGTATGGAGTGTATATGCAGAGTAGCGCTGAAGACTGGTTATCTTACCTTAAAAGTGCGCCCGGCCTGTTTGCCTGTTGTCATAGGTGGCCATTATCTGCTGGGAGGTCCGGTGTGTGCGTGCCTTGGATCGTTCGGCCAAGTGATCGTTGGTGGAGTGGGGAGTCTGTATCTTTCCATGGCAGCAGTGTTTATGTGTGTGCCCATTGATTATCCTCTTTTCCTGTATCCGTTTGCTGTCCCCATGCTGTTTGCTGAACGCTTCTGCGTTCCAGAAAACTACTCTCTTTGACTTCCGGGTTCGCGGGCGTTCTGCGCATGCGTGGACCCGGCGTGAAAGCGAGGCTTGGTTCTCGCGCATGCGCGTTGAGCACCCGGCGTCTGACGTCGCTGATGACGTCACGGGCGCCAAATTTAAAAGCCTGCAAAGCTGACAGAAGCCCTGGGAATGATTGCGGACGCTACAGTGACTTCCGGGGGCTAATTTTTCGGCGGTACAAGGTAGGAACAGTCCTGTATGCTGGGGATATGATGGATCATTGCTGAGTTGTGTCTGAAAATATTGTCTTTATTACTACAGTGTCAGGCTTGGTGTTTGGACATTATGGATGCTTCACTGCCCCCTAGTGGCCAGCCCGCTCATGTTAGGTAGGTTCTAAATACATCTTTTGTATTTTTAATGTTGAAGAGAGTAAGCATAGGCAGCAAGTGTGACCTGTCCCTTCTGTCTGTCTGTCTTTCTGTGTTCACAGCCCTTCCAAATCTGATCCACAACCTACCCTGTTTCCCCGAAAATAAGACCTAGTGTGATTGTCGGTGATGGCTGCAATATAAGCCCTACCCCCCAAATAAGCCCTAGTTAAAGTCCTTGTAGGTCTTATTTTCAGGGTAGGGCTTATTTTTGGGGAAACAGGGTAGGGCTTATTTGGGGGGTAGGGCTTATATTGCAGTCATTACCGACAATCACGCTAGGTCTTATTTTCGGGGAAACAGGGTAGTGCCTATATACGCAGTGGATCGTCAAAATCGCACCACCACAAATCCTCCTCAAAATCCAGCCACCATAGGTCCGCCAGGTCAGAACAGCGTGACAGGGATTATTCTCGCCCCCCTGTGGCTCACTCCAGCAAGAGACCAGAGAAATCATGTTGGGGGTGCAGGATGCCTGTGCCAGCTGATAAATCCCTATGTGACCATTGTTTCACAAAGGCAGCGGATGAAAGAGACGGCGCTGATCAGCACTTAGAAGTAATGGTGAGGCGAGTGGTAAAGGAATCCCTGCAGGAAAGGGAAGCCCAACAGCCATGTGAATCCCCATCTGACCCATTAGATCCTACAGTAGGAGAGGGGTTACTACAAGAGACATGGTAATCATCCCAGCCTAGCCGCCACTCTGCTCCTGTCTCAGACAGTGAATCGGATCAGGAAGATCCAGGATTGGGGTTTGACTATGGTCTGGTTCCCTCCCTGGTCAAGGCAGTGAGAGAGGCTCTGAAGTGGGAAGATCCTATCACTTCCCCCCCCAAAGCAAAGGAAATTTTTTAAGCAGCTCAATAAGGAGCGCCAATTTTTTCTGTTTCTGTCCGAATTGGGTGATATTATTTCAGAGGAATGGAGCAAGATGGACAAAAAGAGTTCCATGCAATCTAAAATCCTTAAACTGTACCCTTTTAAGGAAGAGGATGTAAAGCACCTGGAGTAAGCCCCACTGGTGGACGCAGCGCTTATGCGTTTGGTGAGATATGTGACTCTTCCCTTAGAAGATACTGTGTCATTCAAGGATCCTTTAGAGAGACGGATCGATTCAGATCTGAAGAGAATCTATTTGACTTCAGGGATGGCGTGCAAACCAGTGCTTGCGATTGCAGCAGTGTCAAAGGCCATAGAATTCTGGGCTGACAGCATTGAAGAATACCTGAGAGGCATTTCAATGGACACGGCTAAAGACTCTCCTATTCAGGAGATTAGGATGGCTTCGGCCTTTCTGGGGGAGGCATCCATTGATGTCATTCGCCTGATGTCTCGGGATATGCTGGCAGCTGTTTCAGCACGCCGTGCGTTGTGGCTCCGTCCGTGGCTCGCAGGTCCTGCATCTAAACAGGCTTGGTGCCGCATCCCCTTTGAGGGGTCCTCATTATTCGGCAATAAGCTTGATTCTGCCATATCCCGGGCCACAGGTGGGAAATCTGGTTTTCTCCCTCAGGACAGGCGTCCTCAAAACCAAAGACGCTCCTTTCCAAGAAGGCAGAATGCGGATCGTGCCAGGGATGCACGCAGCTACAAACCTGGCCGGGAATTCTCCAGGACGTGGAGGTCCAGGCAGTCTTCTTTTAAGAAGGCCTCTAAAGGTGGTTCCTCTGGGAAGCAGGACTCTGGGAAGTCCTTTTGAAATTGGGCCCGCTCAAGCATGTCAGGTGGGGGCTCGCCTTCTCCACTTCAAACATGTTTGGGCGGCCTCAATTCGGGACTATTGGACCGTAAAGACGGTGTCATCCGGTCACAAATGGGTCTTCAGCAACACTCCAAAACTCAGATTTGTCCCCACAACTCTTCCAGGCTCAGAAGAGAAAAGACAGGTCCTATTGACCTATGTGAGCTGTTTATTGGAACAAGGCGCAGTCGTACCCGTCCCAGAAGAAGAACGGGGCGAAGGCATGTATTCACCCCTGTTTATGGTGCAGAAGAAAAACGGCACATGGAGGCCAGTAATAGACCTGACCCATCTCAATTCCTTCATTCGCAAGGAAAAATTCAAGATGGAGTCCCTGCTTACCATACAGCAGTCAGTACACCTGGGAGACTGGTTGATATCAATCGACCTGAAAGACGCGTATTTTCACGTGCCCGTGGCAAAGGACTTTCACAAATTCCTCCGCTTTGCGGTAGGCAACCAACACCTACAGTTCACATGTCTACCCTTCGGGTTAACCACGTCACCCCGGGTCTTCTCCAAGGTTTTATTGGCGGTAGTGGCTCTTCTCAGGCTCAAGGGTGTTCGTCTCCACCACTATCTGGACGACTTGCTTTTACTATCTCAGAGCAAGGATCAGCTATTAGATCACAAAGAGGTTGTCATCTCTACCCTGCAAGAGTTCGGGTGGCTCCTGAATTTAGAGAAGAGTCAGCTGGAGCCGTCTCAGTCCCTTGTGTTCTTGGGCGCTCAATTCAACACCGTGGAAGGTACCATCTCCCTCCCAGAAGAGAAGATCGTAGTGATCCGAGACAGGATTCATGCAGCCCTTGGATCATCTCACCTTTCTGCTCTCCAGTGCCTGAAAATAATTGGCACAATGACGGTGTCCATTCCTATGGTGAAGTGGGCCCAGTGACATACTCGTCCTTTTTAGAAGGGGTTTCTGCATCAATGGAACTCAGTCAACCAGAATCAGCGCATCTTTCTTACCCCATCCATGAGGACATCTCTCCTCTGGTGGCTTCAAGGGAAGAATCTGCGCAACCATCATTCAATCATCCCCATCTCATGGATCACTGTGACCTCAGATGCAAGCAACCAAGGGTGGGGCGCTCACTGCCTTTCAGATGTGGCTCAGGGCAGGTGGACATTCCCGTCTCAAAGGGTCGTCTCCAACATTCTGGAACTAAGGGCAGCCTTTCAGGCACTCCTATCTTTTCGCCATCTAGTGATGAATTCTTCCGTCATGCTAAGGTTGGACAATACAACCGCAGTGGCGTATATAAGGAAGCAAGGCGGAACTCACAGCTGGTCCCTGTTACAAGAAGTGGAGCCAATAATGAGTTGGGCTCAGAAGAACTTAGCCAACATCTTGGCAGTATACATTCCGGGGGTCCAGAATGTGCAAGCAGACTTCTTTTACGGGTCGAGTTGGACAACAATGAGTGGTTCCTCCGCAGAGAGGTCTTCGAGTGGCTCCTAACACTGGGAGTGTCTCCGGAGGTCGATCTGTTAGCTTCCCCGTGCAATTTCAAGATGCCCAAGTACTTTGCGAGGTTCAGGGACCCTCAGGCATTCGGGATAGATGCTCTCACGACCAGTTGGGATTTCCAGAGGGCCTATGCCTTCCCTCCAGTCCCGGTGATTCTACAGTTTCTGCGGAGACTCAGAACAGAAAAGGTGGAGATCATTGCGGTCATTCCATTCTGGCCCAACAGGCCGTGGTTTCCTCTGCTGCTACTCCTCAGCTATCAAGATCCAATTCCCCTGCCTCTCAGGCCGGATCTATTGTCCCAAGGCACGACGTTACACCCGTGCCCATCTTGTCTACACCTCAAGGTGTGGTTCTTGAGAGGGGAAGGCTAGAAGGCCTTGGTTGCTCGGAAGAAGCTATCCCAACCCTTCTTAGTGCCAGACGAAGAAGTACTAATAGGGTGTATGAGCGCATATGGTCCAGGTTTACTGTACACATGTCATGTTGAGAAAATTCTTGTAGCTCTCCAGCAGTTCATGATATTCTGAGCTTTCTTCAATCTGGACTGGATTTATCTCTGGCAGTCAGCTCGTTAAGAGTACAAGTGTCAGCCATCTCGGCCTTCACGGGAGTCTCATGGGCGAATCACGCCTTAGTTCGTCAGTTCTTTAAGGGTGCCATCAGGCTCATACCACAAAGAAGACCCAGGTTCCCCAAATGGGACCTTCCATTAGTTCTGGATTTTCTGTCAAATCTTGGGAAAGATTCTGCTGAACCTTTGTCTGTTAAGGATCTCACGCTTAAAACTATCTTCCTAGTGGCGATAACGTCAGCAAAAAGAGTATCAGAGATCAGGAATCTTGGTTCGGAGGAACCTTTTCTGACCTTTTTTGCAGACAGAGGGGTGCTGATTCCAATGTTAGGGTCAAATCCAAAAGTGACCACAGTCTTCCATGAGAATCAGGAGATTGTACTCCCTACCTTCAAGACATCAGATGACCAAGAGGTCCATCCTCTTGATGTAGGTCACACCTTAAAACAATATCTGGAGGCAACAGCCCCCTTCAGGCAAACAGAATTCCTCTTCGTTCTTCTTCACGGCAAGAATAAAGGGATGCGAGCGTCAGTTAGGTCAATTTCTGCTTGGATTGTGCAGACCATTCAAAGGGCATACAGAGCAAAGGGCTTGGCTCCTCCTGAGGCAGTGACGGCCCATTCAACGCGGAGCATCTCAACTGTGGGCGGCTTCTCGGCATGTGGCGCCTGAAATTATTTGTAGAGCGGCCTCTTGGTCCACAATTAACACTTTTGTTTTTCACTATTGTGTTGAACCAGCTGCGCTGTCTTCTATTAATTTTGGTTTACAAGTATTGTCGTTGGACAATGTTAAATAAATTTTGGTTTCTTTGCTCAACATTTTGCCCACCCGGGTGTGTTTGGCGAGTTATTTCCCACACGTATGCTGCCATGGAGCCTTCAGGAAAACGGAAAATTTTATATCAAATACTTACCGTAATTTTCCTTTCCTGATAGGCTCCATGGCAGCAGGAGTTCCCTCCCAAATGTCTGGAGTTGGCTAGTTACGGAACACGGATAGCAGCCAGGAGCAAAGATTTATGGGAGAGGGGTCCTATTGGGTAGTTATGGAGGCGGGGCCAACCCACACGTATGCTGCCATGGAGCCTATCAGGAAAGGAAAATTACGGTAAGTATTTGATATAAATTTTCCGTTATTCATACCCATGCTATTGATAGTATTAGATGAATTCTACAGTACCATGGTGTAAAATGCAATTTATATTGTCTCCAAACCAAAACAAGCATTTTATATATTGCATCTTACTATTCATTAGATGTGGTGGCTGCATTTATTTACTCTTTTTAGACACTTTTGCTTAATTTTCACCTGGTAATCCTTCCAGTAATATATGGAATATATGCTCTTATGCAGGAAAAACTAAGATGTATTACAGAATCTGTAGTCCACAGAGCTAAACTAGGCAGAACTGATCCTATATCCAGCAGAAAAAAGTCATAATTGGTACCGCTTTCTGCCATTAACCTTTATTTGATGATTGGACCCAACTACAGAGTGTACAGGACAGCACTGGATTTCTGGCAGGGTCAATAGTTTTTTTTTTTTCTGCACTACTGCAGCAGGTATGATAAAATGTTTTACATTTTAGAAAAGCACAAAATGGAACACATATACAATAAATAAAAATTTATTTGTAGAGTTGCCATCCGTATTGGACTTTACTTCCACCGACAGGATCAATTTATTGCTTAGCAGTTTTTTCACTTTAGTGATTCCCTGTGGAATCAAAGTAGGATATTCAAGCACACAGAGAAAGAGGCGGAGGCAGGAAATAAAAAGATAAGTTTGCCTTTCCTTAAGAAAATAATAAAATGCATATATTTTTGCAGAAAAAAATTAGCATTTTTTTTCCTGCAGGAGCTTGGAAAGCATTGCACCCCTGATCCACTGATCACAGGTGCAATGTCAGGCTTCTGCAGACAAGCCCTGCAGCTTTCTGCCGTATCTTCATACGGGCTGTCTGTTGAAAGCTGTAGGGCTTGTGAATGAACTACAAGAGCGCTCATCAGCTCATACAAGCTGTTGGCCACGGTGGCTGGCGGTGAATGACGCGGCCATGTGGGCAGCTGTGCTGTTTTTAAATTGTGACAACAGGTATGAGGAGAAGATCCCCCGCCCACCGTCACAGGAAGGATGGATAGGGGGACCTGGCGGCAAATGCTGGAACAAATTACATGCTCAACCCTAAATACAAGTGGAACAGGTAACATTTTCCAAAGGTGAACTTATCATTTAAGACAATTTAAAGATAGCGCACTGTGTGTAGGCAGGTGAGACTACAGTACATCCTTCAACCTGAAGGTGGCACTGTGCTGTTTCTTCAGGCTGGCAGAACCTCATTGAGGAAGAATTGTCTCCCGCTATGGGCTCTAGGCAGCCATCTTGGGGAGGACAGCAATCCAACTGAATACTGAAGTCCCATGAAAGGTAGTCGTCTTGAATATGCATTCTATAAATAGTAGGATACTGTGTCTTTCGAGGTTTCCGCAGTGTGGGAGTCTCCTCTGTCAGCTTCCTGGTAGAGTCTTCCACTGGCAACCAGATATTTGCAGGGACATTTGGGGATCACAGTGTGAACAATCTATAGCGTCCTCCTAGGGAAGTGTTCTCTGGCATTCTGTGTTTCTATGAATGGCTGACATGTTACTATTTGGAACAGTGCCCTCTTCTGCCCAAAGAAGTGTATGACCACCAATATATGTAGTGCCATTGCTGTAAATTGTCTTATTTCTGTGAAAAGTCAATTTCTACAATATAGACAAAGTTTATGTATCCATGTATTAAATTATTGGGCACACTGGTTAGGCCCCACCTACATGTTGGCAAGTGATGTGTAGGTCGCATGCACTTTGCGACTGGTGGCAAGGTTTACCTCTGACAACATTGGCTGGTTCTGATGGTATGGGCTGTTACATAGTCAATCAACACTGGTTGTACAAATGACAATGAAGTAACAAAATTATATTTCATAATAATAGTTTATTTATTTATTAAAATACAAGAGTTGTTTTACAAATATGGAAGAATTCTTTATCTATTAATTGTAGCTTTTGGACAATTTCTTCTGTGAAATGTTTTCATAGACCCTTATTAACACAAGAGATTCTAGTCAATGATGTCCATCATTGGTCCTAGGTTATTTTTAGTAACCTAGGATAGGTAAGTTATGTGTGGATGAAGTTCACTACCAATGTCCTGCTACTTCACCCTGCAATAGGGCATGTCTGTGTAATATGTACTGCTATTGGGGCTTCATGGACAGGAGGAGTTACCCACAGGGTAGATTTTTCATCATATATTAACTTCACGTCCATATTTCCTTAGTTTTGTATCATCCAAATGGTTCTCATAAGCAGAAAAAAGTCATAATTGGTACCGCTCTCTGCCATTAACCTTTATTTGATGATTGGACCAAATAATGTCTATTAGGATTCAGCATAAAGAATATATTACATCTAGGCAAAGTAGGCATGGCAGAACACAGCAACAGTTAGTAGGATAATGCCATTGATATTGGACACATTTCTCCATAGTGGCGATTCCGACGTGTCTGTCAGCTTTGCTTCCAAGGCCGCCTTCTCTTCCTCGCTAAGTTTTGGAGCCTTCTTATTTTCGAACCCACAGAACCAATTGTAAGCCTTCTTCCACCATTTTATTTGTTTCTCTGCATCAAATGTAAAAATAAAAGGGTTGAATGAATAACTGACAAACAAAATGCTACACTTAAACTGACTGTATCAGCTTTTTTTGTCGGCTGAAGGACTATCACTAGCTCGGAGCACCCTTTTGGTTCTGCAGTAGGATTTAAAACAAAGAGGGTTCTGTGTTTCAGTGAATGGGGGGACCTATTGTAGATTCTGTAATTTTTTTAATGTAATCATATGACAGACTTTGCTAATCAGAGATCAAAGGCTTGCATCCCGTGAAATGCTTTTGTACCTGGTTGAAAATTGTATTACACTAGTTGGGCACATCCTGAGTACTAAGGTCCCATTGGTACGAATCTATACCTATGGTAACATGTACAGTTATTTACGGTACATTATTCGATTATTTAGAGAAGTGGGGTCCTTATGTCTGTTTTATTTTAACAACAATGTACTGGCTAATTTGACTAACCTTCATCAAAGTCATCATCTGATGCTTCTTCAGCAACCCAGTCATTGGCATCAAGGTCTTCTCTTTCCTCTTTGCTGTTCCTCAGGGACCAGCACAAGCGGTAAAGCTAAAAAAAAAAAAAGGTTTTATATTTTTGTCACATTATGCCTAGCACCTCTGTTTTACTCTTATTTTAGTGAACTAGTATATTTTGGAATCGTATACAAACATTTAGGCTGGGTTCTCACAATTGCGAATTGGATGCAAGTTCTCTGCATTCAGTTCGCAATAGCAGGAGATTTTGACTGGCTCTCTATGGAACCGGTTCACATATCTCCGCAGCAGGTCCGGTGCGTTTTGCAGAAAAAGGCTGTGCGTCTTTTGGCCTGTTTCAGGTCTGAATCAGACCAAAATTCGTGCTGAAATCGGACCTGTAACAGTGAACCAGGACACACCGGACCCCTGCTGTGAGCCGCATGCAGTTCCTATGTGAAACCAGCCTTACAAATTCTTGTTATAGATCAGTCATATTTTTTCACTTCTATGCAATAAAACCAATGTCTCTCAAGCCTAAAACTTATTTTTTTTAGTTTTAGATCAGGAAAAGATTATAATATGTATCTGTTTTTTACCATTAACTGGGACGCTTAGAGATTTTTCCCTCACTTTCTGTTTTGCTTACAACAGTTTTACCAGACAAGAACTAGGTTTCAAGTTGAAGGGAAGGACCTCCAAGGTGATATTCTCTGAAATATTGCCTGTGCCATGTGCAACACAGGAAAAGCAGGGGGTGATTAGAGAACTGAATGCATGGCTAAAAACCTGGTGTAAGGAGGAGGGATTTGGGTTTTTAGAGCACTGGGCTGACTTTTCATTGGGGTGCAACCTATATGCTAAAGATGGTTTGCACCTAAACAAGGATTGTGGGGGAGGGTGAATTAGATTATAATGGGTCAGACAGGTCAGACAGGGGTCATCCCCTATTGGTGGGTGAAATTGAGAAAAATGGGTGAGGGCTATTTCAGATGATATGAAGGTTCCTATGTTACAAACAACCATTGGAAATGGTACTATTTGTACTAAAATAAAAAATATGCAATATGGGGGGCGTGCCAAAGAGCGGCATGTGAGAGGACGTGTCTGACATAGCTCCCTGCAAGTACCCTGCAAAGATCCTTCTCCGGCTGATCCAAAGGTACGATCCGGCACCGGAACCCACCGACCGCTCACCGAACACTGCTGGCTCCGTCTGGACCCCTCGCCAGCTCTGTATACAGCATGCTGACCCGCAAACAGCAGAAAGAGACAAGATGCCGCATGACCTCCAAAATGGCGTTACGATAGTACAGCACGCAAGTGGGGACAAGAAAGACCCAGGTAAGCCAATGCCCAAAACACCCAGAGCCCATGGGAAAGATATGCCCAAGGATATGGTGTATTACACCCAGAAACTGAATGGGGAGCTGGACGCTACCCCGGATATCTTCCATGCAATGCAGGCAGGTGAGCCATCTGTACAGGCCCTCCAGTCTGCTTCAGAACAGCTCTCCCCTGAGATAGCAGAGGAGGAGGATGGGTAAGACAATGAACAGCCTACCCTGGCTGAAATCCTGAGAGCAGTACATAAGTGCACAGCATCAGTACAGACATTACAGGAACACTTTGAAGGATTAAAAGAGGAGGTGGGATTAATCTGGCATGATATACCAAAAATCAGGGAGCGCACCACAGCAGTAGAGGGCTGTGTCAGTGAAGTGGAGGATAAAATGGCCCCCCTTATCAGAGAGGTACAGATCACAGCTAGAACTGCAATTGCCAATGAACTTAAAAATTAGGACATTGAGAACCACCTAAGCCAGAAAAAACGAAAGGCAGAGATCCCACAGAGTTTGTGGAAAACTGGTTGCTTGAGGTGTTTGTAAATGGATCCCTGCATTTACACCTTTTTACTCGGTAGAAAGAGCACACAGGGTCCCACCCAGACCCCTTCCACCGAGTCACCCACCGCGCACCCTCCTGACCAAACTTTAACTTAACTTCAAGGATAAAGAGATCATACTTCGCCTAGCCAGGGAAAGGCGCAATATACAGTTCAATGGCGTGTGAGTATCCTTTTACCCTGATTTTTCAGCTGCGGTACAAAGGCACAGAGCCAAATTCGGGGAGGTGAAGAAAAGGCAACGCCTCCGGGCCAACTATGCCATGCTATACCCTGCCAGGCTTCGGGTGATAGCGGGGGGCACAATTCTTTGAATCGGCAGCAGAGGCTTCTACGTGGCTTGATATGAATGACCACCTTTTTCGCCAAGCAGGAAGACCCGATGGAGAGGACTGAGTCTCAGTTAAGCATACAGCTAACAATCTATTGATGTGAATCCGTGGATTACACCTTTCCTATGGGGGGGTTCCTGTTTGTTGCCACATGGCTACACGTTTACACGATAGAGAGAATCACACCCTTTTCTTATCAGGAAATGAGCATAATTATTTCCTATGCGATTAGATCCACTGTTGGATTACAAAATAATTTTCAAGACACTGGTTACTATCTGCCTGTAGCAGCAGAGACCGGAATGGGTTACTGTTTACACCCACCAGTTGTTATTTTTTCTCTTGTTTACTGGTGACCCTAATCCTGTTGGGAGATGGGGAGGCACCAACACTGTTCTCCGATCCTTTGGAGGAGACACTATCAACCAGACATACCTCAATATAAACACTGGACAGCGTCTACAAGGAGCCCCCCTTTGCAAGATATCATTCCAGCCCCAATTAATATTCATTTCACCACTGGCATATCATTTGCCCTTACGCACCTTCACAGAAAAGTCATGAGACAGTCCCTTGCAGCCAAGAGCTGGCTACGTATTGCAAAATATGATGGTCTCTTTGAATGTCCCAGATATGATAGACCACTGCATACCACGTTAGAGTGGTGGGCAGCTTTGACTGAGCAATTACTGTACTGTGATTATTGTAGTAGTATAACATGATGACCTGCACTTCTATTGTTTCATGGAACGTGAGAGGCCAGAATGATCCCCTTAAGCATACCATGGTATCCACCTCTCTTAGAAAACATCTCCCAGCTATATGTGTTTTACAGGAAACTCATTTGACGTCAGATACTTTGTCATGTGTGGGATTTGCATGGGTAGGATGGGCGTATCACTCTACTCACACCTCATATTCCAGGGGGGTGAGTGTACTGATA
Source organism: Lithobates sylvaticus (assembly GCA_028564925.1). Classification (NCBI taxonomy): domain Eukaryota; kingdom Metazoa; phylum Chordata; class Amphibia; order Anura; family Ranidae; genus Lithobates; species Lithobates sylvaticus. The sequence goes on from CM053026.1 coordinate 230,492,342, forward strand.
CATCGATCCCTAGATTTTCAATTACTTGATTCAGTGGTTGACCAGGAGGGAAGATATGTGTTTTTGCTAGGCAGAATCTCTCAGTTGACATTTATCCTAGCTGCTGTATATATACCTCCACCATTTAGTCACATAGTATTATGTGCTCTGCTGCCATACCAACTGGGCAACCTGGGGATTCCCTTGATATTGGTGGGGGACCTTAACGGCATCATAGACCCAAAACTGGATAGACACCCCCCACCATTAGGAGGACCCACAATGACAAGACCAGCCTTGGCAAAATTTATAGAGGAAGTGGGGTGGACGGATCCCTGGAGAAATAGGAACCCAACAGAGAGACAATTCTCATGCTTCTCCAAAACACATTTGTCCCTATCCAGAATTGACATTTGCCTATGCATAACATCGGCCTCCCAACATATCGAGGAGGTGCAATACCTAACTAGAAGCATCTCAGATCACTCACCTCTGATAGTACGCCAGACGGTTAGACCGGCATCTAATTTACAGAGAGCGCCATGGAAGCTTAATGCCTTCTGGCTAAATCTCTTCCCCTCTCATACCAAATCGCTGCTTACTGGCAGAGACACGCAGATTACTCCGATTTGAATGCCGCTTGGGATGTATTTAAAGCATTCCTAAGGGGACTATTTATATCGGAGGTTAATGCCATTAAACATAATACATCCGCACAGAGGGAGCAGGCTGATCAGCTGGTGAGACGCTTGGAGGCGGAGTGCATTGACAATTCAGGGGAGGGCTCCCGGGAGGCATGGATAGCTGCTCATAATGCAATTAATGGAATTGATGCCTCCAAAGCAGATAGGAAAAGTTTTTTTTAATAAAATGGCCTTTTATGAGGAAGGGGAACAGACGGGCAAACTCCTGGCCAAAATAGTACACTCACAACAATTATCCCCATCTATCGGGGCCCTACACAATAAAAAGGGAAGAGTGGTAAATACCCCAGACTTGGTTATGCAGGAATTGGTAGACTTTTATTTGGAACTCTACCAATCCAAACAGACACATTCACTAGGGGAGGTACGGGAGTTCCTACAGGGGATTGAGCTACTGTGTTTAACGGAGTCCCAGGTCAAGTCGCTAGAAACTCCCATCACTATTGAGGAGATGCTGATAACAACTAACTCCTTCCCCAACTCCAAGGCACCCGGAGATGATGGCATCCCGATCGAGGTGTACAAGCAATATGTGGATATAATACTACCACAACTGCTCCAGACCCTAAACTCAGCTAGGGATTCCCAACACCTCCCTGACTCTATGAGACAGGCCAGCATAGTCTTACTGCTTAAACCAGGGAAGGACTCACTGGACCCGGGCTCATATAGGCCGATTTCACTCCTGCAGAACAACATAAAAATCCTTGCAAAAGTACTGGCCCTGAGACTTAATAAGGTGATATCATCCATTATACACCCAGACCACTCTGGCTTTATACTGGAAAGGTCCACAGCCATTAATCTAAAACACTGATAGGGCATTGCTGTCTCTGGATGCCCACAAGGAATTTGACAGCATTGAGTGAAAATACTTTTGGGCCACTCTGACCAAATTTGGGTTTGTACCAGTGTTACTCTCTTGGGTACAACTCCTATACAATTCCCCTTTGGCGGTAATTAGAGAGGCGGGCCGGGTGTCCCCTCCCTTCCCACTTCATAGAGGGACTCGACAGGGCTGCCCCCTATCCCCCTTACACTTTGCCATTGCCATAGAGCCTATGGCAGCCCTAGTATGCTCCAACCCTTTAATAACTGGCTTTAAATATGGATATATACACAAAAAACGTATGCTCTACGCTAATGAGGCTATGTTGCTATTGGGAGATACGTTGGGGGTCCCTGGGGGAGGCCATGTTGGTTGTTAAAAAATTTGGGTCATTCTCGGGCCTAGTGATTGATTGGAACAAATCCACGATCATGATGTTGCATCTACGCAGGGCCCCACACTGCATGATATCATCAAAATGTAAATACTTGGGAGTTTGGGTCACGCCACAACCCTGCGAGTACGTATCTCTTAACCTCTCCCCATTATTAGGCTGGATCAGGGACAAATCTAAAATATGGTCAAAATTAAAAATTTCACTGGTAGGCATTACCCTAATCAATGTATTTCCCTTATTTACAGCTACGCCATGCAGTCAAGGCACACGCAGGAAATAATCTTTGGATACAATCCCTTGCCCCTATCTTCCACTATATGTCAGAGGTGTCCCACTTTAAGGGTTTCATATCTAGATCATACGCTATGCTACTATCCATATTCTTAACTGGCTTTCCCACTATTGTGATACCCACATGGGAAAGAGACATGGGTACTTTTGAAGAGGACCGATAGGCGGAGGCCCTACAGGAAATACAGGGGTGCTCACTTAACACGACATAATGACTGTCACAGCTATATATTGTGTTGAGGGTTCACCTCACACCTGCTAGGCTGCATAAGATGGGCATCAGTGAAAGTGCTAATTACACCAGGTGCGCTATAGACCATGGGGACCTCATTAATTTATTGTGGCGGTGCCCCAAACTACACCTATACTGGAGGGGGGTTTTCAAAACCATAAATGAAGTATTCATGGTCAAGTTTCCACAGGACCCTAAAGTATGTATCCTTGGTATTCTGGACGATCTCCCAATTGAAGACAACCCAAAAAAGGCCATTGGTAAAGCTCTTTTCCAATCCTGTAAACTTATCCTCCAACATTGGAAGGCAACTGATCCTCCTAAGTTACGAGAGTGAATAGTTCAGATGGGAGCCACATTACGATTGAAAAGTATATATTTCAACACAGGGGCCAGCCAGGAAAATTAGACCTGTTATGGGCTCCTTGGTTGAATACCCCAGGACTATCCCCACTAGAATTGGTAATGGACAGATTGCTTCTTTAAGATATGTGATAATGGGTCACGAGAGAACTGTATATTTGTATGAAGACAGATAATTGTACAGAATTGCCTAGGTGAAAAATGATGAGGCCTAGTTATCCATATACCTACTGAAAGTCGGGTTGTGGTTTGTAAGAAAACCTAATTAATTTATTCTCCAATGTTACACTGGAATGACTAATTCTTTGAACTTGTATGTTACCTTTTATACCAATAAAAATAATTTTTGGAGAAAAATAAATAAAAATATGCAACATATGTTTGCAACATGTGACAATAAATTAAAGTGTTTGTTTACCAATGCCAGAAGTCTGCCAGGCAAAATAGGTGAGTTGGAAGCCCTGGCGCACGAGGAGAACTAGGATATAATTGGTATTGCTGATCCTTGGCTTCATTCTTCTCATGAATGGGCTATTAATATTTCTGGTTATGCTCTCTTTTGGAAAGACAGGGTAAAATGGAGGGTTGGTGGTGTCTGTCTCTATGTGAGAAGTGATCTCAAAGCGAGTGTGAAAGAGGACCTAGTTGATGGAGAGTGTATGAGTTTTAAGCATAATGGGTGGAACTGTACATGGGTGGGCGTACTACAAAGGTTGTCATTGGAGTTTTTTATAGACCTCCCAGTGTTAATGAGGAGGTGGAGACTCAGCTCCTTGCACAGATGGAAAGGGCTGCAAGGACTGGGACAGTAATAATAATTTAGAATTTTAACTACCCAGAAATTGACTGGAGTAATGGCACTACTGGGAAAGTTAAAGGGAAAAAATGTATAAACCTATTACAAGACAATTTTATGGTCCAGTTTTTTGAGGCCCAGACTAGGAATGACGCTCTGCTCGACTTGGTAATCTCAAACCATGCAGAGCTTATTACCAATATTCATATAAAAGAGCATCTGTGTAGCAGTCACCATAACATGATTTCATTTAATGTTAGCTGTAAGCAACAAACATATGGGTAAGATAAAAACACTTAACTTTAATGCCGCGTACACACGATCAGACTATCGAAGTCAGAAGAAGACCCCTGAATGGTGGCGACGAAGGAGAAAGCCGGGCTCCTCCGCTAGTAAAAGAGCAGAAGATAGAGGAGGTGCCCGGCGAGAAGACCCGAGGTCGGAAGAAGACCCCCTTTCTAATAAACACTTTATTAACACTTTTTCCCTCAGGTGAATGGGTAGGGGTACCATTTACCCCATACTTATTCACATAGGGTGGGGGGCCGGGATCTGGGGCCCCCTTATTAAAGGGGCTCCCGGAATCTGATAAGCCCCCCGCCCGCAGACCATGACAACCAACGGCCAGGGTTGTCGGGAAGAGTCCCTTGTCCTCATCAACATGGGGACAAGGTGCTTTGGGGTGGGGGGGTCGCCGGGGCCCCCCTTCCTCAAAGCACCCCCCCATGTTAAGGGCACGCGGCCTGGTACAATTTAAGAGGGGGGCGCTCGCTCATCCCCACCCCCTTTGCTGACTGGCCGGCCTGCGTGCTCGGATAAGGGTCTGGTATGGACTTTGGGGGGACCCCCACGCCATTTTTTCAGCGTAGGGGTTCCCCTTTAAATCCATATCAGGCAACAGGGCTAGCAAGGTGTCAATCTCGCCGATGGAGGCGGCGACATTGGCTTCCTTCGCTAGTCCCGTCTACCTGGAGTCAAGTTCAAAATGAACGGACTTTACTCCGTGTGTGGGCAAGTCCGTTCATTTCAAAAGTCCGGCGGACTAGCACACAGACGGGCATATTGTCAGCCGGACTGCCGAGTCCGGCGGACAATTTTGAGTCAAAACTTCTTTCTAAGTCCGCCAGACTTTTGGGACGAAAAAGTCCGCTAGAGCCAACACACACGGGCGGATTGTCCGTCAGACTCTGGTCCGCCGGATAGTCCGATCGTGTGTACGCGGCAATAGAGAAAACATTTTCCAAGGATGAGGGCTGCTCTCCATGATTTAGACTGGGAGGGAATATTGGCATCAATGGACACAGAACAGAAATGGGAATTCTTCAAAGTGACTGTATGTAAACTCACTGCAAAGTATATTCCAATGGGCAATAAGTTTAAAAGGCTAAAAATAAAACCTATGTGGCTCACGGCCAAGGTTAAAATGGCTATAAATAATTAAAAAAGAGCTTTTAAAAAATATATAAATGAAGGAACGCTATCATTGTTTAAATGTTACAAAGAATATAACAGAATATATAAAAAGAAAATCAAGGATGCAAAAATTCAAAACGAACGACAGATTGCAAAAGATAGTAGGACAAACCCCCAAAAATTCTTCAAATATATTAAAGGGGTTGTAAACTTGTGTTTTTTCACCTTAATGCATATGCATTAAGGTGAAAAAACTTCTGATAGTGACTGGCCCCCCAGCCCCCCATTTTACTCACCTGTGCCCTGTAATTCCCACTGCGGAGACGCGCTCTTCCTCTCTGCCCAGGGTTCTCGGGTTTTGATTGGATAGATTGATAGCAGCACAGCCATTGGCTCCTGCTGCTGTCAATCAAACCAAATGACGTGGACGCCGGGGGGGCGGGGCCAAGTCCAGCATTTTGTGTCTATGGACGCAAATGCTGGACTCGGGAGAGCGCTTGCAAGGTAACCCCCAGGGATAGCGCTTCTCCCAGGGGGTTAACTGATGCGAGGAGGAGCCGCGAGAGCCGCCGGGGGACTCCAGAAGAGGAGGATCTGGCCACACTGTGCAAAATGAACAGCACAGTGGAGGTAAGTAGGATATGTATGTTATTTAAAAAAAAAAACAAAGGTTTACAATCACTTTAATAGTAAAAAGGTCAGGTCTGAGCATGTAGGCCTTTTACAAAATAATCTAGAGTGGGTGACTGGGGACAAAGAGAAGGCAAATGTATTAAATGCTTTCTTCAGCTCTGTGTATATAAAGGAGCATGGGGGAGCTCATGTCCATAATGGGGGTGGTAGTGACACAGCCCCAAATAATCCACAATGGCTCAAAAGTGATATGGTCCTGAAATATTTAGACAGAATAAAGGTGGATAAAGCACCTGGACCAGATGGCATCCACCCACAAATCCTAAAAGAATTGAGCTCTGTCATTTCAAGGCCATTGTTTCTAATATTTAGGGACTCGTTAATGACTGGAATAATACCACTGGATTGGCGCAGGGCCAATGTGGTGCCCATTTTTAAAAAGGGATCAAAGTCTTTGCCAAGTAACTATAGACCTGTTAGTTTAACTTCTATAGTCGGGAAGATACTGGAGAGAAGAGACCACATAGACAAGTTCTTGCTGGAAAAAAATATTTTAAGCAACAGACAGCATGGATTCATGAAAGACAGAAGTTGTCAAACAAACCTGATTTCTTTTTATAAGGAGGTAAGTAAAACATTGGACAGAGGGGTGGTTGTGGACGTGGTATACCTGGACTTTGCAAAAGTGTTTGACACAGTTCCCCACACAGGGCTCATGTGTAAGGTAAGGTCTACAGGCTTGGAGAGATCAATTTGTAAATGGATAGAAAACTGGCTGAAAGACAGACTTCACAGAGTAGTGGTTAATGACTCTTACTCTGAATGGTCTAAGGCAGGGGTAGGCAGGGGTAGGCAACCTTGGCACTCCAGCTGTGGTGAAACTACAATTCCCATCATGCCTCTGCCTCTAGGAGTCATGCTTGTGATTGTCAGGTTCTTGCAATGTCTCATGGGACTTGCAGTTTCACCATAGCTGGGGTTGCCTACCCCTGGTCTAAGGTTATCAGTGGTGTGCCCCAAGGTTCAGTGTTAGCTTTATAAATGATATTGGGTTTGGGATTAAAAGTACAATTTCAGTCTTTGCAGATGACACCAAGTTATGCAGTGGAATAATGTCCTTACAGGATGTTTCCAATTTACAAGCCGGCAGTTAAGTGGCAAATGAGGTTTAATGTTGATAAATGTAAAGTTATTCACTTGTTGGCTAAGAATATTAGGGGTGTTGAAAATGATCGCTGCATCGCGATTCTGCCCTTCCCGATTGGGCATCGATGCTGTTAGCCAGCGTAATCGATTATGTATGATGTAATTCCGGCTCCTCCGCCCCCTCCCCGCACAACAGTGTCTTTGCTGGTCATGACAAGCCACCGATCGGCTGGCTGAGCCTTTCCCCGTTAATGGGTGATGTAGCCTCAGCATCAGGGGCGGTGCGTCCATAAAGGGCGCAGGAGCGCCGCCCCCCCTCTCCTGTCACTCTCGATACTCCATAGATAGATTCATGCATTGCATGAATCTATCTATGGTCGCTGCTGACACCCCCTATTCAGGTGTCCGGCCCCTTTTCGGTCACCGGGCGCCTGAATAACAGCGGTGGGGGTGTTTTTTGGAAACACCTGATTAGCGCCGTAGGCGCTAATAGGCGTCCAAAAAGGTGACAAGCGGGCGCAACGCTGTGCGTTCCTTGTCACTCAGCAGCAGCGTTAACAAACCGGAAGGAATTCGGTTTGCTAACATTGTACGGCCCCTTAGCCAATCAGGAGCACAGGTCTGTGTTACCTGTGCCCTGATTGGCTGAAACGACAGGCGCTGTGATTGGGCGCCTATCAGGCGTCCAATCATAGCAGAGGATGAGAGGAGGAGCGGGCAGGAGAGGGAATGGAGGACACGATGCCGCCGTCACCCAACACAAGGTAAGTGCAGGGCGAGGGGGGGGGGGCACAGTGGCAGCTTCTTTGCAGGGACAGCTTTGATGGCAAAGTGGCTGTGTTTTAGATGGGCAATGTGGCTGTGTTTTAGATGGGCAATGTGGCTGTGTTTTAGATGGGCAATGTGGCTGTGTTTTAAAGGGGCAATGTGGCTGTGTTTTAAAGGGGCAATGTGGCTGTGTTTTTTAAAGGGGCAATGTGGCTGTGTTTTAAAGGGGCAATGTGGCTGTGTTTTAAAGGGGCAATGTGGCTGTGTTTTAAAGGGGCAATGTGGCTGTGTTTTAAAGGGGCAATGTGGCTGTGTTTTTTAAAGGGGCAATGTGGCTGTGTTTTAAAGGGGCAAAGTGGCTGCGTTTTGATGGGCACGGTGGCTGCGTTTTGATGGGCACAGTGGCTGCGTTTTGATGGGCACAGTGGCTGCGTTTTGATGGGCACAGTGGCTGTGTTTTAATGGGCACAGTGGCTGCGTTTTGATGGGCACAGTGGCTGCGTTTTAATGGGCACAGTGGCTGCGTTTTGATGGGCACAGTGGCTGCGTTTTGATGGGCACAGTGGCTGCGTTTTAATGGGCACAGTGGCTGCGTTTTGATGGGCACAGTGGCTGCGTTTTAATGGGCACAGTGGCTGCGTTTTGATGGGCACAGTGGCTGCGTTTTGATGGGCACAGTGGCTGCGTTTTAATGGGCACAGTGGCTGCGTTTGGTACAGTGGCTGCATTTGATTGGCTTTTTTTTCAGAATTTTTCAGTTTATTTGCGCCCCCCAAAAAATTTTGAGCACCAGCCGCCACTGCTCAGCATGCTGCCCCTACCCAGGCTCTCCCCCTCCTCGGGATTTGTAGCTGTGAAAACTGGATACCCCTCTCATCTCCCCAATGGGTGGGCGCAGAGCCCCACTGAGCTATGAGACAGATCACTAGCTGTCATCACATCCGTGGGAGTGGCGGAACAATCAGGGTTGCCGAAGTCCCTGGAGATCCTGCACTGTGGGGGGGCCCATGCAGTGACAATTTGAGAAAACAGACTGATTTCTCCCGTCCGTAGGACAGGAGAATCGGTGTGTACATTTAGGGGCTGGTGGCTGCAGCTGAGCGTAGTGTCTGACACTTGTCTCACACATAGCCCAGCAAAGTTCACTCCCCCTCCCAGCAACGGACGGGAGCTGCCCCTTCTCCTCCTCTCTCCCTCCCTCTGTGTCTGCCCAGCCCACCCACTCTCCTATCCCGAAGTACAGCTGTGAAGGAGAGAGGGGGCTGTGCGCGGGAGATATGAAGAGCAGCAGTCAGCAGCTACACATTCCAAGCTGTGTGAACTTCCAGCCTCGTCTCTGAATGAGTGAGTTCTGCATTTTGCATTACACATTCATCACTGAACTGTCCCTTTCTCTCCCCTATCAGTCTCCCTCCCCCGCTCTGTTCTTCCAAGATCCAGTTAGCACTAAGCCACTTATGCAGCCCATATATTGATCGCTTTTTTTTTTCGTTTGGTCATTACACTGGAAAAAAAAAATATGATCCAATTCCCCATCTACACATTCCAGGTGGATGTGGGAATCCTCCGACAGTGGACCAGTGGGCGAACAACCAGGGTTGCTTTCCTAGCAACGCTATTGACAGCGCTGGTCTCTGTCTCCATGGCAGCAGCGCATTAGAACCTAATGCTGGCTACTTGGCGCATCATGTCTGCAGTCTCTGATCATCTCCTGTATCATGTCTGCAGTCTCTGATCATCTCCTGCACCATGTCTACGGTCTCTGATCATCTCCTGTACCATGTCTGCAGTCTCTGATCATCTCCTGTACCATGTCTGCAGTCTCTGATCATCTCCTGTACTATGTCTGCAGTCTCTGATCATCTCCTGTACTATGTCTGCAGTCTCTGATTATTTCCTGTATCATGTCTGCAGTCTCTGATCATCTCCTGCACCATGTCTACAGTCTCTGATCATCTCCTGCATCATGTCTACAGTCTCTGATCATCTCCTGCACCATGTCTACAGTCTCTGATCATCTCCTGTACCATGTCTGCAGTCTCTGATCATCTCCTGTACCATGTCTGCAGTCTCTGATCATCTCCTGTACCATGTCTGCAGTCTCTGATCATCTCCTGTACCATGTCTGCAGTCTCTGATCATCTCCTGTACCATGTCTGCAGTCTCTGATCATCTCCTGTACTATGTCTGCAGTCTCTGATCATCTCCTGTACTATGTCTGCAGTCTCTGATCATCTCCCATCATATGCATAGCATACTAGCTCATTATGAATTACTTACCTGAGATCGAAGCCCCCGCAGCGGTCCTCGTTCACCACTCTGGCGGCCGACATCTCCCTGGGGGGTTACTTCCAGGTATCGAGGCTCCGGCGCTGTGATTGGCTGGAGCTGCGATGACGTCACTTCCGAATTCGCACGGGAGCTGCCGGTGACAGCACAGTACAACTGAAGCAACGGCACATACATGCCATTGATTCAGTTTGCTTAAAGCGGAGGTCCAGGCTTTTTATGTTTATTAAAAGTCAGCAGCTACAAAAAGTAGCTGCTGACTTTTAGTAAACAGACACTTACCTGTTCCACGGTCCAGCGATGCGGCCGAACGGAGCGTCGCTCCTCTCCCCCTCCTCTCCGCCGGCACCTCCATTGCCACTCTGGGCACTCGACCGTGACAACTTTTGGCTTCACGGCCAGGCACGCACGGCGCATGCGCGAGTCACGCTGCCCCCCCCGGAGTGGACAGGCAATCTCCTGGGACCTGTCACATGTCCCAGGAGATCGCCTAGAGGGAGGGGCCGCCTAAGGCAAAAGGAGGAGTCACCTTGGCGGCCCCTGGGCGGAAGGAGGAAGTGGGACAGGAAGTCCCACTCCTAATGAAGCCCCCACATTCCCCCCCCCCCCCCCTCCAAAAAAAATGACATGCCAAATGTGACATGTAAGGGGGTGAGGAGTGCTTAAAGCGGAAGTTCCACTTTTGGGTGGAACTCCGCTTTAAGTGCGCATGTGCCCATGACGTCGGCACATGCAAATACAGGGTTATCTCCTAAACCGTGAAGGTTTAGGAGATATACGGTGTAGCTACAGGTAAGCCTTATTATAGGCTTGCCTGTAGTTTAAAGTGGTTGTAAAGGGTTTACAACCACTTTAATCTGCTCATCTTCTCCAGCGGTTGGCACCTCTCTCTACCTTCCCTCCACAATCATGCAGTTAGCAGTGATCCTCTTGAACTTTTTTTCCTGTTAACTTTATCCTTTTTCTCCTATCTGTGCTACCACCCATAAATCTGCACTACACACACCCCTGCAGACCCCCCCCCCCCCCCCCCCCCCCCCCCCCAGCTCTGGTCATTCCACACTCCCATATGTCTTACACCCTTTCCATCCCAGTGTATTTATCTACTACCTGTTCCTATAATGCAGCCTTAGCACTTTCTCTGTACTCCTTCATTTATTTATTTTGGGCACTTATACTTCATGTACTCTTACTACCTAAACCCCCACCTAATCACTCCTTTCTTATCCCTAAGGCCCCTTTTTCACAGGTTGAGCTCTGCCAGGAGTACGCCTGCTCAGTAAAGAATCTGTCCACTAATTCCTGCTGAGCAGACGGATGGCTGTTCCATGTCCACTCCACTTATGCAGAGCAGACACAGCCTGTTCTCCTCTATGGGTGGGCAGATGTAAGCGGACCACCTGTCTGTTTACACCCAACTGCCATCCAATCCAATCCACCAGACAGATGGGGATCCCCATCTGTCTGTTTTTAGCGGATCGGATTGGATGTCAGCAGGTGTAAACGGGCACATTTTTGTTTAAACCTGTCACTCCATGGAGGAGAATGGAGGGTCCAATTGGGTCTGCCTGAAAAACTGACACGCTGACCCAATCAGTCCACTCATGTGAAAGGGGCCTAATAGTGGACTCACATCAGTGTGCTGCAGTTTGGCCACAGTGTGATTGTATGAGCAGTTTACATGCGGTTTATGGTATGCTACTAATGAATTCTTTTAGGACATGTGTTTTCATGAAAGTACATTGAATTCCTGCATGCTACATATTTGATGTGCTTTCAGAAAACACACTGCCTAATAGAATTCAATGGGGCGCACCTTAAACTACATGTAAAACACACATACAATCACACTGCGGCCAAATTGCAGCACCCTGAGTCCACTATGAGGCTACCTGACACACACACAAACGCACTGTCCTTAACAGCAGTGCCATTAATTGTTAATGGCATCCCCACACATCTGCTACCGAATCCATACTAGACCCAAAGGTCCTGGTATAGACCGGGGGGGGGGGGGGCAAGATGTTTTTTTTGTGATTTTTTTTTGGCAGGGAATTTTTTTTTTTTTTTACATTCAGCTTTCAGTGGGGAAGCCCGCTGACAGCTGATGACTCATTGGTTAAGGACATGGCAGTTGGCTTCCAGGCCCCCTTCTTAGCAACCAGCTATATACAGTGTGTTTACAGTGCGTTTAGAGAAAAAAAAACGTAAAACACAAAATGCATGAAGACTGCATGCAAAAACGCGGGTTTAAAAATGCAAATGCACTGCAAATTGTGCCTGAAAAACACATCAAGCGCAGCCGCATAGACGTGAACGTAGACTGAGTGCATAGGTGTAAGTCAGTGTAGTAGTGGTCAGAGGGCTGGTGCGCACTGGTGCTGTGGTGGTGTGTGGGGAAACACGTGCAGTTGCAGTGGTAGTAAGTAGATAATCATATGTTGGTTCAGTGGCAACGAATGGAGAAGCACTTGTGGGGGCTGTGGCAGACAATGCAGATAGCACTTCAATTCAGAGGTGGTAGGTGTGAAAAATGTGCAGTGCAGTGGTGACCCAGGTCTCGGTGTAGTGGCAGTCAGTGATGTAGCTTGTGACAGTGCAATGATGGTAAGTGGGGTAGCGCACATTTGTGTAGTGGTGGTGACTAAGGTAGAGTTCTTCACATGACGGTGCAGTGACGGTTAGTGAGGTAACACCGGCGCTGTTTCTATCTAGGCACAGTTGAGTTGTTCAGTCTTGTTTGCAGTAGAAAAAAGTAGAGTAAACCTTATTTTTTAGTGCAACACAATTCAATGCATGTTAGCGCAACTCAACACAGGAAAAACAGCAGGCCAACACAAGTTTGGCACCTCTGCAATGCCACCCTTTCTATGTTCCAGGAAGTGAAGAGAAAAGTGCATGTTAAAAACGCAATACAGCGCAACTCAGCTTGCCAACACACGTCAACGCATGTGTGTTTACCTGCGCTCAATGCACACATTGCAATGTGAATGCACCCATAATCTTCCATTACAGTTTGGCACATATGTTCAGGAAAGGGTCCATCTATAAAGAGTAGTTGCAGCCCCTATCTATACCTAGACCAATATGTGGTGATCTGTTAAAAAAAAGTAGTGCCAGAAGATCAAACACTGCCCTGACTCTTGAGTCATGTCAAATGCCAAGAGTATAATTAAGCCCTTAATAATCTTACTTGTGTGGCAAAATGAAATATGTACAAAGAAACAATGTTTCACTTTTTACTCACATATTTGTCTGGGATTGGCTTGGTCATTAGTGATACGGCCAGAACAATGATGCTGGTTGCCGTAAAGAGAATAATAGCAAAATACAGGTAGTGCACCCCACAGATGATCTTCGGACAGTTACTGGGCTTCTGACAGGATCCGGTACCAAAAGCGAATTCAGCAATCATCCGCGACAGACCAATTAACAATCCAATAATTAATCCCCAGAAAGCTCCCTGGTAGAAAATGAAAAAGTGATTAATATTTAAAAACCTAGCCACACCTTGAACACACCTTGTTCATTATTTTATACACACACTCATGTAATTGTGAATGTATCCCTAGACATTTTATGTGATCTCTGCAATTGTGTCATTTCTGACAATCAGGCTTTCTGTTAAGCACATCACTTGGTTACCAGATTAAATGACATACAAATAATACAAGTTGTCAACTTTTAGTTGATCTTGATCCCCCACAGTTTTTCTCTTTCGGAGCATGGATGAGCACCATGGTCAGCTGTAGTCCCATGTGTGAAGGTAGGTTTATGGCAGCTCCCAAAAAGTGAAAAAAAAAAAACAAGCAGGTACGTTAAATTGAAGCTGAACTCAAAATGTGAAGATTTTCTATCTCTAGAAAACACCTTGAAGCATTATTTGCACCTAAACAGTACCCTGAAATATTTACTAGTTGCCTTGAAATACTACTAAGAAATGGAAGTTCACTTCTGGCACCTAGGCACTCAGTCATTATATCTGAACTGAGTTTGGTCATGTCACTACTGTACCACTCACTGTTCTCCTAGCTGGAGAGGAAACTGTATCTGAGGACCTATGGTAAATCCCCAACTGTATGACATTTAGATCACTAAAGCCCTGAGTATCATAAACAACTGCCATTTTTTGCTTGCAGAAAATACTTTTTTTTATTCTCAAGTGACAGAATGCAACACAGAGCAATTGAGAGGGAACAGAAAAAAGCAGTATCACCCTGTAACAGGAAGTGCCTGTACGAGAACCTTCATGGCAAAATCACCAGGTATTATTTTAATAAAAGTTGCAGATTTAAAAAGGTTAAAAGATCATTTGAACTAACATTAACATTAGTAACTGGGTTTATATTTGCTATATATATATATATATATATATATATATATATATATATATATATATATATATACATATATATACACATACACAGTATTTCACAAACGTGAGTACACCCTTCACATTTTTGGAAATATTTAATTCTATCTTTTCATGTGACAACACTGAAAAAATTACACTTTTCTACAATGTAAAGTAGTGAGTGTACAGCTTGGATAACAGTGTAAATTTGCTGTACCTTCAAAATAACTCAACACACAGCTATTAATGTCTAAACCGCTGGCAACAAAAGTGAGTACACCCCAAATTGGTCCAATTGGCCATTTTCACTCCCTGGTGTCATGTGACTCATAAGTGTTACAAGGTCTCAGGTGTGACCTTGTGAGGGGTGTACTCACTTTTGTGAAATACTGTATATACAGTATATATATATATATATAATGTGTCAGTGTGGTACCCCACCAGCCTAAGGACGCAGGGTTCTCAACCAGGCAGGTTGAGGGGCTCCAGGGGATTTGCTCATTTCTGAGGAAACTGGCTTTTCATTTGCCTCGACGTTTAGGAAAATACGTTTTGGGACCTGGAGCCTGGGGATTTCGCAGCGATCCAGGTGGGATGAAATCCCTAGTCCTGGGTCCTAATTTTGTGATCCACCAGCACACTGACTGGTCAGGTGTGTGTTGGCCTATTTTTAGAACACCTGACCGTGGTTCTGGGCTCCACCCTCCTGAGGAGTCCAGGCGAGGAAGGGAGAAGTGTGCATGTCTGCACGGTATAGTCAGTCAGAGAGCCCAAGCCTGTGGGTTAAGCAGCAAGGAAGCTGTAAAAGAGGTAAAGTGCCTGTACAGGAACTCTGTTATAGAGCCAAGAGGGCTGAAGCATAAGCCTGAGCAGCGGTGCTGCTAAAGAGCCAGGTGGCTCTGTATTTTTCGTGTATGTCTATTACGGTGAAGTTGAAACTCCTGTTAGTCAGCAGCTCTGTGGTCTGCCCCCTCACCCCCATGCTCACTGGAGTGTTGGGCTGTGGAGGGGGTGGGAGTGGCTGGCTCAGGCTCTCAGCGGCTCACTAAGAGGCTGAGCTGGGTGCCTGTCCAAGCATGTGGGCGGATCTTGACTCCATTGTCACAATCTTGCCTGAGCCTGGACCAGGTCTGTAACGTCAGCAGACAGTGGACTTCAGCCCGCTGTCTGCTGAAAATGGGTCACAGGAGTGCAGCATGAACTGCACTCCTGTGATCCACAGGAGAAGTACAGCCAAACAAGCTTTGGCTGTACTCCACCTTTAAGCGTTAGAATAAGCCATAAATAGGTGACATTATATTTTTCTTGTTCTTACCAATAATAATTCTTTCCATTTGCTAACTTACCTGTTCATTAACTCTCTTGACAAAGATAGCCAGGAAGAAGACAGATGCAATAGGAGGTCCCAAGTAGCTAGTCACGGACTGTATGTAATCAAACAACTGTCCGCTCTGTGCAGACTGCAGAATGGGAATCCAGGCAATGCTCACTCCGATCAGGAACAACATAAAGACTCTACAAGGAGATTTGACAATAAAACAAATATCTGCATAACTACCGTAAACACACATGGAAATCCAACACAGAAAAAATAGAATTTATCTATCACCTAGTGTAGAAGTAACTGCACATAATCTATCTGATTAGATATCCACGGTCAGCGCACCAAGAGTGGTCATAAATGGGCATGCTTGTACATGAGATTGATGGATGGGGAGCTTTCTGATTGTGATCAATTGAGTCTCATCAGTGTCAGGCCCAGCTTACCCTTCATTTTATGCTTACAGCAGGTTATGTTGCATATAACTTTGATTTAATACTTTGTAAAATAGCAGGTGAAAGAATTAGGCCTACTCGCAGAAATATTTCCAGTGCATCAGAAGTTCCAACTGTGCAGAAAACACCTCCAATTGCTGTAGGCGCTCATTATTCTTCTCTGAGGAGTTCAGAATAAGCATGAGAATTGTAAAAGATGCTCAAAAGAGGGACAATCACTCCCAATTATCATCTTTGGGGAAGAGTAAGAACGACTGACATCTTGTCTCCTTTGCCAGTTTTACACATAATTTGTTCAACATTAATTAATATGTTTACATCTGCAGGAAATGATGTATGTTCTGGAAAGTTATAAACATTTCCAGTCATCAATTACTGTATAAACACTCTACGCAGGTAATGAATATGACCTGTCAACTTAGAATCATTGAGGTTGATTTAATAAAGTAAAATAGACTATTCACTAAAAAATTGAATTTTCGTAAAGCTGAATGAATGTGGTGAAGTTTTGCTGACTTCCATCATCCAATCATCTGCAGGCAAAAATTTCTTTTTTTTTGCTTGTACATGATTTGGTACTTTGTTGTACCACTTTTACTAAGCTCTGGGGAAAATTCCCCTGCAAAGTGAACAGCATATTTGTCAAATCAATTGCATTGTCTACAATGGTATCACGTTTAAAAAGTGTGGTATTAATAAAGTATTAGAATAATGTTGCTCACTAAAAGAGTATCATTTTGGGCCTGTAAAGTTTGACTGATCCACACTATGTAGCAGTGGTGACCCTGTCTTTGGAGTATGGCCAGCTTGCATTATGTGCTTATTTGGCAGACTAAATCCATTCCAAGGAAAGACTCAAAGGATGTGTGAGCATGGAATAGCGTCTCTCACCTTCCTGCTATCATCAGCTCCTTCTCTGATGCGCGCTTGCGGATCATGGTATAAATGTCCATGGTAAACAAGGTGCTGGCACTATTAAAGATGGATGTTAGGGAGCTCATGAGAGATGCCAACATTACGGACAACATCAAACCTCGAAGACCTGGTGAAACAATTCACATTCAATGAAAATGCAGAAACAAAATTCAGGGAAAATTAATTAAAGACATATAAATGTCATTTAAGTGTTATTTACCTCACCGTATTATAGAATCTCAAAACATTTTGGTATAGTGAAGGAGCCGCTGGGTTTTGGGCCTATTTTCCACATTCAACACCCACAGCCAAGTAAAAGGAATTTTCCACACACTCTAATTGGCACAAGAAACAGTCTAAGGGTTTTGGTTGTTGGTGTTTATTTTGGGAACAAAGAACATGGATAAAGATTGGGGGTACATGGGATGCCCAAAACTGAATAAATGACGAACTCCAAACACAACGGTTGAGGAACTGCTAAAGTCTCTGGCTCACAGTAACTCAGAATAAAAAAACCTGATTAAGCTCAACCTTCTCATATCCTTAAAAAAATGTCTATTACACGCAGAGAGTTTTCACCTGAAGTCCCTGATTAAAAACATACCCGTCGGCCAGTACCTGAGGGTTCGCCGTAATTGTACGGATGGGGAGGACTTTGAGAAGAAGGCAAAGATTTTGGGGGAGAGATTTTACACGAGGGGCTATAATAAGAAATGGCTCATCAAGGCCTATAATAGAGCTAAGGACTGCGAAAGGGAATCCCTCATTTTTAGATGCAATGAGGGACAACAAAAAGAATTGGGCCACATTAGGTTGAGCCTACAATACACACAGGTTTTGTAGTGAGTAAGGTGCCTTCTGAAGGAAGATACTTCTGTCAGTAGGTGTATCTCAAGGTATCCACAGCTGGTATACTGGAGGGCTCGCTAAGCCACCGTGATATTTCCTGGAAACCCCTGTTAGAACAGGTATGACTCGATGTGGGAACTGCGATTTTTTTTCCCCTATATGATAGAGGGGGATTCCTTACAGTTACCCACGGATATAATTCTAAAATGCAGGCAGAAAGCCAATTGTGATACTATGGGGGTAGTGTATGTGATCTTATGCTCTTGTAAACTGTTTTATATTGGCAAGATGATCAGACCAGTACGCAAACGTTTTCAAGAGCATATTTATGAGATAGTACCCTATCATTTAAAGGCCTCTATAGCAAGGCATGTATGCCTACAACATGGCAGGGACCCAAGCTGCCTCAAGTGTTGGGTATTGAAGGTGATCCCCCAGGACAAGAGGGGGGGGGGGGTTATTTTGACTAACTAGTTCTACAGCATGAAACTAGGTGGATATGGGAGTTGGAGGCTACAAAAACGCCCGGTTTGAATGATAGCCTCAGCTTTGTTCCCTTCTTGAAATACAACTAATTATTTTATTAGCATTTTTTTTTTTTTTTTCAAAAAAAGACCCTTGTAAGGTTGTTTTTTCAACTCACTGGATCATGATAGATTCAATTTACTCAAGTTGTGTATTTATGGTATGTGCACAAGCTGGTCTAGCCACCATGAAATTGGCCATCAGTACATCGACCCCATGGAATATTTTTTATTTAGTAAGTTACTTTTGTTCCCAATTTTTGGGTAGGCCAAATAGGTAGGTATAAGGAAACTTTATTCCAAGCTGCCATGACACAGAATTGTGCTGCTTGCCGCGATTGCGTCATTGCGGTATGTGCGCGATGACATCTTCGCGTCATGTGTGTAATGACATCACGGCGTATGCGCAGTGACGGCAAATGCTGGCGGGGTGGGGGGGGGCACACGATGGTGGCCATTTTAAATTCAGTTGATACACATGGTAGCAGATCAAGCAGCCGGCTGTGACCGGCGAAACCAATGTCCACCTCTATACTATGACCTAACGATACTTTATGAGATAGAATTATCCTGCAATGGTTGTCTTATCCACTGGCTTTAGGGGGTCTGCAGACAACAGGATCCAATAAGTATACAATACCTTTGTGGATGTGGGATTTTATGATCTGTTTTGAAGTCTTGACTTTCGTGGATTACTATTGATATCTTTGGAACATTGATTGGAGTTCTTGGACTGTTGTTTGTTCCACCAGTGTGGTCAAATTTACAGTTCGAGGGAGGAATTCAAGGCATGGAGACTTGTTTGGGTACAGTAGTACACATTTGATCCTCTGCTGAGGTTCCACAGCACATTGTATCCTCAGACAGATTAACTTTTTTGATAATTTAATATACTGCAAAGTCATAATGCAGTGCATTTGTGTGAGTGACCCATTCTCTATACAGACATCTTTTTTTTAAATAAAGCCTTTCTTTAAATGTCTATAATTTTAAAGTGTGATAGTAAGCCATTCAGTATAAAAACTATTTTGACCAGTCCCTGTTCATTTCATTTTGAGCCTTTGGGAGCTCTGTAACACCTAGAGATTTGGAGATATTTAAAGTGGTTCTAAAACTAAAACTATTTTTTTACTTTAATGCATTCCCTGTATTAAGGTAAAAAATGTTTTACCGCTTGCTGTCCTCTCCCACCTCCCTAAATCTGTACCTGAGTTCTTAATTAATCGAGCACTGTGCACGGCTGGATCTCTTCTTTCCCCACTTCCTCTTCACGCAGAGACTCAAGAAGCAACAGGAGTCATTGGCTCTTGCTGCTGTCAATAAAATTCTGTGAGGAGGAAGCGGGGGTCAGGCCAAGCCACACTGTATGTGTATATGGAGCGAGAGTTCCAACAAACAGTTCGGGAGCGAGCACACACCTGTGCCCCCATAAAAAACGGCTTGCTCTGGCATAACAAACGGCTTGCTATGGGGGCACATGGAGAAGAGAAGGATCCAAGATCGCTGGCGGGGACCCCAGAAGATGAGGATCGGGACCGCTCTGTGAAATACCATTGCACAGAGCGGGTGAGTATAACATGTTTATTATTATAATTTTAAATTACCTTTAGCAACCTGTTATTGTATTTGTACATTATAAATGTATGTATGTAATGTGTGCTATATTCTATTTACATTTGGTAAAGTCTGTTTTGGTAGGGTAGAACTGTGGCCAGACTACGATTGTTCAAATTCTTAACAAGTAGTAAGTGAGTCTTAAAACAAACCCTCACCAACCTCTAAAGCTGCACATATCATGGAGTAATTCATCCTCAAAATTCCCAAGGCAAAAAGTGTAGTCATCTAACGGGTTTATATTATGGATTAAATGGCAGAGTGAGAAAAAAATTGGACTGAACTGTTGAAAATGAAGACGTTGTTGCTGTATGCTTTGTAAATAAATAAATGACTCCACAATTTTGCAGCTACAGAGGTCAGTGAGGGCTTGCACTCAAAGATCATGCACTGCTTTTTAAGAATATGGAAAACTTTAAATATTCATAGCTATAGCGAAACCACTGTTTTACTCTAATCTTAAAAAAGCTGCTTGGCAGATATAATTATCAGGAATGTCTTACCATCTGGCATCAAATCAATAACCAACTTAGGGTATGCAATATTTGTACATCCAACTTCGGTATCACAGTATTTTTTACACCTTTCTGGCACCACACAAGCTATTTCATCTATAAAGAGAAACAGTGGACATGTAAGCATCTTTGTGTCTGTAAATTATTATTATAAATATTGATCAAGGTCTTAAGTAATGCCTTTACCTGTGTACAGAATGCGACTGATCATTCCTGGGAACACCATCAGGAACATGGGTAAAAGTTTAAGATATCCACACAGCACACAGCCAGCCTTGACATGTGACATGTTTTTGGCCGAGAGACATCGCTGTACTATCACCTAGTAGAAGAAAACATTATTACATTATTTTATTATCAGTAAAGGTACAACATCTGTGTTCATGGCTTATGTAAATTACCTGATCTGTACACCAGTACCACAGGGCTAGGATGCTTAAACCGAAGACAAGACCTGGCCATGGCATATCTCCTGTGATAGGATCCCGGAAAATGTGGAAGGAATCTTCCCGTGGAGTGTAGCATTTTGGGTCAACCGGTGTGCCATTATTTATAATCTCAGAGGGAATGGCAGCCATGTATTTAGTCATAAAATTTTCATATCCTCCAACTTCCTTGAATGCTAAAAAAATTGTTTTTGTGCTTAGTAATAACATAATATGAGGGTTGACTATAAGCTTAGTGCAGAATTTATAAAAGTTCATCATATTTTAAACATCAATATAATTTAAGGCTGGTTATACACCGTCCGATATGGTAGGTTGGAAACCCAGTGCAGTCATTCTCAGTGTGATCATTTAAGCATTGAAAAGAAGCCCTGCCGCTGCCATCACCCAACCCCTAAAACCAACCCCTAAAATGAATACTTAATCTTTCTTAAAACTTAACCAACCCCTGAACCCCCTTAATCTCACCCTAGAATTTAACCCAACATTTACATCAATCTTTAGCACTTGAAGCGATAGGATTCACATAGTGTAACATATTTTAGATGTGCCATCTACCTGTAAAAGCCTCCCTTGGGTAGATGTCCAAAAGCTATGAACATACAATCTAATGAGAGTGCCCAACAATCGTCCAACAGTCCAAGGTAATTTAATGATAAAATTGATTCATAGCAGAATGAAGCCAATGTGTTTCAGAGGCTAATCAGTGCTAAAAAATATGCACTGTCACTGTACTAATGACACTGGCTGGGAAGGGGTTAACATCACGTGTGATCAAAGGGTTAACTGTGTACCTAGCCTGTGTTTTCTCATTATGTGGGAGGTGCTTTTACTAGGGGAAGGCAGAGAGCTTTGCAAGAACACAGGATCAATGCCTTCCCCACTGACAGAATGGCAATCTTCCTTATTTGCCTGTGTAATGACCAGTTGGCGGGTGCTGGTGGGTGCTGGCAGACATCAAGTCTGCGGTACCTGCTGATCCTCTCCCGCTATGATTATTCAGTGGGCCTGCGCACCCCCAACACGGAAGTGCTGGATCATGTACTAGGTACTTTACTTCCTGGAATCCATTTGCCCTTAACTGAGGCATGCAGGCAGGAGGGTGTAATAAAAAGAAAAAATTGAATCGCGCTAAACCTGTGGGTTTCATTTTGTCAAAAAAAAAAAACCTGTGGGTTTAAAGTGATTGTGAACCACAACCTAAAAGAAACACACCGATTGTGGAACAATCCAAAATTTGGCGTGGATCATGAACAAATATACAAGTATGTATTATCTTCTAAGAACATTAGTCTCAAAAAACATAAATAGAGCATAAATTAAAAAAAAAGGCTTATAAACCATCAGATAATATATACTTCAGAATTCAACTTTGATGTATAACTTGAATATATGTGACATATATAAGTGAATAAATATTCAATGTCCAACCATATATGCATAACTAAACAAATATGACATCCACCTGTGCAAAAATAAGTGAATAAAGTCCATCCATAAATAAAGTGAATCTTCAAATGCTGGTATAAAGAAGACTAGGCAGGAGGGTGTGCTTAGGTGAGAAACCCCTCCTCCTCTCTTGAAGACTCCTGGGATACGTGACATAATTTGCCTAGGCCATGAACCAGGAAGTAATTGTGAAATAAAAGTTTAAAACAAGTAAATATAATATACCTTCCGATTTGTTTACTAATGTTAGCAGCATAAGGATATAAAGCATAAAAATAGTCAATATTGATTGAGAGAGTTTCACTTTAAAACTTCCCCAATTCCTTAGAAACTGTGTTGTTATTTCTGCATGTGTCCCTAATGATGGAATCTAACTTTCTATTGTGTCTGGCACCTATAAATAGGCAGGAAGAAAAGAAAATTGCCCTCACTTCTTGTTCTGTGTGGGTGAGGAAAAATCCACACTGGCTTTGCAGACAGATGGCAATAATACATTGAAAGAAATTCTACCCCTTTCCTGCAAAAAAAGTAAGTTACTTTTGTACTTGAATCTTAGGCCTCATACACACGGACGTTTTAAAAAACGGGCTGTAAAGCTAGTAACAACACCTGGAAAAAAATCAGTGTTAAAAACGCGATTTTATTAGCGTTTTGATTTGGCGTCAATGCCCGTTTTTTAAGCGCTAACGCTAAGGTTCGGTTTTTTAAAAAAAAACATCCCTCTGCTATTTTACACTCTGAAATTACCCACATAAACATTTTTACAGCTTAAAAACGCTGACACAAAAAAATGTTGGTATATCGTTAATGCGCGTTTTTGAACGTTTTTAAGCTTTTTTCGGCGTCAGCGTCAAAACAGCTCTAGCGCTGGAGCCTCTGAAGGCGCTGGTCCTTGGTTTTTTTTTGGAGCTTAAAAATGACCATGCCTATTACAGCTCAAAAACGCCATGGTGTGTATGAGCCCATTGAATAACATGGAGTTGCCTTCTTAAGCAGAAAAAAAAGCTCAAAAAAGCCGCTGTAAAAACGTCCGTGTGTATGAGGCCTAAAAGCGGACCTTCAGTCATTTTTTCAACTTTCCATCTATTAAATCTTCTGCCCTTGTTGTTTTAACTTTGGATAGTAAATAAGAAGGGCCAGTAAATCTGTATACAGCCCACTTACTGTTTCTTGTCTGGTCATTAGCCTAGGCTTATGACATCATGCACAGCTGTCTCTTTCTCACTCTCGTGAGAGTTTGCCAGGAAGGGGGGGTGAGTCATAAGAGGGCCAATGAGAGCTGCAGAGCTGGTGGTGTGTCTGTGCAAATCCAGGAAGTGAACAGGCAGCAGCTTCACTTGCCCGCAGTTACAATAGATGCAGCCAGACTCAGTGGAGGGAGATTTCTGCAGCATATTTGCAAGTACAGAATTACAGTATATATAAAATAATATGCAAAGTGGTTGGAGGGAAGCTTCAAAATGGCAAAGATGTCTTTATTACAAATTATGTGAGCAGACTGCAGTTCCTCTTTAAGCGTTTGCAGAGTTTTCTTCAACTATACATCACTGACATGTTTCCTTTTTGAGAGCTTGTCATCATTTGTTTACCAGGCCAAATCTGATCAATAAAGTCTAGTGATATACTAGGCAGACTGGGAATAAATCACTAGGTTTTCACTCCCAAGATTTCAGTACTGTGAAATCTTGATGTAGGGATTGCCTGACTTTAGTGATAACAGCTCCAGCACATGATAAGGAAAGTAATGTTTTCAAGGGATTACCTTCATGTTAAAGTGAAACTTTAGTCTCTCAATCGACATTGAGTATTTTTCATCCTTATGCTGCTAGCATTGGTAAATAGATAGAAAAGGGTATATTATATTTACTTGTTTTAAACTTTTATTTCACATTTCTTCAGTATCTTCCTGGTTTCTGGCCTAGGCAAATTATGTCATATATTCCCAGGAGTCTTCAGGAGAGGAGGAGGGGTTTCTTAGCTAAGCGCACCCTCCTGCCTGCATGCCTCAGTTAAGGGCAAATGGATTCTAGGAAGTAAATGCTACATGAATTATCTGCCCTTACTCAAGATGGCCACGGCCAGAAATGCTAGGAGGTGGTTTTCAAGGTGATTTCTTAGCAAAATAAAGCATGGAGACATGGATGGATGGGGGAATTGGCTTTGAATATTACAAATGAATCAAATAGTGTTTTTGGTTTGTGATGCTCAGATGCAGTGTAGTTCCACTTTAAGGACATCTGTCAGGATATTATTGCTGTCTGTGTCCTCTTTAGGGGGGTGTTCTTTCATCTGCCAGGTAAGGGTTGTCAGATAGAACAGGAAGTAAAAGGAAGGGCAGTGTAGCTAGGCTTTGGGCTTATACTGATAAACATATGCAGCTTGCTTTCAGCTGCATTTCGTTTGCATTCATTTGAGATTTGCACAAGAAATCATGAACAGTTCACTGACAAGTACACTTGATCTGTGTTTAATCTTTTTCTAAGCTGCACCAACCTGCTTCAAGCTGCTATTGCATTCTAATTGACTATTATCTGGGGGAGAAGCAGTTTCTAATGCTGTTTGTGCCCCCTCTCTATTTGTCCAGGTGATCATTATCACAAAGAGTGAAAGTGAAAGAAAATCACAAAAATATTGGCTTGTCACCAGAACAGGAATAGAATTGAGCTCTAGTTTTTCAGGATGCTAGTTCTGGTTACCCTGCTGACAACCAAGGATTCTCTTAGTTTGGAGGGATTTCCAGTCACTGAAGAGAAATCTCCAAAATAGGATGCAGATGGTAAAAAAAAACCTGATGGGGCATAACCCTCCTTTAGGCTGGGTTCATACTAGTGCAAATTGAATGCGGGTTTCAGGAGACTGTGACCGACTCTCACACAGCTCCGGAACGGCTTCGGAGCAGTTTGCAGAAGTGTCCTGTGCATCTTGTGGTCCGTTTCAGGTCCGAATCTAGAAAAAAATTAGGCCTAAATCGTCCCTGAAACGGAGAACAGGGACGCTCAGTATAACCCCTACCACTCCCACTCTGCCTCAGTTTTGTGGCTAGCAATAGTAGGAATGTCTCTTAATGTACTCCAAAAAAAAGGATTTTACAACAGGTAAAAAAAATGAAAGTGAGATCTATTAGCATTTGTAGTACAGCATTTTGCTACAGAGTAATACAGAACCGAGTTTTTAGTTACTAGCATATATAACATGTATAAGGATAAGAACTGAGTCCTGTAGATCTGGGGTGACGGCCGTAGGATCGAGTGCTGTTCAGCACTTACAACCACATACTGCAAGGCGTCCTTTTGTTTCTCTCTGTGTATACAGGCTATCTTCAGCTATTTTGGAGGCAGTTTTTTGTCTGCTGTGCTGGAGGAAACTATCCCAAATTGAAGGGCTTATTCCCCTCTGAACTTGGCAACAGATCCAACCTGAGAAGAGAGTTTTCTTAAATCAATTGAGGCACCTGCGCTTGTTACTGAGCTGACCTTTTGACTCCCTATCTACATGTCTATCCAACATGTTATTGACAGGATATCTGTCTGCTAATCACTTATCCTATTTTTTACTGGCCAAACATTAACTTACGAATCAATCGCTCCTGAGGAAGTGCTAAATTCAAAAAGCGCGGAACATGTCGAGCAAAATCCTCTGATAAAAAAACGGACCTCTGCATCAGCGTCACCCCAGATCTACAGGACTCAGTTCTTATCCTTATACATGTTATATATGCTAGTAACTAAAAACTCGGTTCTGTATTACTCTGTAGCAAAATTCTGTACTACAAATGCTAATAGATCTCACTTTATGGGTGTTATTTAGCTGAGGAGGAGGTTTGATGTTCTTTACTACTTTGCTAATTATACTTTGAGCATATGTAATCGCTAATATACTGCGATTCTATATATATATATTTTTAATAAAAAAAACTTTTTTGATACTTTCTAGTATATGTACAGTGGTGTGAAAAAGTGTTTGCCCCCTTCCTCATTTCCTGTTCCTTTGCATGTTTGTCACACTTAAGTGTTTCGGAACATCAAACCAATTTAAACAATAGTCAAGGACAACACAAGTAAACACAAAATGCAATTTGTAAATGAAGGTGTTTATTATTAAAGGTGAAAAAAAATCCAAACCATCATGGCCCTGTGTGAAAAAGTGATTGCCCCCTAAACCTAATAACTGGTTGGGTCACCCTTAGCAGCAACAACTGCAACCAAGCGTTTGCGATAACGTGCAATGAGGGTTTTACAGCGTCCTGGAGGAATTTTGGCCCACTCATCTTTGCAGAATTGTCCTAATTCAGTTACATTAGAGGGTTTTCGAGCATGAACGGCCTTTTTAAGGTCATACCACAACATCTCAATAGGATTCAGGTCAGGACTTTGGCTTGGCCACTCCAAAGTCTTCATTTTGTTTTTCTTCAGCCATTCGGTGGTGGACTTGCTGGTGTGTTTAGGATCATTGTCCTGCTGCAGAACCCAAGTTTGTTTCAGCTTGAGTACACGAACAGATGGTCGGACATTCTCCTTCAGGATCTCTTGGTAGACAGCAGAATTCATAGTTCCTTTTATCACGGCAAGTCTTCCAGGTCCTGAAGCAGCAAAACAGCCCCAGACCATCACACTACCACCACCATATTTTACTGTTGGTATAATGTTCTTTTTCTGAAATGCAGTGTTCCTTCTACGCCAGATATACTTGGACACACACCTTCCAAAGAGTTCCACTTTTGTCTCATCGGTCCGCAGAATGTTGTCCCAAAAGTCTTGGGGATCATCAAGATGTGTTGTGGAGAAATTGAGACGAGCTTTGATGTTCTTTTTGCTCAGCAGTGGTTTTCTCCTTGGAACTCTGCCATGCAGGCCATTTTTGCCCAGTCTTTTCCTGATGGTGGAGGCATGAACGCTGACCTTAACTGAGGCAAGTGAGGCCTGCAGTTCCTTGGACGTTGTTGTGGGGTCTTTTGTGACCTCTTGGATGAGTCGTCGCTGCGCTCTTGGGCTAATTTTGGGCGGCCGGCCACTCCTGGGAAGGTTCACCACTGTTCCATGTCTTCGCCATTTGTGGATAATGGCTCTCACTGTGGTTCGCTGGATTCCCAAAGCTTTGGAAATGGCTTTATAACCCTTTCCAGACTGATAGATCTCAATTACTTTCTTTCTCAATTGTTCCTGAATTTCTTTGGGTCTCGGCATGATGTGTAGCTTTTAAGGATCTTCTGGTGGACCTTACTGTGTCAAGCAGCTCCTATTTAAGTGATGCCTTGATTGTGAACAGGTGTGGCAATAATCAGGCCTGGGTGTGGCTAGAGAAATTGAACTCAGGTGTGGACAACCACAGTTATAGTATGTTTTAACAAGGGGGGCAATCACTTTTTCACACAGGGCCATGATGGTTTGGATTTTTTTTCACCTTTAATAATAAACACCTTCATTTACAAATTGCATTTTGTGTTTACTTGTGTTGTCCTTGACTATTGTTTAAATTGGTTTGATGTTCCGAAACACTTAAGTGTGACAAACATGCAAAGGAACAGGAAATGAGGAAGGGGGCAAACACTTTTTCACACCACTGTACTTTTGTGCCTATAAAGTCCACTTTTCTTAGCTAGCCTTTCTATTCCATACACGAAGGTCCAGCTTCTGTGGGTCTGGATGGGCCAGCCTGCCCTGGGTCAACAACTGAGGAAAGGGAGGAATTCTGATCGGAGGATCCACACTGAGGTGCATGGCTAGTGGAAACTAAGGTCTCTTCGGCCAATAGGGTCGCACTGCTAGCACTTGGACTGGTTCGATCAGAAGTCTGAGGAGAAACCTCAAAATGAGTGGGCGAGGAGGAAAGGCGTAAGCTGTCTTGAAGTTCCAGGGACAAGATAGCGCATCTACTCCCTCCGCTTGTGGATGTTGGAGGCGAGAGAAGAATCTCCTGAGTTTGGAATTCTCCTGTGTAGTAAAGAGATCCACCTGTGGGGTCTGCCATAGATTGGAGATTTGGTTAAACACATGGGGATGGAGAGACCACATTCCGACCGTGTGTACGGGGCATTAGAGTCTGCAAAAGACTTGAGACTAGGTTCACCTTCCAGCAGGACAATGATCCTAAACATACAACCAGAGCTACAATGGAATGGTTTAGATCAAAGCATATTTATGTGTTAGAATGGCCCAGTCAAAATCCAGACCTAAAGCCAATTGAGAATCTGTGGCAAGACTTGAAAATTACTGTTCACAGGAGCTCTACATCCAATCTGACAGAGCTTGAGCTATTTTGCAAAGAAGAATTGCCAAAAATGTCACTCTCTAGGTGTGCAAAGCTGGTAGAGACATCCCCAAAAAGACTTGCAGCTGTAATTGCAGGAAAAGGTGGTTCTACAAAGTACTGACTGAGTGCTGAATACAAATGAACGCCACACTTTTCAAATATTTATTTGTTATAAAATGTAAAAAACAATTATAAATTTCCCTTCTTTCCTTTCCCGCAATAAAATACATTTATGTTTTTGGTTGTAACATGACAAAATGTGGAGAATTTCAAGCCACTGTAATTAGCATTGGTTAGCATTCTGTAGTAAACCTCTAAAGCAGTGGTCATAAACCCTGTCCTCAGGGCCCACTAACATGCCATGTTTGCAAGATAACTGAAATACATCACAGGTGATATCATTTGCTTCTCAGTGATTGCAGTATTCTAGTCTGCATCTCCCAAGGTCATTCAAAAAACCTGGCCTGTTAGTGGGCCCTGAGGACAGGGTTGATGACCACTACTCTAAGGACCGGATATTTGCTAATAGACCAAAAGACTGGATCATTGCTCACAAATATAAGAGGTGTATGGCCACTCTAATTCAAATTATACTTACAAAGTCAGAGATAAAGTCAGAGATAAAGCCATCTGCTCTTATCCAGAAGCTGCTACCACTCCCACATCCCCACTAAATATTTTGTGCATGGCGATAAAAAACTTACCAAACCCCATGAGGATGAAGGATCCTATAATCATGATAATAGTCTGTAGAGTATCTGTGTAGATAACAGCTGCCAAACCACCTGAAAGCGAGAGAGAGACAGTCTATCAGATGTGGGAAAATAACTATACAATGGTACCTTCTATACAGGAAAGTCAGAGTAGAAGAACAGGGTATGACATTGCCATTTATGACAAGAATAGCATACAACTAACATTAAAGTGATAATAAAGGCTAAAAAAAAAAAAAAAAGGCAATACCTGCTTCTTACGATATTGCACAGAATATAATTTTTCTCTTCTTCTGGCAGTTCCCTGCGGCACTGCCAGCTTCTCACTCCTCTTGGTGCCTCTTGCATCAAGCTACGTGCCAAGGAGGCACCCGTGTGTGCGTGCTCTCAATCCAGGCTGTGTGCATCCATAGACACACACAGCACTGGTAAGCTGCGTCCCTGATCCCTCATCACAAGAGTTTGACTGACACGAGCAGGAGCCTACAGTT
Source organism: Lithobates sylvaticus (assembly GCA_028564925.1). Lineage (NCBI taxonomy): Eukaryota > Metazoa > Chordata > Amphibia > Anura > Ranidae > Lithobates > Lithobates sylvaticus. Next base: position 230,522,077 of record CM053026.1, read on the forward strand.
CCACTGCCCTGTTTTTCCTGTGTAGCACTAGCCCCCGAAGGAGCTGCTGGTATTTGATTGGGCTTACCGTTCCTTCACTGTTCCACCATGTCCGTCATAGGGGTCCCATTAAAGATTTATTTTCATAGATTTCAGCTCCGACACATAGTCTATTTTTCCAATTCTTTATTTAAGAAAAGACATTCCAATAGAGGGATAGAGGGTTTAGGGGAATTCAGGTACCTTTACAATTGCAAGTCAGGGATACTTTCTTTGACCCAGAGGATAACAGCTCCACAATTGAAAAGAGCAACCACCGGATAGGCCTCCCTTACTGACCTAGCAGCCAATGCGATGCTCGGTCATAGTCTCTGCCACAGACTTTAAAATTCAGTACAGGGGGTCCCCGAGTTACGAACTCGTTAGGGACTGGCCCCGTGTACGGAAGTCGGAAATGTTCGTAAGTCGGCGCGCATGCGCAGACCGACAAATACGGAGATTTCCGGACATTTCCGATGTTCCGTCTGTTGCCGTTCTGCGCATGCGCGGCAAATTACGGACATTTCCGTCATTTTTCGACGCTCCGTATGGCCGCGCATGCGCAGAACGGCCGAAAACCAGCGAAAAATGGCGGAGGGTCCCCGCAGCACCCCGTTCGTAAGTAGGGGTTGTTCGTAGGTCGGGTGTTCGTAAGTCGGGGACCCCCTGTAGAACTGTTACACAATCCTCTGTCACCGGATTGTGTAATTAGTGACTTTCTTTGCAATGTCAAGGCTTAATCACATAGTACCAGTTTCCTTTCTCCAAACCAGCGGTACTGTGTGGTAGGTGACCCGGAGTGCATCCTCCAACTGAGTCTCCAGGCTCTTCTAGAGGCACCGGCCTTGTTGCTCGGTCCTCCCCTGAAAAGTCCTCCCCTGGATCCTTCAGTCGCTTGGCTTCTTCCCGCAGGCAAGACAGCACAGGACCACCCCTGGATCGGTAGGCCCCAAGACTTTTGGGCCTACCTCTTCGGTATCGACGCCTCGGGCCGGCCGGCCCGAGACGACTTAGCAGGCAACAATACACCGGCCAGGAGGGCCATCAGGTCGGAATCATACCCGGTCACGGGGTCTGTCCCTTAAGTACCCTCTCCCAGAATTCACAGCGGACAGACCACACCCACTGACTGTTTCTGGGTAAAGAGGCACTCAATACACCCAGCTTGTTGCAATTTCCAACCTTGGCCGAATAATAGGGCACCATCCCTAGGCCAAGGGGAAAAACACACAACCAGCCAAGCTGAAACAGAACCATAATTTACAACAATAAAGGTCTTAGCTAAACTACAGCTTCAGACCAACTAAATTTCTATTTATAGCGTCTGTATTAAAAATACCAGCGCTACACCTGTGAAAACAGAAAGTGAAGGGAGCGCGTGCTGGAGCCAGAGACAGTGCAGGAGCGTTGACATGAAGCCATGTAAATGTTTAGGGACAGGAGGGGTAGGACAAGTAGTGGGGCATTTTAACCTAATTTAGAGAATGCATTAAGGTAAAAAACATTTAGACTTTAAAACCACTTTAACTGCTTGCCGACCATCTAACGTACTAGCACGGCGGCAAAGCGTCCTTCCTGCAATGGATCACGTACTAGGTAGCAAAAGCTGATCAGCGGGTCACGACTAGTGGCCAGTGATTGGCCACTGGCACCCGCTGATCGGCTCAGTGATTCACAGAACAGAGCTCTGTGATTGTAAACAATGCAGAGCTCTGTTCACTGACAGGGGATCTTGCTGTTTTTCTTTTCCCTAAGCAGGGGAAAAAAAGAACAAGATCCTTAGTAAAAGCAGCACATAACACACACATTACACATAGTTAGGCATACATTTAACCCTTTGATCGCCCCCTTCCTACCCAGTGTCATCAGTATATTGCCAGTGCATATTATTAGCACTAATCACTGTATTATAGTCACTGATGATGTCAGCGACAGTCAGTTCCTCGCAGTGTCAGTGTCAGATTGCCCACCGCACTATCGCAGTCCCGCTATAAGTCTCTAATCACCGCCATTAGTAGTATAAAAAAAATAAAAATTCCAGTATATATTCCCATAGTTTGTAGATGCTATAACTGTCAGATAAACCAATCAATATACCCTTCTAGGAATTTTGTATCAAAGATATGCAGCAGAATACATTTTGGACAAAATTTATGAAGAAATTTTTTTATTTTATAGGAAATGTTTTTTTTTTTTTTGCAGAAAGTAAAAAAATTTGTTTTTCTTTTCAAAATTTCTGGTCTTTTTTCGTTTATTTAGCAAAAATAAAAACCCAGTGGTGGACAAATACCATCAAAAGAAAGCTTTATTTGTTTGAAAAAAAAATTATATACATTTTGTTTGGGTATAGTGTTGCTTGACCATGCAATCACCAGTTAAAGTAGCGCTGTGCTGAATAGCAAAAAATGGCCTGGTCATGAAGGGGGTTAAGTCTTCTGGAGCTAAAGTGGTTAATGTGTATTTCCACTTTTGCAGTCAAGTTCTAGCAAATTTCTCTATATGCTTGTTATGTGTTCTGATTAATATATTATACCTTAAAAAAAAAATAATAATAATAATTAAAGGCTAACTCCACAATTAAAGGCAAACAGACTTTTCTCATTGGAACACAAGTGCAGTGATTACCGCACTCAGAGTCCATTGACGCATATTAAATTAAAATATGCTGCAAATATGGGAGTATTTTTTTTTTTTTTTGTGCAAAAGGTGAAGTTAGCCTTTAAATATTGCTTACCTTTTAGATGTTTCAGAGGAGAAGGTGTCATAATATGATAACCCATGATGTATGAGATAACTCAAATAACAATGAAGGGAGAGGGAGACTTTAACATGCCATACATTAACTAGAGTTTTCAAACTGCGCTTACAAACGGGAGCAGAGATAGTCACTCTGGATGCATTGAAATACGTTTTTCTAAAATAGTAAAATGCCCAGCCAGAGGAAGATTATAGTATAAACATGGCACTGAAAAATGGGGAATGATTGTCTCATGTTGGGGTGGGAGAAAACTTCTGTTCTAGTTAGTGTTCACCAATATCTTTGGTTTGATATTCAAACACAAATGGAAAGTTCATATAAAAAAAATAAAATTTTTATATTTTAAAGGAACACATATTGCTGAGAGATAAATTCCTTAACCACTTGACCTCCGGAAGATTTAACCCCCTTCATGACCAGGCCATTTTTTGCGATACGGCACTGTGTTACTTAAACTGGCAATTGCGCGGTCATTTGACACTGTAACCAAATATTTTTTTTTTTTTTACCACAAATAGAGCTTTCTTTTGATGGTATTTGATCACCTCTGCGTTATTTATTTTTTGCTCTATAAACAAAAAAAGACTGACAATTTAAAAAAAAAAAAAAAAAAAAAATAATAATACTTTTTACTTTCTGCTATAAAACATATCCAACAAAAAAAATCTTCGAAAATTGGCCAATATGTATCCTGCTACATGCTTTTTGTACAAAAAAATCCCAGTAAGCGTATAGTGATTGGTTTCCGTAAACGTTATAGCATCTAAAAACTATGGTATACATTTATGTAATTTTTTATTATTATTTTTTCATATACTAGCAACGGCAGCGATCAGCGACTTATAGCGGGACTTTGATTTTGCAGCAGGAAATTGGACACTGACACTTTTTTTTTTTTTAACAGAAACTGACACTTTTGACACTTTGCAGGAACCAGTGACACTAATACAGTGATCGATGCTAAAAACATGCACTGTCATTGTACTAATGAAACTAGCAGGGAAGGGGTTTAACATCTAGGGTGATCAAAGGGTTAACTGTGTGCCTAGCCAGTGTGCTGCTTTTACTAGGGAAAGTGATACATTTTATTCCCTGCAAATAAAATGTAACACTTTCCCTAGTAAAAGCAACACACTGGCTCGGCACACAGTTAACCCTTACACAAAATCTATCCCTTCACCCTGTTAAAACAGAGATCTGCCTTGTTTACATAGGCAGAGCTCCCTTCTGTGTGTTTAAGTGCTCAGTAAGAAAGTGGTTAAGAAGAGAGACCAGTCACTAGTGGTATGTCTTTACTAGGTCTACTGGGTCCTGCTCTAATTAAATGAATGCTAATAATTGGCAAAAGAATGAAGATGGTGAAGTTTTTTATGTGAATGTTTTATATGAGGGTTCTTCAAAAAGTTTGAACTTTATTATATTTATAAAAGTGCGGAAACTTTTTGAAGTATATAATCACATGGTAAAAAAAAATTCAAGGTGTTAGTAGCAAAACATGGGATAAGAACATCACTGACACATGACAGTTTGAAGTGACACAACGCTCTGGTTTAAAAAAAGAAAAATATTTTTGCGTATGTATTCCTAAACCAAAAAAGTACCTTCTGGTGGGGGGTTGAGTACAAATGCACGCCACACTTTTCACATATTTATTTGTATAACATTTTTTTTAAATATTTATCACTTCACAATTATGTGCCACTTTGTGTTGGTCTATCACCTAAAAACCCAATAAAATACATTTACATTTTTTTGTCGTAACATGACAAAATGTGTAAAATTTCAAGGCGTATGAATACTTTTTCGAGACACTATGTCCGCACACTCTCTGACCATCTCCTGTATCATGTCTGCACACTCTCTGACCATCTCCTGTATCATGTCCACACACTCTCTGACCATCTCCTGTATGTCCGCACACTCTCTGACCATCTCCTGTATCATGTCTGCACACTCTCTGACCATCTCCTGTATCATGTCCACACACTCTCTGACCATCTCCTGTATGTCCGCACACTCTCTGACCATCTCCTGTATCATGTCTGCACACTCTCTGACCATCTCCTGTATCATGTCCACACACTCTCTGACCATCTCCTGTATGTCCGCCCTCTCTCTGACCATCTCCTGTATGTCCACACACTTTCTGACCATCACCTGTATGTCTACACAGTCTCAGACCATCTCCTGTAGGTCTGCACAGTCTCTGACCATCTCTTGTATGTCTGCACACTCTCTTACCATCTCATGTATCATGTCTGCACACTCTACGACCATCTTCTGTATCATGTCCACACAGTCTCTGACCATCTCTTGTGATATATTTGTAGTCTCTGAGGGGCAGCCTAGAGAGGAGTCAAGAGCTGGAAGGTTGCCAGGAAAGGGTCAGGGGAGGAAAAATTAAACCCGAGCCACCAAGCTGGAGCCAGAAGAGGACCGTCTGCCAGTGACAGCACTGCAAGGTCAGTCTGGGGGGGGGGGGGGGTTGGGGGTCACTGATGGGGGGGGGGGGTGAATACAGTAAGGTTAGGGGGCACTGATATAAAGGTTTCTCCTTAATTCAGTAACCCCCTTTACCTTAGTGAAGTCACTCTGCAGAAGGTGGTCTGTGGTCACCAGAGTTTTCCCCACATCAGAGTTCCTGTTTTAAGTGAAAGTGGGAACTCTGCGGACCCTGATGTAAAGGGCAATGTTGCAGACTCTGATTTAGGTGGGAACTCTGATGTGAAGGGGAATGCTGTGCACTCTGATATAAGATGATCTCTGGTCACCAGAGCCCCCCTTACACCAGAGATCCCCTTTACACCAAAGTCTGCAGCATTCCCCTTCACATTATGATCCGCAGCGTTCCACTTTGCATCAAATTTCCACTGTAAGGGGGAATCCTGCCGACTCTGATGTAAGGGGGAACTCTGTGCCAGCTGGGTTATATTACCCTGACCTATATGTAAATGGTGAAATATGTTTTTTTACTTTTGTTATAGAGAAAATTCTAGCAACTGTGAATTCATAGTTCATAGGGTTTAAGGCTTCTAATATATGCAATTTATGCAGTTAAGTTTTATCTCTTCAATTATTTTTCCCATTATGGGCGTGAGCAGGGCCTCATGTCTAGGTTTTGCCTAAGGCCTCACAAAGCCTAGAGCCGCCTCTGCCCCCCCCCCTCAGCATTGCCACTGATCCCAAGAGTCCTATGTTCCCTAGGAGTTTTCTGTCTATTGATGTGTCCCCTCACCTCCCCAGTCCATGGTGTGCAGGCAGTGAGGAGATGCAGTGATAAATTGCAGAAACCAATTAGTGAGTGGTAAGGATGTCTAGTAACCTCTAGCAACCCATCAGTGAGCAGTATTGATGTACAGTAATCTCTAGCAACCAATCAACAAGCAGAAGTCATGTGCTGTAACCTCTATCAAATAATCAGTGGGCCATAATGTGTGCTGTAACCTCTAGCAGCCAGTCAGTGAGTGGTAATGATACACTGTAACCTCTAGCAACCAATCGCAATCGCTGCCTGATCTGATTCTTAAAACTGATTTTTCAAAAAGACATGAGGCTGTATTGGTGTCAAAGGTTCTTAAACAACATATTGAGAAAGGCTGTGAAAACTTATGTGCATGCAATTTTTTTAATTTTTAATTTTTAATAAATTTGCAAAGATTTGTTGTCATTATGGGGTATTTTTTGTAAAATTTTGAGGAAAGTAATGAATTTAATCCATTTTGGAAAAAAGGCTGTAACATAACAAAATGTGGAAAAAGTAAAGCGCTGTGATTACTTTCCGGATGCCCTGTATGTGTGTGCATTCATATATTTATATGCACGTGTGTGTACGTCTGTAAATTACTGTTAGCCCTTGTCCATATGAGCATACTTAAGCATACACCCGTGTGACACAGACAAAGCCACTGCTTCCAGTTTGACATCCATGTGGGTGCATGTGCCCTGGATGTCAGATTGGGAGGTGCAGCTGCTGTGTCCAACACCTGAACACCTGTGCATCCTCATGCCCATGTGGGAAAACATGGCCCTCACACGAGTGTACGCTTAAGTATGTCCGTGTAAACAAGGCCTAACAGTAACATACAGACATACATAAATAAAGGGCGCTGACAGGCTGGGAGAGGCATTCATGATAGGGGGCAGTGTGTACAAGGAGGGGGAACCATGTAAAAGAGGAGCGGGAGCAGTGTGTACAGAGGGACAGTGTATACAAGGAGTGAATTTATTTTGGGATAATTCACTGGTTGTGTTTATTTGTTGTTCCTAACTAGATTAAAAAGCCACGCACGATATTTAGCATAATTTAGCCACACCCACATTTTGCCATGGCGTGCAACACATGTCACTATCTCTCTGGTGGGGGCCTAGAGCATTACTTTGCCCTGGGGCCATGATGCTACTTTGACAGCCCAGTTAGTATCAACAAAAGTAAAAACAAAGGGGGTTATTTACCAAAGGCAAATGCACTTTGCACTACAAGTGCAAAATACAAGTGCAAAGTGCACTTTAAATTGCGCTGAAAGTGCGCTTGGAAGTGCAGTCGCTGTAGAGCTGAGGGGGACATGCAAGGAAAATAATTAAAAAACAGCATTTTAGCTTGCACATGATTGGATAATAAAATCATCAGAGCTTCCCCTCATTTCAGATCTACCCCTCAGATTTACAGCGACTGCACTTCCAAGTGCACTTTTAGTGCAATTTCAAGTGCACTTTGCACTTGTAGTGCAAAGTAGATTTGCCTTTCGTAAATAACCCCCAATATGTTGTTTCTACGAGGGCTACAGTATGCTTCAACTACTTAAAACTGCATACTGAACATTCCTATGAAAAAAATGTGACTGTCGACTTTCTCTTTTAATCTCTTTCTTTCTTAATCTACAGATCTGTATTCCCTATTTCCTCGCTCTGAGAAACATTAAGAGGTCTTGTCATCATAATCAATAGGATTTACAAAATAAAACTAAAGGATTTTGCTTACCCAAGAGGATTAGGACATTGGTTTGTTATGGAGTGTTTGGAACATTTGCATCCAGGAAACACAACATTCATAAAGCTGTTGTAAGCATTCAGCACACAGTACATGTGACCTTTGCATGTTTTTAAGGCTCTATTATTTTATGGTAGGTTAATGTGATAATGTGTTATTTGTGATATGTGCTCAACTCAGGTATAATTTCTCCTTATCACTTATTGCTACAGGATGAAGCCTGAGTGAACACTTCATTTGTTTTAAGTCCCTAGATACAGATTTTCTTAGTTATGTGTTTTCTAGTTTATAACTGCAACACAGCTGTACCTTAATCCTGGCAGGAAAATCACATACAGTATACAATACCCACTTCTAGAAAATAACAGGATTTTCCCATAGGTGAGACTGTTAACAGATACATAAAATGGAGTATTTACTGTCATACATGGAAAACTAATTGATGGCAGTAGTCTATATGGAAAGCTTAACCACTACAATACTGGGCACTTTCGCCCCCTTCCTTCCCAGACCAATTTTCAGCTTTGAGCGCTCTCGCTCTTTCAATGACAATTGCGCGGTCATGCAAAGCTGTACCCAAATGAAATTTTTATCATTTTGTTTGCACAAATGGAGCTTTAGTTTGGTGGTATTTATTCACGACTCCGTTTTTTATTTTTTGCGATATAAGCGAAAAAATAGCGGAAATTTTGAAAAAAAACAATATTTTCTCCTTTCTTTTTTAAACGAAATCCAATAAAATCTAATTTTGTCATAAATGTAAGCCAAAATGTATTCTGCTACATGTTTTTAGTAAAAAAAAATCTGTTAAGTGTATAATAATTGGTTCACGTGATCACGGACATATGTATGCAAATGATCATGTACAGATGTTGCACATGTCCATATATCACGGACATATGTGTGCAGATAATCATTGACACATGTGATTTTACTGGGACATATGTGGGGGACATGTGTTTTTATTATTTTGGGACATGTGTTTTTATTTGGGGACATGTGTGTTTTGGGGACATGTATGTTTTGGGGACATGTGTGTTTTACAGTGTTTTACAGGTGTTGGTGACACTAGACTGGTGATCAGTGAGTAAAAAAACAGCTAATACTCACTGATCACCAGCCGGCTGCAGCGATCAGCTCTCCTCTCCTCACCTCTCCTCACCGACGACTTTGTTTGCTTACATCACATGACGGCTGTGATTGGACATGGCCGTCATGTGATCAGGAGGGCCAATCACAGAGCCCTCCTGCCGATCCGAGATGCGACATGTCCGGGTGACACGAGCGCATCGGGATCGCGCCGCTGCGCGCGCGATCCCCCTACTTCTGATGGACGTTCAGAAACGTCCGATCAGAAGTAGGCGGCTCCCACCCGGCCGTATATATACAGTGGCCGGGTGGGAAGTAGTTAAAGTGGATGTAAACCCAATGTCATCCTTTCTAAACGACTGCTATACGGATATACATGCCTCCTGCATGTATCTTTACCTGTCAATTGTCTCCCCTCTGTCTGTTATGAGACCCGAAAAACTGCAGATTCTGTGGGTGGGTCTGTTGTCTGGAGCTCGGTGGGTGGGGTCATGATGTCAGTAGACTCCCCGCCCACCTCTACACTCTGCATTTTCTCCTGTGTATTTCTTACACTGAACTTCTGCTATGATCTCTAACATCCAGTGAAAAGACAGGAAAGTATCTACATGAATTCAGCATGCCCAATTATGCTGAGGGCTGGAACATCCAATCCTGGCAGAGCAGCAGAAGAAAGGAGTGCAAGGGAATTAAAAAATAATGCATGTCTCTTAGGCTAGTGCACGAGATATGTAAATCACCTGTCACTCACAGCAAGGGGGAGGATTTGACAAAGTTTTTCTCTGTTTGTCAAGATTTATCTCACTGAACAATAAAAGAGGATTGCCCAGAGCTGGATTAACTCTTTGTGGCAAGACTGGGCTCAAATGATAGGAAATCTTATACTCTACATGAAATCAAAAAAAAATAGAATACACAAAAATAATGCATTTAATGTAATGCTTGCTAAACATTAATTATTAGCAAACAAAGCCTTGTCAAATAGGAAATCAAACGCCAGATATGACAGTATCCAGTAAAACTGCTGCAATGTTGAAGATAGAAAGCCAATCCCCCCATCAATTTTGCTTTTTAAGAATATGCCTGCCCCAAAGACAGTCTGTTTTGCTCACAGCAACTAATTGATCTGATTCGTTTCTATGGGCAACATCACTAAGACAGCTCCTTCCTTAAGCTAACCATAGATGGTTTGAATATCGGACAATTCAGCAGGGACCGGCCGAGATTCAAATAATCTATGGGCAGGCTTAATGTACCCAAGTAGATCCATCGATTGACTTGGGTACAACTAGCATGTCGAATTTTCCTCATGCGATCATATCGACCACTAACAATAATTACTGTATTCTCCCATCAGGGACAGCTCCTCTAAATCTTCTTTCACATCATTCATGCTATCCTTACCTGTTTTAGTTGAAAAAGCCTGTTGTTTACAGAGCTCAATAGCGCAAAACTTTAATTTATGCTCACCTTCCCTGCTTTTCTTTTTAGACTGGTCCCAAGGAGCTTCAATTAGCGAGAAGGTAGACAGTTTCTGCTGTACTGTCTCTTTAGAAAACCAATACTGCACTGCCATTGGCAATTCTGTTTAAAATGTGTATTTGTAAAACTAAGGTTGAGTGTAAATAGATAAAAATATAAAAGATCAGTTCAACTATTATCAATTGTAAAATAATATTGACCAAGTGCATTACAGTTTCCCTTTAAAGGGCAAGAAAAAGACTCACCTGTTACAGTGTACAAAGCAGTGATAAGTAGTAACATTACAATGGCTATGTAGATATTAATTTTCATGGCTTCTCGGATGAAAATGCCTCCTGAAAACATATCTGCCTGAAAGAAAACATGTTATACATTTAGGATGAAAATCCAACTTCATGAAAATTCTCATGATCCTTCAAAACAACTGAGATACTCCTGGCACATGCAATAGGTTTTTAGAGCTTACTTCTGGTTTTCTGTAAAAAGCTTTTTGATCGTTTGTCTAGGAATAAAGATACTATTTCTCTACACATGTAAAAAGTGCTCTGGTCAAGAAGGGGGTAAATCCTTCCAGGGCTGAAGTGGTTAAGACCAACTCCCTTTTGACATACAGAGAGAAAAATTGTCTCAGACAGATTTTTGCAAAAGTGTCTCTCATGTATTATAAGTGGCGCAGCATGAGCCAAATTCCATTACAAGTTCTAGACAGTATATGAATTTGACGCATTCTTTACCCCTTTTAGAATACATGAGGGACATTTTCACAAAATCTGCCTGTGCCAATCTTTATGAATTCCAGGGATTGTGTCCAGGGCTGGTCACCTGATGTGCAAATGAGGCATACAAGTGTATGTATAGCTAAAAAATATATATATTTTAGCTGTAGACAGAGTAGGGAAGTATTAGAAACCCTGGCCATTTTTATGCTCTCTGTATCTGTATTTGGTAGTTTCACCCTCTCTATTTGACCTTTTAACCATTGTTACCGAGACAGAAAGTAATGGAAAATCGAAAATGTAACAACTGTTACCAGAAAAGGAAGTGATAGGAAATCTTCCAATGGGGACATCTGTTCTATTGACACCTGTCCAAGAGGGGGCTTCCTCTAACTTTTTGAAATTTTCTCAGATTTACTGGTGAATCTCTGGGGACAGCAATAAAGGGAACTCACCCCAACGGGACACAGACTCGCCCCAAAGGGACACAGACAACAAAAAAGGTTACAGAGATTTTAACCCTTCCCCACTCTATCAAAAACAAAATAAAGCTTTGGCTATACAGTAGATACAATTCAAGCAATAATCATACATCTTATTAACTTCAAGCGGAGTTCCACCCAAAAATGGAACTTCCGCTTTAAGGGAAGGTTACCCCCCTGACATGCCACATTTGGCATGTCATTTTTTTTGGGGGGGGGGGGGAGCGCAAACCCTCTTTTTAGAGGGTTCCCGCTCCCACTCCCAGGGCACCGCGGCGCCGAAAGTAAGTTCACCTCTCCCCTCTCCCTCTCGGCAATCATCTGGAACATGTCACAGGTCCCAGATGATTGCCTGGCCAGTCACAGTGCGCAGCGCAGCTCGCGTATGCACAGCGCATGCCCGGCTGTGAAGCCACAGCCGGGCACCCACAGTAACAATGCCGGTGCCGCAGAGAGGAGGTGGAGATAACCCTGGGACAGGTAAGTGTCCGATTATTAAAAGTCAGCAGCTGCAGTATTTGTAGCTGCTGACTTTTAATTTTTATTTTTTTAGTCGGAACTCCGCTTTCAGTTACAGTTTCAATATTATCTGCCATCATCACAGGTAAGTTTTTCAGGCATTAATTTCAAAAGAAAGCATTCATTCAGACTGATACTCTCATATCTATAAGATATTCACAGACACTGCCAGTCATTGGGTAAACAGTGATAGAACATGTTGGTAAATCTTGTCTGACTGATGGTATTGTCTCTTGATAAGTCGGTGTCAGGTTGGGTCTGCATACCTATTCCCCTTCATATAGGCTAAACACAAACCCTTGTCCAACCTAAGTGCTTGTGTTTAATGATGTATATGAAGACACCAGTACCTAGGTGAAATTGGATCATGCCTTCATGCCCTTTTGTGTCTATAGATATCTTAAGATATAATACTGATTGTAGCTTTGTAGATATTTTTGCAAACCACAAAGTGCATGGGCAGAGTATATAACAGACTATCAGATACACAGTTTAACAATCTCTTTTCAAACAACAATTGTTTAGTCTAAATATTTTTCTAATGCTCCAGCCCAAAATTGCATTCATTGTCTTGTCATTAGTGGACAAATAACACACCAATGACTGATTGCTTTCCTTGCTCTAATGTAAAGATCTAGATCAAATAAGCATTGCATGTTAACGATGAACACTGTATCTTAACTCACTGAGATCTTGGTGAACACATAGAGCAGTAGTGAAAGAACAGAGAGGTAGACCCGTATCCGGTTTCCACCAAAACGTTTCCTCAGATACTCTGGCATTGTTACCACCTGGGAGGAAAACATAAGGGTGAATGACACAAAGTTATACAGTTCTACACAAAGCCTATACATATGCAAGTTTAGTATTAGAAAACAATTACTCAAGAAAAAGGAGTCTAAAAAACATTAATCTGATTGTATTACAATTATTGTCCAAAAGATGGATCATTTATTGCATTTATGGTTTATGTTAAATCACCAGCTTAAAAAACAAAATAACGCTAACATTATACAGCTAGTTGCAATAACCAGACACTTTGGAGTTTATTTACTAAAGGTAAATAGCTGTTCACTTTTAAAGGGAAGTTGCACTTTGCAAGAACATTTTATTCAGAGCCTAGTGAACAAGGTGAAGCTCTGCTGACTTCCATCAGCCAATCTTTTGCAAGCAAACATTCCGTCTTTTTTTTCTTGCACACAGTTGGGGAAACTTCAAAGCTCGAAATATTATTAACATGCATTAACCCATGTCAACCAATCAGATTTTCTGTTTACTAAAATGTTATGGCTGAAAGAACTCTTATTGGTTCCTATTGGTTACTGAACTTTTAGTTTACGCATGCTTTGTCAAATAAGTCTATACAACTAAACGTCAGTTAGCCGTGTTTTAGTATACTATAGGCTGGACTAGGGTTGTAAAAAGACCTGGGGCACCACAAGGAGGGTAATGATGTGGCATTGCAGTAAATAGTTGGTGTGGTCAAATTATGATAACAGTGGGAGGGGTTTAAAGCAGCGTGATTAATTAAAACACTACGGGGGGAATTCATAAAAAGTGCTATTGGCAACTGCACAAGTTGAACCAGAAATCAATCAGCTTTCTTTTACTTGAACCTTATTGAGAAGAATAAAAAATGGGCACTTACACAGTGCAATAAGATTATACAATAGCCTAAGCAATTCAAAAGGAGTTTCTCTCTGCAAGTATTATACATTAATCAATGATGCAAAAAATAAAAAATAAAAAAAAACAACCAGGCCCAGCAGCATTAAATCATTAGGTAATCAGGTAATTAGGTAAAAAGGGAAAAATAAAAAAAAGGGGGGGGGGGGGGGGTGAGGAGAAGAAAGGGGGGGGGGAAGGGGGAAAAGGAGGGGAAGGCCATCCCTGTCCCGGAGAAAGGAAAAAAATATTAACACGTTGTACTAGATAACAGTTCTAAGACATGCATAGACGGTTGCGTTGATGGGAAGTAATCAAACCAGGGCTTCCAGATACACAGAAGTTTATCGTGTTTGTCAGTTAGAATCGCTGTCAATTTCTCGTTCACTAGGGTGCCACGCACCCGATTTTTCACTTTGTCGAATTTGAGAATAGGCATTTTCCATGCTTTGGTTACTTGGCCCAGAATATATGGATCACCAGAGCACGCTTTAGTTTGGCAGCGCCGTCTATCGGTTTGTGTAGGAGGGTCTTTTTGTAAGTTTATGTGTAACACTTAGTAGAAGGGTATGCAGGGAGGCATTTAGCAATTCTAGCTGGGGTAAAGTACCACTGAGACAAGACCTTAAAGAGTTTTCTAAAGTTATTACGTTACGGGAGGAAAGTCCCTTTCCCAAATGGAGCAGTAAGATGGGGTACGCGAGTTAAAATTAGTCAGGATAGAGGAGTATAATAGGTAAATGAGACCTTGTGTTGTAGGGGACGTTCGACATCTGGTTTCAAATGCCATTGCGGTTGTTGACCAATCGTGTTTTTTTGTCAGAGATTTCAGCAGTGGCGAATTTGGAGGTAATAGAATTTCTCAGCGTCTGAAATGTCATATGTATCTTTAAGATATTGGAAGGTGACGTTCCTCCGAGGGGACAGTAAGGGTTGATCCGTCATCAAGCCCAAATTGTGCCACCAGTGATAGCTCTGGGGATTTTCCAAACCCAGGGGGGAATAAAGGCCAGTTAAATATTTCAAGAAGAGGAAAGTGTAGCAATATTAGATGGGCTGAATATTTTATAGAGTCCCATAGCACAAGGGTGTGGGACAGGACAGGGTTTAGAGGTTTAGGGCGCAGTTGAGGCAGAAGCCAAGGTAAAGAAGAGAGTGGGGCCACGTCAGTACCTATTACATCAATGACGGTCCAGAGAGGTGCAGCCCTTCCTGCAAATAGTTGTGCTAGTGGAGCTATCTGAGCTACTTTGTTGTAATAAGTAATATTCAGCATTCCTAGCCCTCCCTGAGTCTTAGCTCTATAGAGTAGATTTCTGTTCAGTTCAGCCTCAGTTTAATTGAGCCCCCGATAAACTTAAAAAAGGAGACGCTGCCAGGGTGGCTTTGGCCAATTATGGCTCAGGGGGTTTAGTACACGCCCCACACTATATAAGGCTGCCTGCACGGCGGCCTTGTGTAGTATGTTGCGTCGGCAGAGAGAGATACACAGAGAGACAGTGTGATTTCATTTCATTTTGAAGCTGTTGCAAATACAGTGGGTGTATTGTGCCATCTACACAGTGTACACCTGAAACTACCCCAATTGTTGGTGTTCTGCGCATCCTATCTCTAGGCAGCTGATGCAAATACAGTGGGTGTATTGTGCCATCTGCACAGTGTACACCTGAAGCTACTCCAATTGCTGTTGTTCTGCGCATCCTATCCGTAGGCAGCTGTTGCAAATACAGTGGGTGTATTGTGCCATCTGCACAGTGTACACCTGAAGCTACCCCAATTGCTGTTGTTCTGCACATCCTATCCGTAGGCAGCTGTTGCAAATACAGTGGGTGTATTGTGCTATCTGCAAAGTGTACACGCCTAAAGCTACCCGAATTGCTGTTGTTCTGCGCATCCTATCCGTAGGCAGCTGTTCCAAATACAGTGGGTGTATTGTTCCATCTGCACAGTGTACACCTGAAGCTACCCCAATTGCTGTTGTTCTGCACATTTTATCCGTAGGCAGCTGTTGCAAATACAGTGGGTGTATTGTGCCATCTGCAAAGTGTACACGCCTGAAGCTACCCCAATTGCTGTTGTTCTGCTCATCCTATCCGCAGGCAGCTGTTGCAAATACAGTGAGTGGATCAAGGAGGGTTGCCAGCCAGTAATGACCCCCCTCCTTGATCCGACGAATATGAGGATATTTCCGCAGGCTTTGCAGGATCAGGGAGGCCATGCAGTGTAGGTTAGCTGAGGCATTCGTTCCGGAGTCCTCTGGGTCACTAAGAATGACATGATCTGCAGCACCTCCTCCCAGCCATGTACAAGTCCACGGGTTTCTTGGGACTGTGAATGATCCCTAAAAGACTGCTGCTGATGCTGAGTGCCAGGCTCCACCTCCATGCTGACACAATCCTCCTCCTCCTCCTCCTCCTCTTCCTGTGTGATCGGCAGGCCAGCAGGAACACTGTCTGGATAAAGGGGGCCTTGAGAGGTAAGGAAGTCCTCCTCTTCCTGCCTCTGTTCTGCCTCAAGTGCTCTGTCCATTATCCCACACAGCGTGTGCTCCAACAGGTGGACAAGAGGGACAGTGTCACTGATGCAGGCACTGTCACTGCTCACCATCCTTGTGGCCTCCTCAAATGGTGACAGGACAGTGCATGCATCCCTGATCATGGCCCACTGACGTGGGGGAAAAAAACAAGCTCCCCTGACCCTGTCCTGGTGCCGTAGTCACACAGGTACTCATTGATGGTCCTCTGCTGCGTGTGCGGCCACTGCAGCATGGCCAACGTTGAGTTCCACCTGGTGGGTATGTCACAGATTAGGCGGTTCTTGGGGAGGTTAAATTCCTTTTGGAGGTCAGTTAGCCAAGCACTGGCATTATATGACCGGCGGAAATGCACACAGACTTTCCTGGCCTGCCTCGGGACATCGTGTAAGCCCGGGTACCTGCCCAAGAACAGCTGCACCACCAAATTAAGGACGTAAGCCACACAAGGCACATGGGTCAGTTGTCCCTGTCAGAGGGCAGAGAGGAGGTTGGTGCCATTGTAGCAAACCACGATTCCTGGCTTAAGCTGACGTGGCATCAACCACCTCTCAGCCTGCCCCTGCAGAGCTGACAGAACCTCTGCCCCAGTCTGGCTCCTGTCCCCCAAGCACACCAGCGCAAGCACTGCATGGCATCTTTTTGCCTGCATACTTGCGTAGCCCCTTGAACGCCTACGGAGCACCGCTGGTTCCGAGGACAAAGCACAGGAAGAGGCCATGGAGGAAGAAGAAAAGGAGGGGGTGGAGGAGAGAGGTGTGTCAGAATCACCAGTAGTAGCATTTTGGAGGCGTGGTGGCGGAACAACCTCCAACACTACTGCACCTTGTCCTGCATCCTTCCCAGCTGCCAGAAAAGTCACCCAATGAGCCGTGAAAGATAGGTAACGTCCCTGTCCATGCCTGCTGGACCATGAGTCAGCGGTAATATGCACCTTACCACTGAACGCCCTGTCCAGCGAGGCCAAGACATTGCCTTCCACATGCCGGTAGAGAGCCGTAATCGCCTTCCGTGAGAAAAAGTGGCGTTTGGGAACCTGCCACTGAGGAACCGCACATTCCACAAACTCACGGAAGAGGGCAGAGTCTACCAACTAAAAAGGCAGCAGTTGAAGTGCTAGCAATTTAGCCAAGCTAGCATTCAACCGCTGGGCATGTGGATGGCTGGGAGTGAACTTCTTTCGACGGTGCAGCAGCTGGGGCAGGGAAATTTGCCTGGTACAATCGGACGTCGGTGTACCGATAGCAGATTGCCTGCAAGTACTTGGCTGTGACACACCTAATTCTACACCTTCATTCCTCTCAGTGCAGGTTTCAGAGGGGACTGAAGGTATAGTGGGGTTGGTGATCCCAGCTGATGAGGAGCAAGGAGAGGTCCGCTTTGTTCTGGTGTGGGTCTTTTAGGTACGCTTGCCTATGTCTGGTCAAGCATGTGGTGCCCAAGTGGCTGATGTTTTGGCCACACGAGATATGCTTGAGACATATGTTGCAAATAGCAGCAGTGCGATCTGATGTACTTGTCTCAAAAAAGGCCCACACCAAAGAACTTTTGGAATAACGCACAGAGGCAGCGCCCTGCACATGCGCAGCTGTGCGGTGTGATGCAGTCAGTGTGCTGCCCTTAATCTGACCCCTGGAGGGCATTCTGCCTCATTGGAGATGTGCCTCCTCCTCCTCCTCTCTCCTATCAGGCACCCACGTGGAGTCAGTGACCTCATCATCCCCTCCCTCCTCATCACTGGAGCAAACCTGGCAGTATGCTGCAGCTGGGGGGACATGACTGCCAGATTGCTGTCCTTCTTGGGCATCCCCTCTCTCTGGGCTCACGTTGCTGCCTTCCTCTAGCTGGGTATCATCATCAGAGCCTTCAAAACGCTGGGCATCCTCATGGAGCATGTACTAAGGCCCAATTTTTCTGCCCGAGTTCAACAGGTGCATGTAATTACAATTCTTGATATAATATTTCACAGCAGGGCCCGCTCCATCACCCACCAAGAGTAACTGTGAAGACTTACAGTGTTGTGGCACCAGCACCACCACCAAAGGCCCATCGGAATTTCCGACCGTGTGTACGGGGCATAAGAGTTGATATGGGAAAAATGTGTCTCCTCCCCACTGATGCTTTATCCCAATCCTTGTTTTAGTGAAAAAAACAAATTTTCAAAAAACATTTGTCATTGGGACAGAAAGTCCGGTGAAATCTTCTGAAGAGGTGCACAGACAGCAAAAAAAATGTTTTTGATGTTTTTGATAACCATCCCCTATGTTTTCAAAAAAGCTTAAAAATGTATTTTTTTGACTGGAGCTACACTTTAAAAATGTACCGGTTCAAAATTACAAGCAAACAGATTCTACTTAACAGATTTTCATCCATATTGCCGGGACCAGACATTACATTAAAACCGCAAGCAGTTTGAAATTACTATTTTTCTGTTAGAAATGTCATTTTATGCAGGGACTGTTCTAAACACGGGAAACACGTGTGACTTCACAGGCATACCATAGACACCCCCAGGCACGATATGTAAAGGAATATTTCACTTTTCTTTTTTCACTTTAAGTATCATTAAAATCAGTGCTCCCGAAAAAAAACGGCCATTTTTTAAAGTTTTATTTGCATTGATACATGTCCCCTGGGGCAGGACCCGGGGTCCCCATACCCTTTTTAGGACAATAACTTGCATATTAGCCTTTAAAATTAGCACTTTTGATTTTGAACATTCGAGTCCCATAGACTTTAATGGGGTTCTAAAGTTTGCGCAAATTTTTGGTCCGTTCGCAGGTTCTAGTGCGAGCCTAACCGGGGGGTGTTCGGCTCATCCCTATTCACAACAATATTTCTGCTCTGTCTTATTGAAAAAGGCTAAACAACCATGGCCAGTTAGCCATGTTGTCGTATTATTATTCAATGTTCAAAGCCTTACATACTGTATAAATACATTCTGGGTTTCAATATACATTTTAAGATAATGTTATTAAAAAAATTAACAATTTTTGGAAATGGGATAAGAGAGCATTTTTTAATGTACCAAAATAATTATGCATTAACATTATGGTATCACATTTAGAACAAAAACTTTTTTAGTAGCAATGTTACTTCTATGTTTGGTTAAACTTTTTAACTGGTGGGTGGCAAAAGAGGTGGCAGAGGAAATAAATACAGTATATAACTTATTTGTTTACATGAGGGTATAGATTGGGGATAAGTCAGGGGAGGAAAAGCATGTTACAGGGAAGGAAGTATTGGGGGAGTATTGAGTATTGAGGGAGGGATGTCTGATCACCAGTAGTCTTGAACCTATCTAAGAAAGATATACTGTATGTTCAGAGGGGAAAGATCAGAGTTTGCAGGAAAATGTTGTGTAATCCAGGGATGTTAAACTTTCAGAATTTATCATTTTTATAGCAGGCTAATATTCTTTTCGTTGCTGCTAATATAAAAAAATAAAAAAAACACACAGAAAAACAACAATTTGCATTATGTAAAGTCTAATAAAATAAAGTCTCTTACCCCAGCTTTTACATATATGGGTACAAATATCCAGCCAAGAATTACCACAATAATCAGTGCCTGAAAAAATAACACAAGATCATGTTAATAATCTGTACTTATATAAGTAGTGACTTTTCAAAGTGAAAATACATGTTGCCATTTCCAAGACCTGGTAACTTTGTTTTTAAATAAATTATATAATCATAAACTATTCGAATGTATAGCTTTGGCCAGCTTAAATTAAAAACATTTAAGTATTTACGTTTTAAAAAAACTGTAAATGAGCTTTGAAACAAGTCCTCCCTTACCTCTATACCTGCAGGTATACCATTTTAACCCTATACTCCATAATTGCAATTTCAGCTCACACTGTTTCCCCTGTCTCCCAAATAAACAACTTTGGTTCACACTTTTCCCTATAACGTAAAGCCTTCACCTACTTTATACCTTCAAGCCCACAAAGTACTCCAAAATGTAAAGTCTACTGTCACTGTTCGTCTGCAGGCTCACTCCCGAGACTGCTCTCTGTGTCCATAGACACACAGAGTCCTGCTCAGCCTTGCTCCCTGCTCCCTCCTCACTGGCTGTGATTGAGCAGCAGGAGCCAATGTCTCTGAGCCTATGAGGAGGGAGAGAGCCGAGAGAGTTGCTGCTCAGGTAAGTATAGGGTGGGGGGGGGGTGGAGCTGAAATCAGAAGCTTTTTCACCTTAATGCAGAGAATACATTAAGGTAAAAACTTTAGCCATTAGCCACTTTAAATATGCCATCAAAAGATTTTTTTTAGATCTGTTAAATAAGTAAAATGCCTATTGATGCCGCATGAAAATATGCAAGCTTGTAACTTCCTATTAAACATGTGCACACTGAAATATTTCATTTCGGAATTTTGTTTTTGTCTGAAAAATTTATTTAGTTACTCACGAAATTCGTTTTTATTTATTTTGTTTCGTTAAAAAATGCATTCGTCCGAAAATGTGAAATAATTAAGGTTGAATCTGTCATTGAAGGCTTATGGTGTCTGTCGAATGTTCTAAGAAGATTCGACGGAGCAGCTAAACTGTACGACGCTGCAATCATACATTTCCGGTTGAATGTTCAGCCTACAAGCTATAGTAGAATTCTAATGTTGTATGACACAAGTAATAATTATATTTATTAATTATTATTACTAGTCTACCAACATTAGAATTCTTCTATAGCCTATGGACGGAGCATTTGACCATAAATGTCCGCTCGCGGCAACTGCTTCAATGAATCTTTTCTCTCTATGTCGAATAATCTTGGACTAAAAGAGTTAGGTTAGGCACAGTCTACCTTTTTTGCTATTGTGTCTATAATATCAAATCTTTTCTCTCTTTGTCGAATCTTTTCTCTCTATGTAAAATAATCTTGGACTAATAGAGCCAAGGTTAGGCACATTTGACCACAGGTTCGATGGACACAGATCACTATTGTCAGCGTCATGTCGAATCTCCTATCTATATCGAACCGTTGCAACGAAAACGAAAATAAAGAATTTGTTTATGTCGGATCTTTCGGTTTTTGGATTCTGCACGTTCGTTATCGTTTGTTAAAACGATAACGAAAAGTACCCGAAATTCAGACGAAAATGCATTCGGACGAAAACTAATGCACATGTCTACCTCCTATAGTAAACTGACAATACAGTACTTCTAAAGTCTCAAGCACATGTTTCTGGCTAGAGGCCAGTTTCCAGAAATAAAAGAATGTCCACTCAAAATAACAATAACTTACATTCCATTCGAAGCCTCCAATTACAATCCCACCAGCAGCTGCGGTACCTGCCAGACCAACAAAGTGCCCACTTCCGATGTTACTGGCAAAGAGGGATGCTCCAATCTGAAAACATTAACATTATATGTTATACAAAAAAATCTAAAGAGCTTTAGATTAATATTACATACTTTGTAAAAGCCTAATACTTGAATTGTACTTAACTTGTTTCTAGATTTTAAACTGAGAAACCACAGTTTGAATTTACTCATCCCTTGTTTCCATAACCTATTGATATTTTACATAAATTACCCAGAGGCCCTTCTTAGTATATTTAAAATATATTTAGTTAAAGTGGATGTAAACCCACCACTCACCTAGTATAAACGAATGGTACTGTTTTAATGTATATATACATGCAAGCCTTCTGCATGTATCCCTACCTTGCAAATGTCACCCCCTTCAGCATTAGGAGCCCTGCAAAACTCTGGAATCGGTGGGTGGGTCTCTTTGCTCGTTGGACAGAGTCATGATGTCACAAGACTCTCCTCCCGCCTCTACACTCCTATTCCTGAGTTTTGAGTAACATCCACTCAAAACTCAGGAAAGGCACCACATGACTTCAGCATGTCCAATCATGCTGAGGTTTGGAGCAGCCAATCCTGGGAGAGCTGGAGAAGAAAGGAATTGGGATGTGAAGCTGGAATTGTAACACTATCTCTCTCTTATGCCGTTCATGGGATAAATAAATGAGATGTCAGTCACAGCAGTGGAGGATGTGGCGACGCAAACTTATCTGTGTGTCATTTTTTATGTTACTATAAAAAGACCAGAGGATTTCTCAGAGCTGGATTATCTCTTTGTGGCAAGACTGGGCACAAATGACTTGACATCCTCTACTGTACCAGGTAGAAGTCTTCATTAAAGAAATATTTTTTCAGGTTTACATCCACTTTAAGAATTTTATAATGCAGTAAATTTCCTTCCTATTTTTTAATCTGGGCTGGAAACATGACAATAAAAGCTAATTGGTTGTTTTGAATAATACGAACTAAAGACCCCTATGTGTCAATTTCTAATGACTAGAAGGTGGCCTGTTTGTTCATGACCCCCGACCATAGGTGTACGCAACCTATTGCATTAGGGTGTGCACTCCAAAGCTCAAACACACATGTCTTTTTATGCAGCCTCAGCTGTACTGGACAGTGAATGAATGGGAAGAGCTCTGTGCTGAGCGGCTTCCTGTTCATTCACAAACTAAAGCATAGTAAGCTCCGGGAGTGGAGTGAAACGTGTTGGGGGTGTGGCCTGGTCAGAGTCCAGGCTGAGGTTGCCACTCCATTCATTGCAGCAGGACACTATAGATGTGCAACTTCCAGGGGGGTCACCCTTCCTTTATTGAAGCATAGTTAGCACAGTTTACTACGCTTCAGTTATGAATAAACACAGTTTATTTTTAGAAAAGGAAGGTGCTGGTAAATGACATATTTACTAGCCCCTTCCCCCATTCTCCATCCTGAAACATCCCCCAAAGCAGCTGGGGGGAGAGGAGGGAAGCCAGCAGCATTGTGGGCCGGGGGGGAGCAACACGGGGGAAGCCTGGGCAGTAAGGGGGAGTCGGCGTTGCACATAGTGATTAGGGTGTGCCAAAGCACATCTGGCACACCTCCTGTGCATGCCTACCTGCAGAGTTTTAATCACAACCCTTGCCCACAACTGAGTTTATTGTTGCCTCTTTGAAAGCCAGCATTACAATTTACAAGTCTACAATGTTACAAGAGATCACTTCTCGTTAACCAAAATGTACAGTATCTCACAAAAGTGAGTACACCTCTTACAGTTTTGTAAATATTTTATTATATCTTTTCATGTGACAACACTGAAGAAATTACACTTTGCTACAATGTAAAGTAGTGAGTGTACAGCTTGTATAACAGTGTAAATTTACTGTCCCCTCAAAATAACTCAACACACAGCTATTAATGTCTAAACTGCTGGCAACAAAAGTGAGTACACCCCTAAGTGAAAATGTCCTAATTGGGCCCAATTAGCCATTTTCCCTCCCCGGTGTCATGTAACTCATTAGTGTTATAAGGTCTCAGGTGTGAATGGAGAGCGGGTGTGTTAAATTTGGTGTTATTGCTCTCACTCTCTCATACTGGTCACTGGAAGTTCAACATGGCACCTCATGGCAAAGAACTCTCTGAGAATCTGAAAAAAAGAATTGTTGCTCTACATAAAGATGGCCTAGGCCAGTGATGGTGAACCTTGGCACTCCAGATGTTTTGGAACTACATTTCCCATGATGCTCATGCACTCTGCAATGTAGTTGAGCATCATGGGAAATGTAGTTTTAAAACATCTGGGGTGCCAAGGTTCGCCATCACTGGCCTAGGCTATAAGAAGATTGCCAAGTCCCTGAAACTGAGCTGCAGCACGGTGGCCAAGACCATACAGCGGTTTAACAGAACAGGTTCCACTCAGAACAGGCCTTGCCATGGTCGACCAAATAAGTTGAGTGCACGGGCTCAGCATCATATTCAGAGGTTGTCTTTGGAAAATAGACAAAGAAGTGCTGCCAGCATTGCTGCAGAGTTTGAAGGGGTGGGGGGTCAGCCTGTCAGTGCTCAGACCATACGCTGCATACGGCATCAAATTAGTCTGCATGACTGTCATCCCAGAAGGAAGCCTCTTCTAAAGATGATGCATAAGCAAGCCCTCAAACAGTTTGCTGAAGACAAGCAGACTAAGGACATGGATTACTGGAACCATGTGCTGTGGTCTGATGAGACCAAGATAATATTATTTGGTTCAGATGGTGTCAAGCGTGTGTGGCGGCAACCAGGTGAGGCGTACAAAGACAAGTGTGTCTTGTCTACAGTCAAGCATGGTGGGCACACTGGGCCACAGGGCAGTATTCCAACATGATAATGATCCCAAACACATCTCCATGACGACCACTGGCTTGCTAAAGAAGCTGAGGGTATAGGTAATGGACTGGCCAAGCATGTCTCCAGACCTAAACCCTATTGAGCATCTGTGGGGCATCCTCAAACGAAAAGTGGAGGAGTGCAAGGTCTCTAACATCCACCAGCTACGTGATCATGGAGGAGTGGAAGAGGACTCCAGTGGCAACCTGTGAAGCTCTGGTGAACTCTGGTGCCCAAGAAAGTTAAGGCAGTGCTGGAAAATAATGGTGGCCACACAAAATATTGACACTTTGGGCCCATTTTGGATATTTTCACTTAGGGGCGTACTCACTTTTGTTGCCAGCGGTTTAGACATGAATAGCTGTGTGTTGAGTTATTTTGAGGGGACAGCAAATTTACACTGTTATACAAGCTGTACACTCACTACTTTACATTGTAGCAAAGTGTCATTTCTTTAGTGTTGTCACATGAAAAGATATAATAAAATATTTACAAAAATGTGAGGGTGTACTTACTTTTGTGAGATACTGTATGTTACTAGAGAGTTCTTCAAATTTTAAGAGACTGTTTTGTTACACGTTACAGAAACTGCTGCACCTGAGTTTTATATGTTACAGAAACTACCATGATACAGATACCGGTCTAAACTACGTGCCATGTTCACCAATGCCAGAAGTCTGGTGGACAAGATGGGTGAACTAGAGATACTATTGGAAGGAGGATTTGGATTTTGTGGGAATTTCAGAGACTTGGTTGAACAGCTCTCATTATTGGCTGGCAACCATTCAAGGGTATACCCTTTATCGCAGGGATAGAGGGTAAAAAAGGGGGAGGGGTATGCCTGTATATCAAGAATAATGTACAAGTGAATGTGAGAGATGACATCACTAAGGGAGCTAGGGAGGAGGTGGAATCCTTATGGGTAGAGCTCCAAAGGGATGAAGCCAAGGGTAAAATAATACTGGTAGTATGCTATAGGCCCCCTAACCTGAGGGAGGAGGGGGAGGTGGACCTTCTATCACAACTTGGATTAGCAAGGATGGGAAGTGTTATCATAATGGGGGGGGGGGGGGTTTAATTATCCAGACATAGACTTTTTTATCATTTTTTTTCACACAAATAGAGCTTTCTTTTGGTGGTATTTAACCATATAGCAGAATGACGGTGGCAAAGTGGATTCGATATCCTGACTGGGCGTCATATGACGTCCTCAGGATATTAAGCTGCTGCGTGCCCCAGGGGGATAAAAAGATAAATAAAAAGAATGCAATAAATACATGAATATGCAATGTTTCATGTTAACCAGATGAAAAAGAAATGCAAAATAATTTTAAAATGTCTATTCCTTTGCAAATTATTTATTTATGCACATTTTTCGGGTGCGGCGGGCGTCGTGATGAACATCGAGGGACACTATTTTTTTTTTCCTTTTAATAAAGGAATTGTCAAAAACTGTTTCCTGTGTTTCTTACCTTTTGACAAGTATCTTTTCTATAAGTATCAGCTTATCTAAGTACTCCTTAACCGATTAAGCCCCGGACCTAACTGACAATCGTGCGATGTGGCTCCCTAACAAAATTGACCTCCTTTTTTTCCGCACAAATAGAGCATTCGTTTGGTGGTGTTTGATCACCTCTGCGGTTTTGAATTTTGCGCTATAAACAAAAAAAGTTTTGATAAAAAACACATTATTTTTTACTTTTTGCTATAATAAATATCCCCAAAAAATATATAAAAAAACATTTTCTTTCCTCAGTTTAGGCCGATATGTATTCTTCTACATATTTTTGGTAAAAAAATTACAATAAGCATATATTGATTGGTTTGAGCAAGAGTTATAGCTTCTACAAAATAGGGGATAGTTTTATGGCATTTAACTGAAGGGGGGATGGGACTGTGTAGGGAAACTAACAGATCGCTGTTCATACTCTGTATGAACAGACGATCTGTCAGTTCTCCCCGCAGAGAACCGGAAACTCGCATCAGCTCTGGAAACGAGCGGGGGGCGCGCGCCTCCGGTGGCGCGCACGCGCCCCCCTGGCGGCCGTTTATGTTACCGACATAACACAACAGCGATTCGCGCAGCCCAGCCATGTTGCCGCAGTACTACTGCAGCGGCTGGTCGGCAAGCGGTTAAGGGAACTTTTGTGGATCCTACAGAAGGTTTTCCCTCCCTCATTCTTATGAAGGGTTTATTATATTTAAATATCTGATTTTGTGTACCTACAGTGAATTCATTTTTGCACCCATTCTCCTGAAGAGTGAATGTGATTCACGAAACGCGTAGAATTCTTCCATTCATGTTATGTCAAGACAGTTCGGCTTTCATACAGAATGTACTAGTTGTATGTATATGTATAATTATGTATCATCATTGTATACAGTGTATATGTTCATGGTATACTTTTGCCAATATGTCAACCTTTGTATGTGGTTATGTTTATGTGTTGAAAACGTTATCATGCATTTCTAGACCATAGAATTGCGTTTGATACAATAAAGGTTTTATCATATATATATATATATTATATATATATATATATATATATATATATATATATATACACACACTCCATACACTTATTTTTGCAGCAATAAGCCTCATTTAAAGTCCCATTCTTTTTCCTTTTGTTTTTAACTAATAGTGCTTATATCCTCGATGAAACTTAAATTTATCAGTACAGGTTACTTACATTGCTCAGGTGTTTCCAGCGCACCAGGCAATGACAAGCATTAAAATCTGTGTTTTGAATACACTGCTCTCTCCACACAATCCTTGCAGACAATGATCTAACTCATAGCCGTACGCTGGATGCAAATGTCATCACCGTCCTGGCCCCTTCCCAAATGTGTTGACACAGGGTCACGTGTCTTCCTCAGGGAGATAATCTACAGCCTCACCAGTGCACATCAATGCAGCCTCACCAGTGCCCATCAGTGCAGCCTCACCAGTGCCCATCAGTGCAGCCTCACCAGTGCCCATCAATGCAGTCTCACCAGTGCCCATCAATGCAGCCTCACCAGTCCACAACAATGCAGCCTCACCAGTCCACACCAATGCAGCCTCACCAGTGCCCATCAATGCAGCCTGATTAGTGCCCATCAATGCAGCCTGATTAGTGCCCAACAATGAAGCCTCATCAGTGCACATCAATGCAGCCTCTTCAGTGCCCATCAATGCAGCCTCACCAGTGCCCATCAATGTAGCCTCACCAGTGCCCATCAATGTAGCCTCACCAGTGCCCATCAATGCAGCCTGATTAGTACCCAACAATGCAGCCTGATCAGTGCCCAACAATGCAGCCTGATCAGTGCCCATCAATGCAGCCTCATCAGTGCCCATCAATGCAGCCTCATCAGTGCCCATCAATGCAGCCTGACCAGTGCCAAGCAATGCAGCCTGACCAGTGCCAAGCTATGCAGCCTGACCAGTGCCAAGCTATGCAGCCTGACCAGTGCCTATTAATGCAGCCTGACCAGTGCCCAGCAATGCTGCAGAGGATGTCACCCAACCAGTGAGTAGAAGCAGAGGGATGGTTGCAGCACACATGGATGGGAAAAACAGCAGCTTGATCCATGGGGCAGGCCAGCCGACCAGCCCCAGATATCCTTGGGAACAGGATAATTGAGCACCAAGCAGCCAAGTGTGAGCCTGAGGATTTAGGCAGCTCGGAGAGCCCAGGCCAGGAGATGGCGGTGGTCCACGAGTATGAAGCCAGCGGCCGCCAGATCAGTGCCATGGATGGGTGGCCTGGCCGGGACTGGGTATAAAGCAGGGGATATAGGGAGGCAGGCTGAGCAAGGAGGGAGACTCACTGGCGATTAGAGGCACGAATGGTGCAGGGGGAAGTAAGGATGACCGTAGCTTCTTTTTCCAAACCGTCCACCACAGCTCACATTTGGACACCCCCCCTCCCTAGCCAATCAGAATACCCAATTCCTGATTGGCCGGGGGAGGAGGAGCAGGAAGACATTAGCAAATATTAATTTGCTAATGTCACACAACTAGGTGGGCTCAGCTGCAGTGCTCTGCGTCCCGAGCCCACCCTTTTTTGAAGCCAATTAGAGCCTCAGGCTCTAATTATGTGCTTCAGAAAAAAAAACATTAAAATCCATGCGTCTGGCGCCCCGCATGTAGATTAGGGGGCCAGACACATGGACGGGGGGGGGGGGGGGGGGGTTTGGCACCCGTGCGCCCCCTATGGACAGGCCGCCACTGTTTAAACTTGAAATATACTTGGCACAATTTAGAGGGTGTGAACAGTACCAGCAGCATAGTCAGCCTACCTTTTGGTAGGTAGCATTTAGTAGCTTGTGGAATTTTCACAATATATAATGGAAGTATGAGTCTTTAAAGTCACATTAACCTTAGTATCATTGTAAGAACAGATTGACCCCCCCCAAAAAAAAAATAAGCAGAGAATTAGTGAGAGTGTAAACTAGATAAGTACTGCATAGAATGGAATTAGAAAGAGGTTACAAGAACTCTGGTGTGCATTATTCAAGTTGGGTTGGGAAATGTGGGCAAGTCAGACATGCACAGGAGAAGAAGAAGGGAGTGGGGGAGAGGAATAGGGCAGAATAGGAGATAGGAGGGTTACGGGCTAGGAGTATGAAGAGAACTGTCAAGCTCACTAAAGGTAGTTGGAGAGAGCGGAGAAGAGACAGGGGGGCTGGTGGTAAGAAAGGCCAACTAGGGAAGTGGGTGGGTGGAGAGCAAGAGGAGAAATGTTTTCCCCCCAGTTCTATGATGAGGAGCAAGGGTACTATTTAATATAGTTGAGAAGTAAAGCCTTATCTGAGAAGGTGAAGTCATTCCAGTAAAACCAAGTTTAAAGATATATCTTATGTTTGTTTTGAGAGGATAGAATAAGGTCCTCCATCCTCCTGATCCCCTCCACCTTATTAGACCCTATGGATATTGTAGGTGGAAAGGGCATTTTCCATTTAAAATGGAATGCTTATTGCTTTTGTATTGAACATAATAAACATAAATGCATCCATGTATTATCATTTTGCGGGCAGGCAGCCTACCCAACCTTGCCTATGGGCCCTAAAGCAAAACAAAAGAAAGGAACAAAGAGGGTAAGCCTTTGACCCAAGTGATCTCTAGTTAACTGCCATTAACAACATTAATAACTATGCGATGACTATTGTTTGTCAGAGTTGTCATCTGCACTGTTACATGTACTGTATCACATATGGCACTGATGTGTGGGACACACTCACAGCTAGTTTCTCCCCTCTAAAGCCCCATACACACGCGCGGATTATCCGAGGACCAGGTCCGTCAGACCATGTCCGTCATACTTTGTCTGATGTTGGTTTTGCGTACACAAGGTCGGACAAAGTTGTCGGAAAATCCGATCATTCTGAACGTGGTGACGTTTGTTGCCTACGACGGGACTACGTAGAGGCTAGTAGCCAATAGCTTTGGTCTTGTAATGTGATCTGAGCATGTGTAGCACTTTGTCCGGTCGGACTACCATACACACGATCGGATTTGGTGTGATCGGACCTTGTTGTCCAAAAATCTATCCAGCAGGGACAATCTGATGGAAACTGTCCGATGGTGCCTACACACAGTCTGATTTTCCGACAACATTGTAGGATAGGACAGAATCCATCGGAAAATCCTACCGTGTGTATGGGGCTTTAAAGACAATTACTTTAAGGGCTCATTCACACAAGCAAGCAGCAGAAATCCCACAGCTCCTGGTGTGCCCTGGGAATAAATTGTGATGATGCACTAGGGGCACTGTTTTCTTTTTTTATTAGAACTTTATAAAAATGTCACAAGTGACATTTCATTAACTTGTTTTAACACAACGGCAAAATCTGCAGTAATTTGCATTGGAAGCTTTTGCGCTAAATCAAATTACTGTGTGCAGCACGTTTTTTCAGCATGCACCACTGCATCGCAATGGTGTGAACTGCCCTCATAGAGAACAAAGGCTTTTTGGCAAGGCTGCCCAGCGCACCTAGTATGATCGAGCCCTAAATGCTTGCATAAATAAATTCCTGACATGTTACAATATACAGCTACAGTGTTATTGTATTTATATGTTTTGTCTTTATTGTACATGCACTTTCACTGGGTGAATTACTATGCACATTTTCTATAAATAAATTAGTGTTATAGAATTGTCTCTTTTTCATAATTGTCTTTCTATTTCTGTCTAGTAAATAGGAGAAAGACAAGAGAATAAGGCCATTATACATAACTCCGGTTACAATGTACCCATGTCCACATAACTTATATAGCACATGGAATTGTTTGGATCTCTGTCAATCTGTCACGCAACTGTTCAGATATTTCTGTAGAAAGTGTTACGAACTCTGGGAAGATATGGGATAATCTTATTCAGATAAATTATTAATCTAAACACCAGGTATTAGCCACACAATCACGTCAAATCATTAACCACATATATTCATACCTTTGCAATCCCCAACAAAAAAACATTACCACTGCAGAATGGACTTTCAACATGCAGTTAAGATCTCAGCTACAACTAAGGAGCTTTCTCCACCAGTCAAATAACAGTAAACACCCATCAAGGCAGATACAGTGCCTTGAAAATGTATTCATTCCCCTTAAAATTTTCCACATTTTGTCATATTAAAACTAAAAACGTAAATGTATTTTATTTGGATTTTATGTGATAGACCAACACAAAGTGGCACATAATTGTGAAGTGGAAGGAAAATGAGGTTCAATGTAGAAAAATGTAAAATAATGCATTTGGTTGGCAAAAATATGAATGCAATCTATACACTGGGGTGGTGAACCTCTGGGGAAATCAAGGATGGAAAAGGACCTGGGGGTCCTAGTAGATGATAGGCTCAGCAATGGCATGCAATGCCAAGCTACTGTTAACAAATCAAACAGAATATTGGCATGCATTACCATAAAAAGGGGATTAATTCCAGAGATAAAGCGAGACATTTGAAAGGCTGCAAGATCTCCAAGCCATGCACTGGGAAGTTGCAATGGCTCTATAAACCTGGGCCAGAAGTGGTATATGGCTAGGGGATAAAAGGAAGTAGATAGGGTAGTATTAATGTCACATTAATACTACCCTATCTACTTCCTTTTATCCCCTAGCCATATACCACTTCTGGCCCAGGTTTATAGAGCCATTGCAACTTCCCAGTGCATGGCTTGGAGATCTTGCAGCCTTTCAAATGTCTAGCAGCCGTTTGCTTTTAACAGCACAAGACTAATTTATACTTTGTGGACACACTGAGACCATATCTGTGTACCCCAAGACCATTGGGCTATTCTAGCCCCTTTCTTCAATGCTTTGCAAGTGAGTACCATTACCATTGAGTGGCTCAATTACAGGTTTATACTTATCAACACAATATGTTGTATACTAATGATCCTACTCTGTCTTATACAGTATTATTGAGCAAACACAGGAACTGTTAATTCCAGAGATAAAGCGATAATTCTCCCGCTCTGCAGGACTCCGGTCTGGCCGCACCTAGAGTATGCTGTCCAGTTCTGGACACCAGTCCTCAGGAAGGATGTACTGGAAATGGAGCGAGTACAAAGAAGGGCAACAAAGCTAATAAAGGGTTTGGAGGATATTAGTTATGAAGAAAGGTTACGAGCACTGAACTTATTCTCTGGGGAAGAGACGCTTGAGAGGGGTAATGATTTCAATATACAAATACCGTACTGGTGACCCCACAATAGGGTTAAACCTTTTTCACGGAAAGGAGTTTAACAAGACTCGTGGCCACTCATTAGAATTAAAGAGGTTTAACCTTAAACTACGTAGAGGGTTCTACTGTAGGAGCGGCAAGGATGTGGATTCCCTTCCACAGGCGGTGGTCTCAGCGGGGGGGCATCGATAGTTTCAATTTTGTTTACAAATTAATATGGGAAAAGTGTTGTGTGCATTTGTGTTCAGCCCCCTTTACTCTAAAAACTCCTAACTAAAATCTAGTAGAACTAATTGCTTTCAGAAGTCACCTAATTAGTAAATAGAGTCCATCTGTGAGTAATTTAATTTCAATATAAATACAGCTGTTCTGCAAAGCCCTCAGAGGTTTGTTAGAGAACTTTAGTGAACAAACAGCATTATGAAGGCCAAGGAACACACCATACAGGTCAGGGATAAAGTTGTGGAGAAGATTAAAGCAGGGTTAGGTTATAAAAAAAATATTGCAAGCTTTGAACATCTCACGGAGCACTGTTCAATCATCATCTGAAAATGGAGAGTATGGCACAACAGCAAACCTACCAAGACATGGCCGTCCACCTAAACTAAAAAGGCTGGGCAAGCAGAGCATTAATCAAAGTAGCCCATGGTAATTCTGGAGGAGCTGCAGAGATCCACATCTCAGGTGGGAGAATCTGCTCACAGGACAACTATTAGTCGTGCACTCCACAAATCTGGCCTTAATGGAAGAGTGGCAAGAAGAAAGCCATTGTTGAAAGAAAGCCATAAGAAGTCCTGTTTGCAGTTTGTGAGAAGCCATGTGGGGTACGCAGCAAACATGTGGAAGAAGGTGCTTTGGTCAGATGAGACCAAAATTGAATTTGTTGGCCTAAAAGCAAAACACTATGTGTGGCGGAAAACTAACACTGCACATTACCCTGAACACACCATCCCCACCGTGAAACATGGTGGTAGCAGCATCATGATGTGAGGATGCTTTT
Source organism: Lithobates sylvaticus (assembly GCA_028564925.1). Classification (NCBI taxonomy): domain Eukaryota; kingdom Metazoa; phylum Chordata; class Amphibia; order Anura; family Ranidae; genus Lithobates; species Lithobates sylvaticus. Next base: position 230,555,157 of record CM053026.1, read on the forward strand.
CTTCAGAGTTGATGGGAAGAAGGATGGAGCCAAATACAGGACAATCTTAGAAGAAAACTTGTTAGAATCTGCAAAGACCTGAGACTGGGGCGAAGGTTCACCTTCCAGCAGGACAACTATCCTAAACATACAGCCAGAGCTACAATGGAATGGTTTAGATCAAAGTATATACATGTGTTAGAATGGCCCAGTCAAAGTCCAGACCTAAATCCAATTGAGAATCTGTGGCAAGATTTGAAAATGGCTGTTCACAGACGCTCTCCATTCAATCTGACAGAGCTTGAGCTATTTTGCAAAGAAGAATGAGCAAAAATGACCTGCACCTGTAATGGCTGAATACAAATGCACATCACGCTTTTCACATATTTATTTGTAAAAAAAAAATGAAAACCATTTATAATTTTCGTCACACTTTCATAATTATGTGCCACTTTGTGTTTGTCTATTACATAAAATCCCAATAATATACATTTACGCTTTTGGTTGTAACATAACAAAATGTGGAGAATTTCAAGAGGTATGAATACTTTTTCAAGGCACTGTATATATGGTGTGAAAAACCACAGTTCAAGCAAGCCATAAAATAATTGGCTAATAGAGTGAGCAATTCCATTCCAAGATGGAAGAAAAGGAAATAATACAATCACATGTACCAGAACTATTTGTGAAGCGAATATTGATGCATATACTGTATATCAAAAGAATGATCTTCCAGATAAGCATTGGATATTGGATCAGATATTTTCTAAACTGGTCTATCAACATAATTACGTAGAAATGTATACCTGAACTAAAACCAGAGGAAAAAGACAAACTAGGTGACACCGATAAACCAGATCTTTCAGTGAGCCCTCAGGTAATTTGGGTTACTAACTGTAGCTCTGAAAACTTCCAGCAATGAGATGCAGAGAGTACCACTGGGGTTGATTTACTAAAGACAAATAGACTGTGCACTTTGCAAGGGCAGTTGCACTAATTTTCCCCAGAGCTTAGTAAATATGTTAAAACTTTGCTGATTTCCATCATCCAATCATATGCAAGCAAAAGTAATTTTATATTTTCTTTGCACCTGATTGGGCATTCTTTACAATGAGAAGCTTTACCAAATTTATATTTCCAAAGGAACATTTGTGTAACTGCACTTGCACAGTCTATTTGCCTTTCCACCCCATTTATTCTAAAAATAAGCGATGATACTGCATTTAAGTTTTATTTTGCTTTCCAGTTCAGCTTATTGCACAAGGTACAGAACTGATTGCATACTGTACAAAGCTGGACATTGTACAGCAACATAAACAATGAGGTCATAGTGTTACAATTATTAAACCCCTATTTTAAATGCTGTTCAACATGTAAGCTTTTAAGTAAGTCTTACCTGTAGGTACCGTGAATATCTCCTAAACTTGCGTTGTTTAGGAGATATTCGCATTAGCTCCAACTGATGACGTTATTGTGCATGTGTACATTTTTTTCACAGGAATCTGCCAAGCATTGCACCCATAATTTGTGGATCATAGGTGCAATGCCAAGAACCTGCAGACTCTTCCCATATCTCCCTGCCCAGACTGTGGTACAGGCTTTCTGTTACTGAGCTGGAGGAAGTGTCAATGGACTATAAGTGCACTAATTCCGGAACTTGCATGTATAGTGGCGGCAAATTGGACTTGCAGTCTATTCATTCATACATCTCTGCCAGTAAATGACCTGGAGCCCCACACAACTGTGTCGATTTCAAAAGTGACAGTTGTTGTGTGGGAAAAGAACCCCTGCAAGCTGTCACAGTGGGGATCAGTTTGGGGGAGGGGAGTTACGTTTGCACCACGTTATACTCTAAATACTGGTGTAATATATAACATCATGCAAAAGGTGGAGCTAGCCTTTAAACATTCCAATTAGGATTTTTCATTGAATGACTAACATGTTTTTTTATTATTAAAGTCGTTTATCAAGTTTTCTTATCACAAAGAGTTGTTAAAGACACAAGGACACATATTGGGACGTGTCTTGGCAACATCAATATTTTCTTTTAGATAAAATGTTGATATCTTATATTAGTTTCCTGTTGGGAAAACAGATTTAAATACATAAGGTATATATTGTGACGCAATGACTGTCAAGAATGTGAATGGTGTATAGGTGTCACCTAGGTTTATCACACCCATATGGTGAGGTAGTAGATATTAGGTGTAAAGGTGTCATAAGGTGAGGGCTCCAGGGTTTTTGACTGATATGGAGTAAACAAACGTTTTGTTTTCTCAGAATCTTACTAAGTCATGAGCTGGGATCTGGAGGCCAGAGACTTTGTAGAGCTTTCAGTGGGAATAAGCCCCAATTCCACATCTTACCTGCTAGCCACACTGTGTTATTAATCTAAGCTGTGCACAGGTGTTTATACAAAGTATATGTGATCTGACTGATGCTCAATATTTACTCTTTTGCTCTCTATATGCTGTGGGAGCCTGCTGTTGTGTGAAAAGGCTGACTGCTGACAGAACACTAAAAAAAAGCTGCCTGTTTTTTTTGGGGAACCCATTAGGGGGCATCCGGTTGAGAAGGCACTAACCTGAGTTTAGTTATTGGCTGGGATAAGCAGATCTTTTGTTTTGTTTTATGCCATGGACTTGTAGTACAAAGCCAGCTACTTTAAAAATGCATTTATTAGCTGCTTTGCTGAATAAAAATGCAGGGAAAAAAGGATAAATCTTCTTGGACTGTTACTTGGTGTCTCTGTCTCAATTATGCCCATCTTCCATAAATATGTTTTTCCATGTAGCAGTACTGTGGTGTAAGGCAGTGTATCTCAAACTTTTTTCAGTCAAGTCTTTAAAATTATGCACAATCTCAAGGCACCCCATTCTAAAATGTAAAAAAGATGCAAAACATTTTGCTTAATGCAGCAGCATCCACACATGTAGAATACCCAATGTTAGAGGTGATTTATTCTTCCAAATCAAACACCATTGCACACTGGTACTGACAAGTATTCCAATGTTTCTCTCCCTCACTCCACTAATGTTACCCCAGTGCTGACAGAGAGGTGCAGAGGAGGAGAAAACATGGATGCTGTGCAAATGTCAGACCTCATCCTTATCAACTGATGACATCATTGGTTTTTAACCGCTTCCCGACCGGCCACTGCATATATACGTCAGCAGAATGGCTCGGGCAGGCAGAATCACGTACCTGTACGTGATCGTGCATGTGCCTGCCCGTGGGTCGCGCGCGCGCCGCTAGCGGCGCGCTCGCGACCCGGTCGGGAGCTCCGTGACCCCGGCCGCGGGACCAGCGGACCCGATCGCCGCTGGTATCCCGCGATCGGGTTACGGAGCGGAAGAACGGGGAGAGGTCTATGTAAACAAACCTCTCCCCGCGCTTCCTACACTGACTGTCAGTGATCGGTGGTTCCCTGTCATCGGGAACGCCGATCAATGACGTCACACGTACAGCCACGCCCCCCTACTGTAAAAAAAAACACAACACGTCACACTGACTCCTCCCCGCCCCCTAGTGGTTAACCCCTAACTACAACTGTCATTTACATAGGAATCAGTGCTATTTAAATAGCACTGATTGCTGTATAAATGACAAATGTCCCAAAAATGTGTCAAAAATGTCCGACGTGTCCGCCAAAATGTCGCAGTCACAATAAAAATCGCTGATCGCCGCCATTACTAATAAAAAAAAAAATATTATAAAAATGCTATAAAACTATCCCCTATTTTGTAAACGCTATAACTTTTGCGCAAACTAATCAATAATCGCTAATTGCGATTTTTTTTACCAAAAATATGTAGAAGAATACGTATCGGCCTAAACTGAGGAAAAAAAAATGTTTTTTTATATATTTTTTGGGGATATTTATTATAGCAAAAAGTAAAAAATATTGCATTTTTTTCAAAATTGTCGCTCTATTTTTGTTTATAGCGCAAAAAATAAAAACCGCAGGGGCGATCAAATACCACCAAAAGAAAGCTCTATTTGTGGGAAAAAAAGGACGCCAATTTTGTTTTGGAGCCGCGCAATTGTTAGTTAAAGCGACGCAGTGCCGAATTGCAAAAAGGGGCCTGGTCCTTTAGCTGCAAATTGGTCCGGGGCTGAAGTGGTTAAGATGCCAGTGGCAAGAAGGTTGTAATGGTGCACAATAAAAACCTGTGACTTTGGGTAACTATAAAGCCCCATACACACGGTCGGATTTTCCGACGGAAAATGTCCTATCGGACAATGTTGTCGGAAATTCCGACCGTGTGTAGGCTCCATCGGACATTTTCCATTGGATTTTCCGACGGACAAAGTTTTATCTCCTGCTCTCAAATTTTCCGACAACAAAGTCCTATCGGACTTTTTCCGATCGTGTGTAGCGAATTCCGACGGACAAAGTGCCACGCATGCTCAGATCACACTACAAGACCAAAGCTATTGGCTACTAGCCTCTACGTAGTCCCATCGTAGGCAACAAACGTCACCACGTTCAGAATGATCGGATTTTCCGACAACTTTGTCGGACCGTGTGTATGCAACATTAGTGTGGGACTAAATCCGTCGGAAAAAATCAGATGGATTTTGTGGTCAGATTTTCCGACTGTGTGTACGGGGCATTAGACAGGCTTGATCCACCTGATGGCTTGTACAGAATTTTTGGGCAACTGTTAGGCATTATGTCAAGGCACCCCTGAAGAAACCTGAATGCACCCCAGGGTGCCTGGGCAACCTGGTTGAAAAAGGCTGATGTAAGGACAGGGTTGTAGTGGTGATATCTGCAACCAAGCCTTTAGGAAATAGTTGCTGCTCATAATACAACCTCCTGCTCCAGTAATCAGAATCCTGCTTCTACCCACTCCCAAAATAACAATTTCAGCTAAGTGCCTTTGATAGCTGCACAAAAGAGATGAAAACATGTACATATAGTATATGCTAGGTTGCCTACTATGAACGCATACATGCTTTATTGTATGTTCTATATACAGTATGTATGTATATTGACTAGTTGGTTCTTAACATTTTTACAAATATAGATGCCCATTGGATCTGTCCAAAAACCCTCTTCACCTGACTGTCGAAATCATCATCATTATGAGTCCTATTAGGTACCAGTATAACTGGAAACGATGTCAATAACTTGGTCTTGCTACTTGTTATGTGTACAGCCTGATTAATAATCCAACTTTACTTTCATCTACATGCAATCTTTTTAAATGTCATGCAGTTAACAATTTTAACAGCTGATTGAACTTAAAGAAACAACATTGGCTTGCCCATACAGGGCAAAGTGACACTGTATTTGCAAAAGTTATCCTTCTCCCCAACCCCCCTTCTTTTCATACTCCCCTTACCAGCACCCTCTTCCTGCTTCTACCTTCTCCACAGATAGCTACAATGCCCAGAACTTCTTTGTATAGAGGAGCATGTGACCTTCTCCACTGTGATGGTGTTTGGCTCTAGCAGCCAATCTCTAGCCCTAAGCACTGTAATATGACTGGGGGGAGCGACATCACTGGGTTGCCAAAACCAGTTATTTCAGTGCTGTTCTGAAGGAAAAAAAAGAAGCAAGGTAGCATTGGTGTCAGGAACCTCATGTCAGCCATCAGAAAGGCTGTGCCAGCTGTAAGGCTTATGCGCATAAACATGTTTGTTTTCGGACATAAGGGTCTAACTAAATGGGCAACAATGTGCACGCACATAGGAACGCACGCATGGTGTGCATGTGAATGCATGGGCACGCTCACCACAAATACTGGCACCTAGTGGGCTATTCTAACCTGGGCCCTGCATGAGATCAGTGCTGAAAGGTCTTTCATCTTGAGTTTATTTTTTTCCTGATCCTGAATTTGTTTGACCGTTAATGGACCAGCTTTCATCTGACCTGCTTCTGAATCACCCTTGCCTGTCTAAGCCTGTTGTCTATCTTTATTACTGACCTCAGCCTGGACTTCCGATCAAGATTTTACCCATCGATAGTGTACCTCGCTACCTACACATAGCCAACCTTGCTTGTCTCTGACCTTGATCCTGATTCATGCACACTATTTATTGCTTTCCTGCTCAAAAAATCTTGGCTTGAGATCCGGGTCTGATTACTACTGGACTTGATGTATTCTGGGTGCCCTCTCCTCTGTTCTTCTGCTTACCTGTCAGGGCTGGGCTCTCGGCCCTTCCTTCTCTGTGCTCAGGTTGCTCAGCTGTCAGTCAATTGCCAGAAACTCATCGTTCCACAGTGGCTCACCTGTTGATCATCTCCTGCTTGTCAGCCAAGGCCACAGCCAGCCCCTCCTGGCATTTAAACTGCCTAGTTCATTTCATCAATTGCCTTCACCTTGGTCAAACATATCTAGAGACTCTCTGCTGTGTTCCTGTTGAAGACTTGCCTTGCTGACGTCCCTTCTGGTTCCTGATCCTGCCTGGTGCCTCTAACTACGCTGATCTCTGGCTCCCCAATTTCCTGGCTTGTTCTGACTACCCGATTTGGCTACCAAACCCTGGCTATGTTTTGTCTACATTTACCAGTTGTACCATTTATACCCTTTTTTTAAAAGGTGTGATTTTTACTCCATTTTCTGTCTGCGTCTGTTTCATGGTTCCTGACAGTACCTGACACCAGTTCTTCAAGTTCAGGTTTTCAGTTCCAACTTTCTGGCATTGTGCCCTTCCTTGCCTTAGCAGTCCCAACTTTTAGGGTTGCCCAGATGGCAAATGTGCGAGATGCCACCCTCATCATCTCAGTCTCCTCATACAGGTAAATGATAACTGGTAAGGTGAGTTATAGAGGAATGAGGAAGGTGGACTTTGCAGAGACATTTTCACTTTTCCCATCACTGGCCAGGGGACAATGTCTCATTAATAACATCACAGTATGCCAATCAGCTTCAATTTTTCATACTGAAATTTGTAATTGATTAAAATCAGCCAGCTATGATCCTGAATAAAAAGAAATATTGTATCCATACTTTTTATAGTCACCGAAAAATAAGCATGTATCTCTCTGTGGCCATGCTTTCTCTTGCTAATTATGAAAACAAAATTTTCATGTTTGTATGCGACCTGAAAGCTTGTGGTTAGATTCACTGAAACCTTTCCTAATCTCCACCCACCATTGTGAGCTTTTCTTTTGGTCAGAAGTGGAGAGTTGAGAAATAACTGGATTTTATGGATTTATACCCAGTGATGAGCTCATCTAGTTTTTGCATAATCTGGGCATAAAGGATTGTAGGAGACACCAGGAAGCTATCTATTTGCAAAGAATGAACATTCCTGTTCATACCATTTAACTGCAGCTCACCACACAACGAAGATTGACACAAGGTCTATACAAGTATATATTAACCTCATCCAATTGTCACTGCTAAATTTCAAGAAAAAATATAATAACTGCTGTACTACATAAAATGCATTTCAATCAATAACTGAGATCATTTACTATATTTATTGTGGAAACAAGACTCTAGGATTGTGACATAAAAGGTAATGACATTGTTTTCTTTGGAAAAGCCAGGAATTGCTTGTACATTTTATTCTAGAGAACAAAGAGACCCATTCATTCCCAGATACATGTACTCTTGTATTTGACAACCTTGGCTGCACATAACAGTCACTGAGTTACAGACTGGAATCAGCTTCTGGGAAACGAAATTGCTTTCTGTTTTAATACGTTTTCATTAAAGGATATAAAGGCATATATAACAGCAGAAAATAAATCACTTTCACCAGGGTAAAAGCAACTATGATATCTCTACAAAAGAATAACAATTGCTTGGAATGAATTAAGAAAGAAGTTTTTGAATGGAAAGTATTTTTACATTGTTTAGAAACTCATGTCCTATATATTTTAACAATTTTTATTTCATTCTTGTTCAAGAATAAAATAACATTGTTTTGAATAATTGATAAATAGATACTATGTATATATTGTTACTAAGAAATCCCTGAAAACCTCTACTAATCCAGACTTTTTTTTTTTTCTTTCCTCTTCTTATCTTTACTTTCCTTTTAGTCTTTTCTTCTCTCCTTATTCTATCCTGTCTTCTCCTATTTATAATTACATAACAAAATGGTAGCGAAACATTCACTTTTAAAATGTTCAATTGTAATACAATAATAGTTAGTAAGCTCTAATGTCCTATTATAAGTAACTGAATCTCGTAGTAATTAATATTATTTCTTTATTACATATTACTCTAAAAGTTAAAAGTTTAACAACTTTTAAATTTTTTTTTGCTCTTGATTATATAATTGTTTAAAATTGATTGTAACACCTTAGTCTTTCGGAAAACATATAACCTACTTAAATCTTTAAATGCTTGTAAGTACAAGAAATACTAAGATCTGACATGTAAATTCAACTAATGCTACCATTTAATGTAATCAATATTTTGTTAATTGTACCAATGTTTATATTTTCAAAATCAATAAACAAATTTGACAAGAATAAAATAACAATTTGAAAAGCAAGCTGGGTTTTCCATTATTAATCCACTAAGAAAGCTTTGCACTACCTGCAGGCTTGTTGGCAACCTGTGTGTAACTACAGACAGGAAGGGTCTTCACTATGATTCACTGTGATTTACAATGTATTCCATTTATTCAGAATTCTCTACTATTCAGACCTGTTTTACATCAAATGTGTTAATTGATGCTCTGGAAAGGGTATGCCCTTACTTAGAGTTTGCCATCTACAGCCTACAGGTGGGAGATGTGACATATTATTATGCATTATGTCATATTCACCTGACCTTTTAGACCTGAACATAATAACTAAAACAAATAAAGATCACAGAAAAGTGATTTTTAACCTCTTGGCGCCGGTGCTACTCAGCCCTTTAGGGGTTTAGGATGCCGGGAGGTGGGGCCGGGTGACTGATGTGATTGGCTGTCAAAGCAGTCACATAATCAGAAAGCCCCCGATCGCAAGTAGCGATCAGGAGCTTTTCATTAGCCACCGGTGACTGTGCTCTCAGCACAGCTGTAGTTACACTAATTCCAAGGCCAAGAGGCCGCATATTTGCGTGCGGCCGACGCCAAGGGCTTAAGGTTACTTAAAAAAGAACTAAGCAGGCAGGAGGTTTTGAGAGCATATCAAAAATAATCAATGGAAAATCATGGGCACTGCATCCTTTATTATATCAAAAAGAAAATATGCTGTATTTCCTGTATTCTGAGGAAGCTATCTGCAAAACACGTCAATACAATTACAGAGCATTGGAAAAGTATTCATGCCCCTTGAAATTTTCCACATTTTGTTATGTTACAACCAAAAACGTATATGTATTTTATTGGGATTTTATGTGATAGACCAACATAAAGTGGCATATAATTGTGAAGAGAAAGGAAAATTATAAATGGTTTTCAATTTTTTTAACAAATAAATATCTGAAAATTGTGGCGTGCATTTGTATTCAGCCCCCTTTACTCTGATACCCCTAACTAAAATCCAGTGGAACCAATTGCCTTTATAAGTCACCTAATTAGTAAATAGAGTCCACATGTGTGTGATTTAATCTCAGTATAAATACAGCTGTTCTGTGAAGCCATCAGAGGTTTGTTAGAAAACCTTAGTGAACAAACAGCATAATGAAGGCCAGGGCACACACCAGAGAGGTTAGGGATGAAGTTGTGGAGAAGTTTAAAGCAGGGTTAGGTTTTAAAACAAAATACCAAGCTTTGAACATCTCACAGAGCACTGTTCAATCCAATATTGGAAAATGGAAAAAGTATGGCACAACTGCAAACCTACCAAGACATGGCCATCCACCTAAACTGACAGGCAGGGCAAGGAGAGATTTATTTAGAGAAGCAGCCAAGAGGCCCATGGTAACAATGGAGGAGCTACAGACATCCACAGCTCAGGTGGGATAATCTGTCCACAGGACAACTATTAGTCGCATACTCCACAAATATGGCCTTTATGGAAGAGTGACAAGAAGAAAGCCATTGTTGAAAGAAAGCCATAAGAAGTCCCATTTGCAGTTTGCAAGAAGCCATGTGGGGGACACAGCAAACATGTAGAAGAAGGTGCTCTGGTCAGACGGCCTAAAAGCAAAATGCTACGTGTGGCGGAAAACTAACACTGCACATCACCCTGAACACACCATCCCTACCGTGAAACATGGTGGTGGCAGCATCATGTTGTGGGGATGCTTTTCTTCAGCTGGGACAGGGAAACTGGTCAGAGTTGATGAGAAGATGGATGGAGCCGGATGCAGGGCAATCTTAGAAGAAAACCTGTTAGAGTCTGCAAAAGACTTGAGACTGGGTTGGAGGTTCACCTTCCAGCAGGACAACGACCCTAAACATACAGACAGAGCTGCAATGGAATGTTTTAGATCAAAGCATATTTATGTGTTATGGCCTAGTCAAAGTCCAGACCTACAGTAAATCCAATTGAGAATTTGTGGCAAGACTTGAAAATTGCTGTTCACAGACGCTTTCCATCCAATCTGACAGAGCTTGAGCTATTTTGCAAAGAAGAATGGGCAAGAATTTCACTTTCTAGAGGTTCAAAGCTGGTAAAGACATCCCCAAAAAGACTTGCAGCTGTAATTGCAGCGAAAGGTGGTTCTACAAAGTATTGACTTCTACAAAGTATGTTGAAAACATTTATCATTTTCCTTCCACGTCATAATAATGTGCCACTTTGCGTTGGTCTAGCACATAAAATTGCAATAAGAGGTATAAATAATTTTCCTTGTCAAAAGATTTTTTTTTGAGGTATAAATAATTTTCAAGCACTGTACTCTTTTGGGTATCACCACAATGTAATGAGTATATGCTAATGATGTGCTTTATCTTTATAGAGGTTCTTTTTCCTCATTTATATAGTAAATGGAAGCTGTCTGGCTAAATAATCTATGATACATCATGAGACGGGCTACCAAGGATAATCATTATTTTTGACTTGTTTTTAGTTTGTTTTTAAGGCTTATATCATGATGTCTTGATTATATGGGTGAAATCATTTTTGACTTATGTCAGTTTGTATAAATAAAAATCTAGTGTATTATGTCGTGTACACACGGTCGGAATTTCCGATGGAAACAGTCTGATGGGAGATTTTCAACGGATTTTCCGACTGTGTGTATGCCCATCGGTCTTTTTCTGTCGGAATTTCCGACGGACTTTGGATTGAGAACCTGTTCTCAATTTTTCCGACAGAAAACCTTTCTATCGGATTTTCCGATCTGGTGTATGCAATTCCGACACACAAAATTCCGACGCATGCTCGGAAACAATTCGACGCATGCTCGGAAGCATTAAACTTCCCTTTTTATAGTGCTGTCGAACGTGTTTTATGCCGCTGTGTTACTGACCGTCGGAATTTGGTGTGACCGTGTGTAGGCAAGACAGTTTGAGCGAAATTCCGTCGGAATACCGACGGGAAAACCATCAGAGCTTTTTCCGACGAGAATTCCGACCGTGTCTACACGGCATTAGTGTATTTCTGGCAGCTAAAAAATCCTACAGTACTAATAATGCAAGTAAGGATATGATCTTCAAAATGCAAGCAAAGTCATATGGGAAGTATAAACAACTTTTCCTGGCCCACCTCACGTCAGCACACAATCGGATCCGGAAAATTGGCACATGCGTTTATGCCAGCATGATAGAAAATGCCTCGCCAAGCTCAGGGTGCATTTTGAACCTGCATGCAGTCTGCAGTGGCAGAGCAATGAAATTGCACAGGTTGCCTCACAAGGATGTGGTTGTGCAAAATTCTAAGCCCTATTAAGGTGGCTATAGCAGAAAGTATGCTGCAAACATCCACGCCACAAGCAACGCCCATAATGATAGAGCGTAAAGCGCTCATTGATGAAGGATGGTCTTTTCCCACAATGATAGAGCGTAAAGTGCTCGTTGATGAAGGATAAAAGACACCTAGTCAGAAGACCAATTTACAGTAACAGGTTCTCTAAGCTTTATCTAAATAGGATGGCTGATGTATGTTTATGCACTGCACTTCCTGGGGTGGATGCTGCCCTCTAGTGTGTGGGGCAGCAAGTGTCTTTGCCTTTTTATAACTCGGTTACCTTCAGAGATCATATGGATGAGAAAGCGGACTTGTTCACACCAGAGGCAGTCCAGTGCATTTTTATTCTGCATCAAGAACGCATGGACAGTGTCTAACTTTGATTCCAATTACCTAGTTCACACCAGTACAGCGCATTCTAGTGCAGTCAACAAAAGTAGAATGTTGCATTGTTTCTGTATGGAACACATCTGGAAAGTGGCAAAACGCATTAAGAATGCATCAAAAAAGATAAATTTGCCCTATTCTCAGGACTCTGGGCAAACTGGAGCAAGTCATCAGTACAACCCCTAGGCTCAAAAGCAGAGGCGCACAGAGATAACACCCTGCCACTTAGATGGGTCTCCACCATTACATACCTGGGGGTTAAAATTACAGCCAACATTCAGGACTATATGACCATTAACCTTCTCCCACTGGTAAACAGACTGAAACAGATGACAATGACATGGAAGAACCTCCCACTCTCTCTGATAGGACGGGTCAGTCTTATCAAAATGAAATTTTTATCAGTGATTTTATATTTTCTTCGTCATTCTCCTGTATGGGTCCCAAGAAACTTCTTCAAATCACTTGATAGCATCATTGGGTCGTTTATTTGGTCACCACAATCACCTCGTATATGTATAAGGTCACTGCAGGAACCGTGGGGACAAAGGGGCCTAGCACTGCCGGACTGGCAAAAATATTATTTGGCAGGCCAAATGGTGGTTGCCAGGAAATGGCTAACGGCGGAGGACGGCGACTCCGCCACGGTTGTTGAAGCGGCACTGCTGGGCTCCTACGAAAGTCTATGACTAGCATTATACAGGGGTACGAAATCATGTCTACCTTTGACGAGCTCCATGAAGGCTACTATCAGGGCCTGGGAGGTCACTACTGCTTTGACGTCACCTAGTTATGACGGGGTTACTCCGTCGGCCCCCCTATGGATGAACCCGAAGCTCCCACACTTTTTCTCGTTCCCGGACCCAGGGATCTGGGCATGTAAGGGTATCAAACTGCTAAAAGACATTACTAGAGAGGGGGAACTCTGTACCTTTGACCAGTTGAAAGCCAGACACGACCTTCCGAATACTTACTTTTTTCGCTATATGCAACTGCGTCATGTCTTTCAAGTTCAATTTTTAGGCCTGCGTATTGAGTATTTGCCCTCGGACCTGGAGTATTTGCTGACTTCAGAGGACTTGGCCAAACCTCTTTCCACAGTATATAAATCTCTTTTCAAAAAGACCCCCCCTGGTTTAGTTAAATGTAGGAGGAAATGGGAGAGTGAGATTGCTGATATACAAGGGGAAGATTGGGATGACATGTGGGACCATCCTTTTAAACACCTGGTCTCGGCGAGGGATAGATTGATACACTTTAAATTTTTGCATCGAGTCTACTTCACACCAGCTAGGCTAGCTCGAATTTACCCCTCATCCAGTAGCCGCTGCTGGCGCTGCGACTACTCCCCGGCGGATGCCGAACATATTTTCTGGAGCTGCGCACAAATACAACCATTTTGGTCAGGTATTACTGATTGTTTGACGGAGGTGCTGAGTATACCCATACCTAAATCACCTAGGGTGTGTATGATCGGCCTTGTGGAGGAGGTTGTTCCTTCGAGGGCCCATCGTACATTTCTGAACATTGGCCTCTTCTATGTCAGGAAGGACATACTATTGAAGTGGAAAAAGATGGAGGCTCCTACTCTGTCATTCTGGAAGGGTTTAATAAATAAAGTTATCCCCTTGTACAAAGCAACATATAGATCCAGAGGCTGTGAGAAGAAGTTTTACAAAGTCTGGCAGCCTTGGTTAGACTCCTCAGACACTGTGGGTTGATAGGAACAATTGGTAGACGCTGGTCTATATAACATCCTGACAATGTAATACTTTACCGTATAGTGGATACTACTGTCTACACTTGAAGGCACAACAGAAGGCAGTCCATACTCCACCTTAAATAGGGTTGGCATGGTGGGCTTAGGTTAAATTTACTGCATTATTATATGGTACACTCTAAATTATCGAGTTGAACGCAAGGTCGGGGGGGGGAACAGGGCGGGGGGAGGGGGGGAGGGCAGGGATGGGGGCATTGTGAACTAAGTTAGTTCATTAGCCACTGGTTTGTGGTAGGTTGCCCGCGTTGGGCTGTGTGTATATGTGCAGGTAGAACTGTACTGCACTGTATTGTTTTGTATGTTTTGTACGTATATATGTTTGTATGCATGTATTGTACTGTTTTCTAAAATTTTATAAAAAGATTTTTCAAAAAAAAAAAAAGAATGCATCAAAAAGACTCATGCAGAAACACATCTGGAACACAGAAATTGTGGTGATCTGGCCAACAGGCTTGCATGGAATCTTTACAGTGACAGATTTTGCCTGCCAATCAGCAATAGAGTTAACTTCACTATATAAACTTCAGAAATGGCATTACATTCAGCACTGTAAACAACAAGATTTGGCACAGTTTCTGGAAAAAGTGGAATCTAGCAACTGACTGTTGGTTAATGCTTTTGATAGACCTAGTACAAGCGTACTCAGTCACTGCTATGAGAGCATTGTGGTTATGACCACTGGAGGGCAGGCGGAACTTCTACACAAGCTTTTGACATTTCCTATAATGGGAGGTTATTGTTTGGCCAAACGCTGAACAACACGATTAAGTGAAAGTGTCTTACTTGGACTTGTGGATGTTGCTGCATTATGTAAAACTGTTATGCCCATACACACGATAGGATTTTCCGATGGAAAATGTGTGATGGGACCTTGTTGTCAGAAATTCCGACCGTGTATAGGCTCCATCACACATTTTCCATAGGAATTTCCGTCACACAAAATTTGAGATGTGGTTCTCAAATTTTTTCCGACAACAAAATCCGTTGTCGGAAATTTTGATCGTGTGTATACAATTCCGACGCACAAAGTGCCACGCATGCTCGGAATCAAGCAGAAGAGCAGCACTGGCTATTGAACTTCATTTTTCTCGGCTCGTCGTACGCGTTGTACGTCACCGCGTTCATGACGTTCGGAATTTCCGACCAACTTTGTGTGACCGTTTGTATGCAAGACAAGTTTGAGCCAACATCCGTCTGGAAAAATCCCATGGATTTTGTTGTCGGAAAATCCAATCGTGTGTACAGGGCATTAGTATAGTTTTTACATTTTAGAATGGGGTGCCTTGAGACTATCCGTAATTTTTAAAGGGTGCCATGTGACTGTCTATAATTTTTAAAGGGTGCCATGAGACTGTCCATAATTTTTAAGGGTGCCCAGAGATTGTCCATAATTTTTAAAGGGTACCTTGACTGAAAAAAAAGGTTGAGAAACACTGCCCTATAACATATGCATTGATACATTTAGATTCAGTTACACCCGTGATACTACACATCATCATACTTTCCTAAGTAGAACCTTAACTTATAGGCGTACAGTATTTGCCTTGCCAGCACATGATTAAGACTATATATGTTTGCAAGGGCCACTATGGCTATCTATATTTGTTCACACATTAGAATACTTACTGGCCACCACACCATGCTGCGTCCAGCCAGGAAGAAACCTCCTACAGTGCCACGACTTGTCCTTATCATAGCCTGTAATATACAATCAGATTTTTGTATGTTAACCACCTAGCATCTCATTTATCCAAATATATTATCACATCTGTCTGTTTTTCCTGGAAATTAGATAAACTTTTCATGGGGGCATATTTATCAATTAATTGATGTACAAACCTCTTTAGTACATTTGCCATGGTTATAAAGCACATATGCCATTCATTGTTTACTGGATCACGTACTGCGTATTTGGATTCCCTGTCTTTTAAAGGGGAACCCTGGTCTTAATATTATGGTGAAAGTTACAGCTGCCTGCCTTTTGACTTTCACAATCCCACAGTGATTTGTTATTGTTTCTATGGAGGACATTTTGTATTTGGTCCTACTTTGTCTGTCTTCACACACATTTGCTGGACATTTAGAGAGAGGAGCCGCGCCACTCTGAGTGCAGTATGTCAGTTAAAATTCAATGTTTAATAAAAGTAAAATCAACTCATATTTTGGTGAGATTTAATGTGCAGGGCATGGGCTCCTCTAGTCCAGCTGGGTAGCGGTGGTGGTCAGCAGTTCCCGGTGGCTCCGGTGGTTCCCGAGGCCCTGAGGCTGAAGACGGTCACGCAACAAGCATGTCAGCGGTGATGGACGGGAGGCGTGGTCGAGCTCGAGTTGAGAGCATGCATGCTCCTTCATCCCGCCTCCCATCCATCACCGCTGACGTGCTTGTTGCATGACCATCTTCAGCCTCAGGGCCTCGGAAACCACCGGAGCCCAAGGAACTGCTGACCACCACCGCTGCCCAGCTGGACTACAGGAGCCCAAGCTACTTATGCCATCTCATTATATCTCACCAAAATGTGACTTGATCCTCCTTTTATTAAATATTTAATTTTAACTGACATACTGCACTGGTCACCAGCTCCTCTCACTCTCTCTCACCCATATCTACAGAGTGGCTTCTGCTCTCTACAGCTGGCTGTTCACGCTGATACAGACCAGAACCCCCAAACCCTGGTGTGGTCTCAGCAGTAAATTAACTTTGCCTACTGGCACACCTGGACCTTGGAACTATTTCCATATCACACTAGCTGCGTTTCTAGAGCTCCATCTTTTTTCATTTTAATTTGCTGGACATTTACAACCTGGATGTGCCTTCTTCACCCATCACTGCATCCCAAATCACTGACTTGAATTATTACATAAACTGCCCTTCCAATATTGTTTACCAGAATAGATAGGGTACGTCAAACAAATTTGGGGAAGTTAAAGGGGTTGTAAATCTTTGTGTTTTTTCACCTTAATGTATCCTTCGCATTAGGGTGAAAAAACACCTGGCAGTGACCGGCCCTCCAGCTTTACTTATCTGAGCCCTGGAACTTGACCCGGCGGGGATGCACTGTCTCTCTGTCCGGGGGTCTCGGCTCTTGATTGGATAGATTGATAGAAGCGCAGCCATTAGTTCCCGCTGCTGTCAATCAAATCCAATGACATGGGCACCGGGGGGCACAGCCGAGTCATAAATTCGGCGGCTATGGATGCCGAATGCTGGATTCGGGAGCGCGCTCGCAAGGTATCCCCCTCGGGAGAGCTCTTCTCCTAGGGGGTTATCTGATGTGGGGAGGAGCCGCAAGAGCCGACAGGGGACCCCAGAAGAGGAGGTTTGGGGCCACTTTGTGCAAAACGAGCTGCACAGTGGAGGTAAGTATGATATGTTTGTTATTTAAAAAAAAAAAAAAATAACCCTTACAATCACTTTAAAAAGCTGGCTAAAATATACTTTTATATTTAGCCAGAATTATGGCATTTCGTTTAGGAAAAAATGTTAACTTTCATTTCTAAGGTTGAACCATACATAAGATGATAACAGTTATATCTTCCATGGTGAATGCAAAAGCTATTTTATATCAGAGGATAATTTATTTAATTATGCATATACTGTTCCTTTCACGTTAAAGAGGTAACTTGACAAGATGCACAATACAAAGATTCAATAAACTATGATAATCATTATTTCACAAAACATTCTTTATTTAAGGCAAAAGAGCCCATGAGAGCTAAAGTAAAAGTTATGTAGCTGTAAATAAAAGGATATAATTGAAAAAGCAAATAGCTTAGTGAATTGAGCCTAAAATTTCTATAGCTCATTCATTAAGCGCAAAAGGTAGTGCATCTGTATTACTAAAACCCCAAAGAATATGCACTTTACATTTCATCAGCCAAGACTATCCTTGCTAAGGCTAGAAAGGGTAGTAAAATATATTTGCTGGTTGTTATAGACTACTGTGCTTTTCTTTATCATTTAAATAATTATTACAAATTACAAAGCAAGTTGAGTCCACAGTATTGAGTCCATGGATATTCTGGAACTGCAAAAACCATTCAAAGAATGACAGCATCAGTAGATGCTTATAGTTCCTCAACCAGTCATAAATGACCTGATATGGTTAAGGCATGAGTATGTAAATGTTTAATTGCAGTGGATATAATGTATATCTATTTCATGCATAGTATCAATACCTCTACACATTATCAGTATTAATCCTCAAGCTAATACAGCACTTACCCATATTCCTACAGCCAGTACCACTACAAAATAAATCACAATCACAGCGATGTCTGCTGGGTTATTAATTGGAATTTTGTCGTTAGAGGGAGCAGAGGTACTTGTTGGTGTGACATCCATCTTCTCTGCTTCAGTCCAGGGAACACTGCTCTCATGTGCCAATCGGTCCTTCTTTTTTGCTCTCTCAGGTGTATGACTTGGATGTGGGGTTAATAATAAACCCAGCCCACAGATGCTCACTGCCCTTTACCTTGCCATCAATGTATAACCTGATCTGCTATACTTTCCAAAACTCAGCAAGCTAATCAGTGTCACAACAAACCTCTGTACTCCAACACTGAATGATAAGCCTTTGAGACTTAGGTTAAGTTGAAAAGGAATGTTTGTCATCATAAAAAACAAAAAGGAAAGTGGGTGTGTGCCAGGTGATGCCAACTTAGCTATGTGACTTGTGTACGTCTTCCAAAGGATGGGTAATTAGTCACACAGACAGTATTCACCTAAATGTGTGCACAAATGAACATAATAACACAGGTGTGACATTGTCACTGTTATTCTGGGCACTGATTCAATAGACTTAACCAGGAAAAAAGCAAAACAATACTGCGCGTATGTAAGAAATAATAAATAGCAGCAGCAAAAATTTATATTACACAACCAAATAAGTGAAAAATAAATAAAGTTGCACTCAATCGGAATAGACCATTAAAGTTCAAACGTGTTCATAAAGTCCAATACAGCAACACTGGCTGAATAGTAACAAACTAAACATAAATAAAAATAAAAAGACATGAATTGAAATGCTTGTGTTGAACTAAATCCAAGAAAATCCTTCATCTTGTGACGTCACCAACATTAAGGTCAAGATGTGCTCTTACCCCAAGTAATGGACCCTCTATTATGGAAGGTCAAATAGACGTTTTGGATATAGTGCGATATAGTACAGATGATGCGTATCTCATAAGCCGTTCCTCCAGCACCGAGTATAAACTTCAGGACACCCAGCTATACCCAAAAATAAACAAGGGGCTCCAATTGTGTAAAATTACCTTCTCAAAGGTGTTAATTAGATGCCAAATGCACTTAGACAAATTGCCAAAAAGTACAGTGCATAAGTAGGAAAGCTGCAGCAATCAGTACCGATTAAATAGTTGCGATAACAGGTTTGTGTGTCCTCGCCCGACCGGTTTCATCGCAAATGGACTTCTTTCGGGGCATTATGCCAATTGCGACGAAACCGGCATCATGCCCCCGGAAGAAGTCCAATTTTGTTACTTTTCAGCCTGTGTTTCTGTATTGGACTTTATGAACATGTTTGGACTTTAATGGTCTATTCCTATTGAGTGCAACTTTATTTATTTTTTAATATGCTTAACGATTGCTTATTTTCAGTGAGTACATGAATGGTTATTATTATAAATTTACATAAAAGTAGTTTTTGATTTAACTTTCACAATTGGACTTCATTGCCAGTTTCCTAGTGTTTGTTTTTATTTAATAAATATCTAATTCTCCCTCTATTATCTTTTTTTTTTTAGATCATCATTTAATCTGGTTATGTGTTCCTTAAACAATATCTAAATGTAGTTTTAAATACAGCTAGTATAAATACCTGTCTATTTTATTAGCTTCCCGTAAACCTCTGGACAGCAATACTCAGATTGGGAGAGGAAGAGTACTGCAAAGTACTCCCAGTTTAAAGCTACCTACAGACATTGGATGGTGTATGGATGTACAAAAACTCTATAAACATGCATGTCCAGATTTGCTGCAAATGCATTTAATCAGACAATGCAGAGAGGAAGGGAAGCATTTAGAAGATATAACTTGCAAAAGCTTATCTCGGGAAAACAATAGTGACTGCCAAAGAAAGTACAACCCAGTCAATAGATCGTTTTATCAAAGTTCAGCCAGTGTAAAGCTGCTAAGGTTGGGGGTAACTTGCAGACATATGGTCTGGTCATTGCTATTATAACCATAAAAGTCATAATTTTGTTGATTTTAAAGCCCAACTTCAGGCTTACTTTTTCATGTTTTCTCCTTGTGCCCACTGATGATGTGAAAATTGAGGTGTTGAAACTATTATTTTTTGCCAAGAGCTCCACTTCAAGCTGGTATTAACTGTACCAGCATGTGCGATAATGTGAGGAAAGGTGTGACTGGCTTGGAACTCTGCAATTTATTCTTCTTTTTTCTCCGGTAAATATTGTAACAGTTGGATATTTGGCAATATTGATAGATTATCAGTTGCACAATATCTATTACACAATATAAGTTCCTTGTACATTGTGCTGGTAAGCTCTGGAAATAGATCTTATAAGAAACAGAAATAAAAATGTTTCCTGTTCCACAGGGATGGCAATAATTGCTAGTCATGGACATGGATGGTTGAGAAACAAAGAGCACTTTTGTTTTTGTAAAGGTCAATCCTGAGTCCAAGTTTGCTCACAGAGGGTTGGAATACTTAAGTGAAATATGCTGAGCTGTAGTTGTGGACTCCAAATTATCATCAAAGCAATTAACGCGAGCTTGCCCTTTGGAATGTAAGAAATTTTATTGAGGGACATTATTGATAAGCAAATGCTTAAAAGACGTAGGGAGATTTAATTGTGAAATTTGCAGATTCTTACGAAAATCTTGATAAGTTTTGAAAAATAGTTTTGTCTTCTTGAGCAGGAAAAGTGATTTTTTTTAGGACTTATTATGTGTTTAGAAACAAAAAAAAAATGTGGGAATTTTTTTTGCATATAGATGCAGAAGGTAAACATTCTTTGCTGGATCCCACAGGGGACCCAGTGCACATAGCACTTGTTAACTGTAATGCCGCGTACACACGGTCGGAATTTCTGATGGAAACAGTCCGATGGAAGCTTTTCATCTGATTTTCCGACCATGTGTATGCCCATCGGTCTTTTTCTGTCGGAATTTCCGACGGACTTTGGATTGAGAACCTGTTCTTAATTTTTCAGACGGAAAACCTTTCTATTGGATTTTCCGATCGTGTGTTTGCAATTCCGACACGCAAAATTCCGATGCATTCTCGGAAACAATTCGACGCATGCTCAGAAGCATTAAACTTCCCTTTTATAGTGCAGTCGAATGTTTTTTAAGGCGTGGTATTATTGACCGTCGGAATTTGGTGTGACCGCGTGTAGGCAAGACAGTTTGAGCGAAATTCCGTCGGAATTCCTATGGAAAAACCATCAGAGCTTTTTCCGATGAGAATTCCCACTGTGTGTACACGGCATAAGACTGTTGCAGTGGGCTAGGAAATCTCTGCTGTGCTCTAGCTCCACCCCAGGCTGAAACCAGCTTCCCAATAGGGGGAGCTAGAGCACAGTCCTCACCCCTTCTCTAAGCTGACAGATGTGTGATAGAGCTGCCTGCTGCTAATAAACATACACGGATTGATAAAAACAAAAACAAAAAAAAGTACATGGCACTGACAGATCACACAGCCCCAACAAAAGTAACTGTTCATAATAGTAAAAGATCAGTCATCGCTGAAGGGCTGTGTAATCTATCTGCTGGTGCAGTAGATGTTTATTATCAGCTGGCAGCTAAAATCACTTACTGATCTTTTACTGAATGAACAATCAACATTGTCAGAAATGTGTGATCAGTCTGTCAATGCAGTGTATGCTTACTAGCAGCACACAGGCCCACCAGCACTCACTGTGGCCAGCTTGCTGGCCCGCTATACACTAGCTATACACTTGTTGTTAAGGATGCCAGCAGGGCTGCTGGCTAAGAAAAAAATAAATAAAATGCTGGTAACCGTTGCTTAGCAGTGGTTAACAGCATTTACAAGCTTCTATCAGCTTTTTTCTGCTAGCAAATCACTCCCAAAAACGCAAAAAAAGCTATTTTTTTCTGCTCCTAGAAGCTGAAGCTTGAAAAACGATTCTAGCCTACAATAGTGTGTATGGAGACATTGGATAACCCTATTTGCTTCTAGGGGCAGAAAAAAAAATGCTGAAAGTAGCTGGTAGAAGCTTAAAAATAAGCTAGTGTGCATGAAGCCTAAAAGTGTGCTAGCAGCTTCCAGCTGCTAAGAAACATACACTGCGCCAGCAGATCTATCACAAAGCTCTGACAGTGCTGACTGATCATTCATAAAAAGTAAAGAATCTGCCAGTGCAGCAAGGCTGTATGACAGAGCTGCCAGCTGACAGTAAACATACACTGTGCTGGCAGATAGATTACACAACCCTGTAGTGCCGACTAATCATTTACTTTTGTAAATTAACTAAGGTTTCCAGATTTTCAAAATTAAATCTGCGGACATCCTACTGACCTTACCCAGTTTAAACCACACCCACAAACCATGCTATTTGTAGCCACACCCACAAATTCACACCCTCATTTTTAAAATACCCTCAAACAAGTGTGCAGCACCCCATAGGAAGCTAGAGTGCCCTTTTAAACTTGGCTGACTGAGTTTGTAGATTCACAAATGCATGGCCCCTTTGGAAGGTTAAGTGCTACTACAGCTAAACGTGTGTACAGTCCCTCTTTCCTCCTCATTTGTCCCTCATTTTGGTCTGATTTATAAAGTTGTATATAAAATTTACTATTTATTCTTCAAAAAATGTTTCCCTAAATTGCTGCCTTTCAAAAGCTAGTATGAAGTAATAGTAGTGGTAAAAAAAAAGCACTTGTGGGTTTAAATAACCTTTTTTTTTAGACATAAATCTCCTTTAAGGGGGCGTGGCAGTGGGGTGTGCCTACATATTTTTGCTAATAGTTGTCCCTCGTTCCCATCTCAAAAACTTTGGAGGTATGCTGTCTAACTTAATTTCAGGAGCACCATCAGCCAATAAAGACAGAGAAGGGAAGGACAGCAGCCATTTGTGGTGCAGTATGCCCAGAGAAAGCCAAGTGGTTGATTATCTGTCTGTGACAGTGTGAGTGTCCCTCTCGTGCTGGGGAAGTGCTGGCATTTATTTTATTTGCACTCCAACTGGTCAGACCCATGAGGGTACAGACTTTGAGCCTGGGGCTACTCAAGATAAAGCTGAAGGGAGCTGAGGACTGAGCACTGCTTCTCGGAGTTGTAGTGATGTAGCACCCTCTGTGTACAGTGTAGGAAAATTAGTTTAGAGTTATCTAGCAGAGTTTCACTGCTGGATGGTTCTAGAACTTAGAGGGCGGAGAAGCAGAGATTAGGCCCAAATATTTATGGAGTCTCCTCCAATCCCTGGGTGGGGATGGACCAGAAGGTAGATAGATGGACCATAAATATTCTGCACAGAGAGAGGGAGACCAGAAGCAGCAGAAGTGTCACACCCTTTCAGCCTCAGCTAGGCTTAGCTGACGCCATCCTGGGACCTGTTCAGCAGGCCTGAACAGTAGTCACATGAGCTTCAGGATCCACCAAAGGGACTGAGTGAGTAGCTTCAACCACTTCACCCCAGAGCCTGATAGAGGAAAGCAGCCAGGTGCAAGACCCAGCTTGCTTGCTACTAAGGGACAGCTTAGAGCTACTTGAAGTCAACATAGCTGCCCTACACCTCTTGCTTGGGGAATCTTCATCTGCAGTTTCTACAGAAAAAGAGCATCTGCATTCTATGTTTGGAATATTGGTGCTATC
This sequence comes from Lithobates sylvaticus, assembly GCA_028564925.1. Lineage (NCBI taxonomy): Eukaryota > Metazoa > Chordata > Amphibia > Anura > Ranidae > Lithobates > Lithobates sylvaticus. The sequence goes on from CM053026.1 coordinate 230,578,873, forward strand.
AGTTTAGCGCATCAATTTATTCCATGGGAGGACAGCATAATGGCTTTTGCCAGCCAGAAAGTTAGCAAGTCCCTAAGTGGCATCCAAGTTACCATTCTGGGCATCCCATAACTTCCCATGCCTATCTAAGTTCCCCTAATAAAAAACAAAACGAATCCAGTGGCTCCTAAGGGGATAGCGTTACAGTGAGGAAAGGCAGAGTTAAGATTTTCACTAAGAATAATGAACGTTAACCACGTATAAAGTTGCCTGCAGAAGATAGTGCTGCATTCAAAGGTGAGTGATCTGCTTTTCAGTGCCATTTGTTCTCAGTCCCTATCTACATAACAAGAGAGCAGATTGATGTACTGATAACCCTTGCTTTTTAGAACCTGCACTGTATTTATATGTGATTGTGCCACTAAACAATAACAGTGCTGTCTGTGGATTTGCATTTACCCTCAGCTGCTAACTTGCTGTGGGTCTATCTAAAGACACACCATAATAAAAAAGACACACCATTGATAAATAGTCTTTGCAAGTATATGTGACTGTATGAATTGAGTAACTGCTGGCCAAGTTCTGGAAGGACCACAGTGTGTAGACAGCAACCAACAAAAGGTTGCAAAGTACCTGTTCCTAAAATGTGTGGAAGCTCATTCTTTATTCCTAGATTACTTTTCCCCAGTCACAGCATAAGAGGAGTGCATATACAGTAAAAGAAATATCAGCACTTCCCCCATCATAAGAGGGAAATTTGCCCTGTTACAGATGGATATATATTGGTTCTGCTCTTGTGACCCTAAAGTGGACCAGTTGATCTCCAGTGTTCCAGGGCCCTTTTGAAACTTGGCGGAGTGGTAAGCAGTTTCAGCCAACTTTACCTACACAGCATCAATACAGTGGGTTACATCTTAGGCAATGTTTTAGCTAATTTATGAAGCAGATTGTTTTCCAAAATCCCCTTTATCTACAGTACCTCAGTGCCAGCTTGTTTCACCCCGGTCATTACCAGACCATTTTTTGGTTTATATAATGTTTGAGACATAGGGGCTTCTTTTGAAGAAATTTAATTACCGCTAGGTTTAATATTTTCTACTACTATATATGGGGGGGAAAACATATCATAAAACATATCAGATAAACAATTTTTATTCATAAAATACTATTCCGTTGCTTTCTTCATTTTCCAAGAACGTGGAACTTGCATCTTAACAAATACCTTAGGTTATCTGCTTTCTAAAAATGGGTAAATGCATTTTTTACACAAAGTTGTCATTCTATTCAAATTTTTCTCACACACAGCATAGGCATGCTTAGAATTACACTCCAAATCACATTTTGCGCCTCGTCTCAAGTAAGGGGATAACACATGTGTGAATTTTTTTTGCAGCCTAGCCACATAGCGGGGCTCAAAATCCAAGGAGAACATTCATGTTTTGAAGGCTTTCTGCATTATACTCTAGTCTTACATGGCAAAATTGGAGCGGAGACTTAAGCATGGTATACACGTATCAAAAGTCGGCTGCTTCAGCAGGAACCGGCTGACTTTCAGTACTTGTGTACTCCTCTCTGTTCAACAAAAGCTGGTGTCAGGTCACCTGAGTCCAGGTGACAGATGTTCTCCGTAGGAGTCAGGAGTGCACCACTAAGGTAGTGGACCCTGGGACTGACTGCTGCGGATTGAACTCTGGGAGGTTCAGGAAGCCGGTCTACTGGAGCATCAACACAGATCCCACTGGGAGATAAAGCATAGATTCCCCAGGGCACAGAGTCTAAGAGCCAGCAGGTGTTCACCGGAGCCTCTAGTTGTGAGGATGGACTGCGTCACGGCCCCCAGAGTCTCACAGCTCACGCTCACGGTAGACTACAGGAGAAAGAGGAAGGAAGCAGCAGGCTGGAACAACAAGGATAGTAGAGGGATAAGCCAAGGTCGGGGCGACTAGCAGACAAGGATAAACATAGAACACACCAAAGGTCAGGGTGACTAGCAGACAAAGATAAACACGGAACATGCCAAAGGTCAGGGTAACAAGCAGACAGGGATTGCGGATTTGGACAAGGACAAGTTACTATTTGATAGATTCCTCCTATCCAAAGTATTGTTTAGCACAATACACAGAGGTAGATATCCGTTTGCATAGATCTACTATGTTGCTTCAAGTCAAAAAGGGGATCAAACCGCTGACCATGCCTTCGCCACCGCTTTTGCGCAAAGCATAATGCTATATATGCATTCCATATTCAACGAGTCAGAGAGACTTGCTGAGGTGGAGAGTAAATGGTAAAGAAGGATTTAATTCAGAAAAGTTATCTATATAGATTAAAAATACATGTTTATTGTTAAAATGTTGCAACTATTGTCAGTCTATTCATGAAATGTGTTGGGCACATATTAAGCCCATGCCCAATGCATAGTTAATTGGAAGCATTAAAAGGGGAATGTGACACGTCACTGATAAATTACATGTATGCACTGATACCAAATGTTTTTTTCCTTTTTTTTTTGAGGAATCTAATCAGACACAAATTTTTAAGAGTAGCATTTCAATTTATGTATTGGGTATTTTGATCATTTTAGCTATGCCGCGTACACACGATCAGAATTTCCGACAACAAATGCTCGAAATTCCGACCGCATGTAGGCTCATCGGACATTTTTTGTTGGAATTTCTGACAACAAAAATTTGAGAGCTGATTCTCAGATTTTCCGACAACAAAATCTGTTGTTGGAAATTCTAATCGTGTGTACACAATTCCGACACACAAAATTCCACGCATGATCGGAATCAAGCAGAAGAGCCGCACTGGCTATTGAACTTAATTTTTCTCGGCTCGTCGTACGTGTTGTACGTCACCGCATTCTTGACGTTCGGAATTTCAGACAGCATTTGTGTGACCATGTGTATGCAAGACAAGTTTGAGCCAACATCTGTCGGAAATAAATCCAGGAATTTGTTGTCGGAATGTCCGATCGTGTGTACGCAGCATTAGAGTCTGACTTTAAGGACTGTTTTAATTGTAATTGCCTATCCTTACATTATTGAAGTTAAAAGGTGTTTTTTTTTTTTCCAATATCAACCAATGTGCTATATTTCGGATTGATATAATTGCCCTGGGCTCCGAAGTGTTCAGTAAATGACATTATAGTGTTATAGAAGAACCTAGTAGGGAAAAAATATGTTGTTATAAAAAAATATATATATATTTTGTTGATGTTGAGGAAAAAAAATGGGAAAAGGTGTTCAAAGGTGTTTGAAGGGAAAACATGGAAAACATTTCTAAATGAAGAATGAATGGAATGGCCAAATGAATGTGGAATGAAAAAGTGGTTGTATTGTGTTTAATGAATGCATAGGGTATTATTTGATTAGTAAAGTATATTAAAGTGGGGGGACATCCTAAAAAAAAAAAGCATTAATATTCTGGAAAAAAAAATTTTTTTTTTAACTGATCCAAAATCCCTGTTGCTAGGCTTCCTAATCTGCCTCCCTCCTACGCCGCGGTGATCTTCGTTCTTCTGTCCTCCGCCGCGTTGTCTTCTGGGTAATGGGGCACGCTGTGTTATGGGAACTGTGTGTTCCCTAACACAGTGCGTCCCATTCACAAAGCGCTGAGCGACTCGCGCATGCGCAGTAGGAGACAGGCAGTGAAGCCGTAGTCTTCACTGCCTGTTTCCCTTACTGAGGATGGCAGCGCTGGGACCGGAGCGCCGAGGGACATCTCGGCCTCCACGACCGACATCGCGGGCGCCCAGGGAGGGTAAGTGTACTTATTAAAAGTCAGCAGCTACTTTTTTTTTAGCTGCTGACTTTTAAAAAATATTTTTTTTTTAGCTAAAACACCCCTTTAAGTGTTTGTTTAAAATGTACACAAAGAGTTGTCTCTGAGCTTTGCTGCTTCATTCTTATTTTTCAGAACACAACCCTTTTCCATGTAATGAGAGATAAACCATTTATATACATCCTCTAGAAGTTTTATTGTAGATAAAGAATGCAATAAAAACATGAATAATGACAGGTATATCATATTTTAAGTAAAACCAAGTGATACCCTTGCTGTATATATGCGTGGTACATATAAGGTTACTTATTAGCTGCAATTATGTATTATCTGAGATACTAAGACATACTTTAAAAGATAAGATCCTTACCCTGCTCTAAACCTTGGACCATCCATCATCAAGTTGTTGCAGCCTGCCTGTGACCTTTACATAAGAGATAGGCAGGAGCCTTAGTGAGATCCTTATGTAACTGCCCAGACATTCGATTAAAGTTGAACATTAGTGTAGCTTTGGAAACATACACATGTTTGTAAATTCCTTTTCCTTCCCCCATTTTGTATCAAGTGCAAACAGCCAATAGTAAATCATCAGAAAGAATGTGTCTTTGTTCTGACCACGCTAAACTGACATAGATATGAAAATTGTAAGAAATACAATTTACCGCAATAGGTTACAGCATATCACTTATCTTTAAATTGTTTTAACATACATGGATCTAAAACCATTTACTAAAATCTTTTATAAACTTGAACATGTTCATGTAATTTCAAAATTAGTTTTCACCCTTTGTAAATATGCAGCTTTCACTACAGTAACATCTGGTTATCTTGCCATGCTTGCTTAGGCATTTTCTGTTATAGAGTGGCAATTGTCTCCCAAACAAATGTGACCTTGCATTGTCACTCTTGTTACATGCTCTCTTGATGTAGTCTGGGGGTCGACAAGCCGTTGATCAACCGGTGGACTGCGGGGAGCCGACAGGTGGATCGTAACCAAGGTTCTGGCTCTCCCCAGTCTCCGTCGCTCTCATTCCCTGTAGAGCGGAGAGTGGGAGGCAGCTGGATGGAGGGCCGAGGCGGGAGCTGCTTCAGTGATTGGTTGGTAGGTGGTCCTAGCATCCAATCACCAGCTTGTCATGAAATGTTAACTCCAACAGCTCCTGCTCCCGCCATCCACCCAGCACTATGCCGTCTCCTGATCTCCTGCTGGGAGGTAGAAAGTGCTACCTACACAGTGCTGTGTATTTAGGGGTGTTAGAAGTTTTTGAGTTAATTTATATTTTAAGTGATAAAGGTTTCTGATAAACACACAAGTTATATATAATACTGGTGATAGGTTTTGAAGGTCACAGAATATAAGGACAGAGGGTACAGAGAGATATGTTTTTTACTGTGAAGGTTAATTCTATTTTGGCATTACTACTCAGGACACAGGACTATGGGTGGAATGATGCTACTTATCTTTAGACAAAACCATATTAGGAATATATGCAAATTATGGGTGTCACCAGGAAATGATGACCTGACAGTATGAGACAGTATAAGAATGGAATAGGGTTATGGTTGGAGAAGGAAGGGGAGGTGCAGAGAGGAAGATGGAGGATGAAGGAGAGAGGAGGAGACGGGTTAAGATGTAACATCAGAAATCTACCTGAACTCTGAAGCCGTAACCATGATGTCTTGTCTTTGCTTATTCTCGCTGATGAATAAACTACCTTTCAAGTATTTTGGATGAGAAACTGATTCTTAATAGTATCGGAATGCAGCCTTGGATGAAGACATACAATTCTCCTCTACACACACCCACTAGGAGAGAGGATATTGATTTTTATATATTTAAAAGACTATGCTAATTCATCTTGAAAAACGCTCCTGTAAGTAGAAGACAAGATAGAGATAATTTCACTATTTCCACACCTTCTTTCAAGGGGATAGGGGGTGATGTGAAGGGGACAGGGGAGACACTGTTGAAGGGGGGACAGAGGACACTACAGTAAGGGGGGGGGGGGGGGGGGGGGGGGGGGTTGGGGGGTGGGGGAGGGGGGGGGGGGGGGGGGGGGGGCGAGCCTGGGAGGGATTGTGATGAAAAATGGACAGAGAACACTGCTTTGGGGATGGGGAAGAAGAGGACACTGCTTTAAGGGGGCAGAGGACACTTTATGGGGGGCAGGGGACACTGCTATTGGGGGCAGAGGATACTACAGTGCGGAGGGGGTAATGTGAAGGGGGGCAGAGGACACTGCTTAGGGGGGCACTAGTGTGAGGGGAGGGGGCAGGGAACACTGCTATGAAGGGGGCATAAAACACTACGTCTACGTCTTTTTATTGGGAACTTAATCATTTTTTGTTTGATTTTTTTCTAGGGTGCCGCCCAGTAGCCCCCCCCCCCCCCCCACAGGGATCTCAACCTCTGAAAGACAAAACAAATTAAAAAAAAAATTAAAAAACAATATGCATTACAAAAACAAGAGCAAACCTTGGGCAATCATAGGTATACAGCATCAAATACTAGGCTTGTGCATTTGGGAGACTTAGGATAATACATTGTTTAAGCGTCATACATTCGTATGTAGAATACAATCAGGGTGTCAGTTACTCAGCACCAGTAAAATTCGATATATACAGTATATAGAGTGGCACGACCTACAGGCAATCTGCAATCTATTTATATTGTGGGGGGAGGGTCAGGGGCTAGCCAGCCACCTGTCCCATATTTAGTGGAATGTTTTGCTTTGTTTCCGAAGTTCAGATGGTAAGTTTGTACATTGGGATAGCATCGTTGATTAGCTTCAACCATAAGGTTTTTAAAGAGGTCTGTGTTCCCTTCCATGACAACAATATAACTTTTCTAACATAAAAGTAGAGACTGCAGTGTAGCCTTTTGGCAGGCGTCGATCTTTGCAGATCACCAAAGATGCCCAGCAGACGATTCTTGGGGTGAATAATGTTAGGGAGGCCTAGGGCTGTGGAGATAAAGGAGCCCACCTCTGCCCAGAGGTCCTGAACCATTGGGTATGCCCAAAAACAGTGTAGGAAGTCGGCTTCTTGGCCGCAGCCGCGGAAACATTTAGCCGTGGGTGAAAAACCCATCTTTTTCAACCTGGTTGGGGTGAGGTGAGATTGATGGAAGATTTTTACCTGTATAATGCGGTCTCTTGATGAAATAACTGATGTTTTGTATGTGTCACTAAACTCCGTCCAGTCCTCCTCTGCAAGGGAGATGTCCATAGAGATCCATTTTTCCTGGGCCCTACTAAATCTGGGGTTAAAGTCAGTCATTAGGGCAGCATACTAAGTAGATAAGTTTAGTAGGGTCAGGTTGTCTCAGCAGTTTCTCTAGTGGTGGTAGTTTAGTTGGGTCATCTAAGGAGCCGAACTGTGCTCTGATAGCATGTCTGAGCTGATAGTAGTAAAACAGGTAAGAGTACGGCAAGTCAAAGTCAAGTCTGAGCTGATGGAAGGATTTAAAGCCTTGTGCAGTGTATAGGTGACAAAGGTATTTAATCCATTTGGAGTACCAACGTTTAGGGTCACGTAAAGAGTAAAGTTCCTGCAAGGTGGGATTGAACCATAAAGGGTTATTCGGGGATACCGACCATGTGTGCCGTGTTATTTTGGTGGTGATGTATTTGAACAATGAAAGGGATGTGGCCAGGACCAGGTACATGCATTTGCTGCTATCAGGTGTAGCCAGTCATGGATATGCACCAGTTGAGATGCTAGGTAATATAGAAAGAAGTTTGGGAATGCCAATCATGCCAGGTGTGTCGGTAACCTTAGTGTCTCAAGCACCACTCTGGGGGATCTGCCATTCCACAGGAACGTTGTACAGATGGTGTTTATACGTTGGAAAATAGATTTAGGTATTTTGCATGGGGAGTTGGCCAGGATGTATAGCAGTACTGGTAAATAGATCATTTTGAGGGTATTTGCCCTCCCCATGAGATCCAGGAGCAGGTCCATCCACTGTTTAGTTTGCTCCTTTAAGCGAGTTAGTAGTGGGTCTAAGTTATTGACAATGTAAGTGGACAGAGGTGTCTGCACCAGAACCCCTAGATACCTAAAGGAGGACACCACCTGCAGATTAGAGTCTGGGTGAATATGAGAAGTTGCGTCCGGGTCCAAGGGGAAAAGACTGGATTTGTCCCAATTCACCCTGAATCTGGAGTAGTCTCCAAATGTATTGATCTCGGATAACAATGTTTGGAGTGACACATCGGTGTCCGCCAGGTATACCAAGGTGTCATCCGCATAGAGCGAGATTCGTTCCTCAATGGTGGCAATGGGGAGACCTTTTATTGATGGAGAGGAGCGGATATGTACCGCTAGTGGCTCCATGGCCAGGGCGAAGAGGAGGGGCCAAATACCCAAAAGGTGGACCTTTTGGGTATAAGTCCCCCCTGGTCACTGTGTACCAGGGTCATCACTACAGTGTTTAAACGATTTGCCAACACTTTGTCCAGGATCTTAACATCCACAGTTATGAGTGATATCGGGCGGTATGATTCGCATTTAAGTGGGTCCTTGTGCAGTTTTAGTAAAAGTATAATCAAGGCTTCTAGCATAGTAGGGGGGAGGACCCCTATTTCTAAAGCCTTGTTGTATGTGTGTAAAAGAAATAGGGGTAGTATGTTTTTAAATTGTGTGTACCATTCGGTTATATAGCCATCCAAACCGGGAGTTTTATGAGCAGGCATTTGTGAGATAGCTACTGCGATTTCTTCAACTAAGATAGGTGCCTCTAGCTCATCTTTCTGTTCAGTCGTGAGGGAGGGGAGAGGTATGTCGGCTAAGTATTCCGTTAGTTGGGCTTTGTTGTAGTCAGCTCTGGAGGTATATAGGTCTTTGTAGAAATTTAAAAAGGTTTCCATGATGTCCCCAGGGGTGTCGCTGATTTGGCCCTGTGTGGTAAGTATACGCGGAATGGATAAGGGGGGGTGATCAGGTCTGGTCAGGTATGCCAAGAGATGTCCAGCTTTGTTACCGTGCTCAAATGATTTTTGAGTAGCATGTAACATGCGTTTCTGTGTAAGGTCTAACAGACGGAGTTCATACTCTCTGCGTCTCTGTAGCCACTCGTCTCTTGTGTCGGTGGTCGGGTTAGAGACATAAGCAGATTCTGCTTGTACCATGGCAGTTTCCATTTCCCCCGTAAGTTGCCTATTGTTTTTCTGTAGGACTCCCGTGATGGACATAAAGGTGCCCCTCAATGTGGACTTAAATGCTTCCCATTCCGTGGAGGGGTCTACTGTTCCCAAATTGTCCTTCCAATAGCCCGTAATACCCTTACTGCACTCTCCCTGCACCACCTCATCCACTAACCAGTAAGAGTTCAGACGCCAGATAGCAGGGCCCGAACCTGGGAGGAGAGCGAGGTCCACAGAGAGAGGAGCATGGTCCCAGACTCCTTTGGGTAGGTACGAGACTGCAGTGACAACGGGAAGTGTATCCGCCGTGGTAAATGCCATGTCAATCCGAGACATGGTGTGGAAGGAATCCAAGTGGCAAGAATACTGGCTCACGTCCGGATGCTTCCAGAGCCATATCTATGCAAGATCATATACCTGCATCCAATTCAGAAGGGAGGGCATTTTTTTAAAACCCAAAAGACTAGGGATCTCTTTTGGGGTGCATTCATTAATCTGGTGTTCCATGACACTATCTTTCCCATTCTAAGTCATACATCATATCACAGTCACATAGAAATGTAAATGCCTTCACACTTAATACCAGGTAGGCCGTGCTACTTTGAGCATATCTAAACATATCTTCAACATACTGCATATAACTGCCTCTGCAGCTGCACGAGCTATCAGTTAGTAAACTAGAAAAAAACATAAACTGCCCTGGGCAGTACCCGTAGAAGATGCAAAAAAATCTAAAGTGAGAGTGTCCCAAAAAAGAGCAAAAAAACATTTGCCCCTCTCCCCGCTCGGCCAACCCCAACATAGGGAGCTTTGAATCCATGAACTGAAGAAACCTGAAGGGCCCACTTTTAACTGGGGGGGGAACTGTCCTGTGGCCTCGCCACCAACTGGTGCAGGGTTGTAGTGGAATCCAGAGTGACTCCGAACGGTTCTGCATATAGGGGATGTAGCATATTTCAATAGTAGATGGAACAAATTGCATAGTTAAAGGCCAGTAGCCTGTATAGGGGGACACAGATCCAACGATAGGAAGGAGGTCTGGTCTGTAAGGGTGGCGGATGACAGGATAACAGTTCACAGTTCTGCTGTAGGGGTGGGTGGGATATCCTCATGGAAAACCGAAACGGTCCGCTGGGCATAGTAGTGGAAATCCCATGTGTAGGGAGAAAGGTGTCTCCACATTCAGCTCAGGGCAAGTGTAGATAGGGATTGTAGGGGTTAGAGCCTCAGGCTCTAAACTGCTCTGCGTCTTGATGGAACTCCATATCGGCCATTGAGCCATGCCATGGCCTCCTTGGGGTTGGTGTAGAATTGCGCCTTGCCATCATGAATGATACGCAGCTTTGCAGGGAAAAGTATGGCATAGGAGAGACCCTCTGTGCGTAATCGAGCCTTTACTGCTGCGAAGGAGATGCGTTGCCTCTGGACAAGTCAAGTGCCGCTGAAAAGTCAGGGTATACTGAAATGGTATCGCCATTGTATTTTAAGGGGCCTTTCTCCCGGGCGAGGCGAAGGATGGCAACCTTGTCTTGGAAGTGGAGGAGTCTGGCAATAATGGAGCGAGGTGGTGCTCCAGAGGGTGGGGGGCATGGAGGGGTGTGATGTGCCCGCTCAATAACATGGGAAAAGGATGGTGCGTCAGACCCAAAAATTTCCCTTAGCCAGTTAGAGAGGAACTTTTCAGGGCGAGGATCCTCTGCACATTCAGGGAAGCCCACGAATCGCAGGTTGTTTCTTCGGGATCGATTTTCCAGGTCATCAATTTTGGCGCGAAGGGCCGCCATTTCCCCTGTATGCTCCCTCACTGTGGCAGATGGGGGATGGACAACATCCTCAAGGGAGCTGATGCGTTCCTCTGCTTCCCCTGCCATAACCCTTAAGTTTTGTACGTCTTGCTTCAGGAGAGAAAAGTCCATGCATACTGACACTATCTGAGCAGTGAGGGAGGCTTTACAGTCCTGAATAGCAAGCATTATGGAGGCTAGGGTAGGTTCAGTGGAGGGGAAGCCTGGGCTGGAGCTATCTTCACTGTCCATGCGGAGGCTCTGGGACTGCAGTGGGTCAGGCTGTGTGTCTCTAGTAGCAGGGGCTAAGTCACTCACCATTGCAGCCTGTTGTTTGTGGAGAGCAGAGACCGATGGCTGCAGCAGCATGTCATGCTGCTCTGCATGTGTCCCGGCTCCATCTTGCCTTTGGTGTCTGGCCGCCTGTCCAGCCGTCAATACTGTCGCGGGGGCCCCGTATTTTACCATGGATGCCAGCCTGGAACGTTCCCACAGCTGTGGGGAACAATTTGAGACCTTTCTGGAGCAAATCGGGCTCAGGATGACTGCAGGATGTCGTTCGGAAGCTAGAGCTGTGGCTTTACACTTCTGCTTTCTCTGCCATCCGGACACACCCCCAAGGTTTCCTACCCCTGGTGTAGACTACACTTGGCCATATACTCCATCACCATCCCTAAGCAAGGAATACAAACCAGGGCTGGTGAAAGGATTTTCGACACCCTAGGCGAAACCTAATTTTGACACCCCCTTTTTGGCTCCACCCCCTTTCCCCTGCCCATGTATACCCTACCTTTTTAATGAAGCACCCATCAATGCAGCCTCACCAGCACCCAATAATGCAGCCTCACCAGTGTCCATGAAATACAGCCTACCAGCGCCTATCAATGCAGCCTCACCAGCACCCATCAAATACAGCCTACCAGCGCCCATCAATGCAGCCTACTAGCGCCCATCAATAAATGTTTGCTTGCTTCCATTCATTTGGGAGTCATGACATAGACACAGTCCTCCACTGCCGCTGCGCCTCTGACACTATGGGGTTGATTTACTAAAGCTGTTCCAGAGCTTAGTAAATGAGCAAAAGCTCTGCTGACTTCCATCATCCAATCATGCGCAAGCAAAAATTTTTTTTTTTTTCCTTGCACGTGATTGGTTACTTTTTAAAAAGTGAAGCTTTACCTCATTTACTAAGCTCTGGAGAAACTGCATTTGCAAGGTGCACAGTTTATTTACCTTTAGTAAATCAACCCCTATGAGCAAACAGAGCAGCGGCTGCCTGCCGATGCTGAGCAGTGTTGTAACTAACGCCGCTAAAGTAAACGGCGTTACGTAACGCCGTTACTTTAGAGGGTAACGAGTAATCTAACTGATTACTCGTCCCCTCGCGGTAAAGCCGTTCCCATTACTGGGGCGGCGTTACCGCAATTACCCGACGCGATCTGCGGAGCCGTCCGCGGCCTCGGCCTTAGGAAAGGCCGCGGCTTCGGCCTAGCTCCGGAGCGGCGGCCATCTTGGTGCACCCGATGGCCGCAGCTCCGGCCTAGCTCCGGAGCAGCGGCCATCTTGGTGCACCCGTCGGCCGTTTACAATGTGATTGCTCCGTCAAATGACGGAGCGATCACTTGTAAACAAACCGGCGTCAGGATGACGGTCTCCCCTCTGTGTACAGATCTGTACAGTGGAGGGGAGAGATCGGATGGCAGCAGCCATCCCTCCATACTCTGCAACACCCTGCCAATACTCTGCCATACCCTGCCAATACTCTGCCATACCCTGCCAATACCCTGCCAATACCCAGCCATACTCGGTGATACCCAGCCGTACCCAGCCATGCTCAGCCGTACCCAGCTATACTCAGCCAATATTACAGTTGGGGAGATGACGTGGATATTACAGTGGGGGCTTTATGGTGGTGGAATTTTCAAAGGTTTTTGCAAATTCAATTATTTGCTGATCCGAAAAATGAACCGATCCGTGACTCTGATCAGAGCAACGATCCGATCCGTGAGTTTGGGGGGGACAGATTTACAGAGGGGGAACAGATATATATGTGTGTGTGGGGGGGGGGGCAGACGTGTAGTGGGGTACAAAGGGGGAACAGATATATGTGTGTGGGGGGGGGGGGACAGATGTGTAGTGGGGTACAGAGGGGAAACAGATATATGTGTTGGGGGGGAACAGACGTGCAGGGGGGTACAGAGGGGAAATAGACGGGCAGGGGGGAACGCGCCCCTTGCTTACAGTAATACTAGACCCGCCCCTAAGAATATTAAAAAAAAAAGTCAGTTACTTTGCTGAGTAACTAATTACTTTTCCAATGCAGTAACTGAGTTACTAACTCAATTACTTTTTTGGGAGAAGTAATTTGTAACGTAACTAATTACTTTTTTAAAGTAAGATGACCAACACTGATGCTGAGACTAATGCCCCGTACACACGAGCGGATTTTCTGTCGGAAAAAGCTTGGATAGTTTTTCCGATGGAATTCCGCTCAAGCTTGGCTTGCATACACACGGTCACACAAAAGTTCTTTCGACCGCCAAGAATGCGGTGACGTACAACACTACGAGGAGCCGAGAAAATTAAGTTCAATGCTTCAGAGCATGCGTCGAATTGTTTCAGAGCATGCATAGGAATTTTGCGCATCGGAATTGGTACAGACGAAACTTTTTCTGACCAAAAAATTAAGAACCTGCTCTCAATCTTTTGCTGGTGGGAATTCCGCCAGCAAAAGTCCGATGGAGCACACACACGGTCAGAATTTCCGACCAAAAGCTCACATCGGACTTTTGCTGACGGAATTTCCAATCGTGTGTACGGGGCATTAGTTGCTTGCTGCCGAGAGAAGAGAGTAGGAAAACCAGTGGCCGGGCGCTCTTGGCCCGGCCACTGCCTAGTTTGCCTAGTGGTAGCACCGGCCCTGAATACAACCCTTGGTATTTTTACACTTGTAATGGAATTCCTACTGTTGTACTTCTCAGTATTTCCAAGAGGCAACAGGCCAGCTTACTATGGGCTTTGACAAGCTTCATCGCCAGACATCAGAAGCAAGTGTGAATGCAAGAGTTCACAGCACTGCATGGTCAGCACATGAAGGTGTTAGCCTGCACATTATGAGGTGATCAGGATGGTCATTCTTTGCTTGACTAGCTTCTTAAAAGAATGCAAATCTATTATCTCTCACTAATCATTACAGTAGTATGGAAGCTTAACATCAATGATTCACTACAGACACAAGAAAACTGTAACTTGATTCATTCATGCAATGATACAAGCTAGAACTCTGAAAAAATCCAAACTTGTGAACCGACCCTGGGTATGCCCATCCTTAAGATGCTCTGCACGTTCTCCAGTTGCAGCCACTAACTTGTTCGTGGACACAGTAGACTGCATATGAGTGGGGTTCAGGTCAAGGGCAACAATTGCTCTTGTACTGCTAGGGGATGCTTGTCCTAATGGCTGCTCTATCCCAGAAAAAAGACAGGATAGAGCTTGGAAAACTGTTAGGAGGTTTTGGGGGGCTGACTGCACTCATTGCAAAAATGGCCTATATGTATGGAAATAATACTAAATCATATTTTTTTAAGTTGATTAGTTTAGGGTTAAGTAGTGGTATTTAGGGACATTATAGTTTTTTTTTTTTTTAAAGATGAACAGGTATTAGTGCTGTAGAGTATCTTCCATTTCAAATGCTGCTTGCATTTACATACCTCCTTAGACCCAACCTGTCTGGACAGCATGGTCACCTACTTACTTGGCACTGTCCACAGGCAGCTTAACTCTTAAATAAGACACAGAAGTTGAACCAAATGCAATATTACTGGGGGGGGCGTGACCGGATGTGGGAGCTGAGCGGAGCAGTGTGATGTGTGTGGGAGAGGAGTAAGAAGCTGCCTGTGTGGTCTCCTCCCGCCCCCCCGACTTTTTGACATGCCGTGAAGCCTGAGGAACTTTTCCCCTCCAGTACAGCAGCATCTCACATTATAGCCCAGTACAGGCATCGAGAGACGTGAGAGTCACGTGGGTCGCGGAGATCTCCGGTTACCTCTGAGCCTTCCGAGCCCTCACTCTGAGCTGACTGCGCGTGGACGAAGAGTGCTGAGAGTGACGTCACACGCTGCCTGCGACACGCCGCCCGTACTGCAAGAGCGGCAGAGGAATACCCTACAGCTGGTACGGCTCAGGGACACTATCTCCCGGAGGAATAGCGGGCTGCCCGCACACCAGCACTCAGACCGAGGGGCGGCTTTGCCAGGGTCGCGTGAGTAGTGCAATCTAAAATAAATGAATTAAGGAGGCATAGAGAGGATAAACAGACACTATCTGATGCCTTATTAAACCTCATTAAGTACCAGTAATTTTTAATGTTGGATTGAAGGAGTGAAAACCGTATTGGCGATACAAGGTGGACTGCTTTTTCCCTTAAAGATATACTCACTGAAAAGGCTAAACAGAAGTCATCCTAGTGACTGTTTTTGTCATACCTGTCTCTTACTCAGCACGCTGTTTTTTCTTTTTTTTGGCTGTGGTATTAGAATTTGAACAGTATAACAGTGTGCATCAATACTTCTGGCGGTTCCTGATATCAAACCTAACTAAAGTTCCTCCCTTCTCCCCCTCCCAGTCCAGACCTTGGAGGTAGTACCTGTGTGTGGGTACCCTCTTCATTGTGGGGCCATTCTTGACTTTCTGACCTGTTTTGCTGCAATAAGATCGTTATACAACCCAACCCAATAATTATGCCTTCTCAGCGCACTGCAAAAGCAAGCCAGGCGGCCAGCCAGGCAAGCCAAGCAGCAGCCAAATTGGAAAAATTTGCCCACACTCCTGGTCAGGCATCGGCCCAGACCCCCTCAAAAACTTCAATCCAGGGTCAGCAGGCCCAGGCTGCCCAGACAGGAGTGCCGGGGGGGGGGGGTACGAAAAAGCCAAGGACAGACTCAAATATCATCACATACCACCCAGACGTTACTAGTGGAAGGGGGGGAATCGGGACGGCAGTCTCAGGCCCAGGAAATAGAGGGTTCCCAGATGTTGGGGGGGCCCGAGAAGGCACAGGGGCCGGATCCATCATTAAAGGAAGTCCTGGAGGCCATTAACTCCTGTAGGTCCTCATTGAATGACATGAACCATCAGCTGAAAACAATCCATGAGGATCTTTTTTGTATTAGGAATGAGCTACAAAAAGTCCAGGAGAGGACTACAACCCTGGAGGACAGGTTAAGTCTAGTAGAGGACGATTTGGCCCCTTTAAAACGAGAACTGAGTGACATTAGAGACTTCCAGATTAAACAGGCAAACAAATTGGACGAGATAGAGAATAGAATGAGAAGGAAGAACATCCGCATAGTGGGACTCCCAGAACACTCTGAGGGTGCAGACCCTGCCACTTTCCTAGTAAAATGGCTTAGCGAGCTATTTGGCCAGGACTCCTTTTCTTCGTTTCTTGCAGTAGAAAGAGCCCATAGAGTTCCCTCGAGACCTCCTAATCCTGGGGCCCCTCCAAGACCGCTTCTGGCTAAATTTTTATTTTTTAAAGATAAAGCAACAATAATCCGGAAAGCAAGGGAAATGGGTAATATTCTTCATAATGGTAGCAAGGTGTCTTTTTACCCTGACTACTCGCCAGACCTTCAAAGAAGAAGAGCCAAATTCGGGGAGGTGAAACGCAGACTACGCCAAGTTAACCTTACATATGCCCTGCTTTACCCAGCAAAACTGAGAGTGATGGCTCCTGGGGGGACAATATTTTTTGATACACCCGAAGGGGTGGCAGACTGGGTCAAGGGATTTAAAGATTGACTTTCTGATTATGTGGCCTAACTGTGGGTACTGACGGTGTTTTTTTTTTTTTTTTTTTTTTTTTTGGTTTTTCCCTTTTTGGGGGGTGGGCGGCAACAATATGTGGGCGGGATGTGGGGGGGGGAGCGGTTGGCGACACGCGGGAGGGGTTCTTTTTTTATTTTATTTTTTTATTTTTCTCTCTTGCTGACCGCGGTGTCGCCTCCCCCTCCCCCCCCCCCCCCCGCTCCCTTTTTTTCTTTTTTTTTTTTTTTTTTTTTTTTGGGGGCGCAGGGGGGAGACGGGGTGGAGTGATAGGGGGAAGAGAGAGCAAAGGGCGTTACACTCCCAGGTTAGGGGGATGTCGCAGGATGCTCTGTGGGAATTTTTTTTTATTAGTCTGTTAGCATGGAGAAATCCTTGCATTGGGGGGGAGGGGGTTGGATGGATAGTTTGGGTGATGGGGGTGGGGTGGGTGGCGGGGGGGCGGGCGGGGGGGGGGGGGAAGGGATAGGGAAGTTAAAGGGCAACCGATTTCAAATTTCTTTTGTTTAAATATAAGGTGTGTATGGGATGGTCACAGGAGAAGGCCCCCGGCCGAACCTAGGTTGGTAAAGTATGTGTGTTGTATACAGAGTGATGGATGTGTTAATGGCAAAAGCGAGGGTGAATGGGTGAGGTACAATATGTCCACATGGCACAAGCACGCACGGTTTTATTTTTTGCAGGTAAAAATCCATGTTCACAGTTCAAGGATTAATAGTATGGTACTACACGCACTAAAAATAAGAAGTTTATGGTTCACTACAAAGAGCACGAGATTAAGGATTTATTTTGCTTTGATATTCACGAATGATCAGTGACACAATGACACAAGAGGATAAGAAAAAACTCACTATTTGTTCCTGGAATGTAAGGGGATTAGGTGACTTAGGGAAAAAAGCTGCAGTACGGTCCATGGTTAGGTCCTATGGTAGTTCTATTGTGTGTCTCCAGGAGACCCAACTCACTAACGCCTCCCTACCCAAGTTAGGGTGGGGGGAGTTTGCTTTCCATCTACACTCGGTCCATTCATCTTTTTCCAGAGGTGTTAGTATTTTGATCGGTTCAGGGATCTCATTTAACTGCATCCAAAGCAGGATTGACGACCAGGGACGGTATATTTTTTTACACTGTAAAATAGAGAACCGCGTGATGTTACTCGCTAATGTGTATGTTCCTCCCCCCTTCAACATCGAGGTCCTTCTTGACCTTCTGGAGTTTGTACTGGAGAGGCCGGGCCTCCCGGTGCTAGTTATAGGCGACTTTAATATGGTTCTGGACCCGACAATTGATAGGTTTCCCCAGGGGACTAAACGGAGGGGACAAGTGGACAGCCGTCTCCATTGCCTCTTGGAGGATCTAGGTCTGAAGGACATTTGGCGTCTGAGGAACCCCGGGATAAGGGGTTATTCCTGCTTCTCTAGTACATACTCCACACTGTCGAGAATCGATATGTTGCTCTGCAACGATGAGTTAATGGCTATGATAGACAATATTAGGTACAGGCCTAGAGGCCTATCTGATCACTCCCCTGTGACAGCCTCAATCGAGGTGGGGACGAGATCTTCTTATCGTGAGTGGAGAATTAATCCCTCCTGGCTGGAGTTAATGGGACAGCCCCAAGAGGTCCTGGACGCTCTGAAGGAATGTATTAAGTGGAATAGAGGATCGGCTCCCCAGGGGGTAGTCTGGGACACAATTAAAGCTATTCTACGGGGGCAACTGGTCCAGCAGATCTCAAAGATAAAAAAACTGTCAAGAGAAGGGGAGGAAATCGCAGAGAACAACTTATTATCTGCAGAAGCTGCTTATATAAGCAATCCAACACCGGTAAATTTCAGAACATGGACAGAGGCTCAAGGGGCCTATCGGGTAGTCCTGCTGGGTAAAGCTGAACAGAAATACATCTTCCAGAAACAAGTTGCCTTCGGGGAAGGGGAAGGAATAAGCAGGATGCTTGCCCATCTAATTAGAACTAACTCCCCTTCCTCGACGGTTCCACTGATTAATATAGGAGCGGGTGGGACCTCTACGTATACTCCCGAGATAGTGGATACTTTCCGGGAGTACTACGAGCGGTTATACCACTCCGAACAGTTGGATATGAAGGAGGAAATGGACACGTTCTTTGGGGGGTTGACGATTCCCTGTCTCTCTGAGGAGGATAGGGCTGCACTAGATGGCCCTGTTACCTTGGAGGAGCTGCAGCGGACTGTCCGGGTAATGGCCGGACGGAAGTCCCCTGGACCGGATGGCCTCCCCATCGAAATATATCGTAGCTATGGGGAGGTGCTCCTACCCGAATTGTTGGAGGTATTTAATGCCTCGGCCCTGGAGGGAGAACTCCCCAAGTCTATGATGGATTCAACTATAATAGTGCTCCCTAAGGAGAACAAGAATCCACTTTCACCTGCTTCATATAGACCTATTGCGCTCCTGAACTCAGACATGAAGGTGTTAGCAAAGGTCCTGGCAGCTAGGTTAAACACAATTATCCATAAACTGGTGCACCAAGACCAATCAGGCTTCATTCCGGGTAGGTCGACCAGTTTAAATATCAGACGCCTTTTTTTTTGAACCTCCAACTACCTGTCGAAGATGGGGGCAATAGGGCAGTCCTTTCCTTGGACGCGGCCAAGGCTTTCGATTCCCTAGAATGGAAATACCTTTGGAGAACTTTATCGGAATTCCGGGTGGGCCCGAACTTCGTTAATTGGGTAAAACTTCTATACGGCTCCCCGGGGGCAAGGGTGAAAGTGAACGGCGAACACTCGTCCAGGTTCCGGTTGCTGAGGGGGACGAGGCAGGGGTGCCCTCTGTCGCCCCTCCTCTTCGCCCTCGCAATTGAGCCTCTGGCCCTCTCTTTGAGATCATCACCAGAAATAAAAGGGTTTAAACGAGGGGACCTAGAGGAAAAAGTAATATTGTACGCAGACGATCTTCTCCTATTGCTTAATGACACGCAGGAGTCACTACGGGAGACCATGGGTATAATTAAAGACTTTGGCCGTCTGTCAGGACTAAGAATAAACTGGGAAAAATCGAACCTATTACCTATAGACCCTTTAGTCCTCCCTCTACCACACGAAGCAGGACAACTCCAAATAGTACCAAAAATTAAATATTTAGGTATCATCATTTCGAGAGACCCCAAACATTATATCACAGAAAACCTAGTTCCACTCCTGAATAAATTTAAAGGAAAAATTCAAATTTGGAAAAAACTCTCCCTATCAGCAGCAGGCCGGTGTAACTTAATAAAAATGGTGCTTATGCCACAACTGTTATACATACTTCATAATTCACCAATATGGATTTATAAAAAGTGGTTTATCAAGGTAGAGACCATATTTAGAGAACTAGTATGGAAAGGGGGAATCTCCCGGATAAGCCTTAGCACACTACAACTCCCAACTGGGTCAGGAGGAGTAGCCCTGCCGCATCCTTTCAGATACTTCTTGGCAGCCCAGCTGCAGCACCTGGGGGGTTGCGAAGTCGAGAAAGAGGGGCAAGCGCGGAAGAGCCTCCTCTACAAAGCCTCACACAACTCTTTGATTGAGATATTAGAGGCAGGGACCTTCCATAAGGGGCTCCCTACCCAGGATTTAATGGCTAGAGTATGGGGCACTGCAAAAAAAATGCTGGGATACAGAGGGTTTATGGCTTTCTCCCCGCTATGGGAGAACACCAACCTACGCGAAGTACAAAAGCTGGGGACTGTCAGAGAATGGGAGAGAGCAGGCCTAAAATACATTGCCCAGATTTACCACGAGGGCAGGATCAGAAGCTTCCAGGACCTCAGAGACCTTTTCCTCCTTCCTAGGAAGTCTTTTTTTAGATACCTACAGGTGAGGCATGCTCTGGCTGAACAGTTTAAAGGTGAACGACCCGAGTGGACAAACATGCAGGTTTTACAGAATTTGTCACAGGTGAGGACCCGGAAGGGGCTGATATCTGACTTATACCTGCATTTGTATAAAGGGACCATGGGAGCCACACAAATAAGCCCACACAGAGCAAAGTGGGAGAGAGATGTGGGGACCATCTCAGCTCCTCAATGGGAAAGGATACTCGAACTGGCTCCACTGGTCTCACTCTCCCCCCCCCAGAAGATGTCACATCTTTTCCTCATATACCGGGCCTATTATACCCCAAATAAATTGTTTAGGTTTGGGTGTAGGCAGGATGACAAATGCCCTAGATGTGGGAGACCGGGGGGTGACCTTGTCCACATGTTCTGGAAATGTCCAAAATTATATGAATACTGGAAAGAGGTGGTGGACAGGGTCTCCCAGGTATTCAATACTCACCTGGAACTAGACCCTATTCTATGTGTTCTAGGGGGAGGAGGGGGAGTGGGTAGGCCCAGGGAAGGCCAGATAGCTGTCCTGCGCTGTCTTTTTCAGGCTAGGTTATTAATCGCTCGTAGGTGGCAGTCTGCTAGCCCCCCTACAGCTACTGAGTGGGAGCAAAACATGGACAGAGTGATTATGAAAGAAAGAACTACATACATAAAACAAGGGAACCTTGCCAAATTCCATTTGGTATGGAAACCATGGATGGAGAGAGGATTTGGATAGTGCCAATCCAAAATAATTTAAATAAAATGCACCTTGTGGATAAATAGATACCAATGGAGAGTAAGAGGATGGATGCATGGGGTAGAGGGGGAATGTAAGGTGATGTGAATGAGGTAGATCTCAATTGATTCGCTAAATGATTCATGCTCATCCTGACCCTGGCAAAAGTGTTTTATGAGATTGTGTATAATTTGTAAACTGTAAAAATTTAAATAAAGATATATAGTTAAAAAAAAAAATGCAATATTACTTCTGTACAAAGGATGTTTATCCAGTCTTTTAAAGGGTTTGGGTTATGTAGTGGTATTTGGTGACTGTATAGGGTATTTTTATGAAGGTGAACATGTATTAGTGTTGTGAAGTGTCTTCCGATTCAAATGCGGCCGTATGCATTAACATGCCTCTTTAGACTCAATCTGTCTGGACAGCATTGTCACCTGCTTCCTTGGCACCATCCACAGGCAGCTTAACTCTTTAATAAAGCACAGAAGTTGAACCCAATGCAATATTACTTCAGTACACAGGATGTTTTTCCAGTCTTTTAAAATATAAGAAGACAATGACTTTCCTAAGCCCTATCTCCAGAAGAACTACCACTGGTCTAGCCAAGACTGATCTAACTAGAACCAAACAGGAGGGGAGGACTGAGGGGGATACCAAGTCACAAACGTAAACAAGATGTCAGTATTTACTAGAACAATAGTAACCTAATTCAGTACAAAATAGCAACAGAAAAAAATACATAGATGAGACAGAACAGTATAGAAAAAGCATACCTGTGATAATCACAAATCTGTAGAAAGACCTTGCAGGTCTAGATAACAACATATCGCGGGCACAGCATACTACATCTTATGTTTTCTGGCCATTATAAAAAAGAAATCCCTATATAAATATATGCAAATTAAACGTATTATTTTAACACTAGCTTTACAGCACTGTGTATGGTGTCGTCTGTATAATGATTTAAAAATCAATTGAGTCGGGTGGAAAATTCTTGGCTGAGCAGTGACTGCATCCAATCCAATGATGTTAAGTATTCAACCAGTCACGGTTGCTGCAGCTGCCTGAATACAATAGTGCTAGTTCACACCAGATGCAGTTCCATGTGCTTTTTTCTGCACTAAAAATGCATGCACTAATTATACTTGTAAAGATTACACACCCATCAAATCATTCTCTGCAGCTATTACCTTTTGTACCACCACCCCGTCCCTTTAGAATGTAAGCTCTACGAGCAGGGCCCTCATGTACCTTTTGTATTGAACTGTACTGTAATTGTGTTGTCCCCCCTCTACATTGTAAAGCGCTGCATAAACTGTTGGCGCTATATAAATTGTGTATAATAATAATAATAATAATAATAAAGATTATTGGTCTGAATAATAAAGGTGAAGTGATATAGGATGGCACTTGAGAGGTAAGGACTTGAGGGCAGGGATAGACCTCGGTGGGCATCACCTGAGATGTGATTACAGTCGATTGGTATTAAGAATTTGTAAGATATGCTATGTAACTGTTTGTTGTTGACGTCTGGTTCTGTTGGTTTATGTTGAACTCAATAAACTTTTCTTTGGATAAAAAAAAAAAAAAAAAATGCATGCACAGTGTTTTCCATGTATTCCAATGGCTCTAGTTCACACCAATGTAGACTGGAAACTGACTGCATGGTGTGAACCAGAGCCATTGGAATACATGGAAAACACTGTGCATGCATTTTTAGTGCAGAAAAAAAGCACACGGAACTGCATCTGGTGTGAACTGGCCCTTAAAGTCTGTCCAGAAACCAACAATTCTCCTGTCAATCTCCTGTGTATTTCACAGCACTCAGTGGTTTCTCCTGCCGACCCATATTTCACTATGAGACACCATTTTCTAACTGTATAGATATTTTCCTATGATCACATGCTACAGCCTAATAATATATTATATTATTGTGCAGCATGAAAGTACCATTTGATAGAGACTAAACGTATACACATCAAATGCTTGTACAAGATGGAAAGTGTCTAATCTGCCTCCTGCACCTTGTAACACACAGGTATTTAATCTTAGAAAGATGGTGATCCTCTTCTACAGTTCTGTGAATGCCAAGATCGTGTCAGGAATGCTGTAAAATGGGATGTTTTTAACACTTCCCTTTCTATAGCTATTAAAGATATTTGGTTTTCCAGTCTCTGCCTTAATGATGCTTACAAGGACTGATTAACCATTTAATCGATCATTGCTAATTACTGACACCCTTTTTCTAGCTTGAGCTGTGTTGATGGCTAATCATTGCTAATTACTGACCCCCTTTTTCTAGCTTGAGCTGTGTTAATGGAATTTATGATGGCCTGCTCTGTGGTTCTAAGCTGACTGTTCAGTCTGAAAATTTTATATTGAATATTAATTATGAGTATGGCACCCCTTACTCCATACATCATTATCACTACAATTCCATTTTTAACTTTTTTTAGTTGGGGTGGTAGAATTTTAGGTGAGAGATGTTTCACTATTTTTAGGCAAAGTGGACCTTGCACTTGGTATCTAATACTATTTTTAGTGTTGGAAAGATGGGTTAGGGGTTAGTACCCCAGTCTGGTTTTGATTGCATCTGTCTTAGATGATTTACCTACTGTATTCGTAGAGAGGATTGAAAATTAAGGAAAATCTAATTCTGATTTGTCACCGGATCAGCAACTTTTTCAGTGGGGACACTTGTTCTCATGACAAGTATTTAAGAGGAGATATTTCCTCACTTTTGAGATATTTTTTCCCACTTTCTGTAACATCTACATGGTAGGAAATAAAGGGAAATTGTTTAAATAACACACAAAAATAAAATAAATATGACTTTTTAATCATTAAGTATTGACATAATTGGATTATCAGGTTTCCATTATGGTCAAAAGTGGCCATTTTAATCAGAGCAATGTGTTGCAGCTCATTTTGAAAGTACGCAGTACGCTGCAGCTTTCAGTAAATTGACACAGAGTTTCCTATTCAAGCCATCTAAATGGCCATGATACATCTGAAAGTTGTGGCAACATACACCAGATATTACATGTATTTTTAGGCATTCCAGTATGAACAAGTTCTCCTCATCCTTTTATGTGTTGATCTGTTCATAAAAGTCAGACATTTATGTTTTTTATTGCTTTCATTTCTTCAGTTGTTTCATCTGAGTGTGGCATGTAATTTTAATTTTGCCTAACAACCTAAGAGAGAGCACCCTCTGGTGGTGAATAACAAAAAGGAAACTAATGAAAGAATAGAGGACTGCAGGGTTTTAGTATAAACAATATTTCTCTGCATTATAGAATTAAGGTATTGTTCTTGTACATATGATGTATATAATCATATGTGGACAGGTGTATGGATTTTAAATGAACATATAAATATACATATGTTCTACACAACATAACATTCCTATACATACCTAAACATAGCTCATATACTAAAATATCTTTTCTAAAATTAAAATAAATTATGCACCATTATGTGGAATAAAAGACAGGGAGTTTTCAGGCCTCTTCATTGACTGGCGTGGGATGACGTAACTCCTGCGCATACGTTTATATAGAGGTGGATTTGTGTGTTACAATGTCTGTTATATAATCTGTCCAAAAAGTGAAAAAGACTCACACATGTGGTATTGCCATACTAAGGAGGAGTAGCAGAATGTGTCTTGGGGTGTAATTCTAATGCCGCGTACACACGTTCGGACTTTGTCCGCCGGACCTAGTCCGGCGGGACTTCCCCACACACGCCCGGACTTCCGAGCGTGTGACTTGCCCACACACGCCCGGACTTCTCCGGCGGACAATCCGCTGGACAAAGTCCGCGGGACCTTTGAAAATGAACGGACTTGCCCACACACGGAGCAGTCTGTTCATTTAGAACGTAACTTCAGGTACGTAGCTAGCGTAGGCAGTAAATGCCGGTGCGCTAGCTCCGTCACCTGGCATGGATTTAAAGGGACTCCCCACGCCGAAAAACGGCGTGGGGGTCCCCCCCAAATCCATCTCAGACCCTTATCCGAGCACGCAGCCCGGCAGGCCAGGAAAGGGGTGGGGACGAACGAGCGCCCCCCCCTCCTGAGCCGTACCAGGCCGCGTGCCCTCAACATGGGGGGTGCCCTGGGGAAAGGGGGGCCGTGCGGCCCCCCCACCCCAAAGCACCTTGTCCCCATGTTGATGAGGACAAGGGCCTCTTCCCGACAACCCTGGCCATTGGTTGTCGGGGTCTGCGGGCGGGGGGCTTATCGGAATCTGGGAGCCCCCTTTTATAAGGGGGCCCCCAGATCCCGGCCCCCCCCCACCCTATGTGAATGAGTATGGGGTACGATGTACCCCTACCCATTCACCTAAGGTGTAAAATGTAAAGTAAAAAAACACACAATTTTGAAAAAATATTTTATTGCACTGCTCCGGGGGTCTTCTTCCGTCTTGGGGGTCTTCTCGCCGGACTCCTCCGCCATTTACCTAGCTCTTTTACCGAGCGGAGAAGTCCAGCTACCTTCTTCGTCGTCGCCAGTGGGGGATCGCTACGCTGATCGACGTTAAGCAGGCAGATGACAGGTCTGTCTCTGCTCACTGTGCAGAGCGGAGATGGACAGCAAATTCACACTGTTATGCAAGCTGTACACTCACTACTTTACATTGTAGCAAAGTGTCATTTCTTCACAGTTGTCACAGGAAAAAAAAAAAAAATATTTACAATAATGTGAGGAGGGTTTTTTTTTTTTTGGAAGCACATGTTTAGAACATGATGCTCTAATTGGCTTAAAAAAAGGGTGGGTTCAGTTGCAAAAGGGGGTTT
Organism: Lithobates sylvaticus; assembly: GCA_028564925.1. Classification (NCBI taxonomy): domain Eukaryota; kingdom Metazoa; phylum Chordata; class Amphibia; order Anura; family Ranidae; genus Lithobates; species Lithobates sylvaticus. The sequence continues at coordinate 230,604,772 of CM053026.1, forward strand.
GTTTGTCACCCATCACCAGCCGCCACTGCTATGGACTATGGGATTTGTAGTGTGCATGGAGCAGTGCACATGACCCCAATTAACGTGCACCGCTCATGGGATTGTACACCCCAATAACACACATTGTACCATAAGAACATACCTAAATAATAAACACATGACAAGGAATGTGGGACAGTTCAGGCCCTGGCCCCTTTATTGAGTTTAAATCAATTTTAATTATGCAATAAACTTTAAACTTTATTACCAAACAGAATTGCTGTTAACCATTAACAGACCAACATGCTTAGTCACTAAGACTCCAGCAGGAATATCTTACACCAACCAAATAACAGTTTACCAACCACTGTCCACCCACAAAGTGGACAACATTACCCAAAAATCAGGTTTCCAACCTGGGCCCACCCTACTAACACCTAAACAATCATTCTTTACAATCCAGCATTAAAAATGTCTGTGGCAATATCTGAAAAAAAGGATCATATCTTTCCCAACTAAACCATAAAGTGCCCAACAGAGAAAAGTCACTTGTACTGAGTATAGATCAGCACATCAATCAATTCACATTTTATTGAAGGTGGTTGTACATGTTGGAAGAACAACAACACGTTAAAGCAGCTTTCTAATGTGACTATAAATAAACTATATATATATGCATTATACCTTTCTATCCAGCAGGTGGCACTGCAGTGTTATAATGTGTTATTCTACGGTAAGGTAACCAGAGGAAGTACTTGTATTGTTCTGTTTCCTGTAAGACATACATTGCTAATCCTCCATAAAAGTAAAGCAGTTTGCTGTATCCAAGAAGCTTCCAAAGCATGATTTCAATACTCAGCTAATAGGTTATGGGCCCAGGAACCCAGCAGCACCCTAGACAAACCCAGGCACCCAGCAGGCACTGAAGAGGATACTGCAAGTCTGTGAATACTGTATGCAAGCAGCTGAAAGATGGCAAGTGTTTCAGATGTGAAGTTTGCAATAGCAAAGCTGAACAATGCCAATAACCAGCTATGGAAGTTTAACTGGAAGTGTTTCTCAGCAAGGATGACTTGTGGCTAATACTGAATACAGAGAGACCCACAGACAGAGATGGAGGACTGGTGCCGCCTACACACAATCGGAAATTCGGCTAGAAAAAGACAGATGAGAGCTTTTGGTCGGAAAATGCAACCGTGTGTATGCTCAATCTGACTTTTGCTGGCAGAATTCCAGCCAGAAAAGATTGAGAGCATGTTCTCAATTTTTCGGTCGGGAAAAAATTATGATTGGAAATTCTGATCGTCTGTACCAATTCCGACGTGCAAAATTCCTATGCATGCTCGGAAGCATTGAACTACATGTAATTTTCTCAGCTCGTCGTAATGTTGTACGTCACCGCGTTATTGATGGTCGAAAGTTCAGCAAACTTTTGTGTGACCTTGTGTATGCAAGCCAAGCTTGAGCGGAATTCCGTTGGAAAAACCATCCAAGATTTTTCCGATGGAAATTCCACCTGTGTGTACGCGGCATCAGATAGGAAAGATAGGCAGGCAAAAGTGATTATAAGCTTCCTAGTGGAAGATGCCCAGCTTATCCACATAAGAACAGAGAAAACAGCCAAAGGTATGTGGACTTCATTACAAAAGCTGCAAGAGCATTCAAGTCTAAACAGAAAACAGTTTTTGCTAAGAAAGTTGTACAAGATGAGACTACAAGAAGGCCAGCAAATGTGTGACCACGTGAATGCTATGCTAAAGATCATAAAGCAGCTGCGTGCTATCGGAGAGGACATCAAAGATAATCATATTGTTGCGCTGCCCCTCTGCAGTCTTCCAGAGACATATACTGCTCTCATTAACACTTTAGAAATCAGACCCAAGCAAGAGCTGACACTGGATTATATCAAAGGGAAATTAATCGATGAATACCACAGAAGGAAAGAAAATATGCACCATGATGATAAAGCTCTTAAGATGTACAAAGGCATAAAGCACAACAAAGAAAGCAGAGCCTGTTTTCGCTGTAAAAGGACTGTTCTATCTGGAAAGCTGAGCAGTGAAAGCTAGCGCTATCCACAAAAGGAAACTGAAGACACATCATGGAGTGGCACCTTTAAAATGACACAGAGTGGCAAGCCACACAGCTGGTGCATAGACTCAGGTTTGACAAGCCACATGACAAGCAATGAGATCTTCTTCACAAACATTGATTACAGTGTAAAAGACAAAGTTTTCCTAGCAAACAGGAAAAGAATTAGAAGGCAGTGTATGGTGTGGTTGTCTGGCGTACTATTCCCTGTCTCTTCAAGTATGAGGCAACTTCTTTGCTTATGTATTCTCCACCATTGTCAGTGTGTATTATTCCTGGTTTCCGTTGGAATTTGTTGTTAAACATGGCAACAAACTCTTGAAGTTTCTCTGATGTTTCATCACAAGAATAGTACCTGTACCTGGAATAGTTATCAATGAAGGTCAGTAGATATCGGTTCCCACCTGACGTGGAAGTTTTCATTGGACCGCATACGTCCCTTTGTATGAGCTACAGAGGGTGGATCAGTGAAAAGCTTTGCAAACAACGGTCTCACAGTTATGTTCCAGGGTAACGAATGCAAAATTCACAATAATAAGCGATTCCATGCAAAAGAAAAACTCGATGATCGCCTATACAGGCTCATCGCCACAGACCAGCAAGCTTTTTATTATTTCCAAATAATCAATAATTTGAGCCCAAAAAATATAATATGTGTACCAACATCAGAAATCAAAATGTAATTCCCAATAATTTGAGGGTAATATCACTATTCCACACTCACCCACAAAGAACCACCAAATACCACAGAATAAATCAAGAAGCAAAAGTCTTGAGTAATGTAATTCCATCACCTGTATGTCCAAAGAAATGCAGGATTTATGTGTATTTATGTGTAGGAGGTTCTCACGTGTGGCAGCTCTGTGGCTTGGAATTTAGAACTTCTGCATAGCATCGCTGAGTGTCTGGGTTCAAATCCCAAACATGCTGCCTCATGTAGAGAATTTGTCTCATCTCCCAGGTTCTAAAGCTATGTCTAAATGTAGTATTTATGTGTAGGAGGGTTCCACCACCATTGTAAATCTTGCCAGATACACTATCTAGCCAAAAGTATTGGGACGCCTGCCCTTACACACACACATGAACTTTAATGGCAGCCCAGTCTTAGTCCGTAGGGTTAAAAATTGATTTGGCCCACCCTTTGCAGCTAGAACAGCTTCTGGGTAGGCTGTCCACAAGGTTTAGTGTGTCTATGGCAGTGGTCTCAAACTGGTGGCCCTCCAGCTGTTGCAAAACTACAAGTCCCATGAAGCATTGCAAGGCTGACAGTTACAAGCATTACTCCCACAGGCAGAGGCATGATGGGACTTGTAGTTTTGCAACAGCTGGAGGGCCACCAGTTTGAGACCCCTGGTACATGAGAATGTTTGACCATTCTTCCAGAAGTAAATTTGTGAGGCCAGGCACTGATGTTGGATGAGAAGGCCTGGCTCGCAGTCTCTGCTCTAATTTAGTCAAAAGGTGTTCTATCAGGTTGAGGTCAGCACAGTCAAGTTCCTCCACCCCAAACTCGCTCATCCATGTCTTTATGGACCTTGCTTTGTGCACTGGTGTGCAGTCATGTTGGAACAGGAAGGGACCATCCCCAAACAGTTCCCACAAAGTTGGGAGCATGAAATTGTCCAAAATGTCTTGGTATGCTGATGCCTTAAGAGTTCCCTTCACTGGAACTAAGGAGCCTAGCCCAACCCCTGAAAAACAACCCCACATAATAATCCCCCCTCCACCAAATTATTTGGACCAGTGCACAAAGCAAGGTCAATAAAGACATGGATGAGTGAGTTTGGGGTAGAGGAACTTGACTGGCCTGCACAGAGTCCTGACCTCAACACATCAGAACACCTTGGGGATGAATTTGAGCAGAGACTGTAAGCCAGGCCTTCTTGTCCAACACCCGTGCCTGACCTCACAAATGCACTTATGGAAGAATGGTCAAACATTCCCATAGACACACTCCTAAACCTTGTGGACAGCCTTCCCAGAAGAGTTAAAGCTGTTATAGCTGCAAAGGGTGGGTCAAATTAATTTTGAACCCTACGAACTAAAGCCCCATACACACGGTCGGATTTTCCGATGGATTCTGTCCTATCAGACAATGTTGTCGGAAATTCCGACCGTGTGTAGGCACCATCGGACAGTTTCCATCAGATTGTCTGACGGACAATGTCCTATCTCCTGCTGGATAGATTTTTTGACAACAAAGTCCGATCACACCAAATCCGATCGTGTGTAGCGAATTCCGACGGACAAAGTGCTACGCATGCTCAGATCACATTACAAGACCAAAGCTATTGGCTACTAGCCTCTACGTAGTCCCGTCGTAGGCAACAAACGTCACCACGTTCAGAATGATCGGATTTTCCGACAACTTTGTCCGACCGTGTGTACGCAAAACCAACATCGGACAAAGTACGACGGACATGATCCGACGGACCTGGTCCTCGGATAATCTGCGCGTGTGTATGGGGCTTAAGACTGGGATGCCATTACAGTTCATATGCGTATAAAGGCAGGTGTCCCAATACTTTTGACAATATATCGTATATTGCTTGGGACACTGAGCATGGCTATGGACTTGTGTGAGGCTGCCTGCTGGCTAAATGGGTAGCAATTCCATCTAGCAACACTGGGGTTTCTGGTTCAATTCCCCAACATCCTAATGCTTGTGTTGAAGTTTATATGTTCTCCCTGTGTGGGTTTCTCACCACAATCCAAAGACATGCTGGTATTTTATTTGTCTCCTATCGAAATAGTCTCTAATGTAAGAAAGTTAGTTTTGGACTTTGGATAGGAAGCTCGTTGCAGCCAGGGACTGATGTTAATGTTTGTTAGCACTAATCATGCCCAGGGACTTTTTAAAATTTTAAATTTTAAATTGTAGGGTTTACACTGCACAGGTACATATGCTTAGAAAACTGTTGCTTTGTTTATGCATAGCTCCCAACTCTCCCTGATTTGGAGGGACTGTCCCTGATTTGGAAAAAAGTCCCTCTGTCCTCCTCATGTGTCCCTCATTTGGGTCTGAGCTATATAGTTGTATATAAAATGCACTTTTTATCTTTCATAAAGTGTTTCCCAGTGCTAAACCAATATAAAGAAATAGTAGTGGTAAAAAAAGAACTTGTGGGTTTAACATCATTGTTTTGTATAATTCTCCTTTAACCACCTGATTACTTTGCACTTAAACCCCCCTCGTGACCAGACCAATTTTCAGCTTTTGGCGCTGACGCACTTTGAATGACAATTGTGCGGTCATACAACACTGTACCCAAATGAAATTTTTATAATTTTTTTCCCACAAATAGAGCTTTCTTTTGGTGGTATTTAATCACAGCTGGGGTTTTTATTTTTTGCTAAACAAACAAAAAAAGATGGAAAATTAAAAAAAAAAAAAATCATGTTTAATAGTTTGTTATAAAATGTTGCAAACAGGTAATTTTTCTGCTTCATTGATATGCGCTGATGAGGCGGCACAGGTGGGCACTGATAGGCTGCACTGGTGGGCACTGATAGACTGCACTGGTGGGGACAGATAAGTCGGTACTGATGGGGACAGCAAAGATGGCACTGATGGGCGGCACCGATGGGCACTGATGGATGACACTGATGGGCACTGATGGATGACACTGATGGGTGGCACTGATGGGTGGCACTGATGGGCACTGGTAGGGGACACTGATGAGCACTGGTAGGTGACACAGATGAGCACTGGTAGGTGACACAGATGAGCACTGGCAGGTGACACTGATGTGCAGCACTGGCACTGTGGGCACTGACAGATGGCACTGTGGGCACTGACAGATGGCACTGTGGGCACTGGTAGGCGGCACTTTAATTGGGCAAAGGTGGGCATAAATGGATTGGACACATTGCAGTGAGAGGGACTGATGTCCCTCTCACTGCCGCCGGTGATCGGCTTTTTTTTTTCTCCTCGCGCTGTCAGCACGAGGAGGAAAAAAAGCCGATTACCGGCTCTGTTATTATCACATGATCAGCTGTCATTGGCTGACAGCTGATCACGTGGTAAGGGGTCGGGATCGACCCCTTACTCGGATCTGTGATCCAGCGAGTCTCACAGACAGGCAGCTCGTGGCCGGGACGACGTCAATAGACGTAGTCCCGACACATTAGATCCACGCTGTAGCCGTCATTCGGCTATAGTGCGGATCTCAGGTAGTTAAGGGGGCATGGCATGGGGCGTGTCCTATTCTGACATACTTTCACTAATAAGTGTCCATCATTCCCTTTTCAAAAAGTTGGGAGGTATGTTTATGTGCATGCAAATGGACTTCGATCTTTGGCCTGTAGTTGGAGATTTGATGCACATAGCCAAGGGCTAACACAGTTGCAAATAGTGGGGGTAGGGTTGCCACCTCATCCCTTTAAACCCAAACACATATCAATTACACAGGTGCTGTGGCTGATTAGGTCGTAATTAAACTCACCTGGTGCCTTATCTACATTTAATTAACCTCAGAACTTGTGTAATTCAAAGGTGTTCGGGTTTAAAGGGATGAGGTGGCAACTCTAAGTGGGGGTGATTTACTAAGAAGAAGGCCCTGCCCAATCACTTTAGGGGGACTAGCGATGCCATGTTTCATCAAATACTATTGGGCAGCGGTGCTGGTGACAGTTAAATGGTGGTTGGCAAAGGAACCTCCGAACCCCGCTGCTAAGCTGGAAGCGACACTCCTGGGATCCCACCCAGATCTTGGGGACCTGGTCCACAAAGGCCCCAGGTCCAATCCTCGCATTACCACCTCAATGCGTACGACACTGCGGGTTTGGGAGACGGTCCGGGCTTTGACAACACTACCTGACACATGGTCCCCACAAACCCCTCTTTGGGGTAATCCCAGACTGCCGCACTTCAGGTCGGTTCCGGACCCGCAGCTGTGGACAAGATACGAAATTAGGACTTTGAAAGACATTACTACACCAACTGGGGTTTGCACATTTGACGATTTGAAGGGAAACAAGGGGGTACCTAATAATATGTTTTTCCGCTACCTGCAGCTCCGGCATGCCTACCAGGCCCAATTCCCTCGTCACATCTCCCTTGAGACTAATAAAATTGAGAAGCTGCTGGGAAGGGAAGATGAAAGGAAGACACTCTCAACTCTGTATGAGGAGTTGGCAGTAATGGACACCTCTAAGGTCTCCGAACTGTTTTCCAGATGGCAGGTGGATGTGCCCTCCCTCGCGGGTGATGAACGGGAGGAGGGGATTCAGCAATGCCTTCCTCTCATGGTCTCGGCGAGGGACAGGTTCATCCAGCTCAAATTTATCCATAGAGTATACTATACCCCAGAACGTCTGGCCAGGATCTACCCCTCCAGTGATCCACATTGTCCTAAATGTAAGACGGAAATAGGCACATTCATACACGTTGTCTGGTCCTGCCAGCATATTCAGGCATACTGGAATGCGGTGCTTAGAGTAATCAATTCAATAAGCAAGTTACATGTCCCACGGGACCCCATCCCCCTACTGTTAGGGGTCGTTGACACACTAGCTGCTACACATGCAAAAAAACTTTTTGTGTTCTACACAGCCTTCTACGCTAGGAAAGCTATACTTCTGCAATGGAAGAACCCCACTCCTCCAACGGTGCAGCAATGGAGATCCCTGGTGGATTCCGCACTCCCTCTTTATAAACTAACTTATGCAGGTCGCAACTGTCCTACGAAATTTGAAAAAATATGGGCGGCCTGGGTCGCTGATAGAGGCCTGGATCTGGACTGACCATGCACAAAGAAATGACTGTAGGATGCCCACTGAGACACCGTGGGAATCTTGTGTGGCCCCCCCCCCCCTCTCCCCCCCCCCCTCTTTATTAATACCCTTCTGAAATACCACAAGGGTTGTGGGTTAGGATTTTGCACATAATGTTGTTATGGTGATGTTCTGCTACCAACGTACGTACTAATATGCACTAGAGAGGTTGAACGTATTATACTGTCACTTAAACGTATGAGGACGTGTAGTTCATTGACATGTTTGTAATGTGCTCCTGACGTGCTCCTGATTCTCTGAGATTGCTCTACTGTACAAGTTGTTGTTGTTGTTTTTCTTTATACATAAATAAAAATTTCTGTTAAAAAAAAAAAGAAAAGAAGAAGGCCCTGCACCAGTTCATACATTAATTGGTGCGCCGGAAAAGTCATTAATCGAACGTGCGAACCGGCGCACAGTGAAGCTCATTAATAACAGTGCATGCCCAATAGAATTGGTTAAAGCGGTGTTCCACCCTAAAGTGGAACTTCCGCTCATCGGATTCCTCCCCCCTCTGGTGCCACAATTGGCACCTTTCAGGGGGGAGGGGGGTGCAGATACCGGTATAATCCAGGTATCTGCACCCACTTCCGGGAATAGCTAGCCGCAGATGCTTATCTTAATTTGCAAATAAGGATCATCTCTTCCTCAGAGAACAGTGAGTGAGGCATGGTGGTAGGAAGAAATTAGCAGCAGTACAAGCAACTTCCTGGAGGGGTGTGATGTCATTCCTGTGTGCTGGCCACCGCTTCCAGGAACCAAATATGCACCACGGGTACATACCTCCGTGCACACAGCAGTTGCGCATCTCACATACACAGCGGTTGCGCATCTACAGTGCCTTGCGAAAGTATTCGGCCTCCTTGAACTTTTCAACCTTTTGCCACATTTCAGGCTTCAAACATAAAGATATACAATTTTAATTTTTTTGTGAAGAATCACCAACAAGTGGGACACAATTGTTAAGTGGAACGAAATCTATTGGATTGTTGAAACTTTTTTAACTAATAAAAAAATGAAAAGTGGGGCGTGCAAAATTATTCGGCCCCCTTGCGTTAATACTTTGTAGAGCCACCTTTTGCTACGATTACAGCTGCAAGTCGCTTGGGGTATGTCTCTATCAGTTTTGCACATCGAGAGACTGAAATTCTTGCCCATTCTTCCTTGCAAAACAGCTCGAGCTCAGTGAGGTTTGATGGAGAGTTTTCAGCTCTTTCCACAGATTCTCGATTGGATTCAGGTCTGGACTTTGACTTGGCCATTCTAACACCTGGATACGTTTATTTGTGAACCATTCCTTTGTAAATTTTGCTGTATGTTTGGGATCATTGTCTTGTTGGAAGATAAATCTCCGTCCCACTTTCAGGTCTTTTGCAGACTCCAACAGGTTTTCATCCAGAATGGTCCTGTATTTGGCTGCATCCATCTTCCCCTCAATTTTAACCATCTTCCCTGTCCCTGCTGAAGAAAAGCAGGCCCAAACCATGATGCTGCCACCACCATGTTTGACAGTGGGGATGGGGTGTTGAGGGTGATGAGCTGTGTTGCTTTTACGCCAAACATATCGTTTTGCATTGTGGCCAAAAAGTTCGATTTTGGTTTCATCGGACCAGAGCACCTTGGTGTGTCTCCCAGGTGGCTTGTGGCAAACTTTAGACAAGACTTTTTATGGATATCTTTGAGAAATGGCTTTCTTCTTGCCACTCTTCCATAAAGGCCAGATTTGTGCAGTGTACGACTGATTGTTGTCCTATGGACAGACTCTCCCACCTCAGCTGTAGTTCTCTGCAGTTCCTCCAGAGTGATCATGGGCCTCTTGGCTGCATCTCTGATCAGTCTTCTCCTTGTCTGAGCTGAAAGTTTAGAGGGACAGCCAGGTCTTGGTAGATTTGCAGTGGTCTGATACTCCTTCCATTTCAAAATGATCGCTTGCACAGTGCTCCTTGGGATGTTTAAAGCTTGGGAAATCTTTTTGTATCCAAATCCGGCTTTAAACTTCTCCACAACAGTATTACGGACCTGCCTGGTGTGTTCCTTGGTCTTCATGATGCTCTCTGCGCTTTCAACAGAACCCTGAGACTATCACAGAGCAGGTGCATTTATACAGAGACTTGATTACACACAGGTGGATTCTATTTATCACCATCAGTCATTTAGGATAACATTGGATCATTCAGAGATCCTCGCTGAACTTCTGGAGTGAGTTTGCTGCACTGAAAGTAAAGGGGCCGAATAATTTTGCATGCACCACTTTTCAGTTTTTTATTTGCTAAAAAAGTTTAAAATATCCAATAGATTTCGTTCCACTTCACAATTGTGTCCCACTTGTTGGTGATTCTTCACAAAAATTTAAAATGTTATATCTTTATGTTTGAAGCCTGAAATGTGGCAAAAGGGGCCGAATACTTTTGCAAGGCACTGTAGATGCATTTGGCACATCTAGCTGCAGGGACCCATTTTTTTGGAAATTAATAGTAAAGCAGATGCAGATTTTCAGGACTGGACTAACAAATGGTGTTTACTAATAAACAAGGTCTAAATGGGCCATTGACATGCTTTACAGTTGAACTTAGGAATGTGTCTTTGCAAAGTTAAACAAAATGATATCCTGCTCATCAGGTGCAATCACTTTAGACATACATGAAGAGACAGATTGAAAGATACTGGTGGGCGTTTACTTCTATTGGGCGTGTGTCAGCGTGCTAACAATACAACCTATCTTATATAAAGGGCTGCAGGGGGGGTTCGTTTGGACTAAGAAGGCAAGGTTTTTGCTGTGATTTGTGGGGGGGAAGGAATGATATTGTGCATATTGACAAATTCCCAACTAGGGCTTTTTGTTTGCTGAAATCTTGTTTATGTTTTCCATCAAAAGTGGGTTTATGTGGCCATGCTGTCAATGTTGTGTGTGTATTTTTCATGTCTGACCATGCACACATGGTTTGGGAGCTTGTGCTGACCTTCTACTCTTTTATCTCTTTGCCTAATCATGTACACAGAAATGCAGCTTCCAGCAGAACATACTCCCCAATGTATGTATCTGTGTGGATTGTGGGCTGGTGGTGGTTGTTATATAATAAATATGTGCCTTTTTTAATATTATGTTGGAATGCTTTGTAAGAATGGCCATTAAGTAAGTTTCTATAATCTTGCAGATAAAAATTATATGGGCTGGTGGGTGAGTTGTACTATCAAATGTTATCCGTTATACACTGAAAGTAAAGCTGTGTCCACTCTAAGGTTTAGACAAACTTTAGATTGTAAGCTCCTATGAGCAGGGCCCTTAAAACCCAATTGCTAACTGTTTTGCTAAATGTAGCACCATATATCCTGTAGAATTTTTTTTGAAGCTAGTAAATGAATGTACATAATTTTGTTTCTGCTGGAAAAAAAAAGTACATTATTGAGCTTGTTTGTTGTGGTTTTTCTTTTCTCTTTGCTTTCTTCTTTTTAGTTGGTTTTGGGAGTGGTGGCTTTGGGGAAGTGCAATATCTGTCAGCCCTAGTTCACATTGGTGCAATTTGACATATCAAATTGGCGGCAATTGCACCATTCTAATTAGTGTGGTGCTCCAATTTCCAAAAGTAGTTTCTGTATTACTTTTTGGTGACTTCGGGGTGCGATTTTTATTAACATTAGTGCAGAAACCTGCACAGATGTCTCTGAAATTCCCCCCCGCAGTCAGGACTGACATGCCAGAATGAAATTGTGAGTTCAGCTGAACTCATATGATTTTCTCCCACTGTCGGTGTGAACCAGGGATCAAACTGGGCCTTTGTCTTTGTATTGCACCTGCTGCTATCCCAGGGACACCATTTCTTATTATATTCCCTTAAGTTTATCTTCAAATATCATTATATGTAGAAATACAGATTCGCATATCTGCAAATAAACGAAAATAAAAAAATTCTAATCGTGGTTGCAATTTAAATATTCGCAGCTGTGATCAAAAGAGCGTGGTTCTACCTTCTGACCCAGAAATGAGTCATCCATCTCCAAGAGGAGGTGCTGCTCATGTGTCGGGTAAGCGCAGGATAGGTACTTGTGCTTACTCAATGTGGGGGTGGATGTGGTAGTTAGATTTGGTGTGGGTGGGGTTCATTGATTTGTTTGGCATCACCACACATTTGCTTTTGGCCCATGTGCACACATCACTTCCTGCATTTTTTCTGCTGATGTAAATCAGTAAGGACTGTGCAAATATATATATATTATATATATATGAGAGCTCCTTTCTATTAAAATATATATGACTTGTTTCACAGTTATGTGACTTTTCCAGCAAATTTGGACCTCCGAGTTGTATGACAAGTTGTACCCCATGATTCTCAATGATAACCATTCATATCTGTGCTACTTCAAATTGCAACAACTTCAAAGTAGTCCCTGTACTACTTTGTTGTGATTTTCATGTGACTTGAGGTACAATCCGACGCTGTGGCCAGCCAATCTGTCCGCTTCCATAGCACACATTTCATATATAACTATGGGGCGTGGCTGTCGGGTGACATCAGGAGACCCCACCCCCTTGTGACATCACTGACCCATCATGCCCCGGGCGGTGTAGTCACAAGGGGTAGGGTCTCAGAGTGACGTCATGCGCCCCATCGCAGCATCGGAGGAGGTACATTTTTTGAATGTTCAGTGGGAGCGGCGGCGGGAGCGGCGGAGGAGAAAGACCAGAGGACGAAGCGGGGGAAGAAGAAGCTGGAGGAAGATGGAGAAGAACGAAGGAAGAAGTGGAGGAAGATGGAGGAAGAAGCGGGGGAAGAAGCAGCTGGAGGAAGAAGGAGAAAACCGAAGGAAGACCGGAGGAAGAAGCAGAGGAAGATGGAGGAAGAAGCGGGGGAAAGAAGAAGACATTTTTAATAAAGGAATTGTCAAAAACTGCCTTTTGACTTTTGTCACATTTCACTGCTTTTTTTGGTAAATGGGTAGGGGTACAATGTACCCGATACCCATTCACATAGGGGGGGCCGGGATCTGGGGGTCCCCATGTTGAGGGCATGTGGCCTAGGATGGTTCAGGAGGGGGGGGGGGGCGCTCGCTCGACCCCCCTTTCCTGACCTCCCAGGTTGCGTGCTTGGATAAGGGTCTGGTATGGATTTTGGGGGGACCCCTACGCCATTTTTTTTTAAATTTTGGTGTGGAGTTCCCCTTAATATATATACCACACTGTTATGAATTTATGAAGAAATATATTTACTATTCAATGACAGAAATGTATAATGTCAAAAAGACACGTGAACTGTGAGGTCACCATAATTGACCTTTCGAAAACCTCTAAGACACAGGAAACTCATGTATTCTAAATTACTACAACCATTCTATTCAAGGGGTTTTTACAAGCCTGTATTGAAGCCAAAAAGAGAACAGGAACAATGGTAACCTTTGTCACCAAACACAAGGTGTGTACTTATTTTTGTTGATTAGTTTGAGAAGTCCAAATTTATGAGGTGTCATCACTTGGTGGTGGTCCTGACTGGGAAGAATCCTTTGTGCGGAAGTAAAGGCTGTTTGGACAATTTACAACCGTCAATACAAAAATTCTAAAGCCAACACCTTGCCCGACAAAGCCTATTATGTGAAGCCCTAGGAATTGTGTACATAGCTAAGCTATCAAAACATGAATCGGACTGTTCAAAGTACATTTCAAAACATGATTTTAAAAATAGAGACAAACCGACCTATGTTAAAAATATATATATATATATTCAGAAGACAGTGAATATAAATCATTCAGAATATCTGTGAGATGCGTAGGTCACAAAAGAAAACTATGAGTTAGTATCTGATGAGTTGATGAAATCGGTTATAAAGAAAACATAATAAATATAGGGTGATTATTAATAGAATTGTTTTAGGAACAAATTAGTATTAAGACAAATATATGATTATTATATGAATGTATTAGAATTGAAATGCTTAGATAAACAAATATTGATTGGATACCCAAATTATACAGGTATCCAGATAGATAAAAACTGTATGTGATGTTGATTAATATGTATATGTGTGTGTATATGTGTGTATATGTATATATATATATATGTATATATATATATGTATGTATATATATATGTATGTATATATGTGTATATGTATATATATGTGTATGTACGTATGACTTGTGTCCTTTTTAAATGGACTAAATGTTTACAGATGTACAATGATATGCATATATATCACCATTTTATGCAAAGTGATAGATTAATAATTATGCTAAGCATATTTGATAGTATGGGGTTAGTAGAATTCCCAAATATTAAAGATATAAATATTTCCACTAAAGTAAAATATACAGTATAAAATAAAATATATTACTTTACAGAGCAGCCCCAAAACACATGTGAGACACCTGGTGGTTGAAGGTGCAATTACATTAAAAACATTTCGGCCAATAGGAAAAAGGCACATACCTTTTGGGCTGAACATATTACAAGTTTTATGATCTTATTGTGTGAGAGGATATTTAAGAAGCTAGATAGATAGTGAGAGAAGACAGCTCAGGGGAACCTGAGAGCTCAGGGACCCACCCTGGGGAAGGGACACTGGGAGAGAAACATCTTCCCAGATAGACTGACAGCCATGCCTGGAAATATACTTTAAACCTCCAAGGAGAATCCTGAACCCGGTAGCTATCTTAAATCCAGACTAATAGCCATTTTGGAATGGGTAAATATGCCATGTTGATTTTATCTTGTATGTTCTCTTAAATATTGATGTATTGAATATTCTAGTATTGATAATCATTCTCCAGAATCAATAATCGCCTTTTCATAGATTTTTCTCTAATATTCAATTTTTATTATATATTACTTTTTGCATAGTTGCTTTTTATTGACAAACAAATGTCTAAAGTATTTCGCATTGTTCAACGTTGCTTACCTGCAGCATAGCAACGGCTGGGTGTGTGAAATACAGACATTCTGTTAAATTGTCAAGTATAAGGTTATTGATTCTACTGAAGAAGTTATCATGGTGATATTGTGTCCAAGGTACTACGCCCATTTTGAGGGTATTTCCATCAATTGTCAAATGTTCAAGTAATGCAATCTGTATTTTAATTTCATGTAAATATTTGTTTTCTGTCAACCAATAAATGTGACTATTAAGTATGATCACCCGTCTCCGTGAACAAGTTTCGCATATATAGACTGTGTCGTATAGATTGATCTTGTATCTTAAAAATATCTTCGTTAAAAATTACTTAATAAAAATGTGCGGGAAACTTTCCTTAAAAAAGCACAACAACACTCAAAGGACCTGGTATGGACTGGGGAGGGGAACCTACGCTGTTTTTTTCTTTGATTTTTACTTTATATTGCCAGGGAACGGCAATTCATTACAGCTGCAAGCAATTTTAAATTACATTTTTTCCTTTAGAAATGTAATTTGCTGCAGTATAGTAATAAACACGGGAAAGATGCGCTACTTTACAGGCATACTATGGACACCCCCAGGCACGATATTTAAAGGAATTTTAGATTTTTATTGTTTCACTATTATTATTAAAATCACTGCTCCTGAAAAAATGGCTGTTTTAAAAACATGTTTTTCAATTGATACATGTCCCCTGGGGCAGGACCTGGGTCCCCATACACTTTTTATGGCAAAGAACTTGCATATAAGCCTTCAGTGAGAACTTTGGATTTTGCGGGTTCGAGCCCCATTCCAGCCCTCACTTGCAGACAGAACAGTTTCCATGTTATTTAGAAGGTCCAAGATTTTTAACCTGCCCAAATAATTTTCTTCCAGGTGAAGAATAAGGATATCTGGAGAAGCTCTCACTTGCAGCACAGGGTTTTCTTTTAAAAATTATAAAAGATCTGACGATGTTTTTGAAGATAGGCATCGTACAGCACCAAAATCTTTTTATAACTGGTTACAGACCTTCTGTATTTTTTCGGCTATAATGGGTGAAAAATTCCCTAAAAAAGGCAGCGGGCTATTTCAACATCTTGAGCATATTCTTGAGGCTTATAGAAATTTTGACGGTTTTGGCTGGTATAGCTACGATGAGTCATTCCGTCAAAAAATGGCTATTTACGGTATCCTAATCTCAAGTGGGGGATGAAGGATGTTGGTTTATGGTTAAACCTCATCCTTCCCCAAAAACAAGTTTTTACAAAACAACCAACTTTTAATCCAAATGTTTCTTCGGTATATAAAAAGGGTGTGTTTTACGCATTTAATGAGTCCCAGTACAAATGGTCCACGTCATGTCGTTATAAACATGAGTGTTCTTTTTGTTTCGGGACTCACCCCTTATCAAAATGTTTTAAAAGGACTTATTCCCATACCCAAACCAGGGACACTTCAAAAAGCACACACGCCATTGAAGTTGGAAAAGATTTACCCTTGGCTACTTCTCTATCCAGACAAGGAGAAAGCGGAAATTTTAATTGACGTTTTTTCTATAGGCTTTAAGCTTCCATCTTTTTCTGGTTCGGGTTGCAATATGATGGATAATCTTAAATCAGTTCAGATTCATAGTCAGGTGGTTAGGCAAAAGTTGATAAAAGAGATCTCAGCTGGTCGAGTGGCTGGTCCTTTTGTATATCCTCCTTTTTAAAAATTTTCATGTATCCCCGTTAGGATTGGTACCAAAAAAAGAACCTAATTCTTATTGATTGATACATCATCTTTCTTTTCCAAAAGGCAGTTCCCTGAATACTTCATTATCCTCTGTAACATATGCTACATTTGATGATGCTATTACAATTATAAGGCGATTTGGAAAAGGCACCCTCTTAGCAAAATCTGACATTCAATCTACATTTAGGTTACTGCCTATTGCACCGGAATCTTTTAATTTCTTGGGTTTTTGTTTTGAAGGTTTCTTTTTCTATGACATGCGTTTGCCTATGGGTTGCTCCTTATCCTGTAGGTATTTTGAGACTTTTGCCACTTTCTTACAATGGGTTCTTTTGCATGAATCTGGATGTGATGGAATAATCCATTATTTGGATGATTTCCTTTTTATCGGTCCTCCAGATTCACTGATTTGTGCATTGTTGCAATTATTTTTATATTTAGCTATTGCACATTTTTTTGGCATTATGGTTGCATTTGAAAAAAACTTTTCTTCCTGCTCCAGTTATCAAATTTTTAGGCATTAGCAGTGATACCAATTTGTTTCAGTATAAAATTCCTTTATTAAAAATTTCTCGACTTCTGTGGCGGAAAAAGGTGTTATTAAAAGAACTTCAGTCTTTTTTGGGATTATTAGCCTTTGCGTCTCAAATTATGCCTGTTGGCAGAATCTTTTCTAGGAGACTGTCAATGTCGATGTCTGGGTTTAAATCCCCTTTTTCGCATATTCGTCTTACCTCAGATCTTAAAGATTATATTTTAGTCTGGTTACATTTCCTTATGGATTATAAGGAAGAATTTTTTCTTTCTGCAGATATGGAATTGTACACGGATGCTGTAGGTTCAGTTGGTTTTGCAGCAATTTGGCGCACTCACTGGTGCTGTGGCTCTTGGCCTCCTTTTTGGGATCCTGCAAGGCTACTAAAAATATTGTTTTGTTGGAATTGTTTCCCATAGTAGTGGCCTTTGAGGTTTGGGGTGAATTTTTTGCTAACAAAAGGATCTTAGTTCACTCGCTTCTGCGCTATTTTGTTTTATTATGCTTAAAATTCAATATATGGGTTAAAGCAAAATATGTTCCTGGAAAACATAATGAAGTAGCTGATGCATTATCTCGTTTCCAGATGGCTCGTTTCAGGCAGCTTTTTCCGGAAGCGTATCTAGTCGGTCATTCTTGCCCGTGGGATTTGACATAGCCCCTGTTCTTTCAGTTATTCAGTATTCTATTACTCCTAGAACATGGACCGAATATTCGGTTGCATGGAAAAGGTGTTCTTTATTTAATGAAGAACTGGGTTTTTCTGGTTACTCTCCCACAGAACAAATGGATTTAGCTTTTATATGTTCACTCATGCAGAGGAAGCTATCTTTTCACCATTTTAATAATAAAATTTCCTTTTTCCTGGCCAGCCTCACGTCAGCACACAATGGGTTAACCCCTTCCTCCAGTCTCTCAGTACCACCTTCTCTTAGCTGATAAAAAGGGAGCCCCTCCTCCCCAGCCCTTGTTCCTTTTTTTTGGTCGGACTCCAGACTACCATGCTCGTGGATTAGACTACACCCCCCTACCGAACCTACCCACCCAGGTTCAAGCCTCTCCTGGGATCGGAAGGTCCAGAACAATAAAGGTAGTTCCTTTTATCACACTGGACGCTCTATGTGCAGGAGCCATGCGGGCATACTAAGGCTTAAAGAGCTTACCATTTTAGGCTGTGGTGTTGCTGTAGTATTGTGCTTTACTTTCCTGCTTCCTAGGTGCTGCGCCGGCCGCCTCCCCTGTGTTTTCTGATTGGTCGATGATGACCTCACAGGGGGGCGGGGCTGTAGGGCTATAAAGCCTGGAGAGCCAGAAGCTCCAGTGCTGTTTGCCACAGCTAGTGAGGGAAGTGTACTGGTGAGTTTTCCTTCACAGAGGGGGAGGGGTGGCTGGGCTGTGTCAGTGTTTACTGAGCCATGATCACAAAATGCATTACACCATGTGTTTACAGCTTTTCAGATACCCTACAAATCTGCTGCCACCCTGAGTGACTCCTTATCCAGTATTAAGGTAAAGTTATTTCCTTTAAAGAGCCAGTAAAAAAAAAAAAAAAAAAGCGATAGAATAGGAACTTCTTTTTTCTTATTTCTATATCTTGTCTTTTGTTGCTGTAGTATGAGCTCACCACAGCCCCAAAATGCACGAAGATCGTCAGAAAGGTAGGAGGGGTCTACGGGGGCCACAAAACAAAAGAGTGCAACACCAGTCTAATAAGGTGTTTTGTCTTTATAGGAGCAGAAGTCCTAAAAAAAGACAGTCGCGGAAGGAAAAGTCCCGCCACCGCTCAAAATCTCCGCATGCATCTCGATCACGCACAGGACATAGACCCCAAGCAATGGGCAGTCCACGCCGCAAAAATGCTCAGACAGCTATGGCGGCAGAACCGAGTGCGACAAGAGGCCGTCCCGCTGAAGGCCTCTGCTGGGCTTGTTCAGCGCCATCCGCCCCCGAGAAGCTCTTGTGCGCAGAATGCATAAGAGATGTAGCCACAGATAGAGAAACTGAGGCACGTAGGATAAAGGACTATATTCAGGAGGCGGTGACAGAGAGTATGCAGGCAGTCGCAGGCGTAAGTGACTCCGGGACTAAGCCTAGAACCAAAAACGCATCTAAGCAGAAGCGAGACTCTTCACCGGGGCTTGAAATATCTTCAGGAGATTCTTCAGACTCTGATGAACCGTCTGAATATTTGTTCGACTTCCAACTCATAGACCCTTACATCGTAGCAGTGAAGGAGGCCATAGACTGGGAACAAGACACTCAGCCTCCGGAAAAAATTAAAAGATATTTCCCTAACTTGAAAAGGCAAGGGGCAACCTTTCCGTTCATGATGGAGATCCGCGAATTATTCGAAGAGGAATGGGGAAAGCCAGAAAGGAAGGCGAACATACAAAATCGCTTTTTAAAATTATACCCATTTAACACCCCAGATGCTGCCTTTTGGGAGTCACCTCCAGGGGTAGATGCGGCCTTGCAGCGCCTAGCAAGGCAGGTGTCCCTGCCATTGCAGGATTCTACAACCTTCAGAGACCCGATGGACAGACGCACAGACACAGATCTAAAGAAAATCTATTTAACTGCTGGCGCAGCTTGTCGCCCGGGCATAGCCCTAACCTCGATCTCCAGGGCTCTGAAGGTCTGGGTCACAAATGTGGAGACGGCCCTGAAGTCTGGCGTAGAGACGGCCAGAATCATTTCAGCAATGGAGGAACTTAATCTCTCAGCCGCCTTTTTGGCAGAAGCCTCTATAGACCTAGTAAAACTGCTCGCAAGAATTATGACGTTTTCAGTAACGGCAAAAAGGGCCCTATGGTTACGCCATTGGGTGGCAGACAGTACCTCGAAACAGGCACTTTGTAACATCCCATACAAGGGCAAGATGCTTTTCGGGGACACCCTGGAGGAAGCTATTAAACGAGCTACTGGAGGGAAGTCGGGTCTGCTACCACAGAGACCCAAAAGGAGACAGCAAACCGTTCGGTCAGGCCAATCAGAGTTCAGAAGGGCGCAGGAGGCCAGGTCATATAGACCAGGCCGAGAATATACAAGACCCCAATGGAGAGGCTCACAAAGCTCCTTTCTTCGGAACGTGAAGTCTAAGGCCGCTCAGACCGCTAAGAAACCGGAGAAGTCCTTTTGACGAGTTGACCGCCCATCACCCCCAGGTGGGTGCCAGGTTGGCATCCTTTTGGAAGGTATGGGCGGAGAAGGTCAAGGACCAATGGGTCCAGAAAACAGTCAAGCGAGGGTACAAGATAAGGTTTCGAGAGAAACCACCGGACATCTTTGTCCAGACAGAATGGCCACAAGATCCGAAGAAACAAAGGTACTTGCAAGAATATGTGACCGAATTACTTCAGAAAGAGGCAATCTTGCCGGTTCCTCTAAAGCAGCAGGGAACAGGGGTTTACTCCCCAATTTTTTTGGTGCCCAAAGCGTCCGGAGATCTCAGACCGGTCTTAGACCTAAGATCTCTGAACCACTACATCGATCCCAAGACATTCAAGATGGAATCAATATTTACAATTATATCAATTCTGCAACCAGGGGACTGGCTAATATCAGTCGATTTAGCAGATGCCTACCTTCATGTCCCAATCAACAGGCATCATCAAAGATACCTGAGATTCATGGTAGGGGAAGATCATTTCCAGTTCAAATGTCTGCCCTTCGGAATCAGCACAGCACCACGAGTCTTTTCCAAGATCCTGCTAGCTACCATCGCTGTTATACGTTTGAGGGGCATAAAGATTTTCCACTACTTAGACGACATCTTGGTAGTGGCCCGTGCAAGCGAGGAGTTAACAGCACAAGGCGAAGTGGTGCTGAAAATTCTATCCGAATTCGGCTGGATTATCAACAAGCAGAAGAGCCAGTTGATTCCCTCCCAAGAGATGGAGTACCTAGGGCTTGTTTTCAACACAAGCAAAGGGCAGGTCTCGCTACCACATCGCAAGATAGCCGAGCTAGTAGCCTGCGTGAACAGTGTGATGGAGTCCTCGTCGCTGTCGGCGAGGGACTGTATGACACTTCTGGGAATGTTTACCGCAGCAACCCCAGCGGTTCCATGGGCAAGATTCCATACAAGGGCATTCCAAACGTCATTTCTGAACCAGTGGGATGGCGTATCACTCCACCAAAAAATATTCATACCAAGACGGATTCGCCAGGGCTTGGCATGGTGGATAGCGCCAGGAACTCTGTCGCAGGGCATGCCTCTCAGCCCCGGAGATTGGATCCAAATAACCTCGGATGCCAGTCTCCGGGGCTGGGGTGCTCACTGCCTTGGCAGACGGGTTCAAGGCAAATGGAGCAGGATGGAGACCAGACACTCCAACCTTTTGGAGTTACAAGCGGCATACCTAGCCCTACTGGCATTCGAGAACCTGATTCAGGGAGCTCGGGTCAAGCTTATGTTGGACAACCGGACAGCGGTCGCTTATATAACCAAACAGGGTGGAACCAAGAGCTTGCCACTGCTGCAGTTGGCAACCGAGATATTCGTCTGGGCCGAGGCACATGTGGAAGCCTTGACTGCAGCCTACATTCAGGGCAGTCAGAACTACATAGCAGATCATCTGAGTCGGGATTTTCCCAACAAAAACAAGTGGGCACTCAACAAGGACTATCTAAGAACAATATTTTACAGGTGGGGTACACCCTCGGTAGATCTGATGGCGACCCCATGGAATGCACAGGTACCCCAGTTTGTGTCAAGATTCCACTGCAACGAAGCGCTAGCTCAAGATGCCTTCTCAATCCCGTGGGAATTTCCCCTAGTCTACCTTTTCCCACCGGTACCTCTGATAATGAAAACCCTATTAAAAATTGCGAGGGAGAACGTCCATACAATTGCAATCCTACCCTTCTGGCCACGGAGGCCATGGTTCCCACTGCTCCTGCAGATGGCGGCAGTTCCCCCAATATGGCTGCCGCTGAAGAGGGACCTTCTACAGCAGGACCAATGGTGTCACCCAAACCCAGGCAGATTGCAACTGACAGCATGGCTGTTGAATCAGCCAGACTGCAGTCTCAGGGCATCTCAGAGGAGGTAATCTCGACACTATTGAAGTCAAGAAGGGCCACAACTAATGCCACATACACCAGGATTTGGAGAAAATTTACAGCATTCGCTTTACAACAAAAATTCTCCCCATTGTCCGCAAACATTGCGCAGGTGCTGGAGTTTTTACAGTCAGCTCTAAGTATGGGCTTAGCATACAACACCATAAAGGTGCAGGTGTCAGCCTTGTCTTGCTTCACAGGCCACAAGTGGGCAAACGAGCCACTAATAAAGCAATTTCTTAGAGCGGCCATAAGAATAAGACCACCAAGGAAGTCCCTATTCCCAGCTTGGGACTTGGGCACAGTGCTAAAAGCGTTGCTCCAACATCCATTCGTGCCTGCGGAGACATGCCCACTATGGTTCCTGACAGTCAAGCTAATTTTCCTCACAGCCATAACGTCAGCAAGGAGAGTTTCAGAGCTGGCAGCTCTATCTTGCAAAGATCCCTTTTGCATCATTCTCCCGGACAAAGTGATCCTAAGGCCCTCACCAGCCTTAACCCCTAAGGTGGTTTCCAAGTTCCATGTAAATTGGGAGGCGGTCCTACCCAGCTTCACGCAACCGCCGAGACAAGCGGAGGAACTAGATCTCAGACCATTGGACATGGTCAAATTATTTTCAACCTACTTAAACCGCTCTCTACAGATGCGCAAAACGGATACCTTGTTCATCCTGCCGTCAGGACCTAGAAGAGGAGAAGCGGCATCAGCTAGAATCATAGCTACCTGGATCACCAAGGTGATAAGCCTCACGTATGAGAAACAGGGGCTGACGCCTCCACAAGTTATTAGAGCTCATTCTACAAGAGGGGTGGCAGCATCATGGGCAGCTTCTGCTAAAATATGCTCAGACAGCTATGGCGGCAGAACCGAGTGCGACAAGAGGCCGTCCCGCTGAAGGCCTCTGCTGGGCTTGTTCAGCGCCATCCGCCCCCGAGAAGCTCTTGTGCGCAGAATGCATAAGAGATGTAGCCACAGATAGAGAAACTGAGGCACGTAGGATAAAGGACTATATTCAGGAGGCGGTGACAGAGAGTATGCAGGCAGTCGCAGGCGTAAGTGACTCCGGGACTAAGCCTAGAACCAAAAACGCATCTAAGCAGAAGCGAGACTCTTCACCGGGGCTTGAAATATCTTCAGGAGATTCTTCAGACTCTGATGAACCGTCTGAATATTTGTTCGACTTCCAACTCATAGACCCTTACATCGTAGCAGTGAAGGAGGCCATAGACTGGGAACAAGACACTCAGCCTCCGGAAAAAATTAAAAGATATTTCCCTAACTTGAAAAGGCAAGGGGCAACCTTTCCGTTCATGATGGAGATCCGCGAATTATTCGAAGAGGAATGGGGAAAGCCAGAAAGGAAGGCGAACATACAAAATCGCTTTTTAAAATTATACCCATTTAACACCCCAGATGCTGCCTTTTGGGAGTCACCTCCAGGGGTAGATGCGGCCTTGCAGCGCCTAGCAAGGCAGGTGTCCCTGCCATTGCAGGATTCTACAACCTTCAGAGACCCGATGGACAGACGCACAGACACAGATCTAAAGAAAATCTATTTAACTGCTGGCGCAGCTTGTCGCCCGGGCATAGCCCTAACCTCGATCTCCAGGGCTCTGAAGGTCTGGGTCACAAATGTGGAGACGGCCCTGAAGTCTGGCGTAGAGACGGCCAGAATCATTTCAGCAATGGAGGAACTTAATCTCTCAGCCGCCTTTTTGGCAGAAGCCTCTATAGACCTAGTAAAACTGCTCGCAAGAATTATGACGTTTTCAGTAACGGCAAAAAGGGCCCTATGGTTACGCCATTGGGTGGCAGACAGTACCTCGAAACAGGCACTTTGTAACATCCCATACAAGGGCAAGATGCTTTTCGGGGACACCCTGGAGGAAGCTATTAAACGAGCTACTGGAGGGAAGTCGGGTCTGCTACCACAGAGACCCAAAAGGAGACAGCAAACCGTTCGGTCAGGCCAATCAGAGTTCAGAAGGGCGCAGGAGGCCAGGTCATATAGACCAGGCCGAGAATATACAAGACCCCAATGGAGAGGCTCACAAAGCTCCTTTCTTCGGAACGTGAAGTCTAAGGCCGCTCAGACCGCTAAGAAACCGGAGAAGTCCTTTTGACGAGTTGACCGCCCATCACCCCCAGGTGGGTGCCAGGTTGGCATCCTTTTGGAAGGTATGGGCGGAGAAGGTCAAGGACCAATGGGTCCAGAAAACAGTCAAGCGAGGGTACAAGATAAGGTTTCGAGAGAAACCACCGGACATCTTTGTCCAGACAGAATGGCCACAAGATCCGAAGAAACAAAGGTACTTGCAAGAATATGTGACCGAATTACTTCAGAAAGAGGCAATCTTGCCGGTTCCTCTAAAGCAGCAGGGAACAGGGGTTTACTCCCCAATTTTTTTGGTGCCCAAAGCGTCCGGAGATCTCAGACCGGTCTTAGACCTAAGATCTCTGAACCACTACATCGATCCCAAGACATTCAAGATGGAATCAATATTTACAATTATATCAATTCTGCAACCAGGGGACTGGCTAATATCAGTCGATTTAGCAGATGCCTACCTTCATGTCCCAATCAACAGGCATCATCAAAGATACCTGAGATTCATGGTAGGGGAAGATCATTTCCAGTTCAAATGTCTGCCCTTCGGAATCAGCACAGCACCACGAGTCTTTTCCAAGATCCTGCTAGCTACCATCGCTGTTATACGTTTGAGGGGCATAAAGATTTTCCACTACTTAGACGACATCTTGGTAGTGGCCCGTGCAAGCGAGGAGTTAACAGCACAAGGCGAAGTGGTGCTGAAAATTCTATCCGAATTCGGCTGGATTATCAACAAGCAGAAGAGCCAGTTGATTCCCTCCCAAGAGATGGAGTACCTAGGGCTTGTTTTCAACACAAGCAAAGGGCAGGTCTCGCTACCACATCGCAAGATAGCCGAGCTAGTAGCCTGCGTGAACAGTGTGATGGAGTCCTCGTCGCTGTCGGCGAGGGACTGTATGACACTTCTGGGAATGTTTACCGCAGCAACCCCAGCGGTTCCATGGGCAAGATTCCATACAAGGGCATTCCAAACGTCATTTCTGAACCAGTGGGATGGCGTATCACTCCACCAAAAAATATTCATACCAAGACGGATTCGCCAGGGCTTGGCATGGTGGATAGCGCCAGGAACTCTGTCGCAGGGCATGCCTCTCAGCCCCGGAGATTGGATCCAAATAACCTCGGATGCCAGTCTCCGGGGCTGGGGTGCTCACTGCCTTGGCAGACGGGTTCAAGGCAAATGGAGCAGGATGGAGACCAGACACTCCAACCTTTTGGAGTTACAAGCGGCATACCTAGCCCTACTGGCATTCGAGAACCTGATTCAGGGAGCTCGGGTCAAGCTTATGTTGGACAACCGGACAGCGGTCGCTTATATAACCAAACAGGGTGGAACCAAGAGCTTGCCACTGCTGCAGTTGGCAACCGAGATATTCGTCTGGGCCGAGGCACATGTGGAAGCCTTGACTGCAGCCTACATTCAGGGCAGTCAGAACTACATAGCAGATCATCTGAGTCGGGATTTTCCCAACAAAAACAAGTGGGCACTCAACAAGGACTATCTAAGAACAATATTTTACAGGTGGGGTACACCCTCGGTAGATCTGATGGCGACCCCATGGAATGCACAGGTACCCCAGTTTGTGTCAAGATTCCACTGCAACGAAGCGCTAGCTCAAGATGCCTTCTCAATCCCGTGGGAATTTCCCCTAGTCTACCTTTTCCCACCGGTACCTCTGATAATGAAAACCCTATTAAAAATTGCGAGGGAGAACGTCCATACAATTGCAATCCTACCCTTCTGGCCACGGAGGCCATGGTTCCCACTGCTCCTGCAGATGGCGGCAGTTCCCCCAATATGGCTGCCGCTGAAGAGGGACCTTCTACAGCAGGACCAATGGTGTCACCCAAACCCAGGCAGATTGCAACTGACAGCATGGCTGTTGAATCAGCCAGACTGCAGTCTCAGGGCATCTCAGAGGAGGTAATCTCGACACTATTGAAGTCAAGAAGGGCCACAACTAATGCCACATACACCAGGATTTGGAGAAAATTTACAGCATTCGCTTTACAACAAAAATTCTCCCCATTGTCCGCAAACATTGCGCAGGTGCTGGAGTTTTTACAGTCAGCTCTAAGTATGGGCTTAGCATACAACACCATAAAGGTGCAGGTGTCAGCCTTGTCTTGCTTCACAGGCCACAAGTGGGCAAACGAGCCACTAATAAAGCAATTTCTTAGAGCGGCCATAAGAATAAGACCACCAAGGAAGTCCCTATTCCCAGCTTGGGACTTGGGCACAGTGCTAAAAGCGTTGCTCCAACATCCATTCGTGCCTGCGGAGACATGCCCACTATGGTTCCTGACAGTCAAGCTAATTTTCCTCACAGCCATAACGTCAGCAAGGAGAGTTTCAGAGCTGGCAGCTCTATCTTGCAAAGATCCCTTTTGCATCATTCTCCCGGACAAAGTGATCCTAAGGCCCTCACCAGCCTTAACCCCTAAGGTGGTTTCCAAGTTCCATGTAAATTGGGAGGCGGTCCTACCCAGCTTCACGCAACCGCCGAGACAAGCGGAGGAACTAGATCTCAGACCATTGGACATGGTCAAATTATTTTCAACCTACTTAAACCGCTCTCTACAGATGCGCAAAACGGATACCTTGTTCATCCTGCCGTCAGGACCTAGAAGAGGAGAAGCGGCATCAGCTAGAAGCCAGGAGAAGCTGGGGTGTGGTGAGGTGGAGGTGAAAAGGGCTCTGAACGGTATGGCGTAAACGTGTCGGGACGGCCATGACATGTCTGGTAGAGACGGCCAGATCCAGAATCATTTCAGCATAGTGGTTAGAGGAACTTAGATCTTCCAGCACTGCCTTTTTGCAGATTGAAGCTCTATAGACCTTGTGAAAACTGGCTTATTAAGATTATGAACGTTTTCAGTAACTGCCCCAAGTTCACTCAGAGTATTAGCCATTGTGGGGCCAGTCAGTACCTCGAAAGAGGCATTGTGTTGCTTGGACATCTCCTTACAATGTGGAATGATGCTTTTTCGGGACACCCTGGAGGAAGCAATTAAACGAA
Source organism: Lithobates sylvaticus (assembly GCA_028564925.1). Classification (NCBI taxonomy): domain Eukaryota; kingdom Metazoa; phylum Chordata; class Amphibia; order Anura; family Ranidae; genus Lithobates; species Lithobates sylvaticus. The sequence goes on from CM053026.1 coordinate 230,631,947, forward strand.
CTACTGTAGGAGGAGTCGGGTTGCTACACACAAACCCACACTACCTCAAAACAACACACACCAAACTCCGTTCGTGTCAGGCCTAATCAGAGTTAGAATGCGCGCAGATGATATTGGCCAGGTCATATAGACAGGCCGCAGAATAACAAGGACCCCAAATCGAGAGGCTCACCTAAAGCTCTTCTCGGACTGGTGAAGTCTAGGTATCCGCTCAGACCGCTAATGCAAAGGCGAAGTCCTTTTGAGAGTGTGAACCGCCCATCACCCCCTTGGTGGGTGCCCAGTTGCCATCCAGTTGGAAGGTCGTTAATGGGCGGCGAAGGCAAATCAGGACCACTCGGGTCCAGAAAAACAGTCCAAGCGCGGGAACCAACGATAAGGTTACCGATGAGCCAATCCCACGGCCATCATTTGTCCACAACCTCAGAGATGGCCGACCAAGATCCGAAGAAACATAATGGTAATTGCAAGAATATGTGGACCGAATCACTTCTCAGATAGTGCGGGCAATCTTGACGGTTCCTCTAAAAGCAGCAGGCAACTGAGGGTTTGATTCCCCATTATTGTTGGAGCCCCCACGCGTCCGGGGATTCTCGGACCAGCCCCGTCTGTAGACTAAGATCTCTGAACCACTACATCGATCCCAAGACATTCAAGATGGAATCAATATTTACACTTATATCAATTCTGCAACCAGGGGAACTGGCTATTACTCACGTCGATTTTCGCAGCTGCCTTCCCTTCATAGTGTGCCCAATCACCAGGCCTCATCAGAGATAACTTGAGTTATTCATGGTAACGGGGAAGATTTCATTTCCAGTTCAAATGAAATATCTTGGCCCTTCGGGACATCAGCGACTGCCACCGCACGAGTCTTTCCTAAGATCCCTTGCTAGCTCACCCGTGGTTGTTATACGTATTGAGGGGGCATACAGATATTTTCCACTTACTTACGACGACATCTTTGTTTTGGGCCATGTGTGCAAGCGATGGCGTTAACCAAGCCCGGCGAAGTGCGTGCTGGAAACTTCTAACGATCTTCGGCTGGAAGACAGTCCCAACAAGCAGCACGCTAGCAGTTGATTCACCTCCCAAAGTGTGAGATCGGCGTCACCTAGCTTATCGGTCTAGTTTTTCAACACATGCAAAAGGGCAGAGTCTCGATTACACACATCACATGATCGCCGAGCTAGATCGCAGTGCCCAGAGAACAGTTGTGATTGGATCGTCCTACTTTCCCCCCCATCTGTCGGCTAGTCGGGGTGAGTGCCGGAGCGAGGGCGACTGTATGACACTTCTGGGAATGTTTACCGCAGCAACCCCAGCGGTTCCATGGGCAAGATTCCATACAAGGGCATTCCAAACGTCATTTCTGAACCAGTGGGATGGCGTATCACTCCACCAAAAAATTTTCATACCAAGACGGATTCGCCAGGGCTTGGCATGGTGGATAGCGCCAGGAACTCTGTCGCAGGGCATGCCTCTCAGCCCCGGAGATTGGATCCAAATAACCTCGGATGCCAGTCTCCGGGGCTGGGGTGCTCACTGCCTTGGCAGACGGGTTCAAGGCAAATGGAGCAGGATGGAGACCAGACACTCCAACCTTTTGGAGTTACAAGCGGCATACCTAGCCCTACTGGCATTCGAGAACCTGATTCAGGGAGCTCGGGTCAAGCTTATGTTGGACAACCGGTCAGCGGTCGCTTATATAACCAAACAGGGTGGAACCAAGAGCTGGCCACTGCTGCAGTTGGCAACCGAGATATTCGTCTGGGCCGAGGCACATGTGGAAGCCTTGACTGCAGCCTACATTCAGGGCAGTCAGAACTACATAGCAGATCATCTGAGTCGGGATTTTCCCAACAAAAACAAGTGGGCACTCAACAAGGACTATCTAAGAACAATATTTTACAGGTGGGGTACACCCTCGGTAGATCTGATGGCGACCCCATGGAATGCACAGGTACCCCAGTTTGTGTCAAGATTCCACTGCAACGAAGCGCTAGCTCAAGATGCCTTCTCAATCCCGTGGGAATTTCCCCTAGTCTACCTTTTCCCACCGGTACCTCTGATAATGAAAACCCTATTAAAAATTGCGAGGGAGAACGTCCATACAATTGCAATCCTACCCTTCTGGCCACGGAGGCCATGGTTCCCACTGCTCCTGCAGATGGCGGCAGTTCCCCCAATATGGCTGCCGCTGAAGAGGGACCTTCTACAGCAGGACCAATGGTGTCACCCAAACCCAGGCAGATTGCAACTGACAGCATGGCTGTTGAATCAGCCAGACTGCAGTCTCAGGGCATCTCAGAGGAGGTAATCTCGACACTATTGAAGTCAAGAAGGGCCACAACTAATGCCACATACACCAGGATTTGGAGAAAATTTACAGCATTCGCTTTACAACAAAAATTCTCCCCATTGTCCGCAAACATTGCGCAGGTGCTGGAGTTTTTACAGTCAGCTCTAAGTATGGGCTTAGCATACAACACCATAAAGGTGCAGGTGTCAGCCTTGTCTTGCTTCACAGGCCACAAGTGGGCAAACGAGCCACTAATAAAGCAATTTCTTAGAGCGGCCATAAGAATAAGACCACCAAGGAAGTCCCTATTCCCAGCTTGGGACTTGGGCACAGTGCTAAAAGCGTTGCTCCAACATCCATTCGTGCCTGCGGAGACATGCCCACTATGGTTCCTGACAGTCAAGCTAATTTTCCTCACAGCCATAACGTCAGCAAGGAGAGTTTCAGAGCTGGCAGCTCTATCTTGCAAAGATCCCTTTTGCATCATTCTCCCGGACAAAGTGATCCTAAGGCCCTCACCAGCCTTAACCCCTAAGGTGGTTTCCAAGTTCCATGTAAATTGGGAGGCGGTCCTACCCAGCTTCACGCAACCGCCGAGACAAGCGGAGGAACTAGATCTCAGACCATTGGACATGGTCAAATTATTTTCAACCTACTTAAACCGCTCTCTACAGATGCGCAAAACGGATACCTTGTTCATCCTGCCGTCAGGACCTAGAAGAGGAGAAGCGGCATCAGCTAGAATCATAGCTACCTGGATCACCAAGGTGATAAGCCTCACGTATGAGAAACAGGGGCTGACGCCTCCACAAGTTATTAGAGCTCATTCTACAAGAGGGGTGGCAGCATCATGGGCAGCTTCTGCTAAAATATCGGTTGAAGACATATGCAGGACCGCTAGTTGGAGCTCCTGCGAAACCTTCGCAAGACATTACAGTTTAGATGTCACAGCAGCTAGTGCATCAAATTTTGGAAACGCAGTGGTGTCAGCACCCTTCCAAGCAAAATAAAATATTCACTAAAGCAGCATTACCAGTTGTTTTTCGACTCTTTTTTTGTTATCCCACCCTATATCAGCTAAATCAAATCCCATTGTGTGCTGACGTGAGGCTGGCCAGGAAAACGGAAAATTGTTACCAATACTTACCGTAATTTTCCTTTCCTGGCCTGCCCTCACGTCAGCACAATCTTTTTTCCCTCCCTATAAGCCTGTCGTCCGCTAGTTAATGGAACAAGGGCTGGGGAGGAGGGGCTCCCTTTTTATCAGCTAAGAGAAGGTGGTACTGAGAGACTGGAGGAAGGGGTTAACCCATTGTGTGCTGACGTGAGGGCAGGCCAGGAAAGGAAAATTACGGTAAGTATTGGTAACAATTTTCCGTTTTCTTAAAATGTTATAAAGTACCAGTTTGTAATAGTTTTTTCTCCATCCGCCAAGCGCTCAAAGGATATAGGAGACTAACTTTTACACCTATCTGCGTAGGCCCATTTCTTTGGAGCTTTTAAAAAAAAATTTGTTTAGCAACTCCTTTTGTGTGCCGTTCAGAGTATGAAGTATGAGTCTGAAATGGTTCCAAATAATAAAAGAGGTAATTCAGGTTTAAAATTTGAGGAGGTTTTAATTTCACAAGGTGATGTGAAGGTTTTCATCAGCAGATCTAAGACGGACATGACTGGTAAAGGACATTGGCTCACTTTACATGCCTGTGGTGACTCCATTATTTGCCCTCACGGGGTGCTTTCAAAATATCTTTCTTCTAGGCCTTCATGTTAGGGTAATTTTTTGGTTCATTTGAACTATTCCCCTGTCACAAAATATCAATTTTCAGCTTTATTTAAATGCTGTTTGTCTCATTTCGGCCTCTCTCACCTAAAATTTTCTATCCATTCATTCCGTATTGCCACAGAAGCAGCTAGATTGGGCCTTAATGATGTAGTTATTATGCGATTAGGAAGGTGGGAATCCAAAAGATTTAATCTTTATGTTCGTCCTAATTTATCTCTCTGATCCTTTAGGTTCCAAGTCTTACGTTTGGATCATTGGACACTCATTTGTTCATTGGGCCCATAAACGAGCATGCCGACGCTGTTATACTTCCAACTTATCTTTATCTCCCGATTCTTTTCAAGTTCTTTGGAGAGGCATTCGTGGGCTTCAATGGAATAATCTTTTCTTTCACCTTTCTAAGTTGGCTCAGCTATGGCCAGCTCCAGCTGTTTTAATGGTTCATTTAGGTGGTAATGATTTAGGCAAACAAAAAACTTTGGATTTCATTTTTATGATCAAAAGAGATTTATATTGCATACATCTTTCTTTTCCAAGTGCTCGTGTAATTTTTTCAGAAATGGTTCCGCGTCTTCATTGGTTTATCTTCAGAGAAAAAAACGTGTGAACCATTCTATTGAGAAATTTATGCCACTTTTGAATGGCGTTTCTTTTCGTCATGTGGATTTAGAAGGCGGTTTTGCTGGCCTTTATAGACAAGATGGAGTTCAATTGTTCAATGTGGGCTTGGATATTTTTAATTTGGGTCTTCAAAATATGATAGAAATGGCCGCGGTAATGGGGTAGGCCGTTTTTGTTTTATTAACAAAACCGGCTGGTGGGGACTTTTGCTGAATGTTTTTTATTTATGGCATTCGCTCGAGTTCTATGACTGAGCGAGATATTGATTGATATATTTAAGTTTTAAAGTTTCTATTTATCGATGAATTTATAAAGAAAGATGAATGAATTTTATGTTTATATACCAATAAATAAAAAATGAAAAAATATATATATACAAAAAAATAAAAAAATAAAAATAAATGTGTGTGTTTTGTATTATTTTCTTTATATATTAATTTAATAGTTAATTTTTTGTACAGCCTACATTACCATGCTTAGCAACAAAATATATTTGAGATCAAGCAGGTGGAGAATAACCACACATTGTCCCCTAACAATGATTTCTATAAATAACAATGACAGCCTTGAACCCTGACATGCCGTATACTGGACAGGACCATTAACCATTTTAGCACAGTACCTACTATAACTGCAGCAAATGAAAACACAATAAAGACATTTTACAGGTCAGAAATGTGACAAGCAAAGTATAAATGAAAGCACTAGAAAACTGAGACTGAAAGAAAAGCTGAAGGCTGACAGAAGACACTGACACACTGGGAGATCAAATCAGACAGTACAGTCAGCAGAGTGAAGTCTGTCTACATTCCCTGCCCTTAGAGCCTTTGCCCACCCCCACCCTGTGATGATAGTGAGGGTGTGGTTGGAGAGGCTATGACCAGGCTGTCGGGCTGGGGTAGTAGCTTCAGACATGCTGCCTACCTGGCTCACAGTAGCAGGAACCCTGGAGCTGTGGTCATCTGATTGAGAGTAGCCCCCCTGGGCCTGCATATTCCTGCATGGTAGCTCCTTCCCTTCTGGCCTGCGTGCTGACACTTCTGGTCATTGGTCCTCCTCTTCTGGTTCTCCTTGACAAGTCCTAACAGCCACCCAATCCCAGCATGATTTGATACTCAGGCACTTCTCCAGCCCCAGGTCCCAGGTTGGAGAGTGGTGTGTTGATGGGCAGTAGACTCCTTAACTATGCAGTACCACAATGCCTCAATCCTCCCTGGATGCAGATGATGGTCCTGATGCTGTTCCTGAAAGTCTTGTCACAGGTCCTGGTCTGCCTACAAGGTAGATGAAAAGTCCATGTCTGACCTCAGGCAGGCTACTTCTCAGTATACAAGGTAGTACTGCCACTTAAGGAATGAAAGGCAAAATACAGGCACAAGGCTTACAGATGGAAACGAGTGTAGCGGTACCCCCCGTAGGAGCTGCTGAGTATTGTGGTCCATCTGTCACCCTGCCCCAGCCAGGCACACACTTGTCATTCATCCAGAGACATGCTACAGTCCTTGTGCTTTGTTTTTGTTTGTATTTATTGCGGGAGATTGAACTTGGATAGCGATGGGGACTTATGAGATTCCCATGGAATCAAAACATCAACAATTGGGACTTTATATACATCATGTATATACATAACTCCTTTATCCTCATGCACATCCCTTCCTGTCTTTCCCCTCCAGACTAGCTAGCACTGATTTGGTAGGCCTCACACTGGCTCAGCCAGGCCTAAAGCAATTGCCCTTTACAGGCAGGGACTGTGGGCCCCTATGATGTAGCAAATAGAAAAGACTAGCTGTCCCTGTGGCTACTGCTCTCAGTACCACCAAACTAGGACAGGGCTTTGTACAAATAAATACGTACAAAAATGTATATAAAAATATCTGGTCTGACTATCCATTCCGGTTCTGGGAACTCTGGCTTTTTTGACTATGTTTACTCTGTTTTAGGACTGTGGAAATTAAAGATTAATTCCTCGATTAATTGTTAATTTTTTTAATCGATCAAAATTCTTTTGATCGGTACTCACCTCTCCGCGGCTTACGGGTCTTCAGGGAGTTCCGCCAGAGACCAGGTGATGTCACGGACCTCGACGTCACCGGAATCCTCCCCCCTTCTCCAAGTGCCTCCATCTGCTAACGAAGGGAAGGGGGGGAGGAGTCTGGTGACGTTGAAGTTCTGATTGAACGGGGAGGAGCTACGCATGATGTCACCCGCTGCTGCCCTAAGGAACTAACACGATTGTCGGCTTTACATGCTGTGTTTTTATCATCTTTATGTGAGTAGTTTGTGTTTGAACACAAAAATTTAATCTTATACTTAAGCGGTGAGCACTTAGATCTTTTCTTTCTACCCATGACCTGGCGTCCTTGCTGAGATCTAAGGAGACGTGAGAGAAGTTTATGGTCCGTGTTAACCCTTTTGATACCCGCTTGCATTACAACCTGTTTGCACAGGCGTCCAAAAGGTGAGAGTGATTAGTTAGACCGGAGGTGGAGGGATTGTCACGCTACTGTGGAAAAATAAATGCCAAATAAGTGCTACAGTTTGAATTTAAAATGTATTTGTGTGAACTGTGAAGTTAAGTCATGGATTGTGGAAACTAACTAGTGTCGGGTGATTGCATATAGTATATACCACATTTACCACTGACTAATGCAGAGTTGCAATGCAAGGAGATCAGCTAAAAGTAGTTATAATTAATTTAAATTAGTCGATTAATCGATTTAAAAAAAATCATTTAATCGAACACGAACATTTTAATCAGTAACAGCCCTACTCTGTTTACCTTTTTTTATTATTATTAAACAAGTGAGATTTAACCATACTTCTATCTTATGCCGCGTACACACGTTCGGACTTTGTCCGCCGGACCTAGTCCGGCGGATTGTCCGCCGGACCTAGTCCGGCGGGACTTCCCCACACACGCCCGGACTTCCGAGCGTGTGACTTGCCCACACACGCCCGGACTTCTCCGGCGGACAATCCGCTGGACAAAGTCCGCGGGACTTTTGAAAATGAACGGACTTGCCCACACACGGAGCAGTCCGTTCATTTAGAACGTAACTTCAGGTACGTAGCTAGCGTAGGCAGTAAATGCCGGCGCGCTAGCTCCGTCACCTGGCATGGATTTAAAGGGACTCCCCACGTCGAAAAACGGCGTGGGGGTCCCCCCAAATCCATCTCAGACCCTTATCCGAGCACGCAGCCCGGCAGGCCAGGAAAGGGGTGGGGATGAGCGAGCGCCCCCCATCCTGAGCCGTACCAGGCCGCGTGCCCTCAACATGGGGGGTGCCCTGGGGAAAGGGGGGCCGTGCGGCCCCCCCACCCCAAAGCACCTTGTCCCCATGTTGATGGGGCCTCTTCCCGACAACCCTGGCCATTGGTTGTCGGGGTCTGCGGGCGGGGGGCTTATCGGAATCTGGGAGCCCCCTTTTACTTCTCAGCTCGGTAAAAGAGCTAGGTAAAAGGCGGAGGAGTCCGGCGAGAAGACCCCCAAGACGGGGTCCCGGCCCCCCACCCTATGTGAATGAGTATGGGGTACGATGTACCCCTACCTATTCACCTAAGGTGTAAAATGTAAAGTAAAAAACCACACAATTTTGAAAAAATATTTTATTGCACTGCTCCGGGGGTCTTCTTCCGTCTTGGGGGTCTTCTCGCCGGACTCCTCCACCTTTTACCTAGCTCTTTTACCGAGCTGAGAAGTCCGGCTACCTTCTTCGTCGTCGCCGCCGTCTGGGGGTCTCGATCCGCCTTGGGGGGTCTTCCGGGGTCTCTTCTGTTCTTGCCGCTGTCGTCGCTTTCTGCGCCGCCTTCTTCTTCTTCTTCCTCCTCCTCTTCTTCTTCTTCTTCTTCCGATGTTGACACGTCGCTCTCTCTGGCCGGAATGCCAGAGCCGCGCTGTGCTGGGACTTATATAGGGACAAGGGGACAGGGTCACATGCTCATGTCACATGGTGACCCCGCCCCCTTGTGATGTCACAGTCCCGGAGGATGCTGGGACTGTGACATCATAGGGGGGCTGGGTCACCATGTGACATGAGCATGTGACCCTGTCCCCTTGTCCCTATATAAGTCCCAGCACAGCGTGGCTCTGGCATTCCGGTCAGAGAGAGCGACGTGTCAACGTCGGAAGAAGAAGAAGAAGAAGAAGAAGAAGAAGAAGAGAGGAAGAAGAAGAAGAAGAAGGCGGCGCAGAAAGCAACGACAGCGGCAAGAACAGAAGAGAACCCCGGAAGACCCCGGAAGACCCCGGAAGACCCCCCAAGGCGGATCGAGACCCCCAGACGGCGGCGACGACGAAGAAGGTAGCCGGACTTCTCCGCTAGGTAAAAAAGCTAGGTAAATGGCGGAGGAGTCCGGCGAGAAGACCCCCAAGACGGAAGAAGACCCCCGGAGCAGTGCAATAAAATATTTTTTCAAAATTGTGTGGTTTTTTACTTTACATTTTACACCTTAGGTGAATGGGTAGGGGTACATCGTACCCCATACTCATTCACATAGGGTGGAGGGCCGGGATCTGGGGGCCCCCTTATAAAAGGGGGCTCCCAGATTTTGATAAGCCCCCGCCCGCAGACCCCGACAACCAATGGCCAGGGTTGTCGGGAAGAGGCCCTTGTCCTCATCAACATGGGGACAAGGTGCTTTGGGGTGGGGGGCCGCACGGCCCCCCTTTCCCCAGGGCACCCCCCATGTTGAGGGCACGCGGCCTGGTACGGCTCAGGAGGGGGGGGGCGCTCGCTCGTCCCCACCCCTTTCCTGGCCTGCCGGGCTGCGTGCTCGGATAAGGGTCTGAGATGGATTTGGGGGGGACCCCCACGCCGTTTTTCGGCGTGGGGAGTCCCTTTAAATCCATGCCAGGTGACGGAGCTAGCGCGCCGGCATTTACTGCCTACGCTAGCTACGTACCTGAAGTCACGTGCTAAATGAACGGACTTTCCGATGAGCGGCAAGTCCGTTCATTTCAAAAGTCCGGCGGACTAGCCTACTAACGGCGGGACTGCCAAGTCCAGCGGATAATTTTAAAACAAAACTTAAAACTTTAGTCCGCCGGATTTTTTGGAAAAAAGTCCGTCGAAGGCCCACACACGAGGGGATTATCCGGTGGACTTAGTCCAGCGGACAATCCCGCGGGATAATCCCTTCGTGTGTACGCGGCATTAGTCTAATTCATGGTTTCTGACAAGAATACAGATTTTGAGCCAGAAAATCTCTCCCTCAAGAGAGACACTCTGCTCACAGAGGTCTTGACTCCAGCTGGAAAGGGATGGACAGACGTCCAATCCCAGAAGATCCTAAAAAGACAAAACATAACAGCATCCTGAATTAGCATCTGTAGCACTGACCCCCGAAGGAGCTGCTGGTTTGATTTGGGCCTGCACTCTGCTGATAAACCCCATTAAATTGGCTCAGTCCCCTTGACACAGCTGTGGTGCAATACAATACAGTACAATATAATATAATACAATATACAATATATGTATTGTAACCGCAGGATCCACTGGCTCCACCTGCTGGGAGAAAACAACACTCCACACAACTGGTTACTTAACCAAAATATATTTTACTGTGAATATATTCAAAAAGGTGATTACAGTAATTGTGCTGTCATCCCAACATAGACCGACAGCACAATGAATTTCAATATAACAAATTTCAAACAATATAAATACATTGGAGCTCCCCCTACTTTTATAGCTATGCGTGAGATCTCACTTAAAGAACTTAGTCTTGGATCTTCGTGTCTTCGCTAGCTAGAGTAACTCCTTGTGATTTGTAATCCAAAGGTTAAGGTAAGTCAAATTGGGTTAAAGATGCTCCTGGTATAACTTCAGTAAACTATAGTACAAGGCTTGAGATGCCAAAGCAGATAGGCCTCATGCCTGCCTAGTGTCAGTTGCTATGACACTAGCCGAACATTAGTCTGTAAGGCGAATACCCAGTAGCATCACTCTTGGTACTATTGTAGGCATGGACCAGTGCAGTGATGTGCTTGCTCCAATGGGGTTTCTGCTCTAAAGTTAATGTCCCCAACATGTTCAGGAGAGTCCTGTTGAACCTCTCCGGCTGAGGGTCCCCGTGCGGGCGGTAGGGAGTAGTCCTGGACTTTTGTATGCCTAGTAGATCCAATAGTCTTTTTATCAGTGTGCTTTCAAAGTCTCTTCCCTGGTCTGAATGTATCCGTTGAGGTAGATCATAATGTACGAAGAACTTTTCCACGAGAATCTTTGCTACTGTGGCTGCTTGCTGGTCTCTAGTAGGGAACGCTTGGGCATAGCGGGTGAAGTGATCTGCAACCACTAAGATGTCCCCTTGCCCACTCAGGTCGGATTCCAAACAGAGAAAGTCTATGCAGACCAGGTCCATTGGCCCTTGGCTCTCTAAGTTGCCCATTGGGGCAGCCTTCTGGGGCAAAGTCTTTCGTTGTATGCACCTGAGGCAGGAATGACAATAGCTCTCCACTTTGGTCCTCATGTGAGGCCAGTAGAACCTGTCCCTCACTAGTTGGAGAGTCCTCTCAGCTCCCATATGGCCATGGTGATCATGCAGAGCGATCAACACCCTCTCTCTCTGCTTCTCCGGCAGGAGCAGTTGCCACTTCTCTTTGGGATCTTCAGAGGGTCCCCTTTGGTAGACCACCCCTTGTTGTAACTGCAACCGATCCCACTCTTTCTGCAGTAGCCGGGCTTCTTTCCGGTTACTCTTCTGCAGCAGATTGGGTTGTTGGCTCTCCAATGCCTTCAGTACCAGCCCACAGAGTGAGTCCTCCTCCTGAGGTCTTCTGAGGTCTTTTTTTTTAAGTTTGGGGGAGACCCTCTTGAGTAATCTGGGAGACGTTACAATAGAATCTGGGCACTCCCACTTCTTCAGCTCTGGCTCCACCTTTCCCTTGCTGGCCTGTCCCTTCACAGAGGGCTTGAGTCCAGTCTTCTGAGGGGCTTTGGGAGTCATGGGGCCTTTTTGACAAGGCATCTGCATCTCGGTTACCAACCCCTGGTCTGTACTTCAGGCTGAAGGTAAATGCCGAGAGAGCAGCCAGCCACCTGTGGCCGGTGGCGTCCAGCTTCGCAGTGGTGAGCAGAGCAAGTATGTGAGCGGGTTGTTGTCCGTCTTGACTACGAATTCAGCCCGATAAAGGTAATCCTTCAACTTGTCTACCACTGCCCACTGAGGGGCCGGAAATTCAAGCTTGTGAGTCGGGTAGTTTCTTTCAGCAGGAATTAAACTTCTACTCACATAGGGGACTGGCCGCAGATGCCCATCATACTCTTGGTAAAGCACTCCTAGTCCGTCTCGACTGGCATCTACGTGTAACTTGTAGGGTTTGGCAGGGTCTGCATAGGCCAAAACCGGGGCAGTGGTAAGGCTCCGCTTCAATTGTCTGAAGGCTTCCTCACATTCTGGAGTCCACTGGTCCTGGATTGACTCCTTTTTCTTCCTGGGCCCTTCTTCCTTGTTCTTTAGAAGCTCGGTGTGTGGGTGTAGTACGAGCAGGACCCTAGGAATGACCTGAGTTCAGTCACGTTGGTGGGCCTGGGCCAAGAAGTGACAGCTTCAAACTTCTCTTGATCGGTTGCCACTCCCTCTTCAGACACAATGTGTCCCAGGTAATTCACTGAGGGTTGGTAGAATTGACATTTTTCCATGGAGAGCTTCAGGCCTTCACCGTGAAGTCTCGCCAGGACCTTCTCCAGACGTTCTTCGTGTTCTTCCAATGTTCTCCCAAACACTATGACGTCATCCAGGTAGACCAGTACTTCAATCAGGTTCATGTCGCCCACTGTCTTTTCCATCAATCTCTGGAAGGTTGCTGGGGCTCCAGACAGGCCTTGCGGCATTCGATTCAACTCAAAGAAGCCTACAGGGGTGATAAAAGCGTTCTTCTCTCTATCTTCGGGGCACATGGGGATCTGATAGTACCCACTCTTTAGGTCCAACACACTGAACCACTTCGCCCTCGACAGGCTCTGTAAAGCATCCTCTATCCGAGGTGTGGTGTACTGGTCAGGAATCGTCCTCCGGTTCAAGGTCCTATAGTCGATGCATAGTCGTAGGGACATGTTTTTCTTTCTCACCACCACTATTGGGGAGGCGTAAGGACTCCTGGACTCTCGGATAATGCCCGTCCTTTTTAATTCAGCCAACTGTTCCCTCAAGTCTTCAAGATCCCCCAGTGGGATTCGCCTGAATCTCTCCCGAAAGGGCTTGTCTTCCTCCAGCCGAATTCGGTGGGTTGCACTCTTCGCCAGTCCCACATCAAACTCACTCTTAAAGAAAGCTGTCCATCTCAGAAGTTGGGCCTTAGCACTTTCCGTCCATGCAGGAGTAAGAGGCGTGTTTTTCGGGCAGAATTCTTCCTGGGGAATCTCCGCTGCTTGTTCTCTAAATCACACCGAGACTGGGGTGGCTGGGCTGACTTGTCCTAACTGTGTTCTGGCTGGCACCCTCACTGGCACAGCTGTTGTGTTGTGGACGCTGACTGAAATCTTGCCTTTTCCCCTCTTCAATGCCTTGGTTGGCAGGACTTCAGGGATAAGTTCCAACCCCTTGTGTCCTTTTTGGCTTGAAGTCTCAAGGACAATGAAAGTGCCCGGTTTTTTCCAACTTAGCTTGATGGAGGCTCTTAGGCAGAGTACTTCCCCTGGCTGGACCAGTCTCTCCTTGTCCAGAAGTCAGATCTTTCCCACCCCCTCTTGTGGGGCTTCTTCTTCTTGTTTAAGATCTCGGTAGACCTGGACCAGCAGGGGGTGTATTTTCGTGGGGGGGGTCTTCTCTGCAGTACAAGGTGTAAGTAACCTCCTCACTAAGTCAGTGTTCGTCCCAATAATGAAGGAGCTATTTCGGCCCCTGGGGGGCGAGGGCACACCACTGCCAAGGTGTCAAAGGTTTCAGCTTTTCCGGCGGTACTCGGGTGGAAAGTAAGTTTGACAGGCAGGTATCCATCATACGGGAAATTCTGAGTCCCTAGTCCCCATATCTCCAGCTCCTCCAGCTTTTGTAATGGCAGGTGCTTGAGATGTTTATCGTAGAAGTCCCTGTAGAGCAATGTCACTTGAGCTCCAGTGTCCAGCAGGGCCTTTGTGTATATTCCCTCTATTTGGATGGGGACAATTGGGGAGGGCCCCACTAACTTGGGAGGGAGTCCACGGAAGGTGGTACTTTTGGTCTGCTTAATGGCTTGTACCTTGGCAGTTGGTTTTCTTGGCTTCTCCTTCTTCCATCTTGACTTTGTTGCTGCCCCAGGGGTTTGGTGTGTATGGGTTGAGTTGGAATTAACAATGGTAGTCGGGCGCCCAGTTGACTCCTTCACTGGGGCCCTCTGAAGTTTTCCGCCGGCTTTGGTGATTTTGTCCCCGTTTTTGGGCTTGGGCACACCCGCCTGAGATGTCCGACCCCTTCACAGTTGAAGCAGGTTCTGATTTCCTTTACCGCTGCGGGACTTGTTAGTTCTTTTGGTGCTTGAATTCCCCTATCAGTGGGAATGGTGTGCCGGGCAGTCAACAGGGCCATCATTTCCATCAACTGTGCCACCTGTGTCTGGAGAAGTTCTATTTGAGGGTCTCCACATGTGGCACTAGCCGCCCTGATTTCAACTACTGATTTTGCCCCTGGTCAGATGAGAGTACTTTAGGATACCACCGTCTTGACGGGCCCTTAACTGGAACATGATGGGGTCCAATGGTTAGGCACCCTTCAGGACTTGCTTTGCCCTTGTTTCATCCACTTCCCTGGGATCTAATCCTTTCTTCAACAAGATCTGATGCAGGACTTTGTCCAACCGTCCTATGTACTCTGACAGTTTTTCTCCCACTTGTTGATAGGTGTGCTCTAAATGGTAAATTAGGTCGGAGACCTTCTCTGTCCATCCGAAGACATCTTGTAGGATATCTAAGTAGTCCTGAGCCATGCAGTTCTGCTTGCTGAGCTTCAGGTTTCGGATAGCTTCTGAAGCAGGCCCTCTCAGGCTTTCAGAAATCCTTTGCTTTTTGTGTGTTTCAGGCATGTCCCACTCATCCAGGGCTTGGGTGGTCTGTTCTAGCCATTCCTCAAAATTGCCTTCCTCCAGGGGTACAGGTTGCCTTCCTGAGAAGATGCTAAGTTTTTGATAGGAATTTACAGAGTATGCAGGGTTCCCCTTCTGGCACTTCGCCACAAAGTCTCCTAGTGCTGTAAGGAGCTCCGGCTCAATTGTGGTGGAGTGTGATCGGGAGGAAGATTTTTGCTTTGATTGACTTCTCCTGGTTGGAGCTGACAGGACCCTCACCTTGCCTCTCTGAGTGTGTCAGGCAGAATTTGGTTTTGTCAGACAGTTTCACGCTGGTATCTTGGAAACTCTTGGGAACACCTTTCCTCCACTCCAGTAGTGCGTAAGTGCAATCGGTCCCATGGTCTGGTCTTACTGCGACCACATAGGTCTTTCTGTCTGGGGACAAATGCTGCACAATCTCCTTAACTTGTTTTTCTCCCCAGTCCTCTCCTGGGAGTTCAATGGCCACACTCGCTTCTGAGCGTGTACCTTCTGCTTCGCACTATTGGACCACTGTGGTGGGGTCCATAGTGGCACCAAGGGGGCGGGCTTGCTTGCAGTGTGACAGGATCCCGGACGAGCCCCCACATGTAGCACTGACCCCCGAAGGAGCTGCTGGTTTGATTTGGGCCTGCACACTGATAAACCCCACTAACTTGGCTCAGTCCCCTTGACACAGCTGTGGTGCAATACAATACAGTACAATATAATTTAATACAATATACCTGTATTGTAACCTTAGGATCCACTGGCTCCACCTGCTGGGAGAAAACAATACTCCACACAACTAGATACTTAACCAAAATATATTTTACTGTGAATATATTCAAAAAGGTGATTACAGTAATTGTGCTGTCATCCCAACATAGACCGACAGCACAATGAATTTCAATATAACAATTTCAAACAATATAAATACACGGGAGCTCCCCCTACTTTTATAGCTATGCGTGAGATCTCACTTAAAGTACTTAGTCTTGGATCTTCGTGTCTTCGCTAGCTAGAGTAACTCCTTGTGATTTGTAATCCAAAGGTTAAGGTAAGTCAAGTTGTGTTAAAGATGCTCCTGGTATAACTTCAGTAAACTATAGTACAAGGCTTGAGATGCCAAAGCAGATAGGCCTCATGCCTGCCTAGTGTCAGTTGCTATGACACTAGCCGAACATTAGTCTGTAAGGCGAATACCCAGTAGCATCACTCTTGGTACTATTGTAGGCATGGACCAGTGCAGTGATGTGCTTGCTCCAATGGGGTTTCTGCTCTACAGTTAATGTCCCCAACATGTTCAGGAGAGTCCTGTTGAACCTCTCCGGCTGAGGGTCCCCGTGCGGGTGGTAGGGAGTAGTCCTGGACTTTTGTATGCCTAGTAGATCCAATAGTCTTTTTTTTTTTTGTAAATAGTATTTTTATTTGTTTCAAACGTAACACAACAATAAGGTAGCATTTCTTATCAATAACAACTTTCATCTGTATAACAAGACAATGAGAGGGTGGTTCTTTGTAGCTATAGCGGTTGTGGCTTAAAAACTGTTGCTCCTGAAAAGTTAGTGTCCGCTCGCGGTTCGGCCCACGTTGAGCTTCATATTTAGGGGGGGGGGGGGCGGGGGGGAGCCACAGCAGCCAACTCTGAGGATGACTTTCCCCGAGCACCACACCAAGCGAGGGGTGCCCTTCAGGGCCTCCATCAAACCTCCCTCGGCGCGTTGCCCGGGTCTGCGCCCCCCCACACCCACCACCAGACCACACACCGCCAGCACCCTTGTACAGGGCACTCGCGCGTACACGCCTGGCCTCACCGCGAGCAGGCATCTTAAGTGTGTGCGGACTGCTACTATCAGTCTTGTCCGCTTTAATCATTGTAATAGGCAACTATTGGAGAGAAATAGAAAAGTTACAGTGGGGGAAAGAAAATAGAGTTTGACAGAGACAAGGGGATAATGACCCCAGGTTCAGTCATGAGGATGGACTCAGGAAAGGGAGGGGGAAACTGGGATAGTTGGTGGGGAGAAGGGGGGATGCAGTGTCTCACCTTTTGCTCTCAGAGGGTTTACCTTGCCGGCACCGGAACGCTAGCCACTCGTTCGTCATGTAGTGGAGGAAGTAGTGACCTTCGCACAGTAGCTCATCGTCCGTGGCCCATGTCCCCCTCCTTGAGGGGTTAGCTTCAGGTACTTTTTTGCTTCCTACCCTGGCCTATAGCCGGATCTGCTAATCGTAAAAGAGATTCATCTAGACTGGAGGGGATCTGATTGTGAGTAGAGAAGTGATCTGTCCAGAGAGCCCATCTGGCCGTGTGTCTCTCTCCAGTGCCTTTACAGGTTGCAACCCATTCTTCCGCTTCTCTGATCTGATCTGTCTTGCACATCCATTCCTCTCTGTTTGGTATCTGCGCTTTCTTCCAGAAAATAGGGAGTAGCCGTCTAGCGGCGTCTAGTAGGTGAGGCAGTGCGTTTTTTTTATAACGACTTATAGGCATGGAAGGAATGTGCAAGAGGAAGTAGACCGGAGAAAGGGGATATCTATCCCCATAACTTCCTTAATCTGATTTTTAATATCTTCCCAGTATGGAGTGATTATGGGGCAATCCCACCATATGTGTAGGAGGGTTCCCCGGCCTCCGCATCCCCGCCAGCACCGGTCAGAGCTATTGGGGTACATTCGCGCTAAGTCTGCTGGCACTCTGTACCAGCGTGATAACAATTTGTAATTTGTTTCTTGCATTTTGGAGTCTGCGGAGCTAGAATGTGTCATCTGGTACAGGTATGACAGCTGGGAACTCGTGAGTTCCTGCCCCAGATCTTTTTCCCAAAGTCGTATACAGGCGGGTTTGGAGGCCGAGGACCACAACAGTTGATACATCTCTGACACCATCCGTGGGACTGGTTCGTCTGCTATGAACAGGCCCTCAAAAGGTGCGAGTGTCGTGAGATCTCTTATCGAGCCACTATTTGTCTCGAAAAAGTGGTGCAACTGCCTATACTTCCAGTAGTTCAATTGTGGTTTCCCCGTTCTGTCTGCTAAGGAGTCATAGGGTATCAGTTTGCCGTTCCGCAGTAGTTTCCCACAACTAGCATTCCTGTCGTCGACCCATGTACCAAAGAAGTCTGCGTTTTCCCCAGGGGGAACCAAAGGAAACCCCCCAGTGGAGCCAGAGGTGACATAGGGGGGGCTAAGCTTCTTGTTCGGTTAAGTTTGTCCCACGCCCGGAGTGTCAGAAGTGTCAGAGGGGACGTGCTATCCGATAGCCCCCTGTGCTCCCTCAGGAGCCAGGGTGCATATGCTAGGTTTCTTCCGGCCACATACTTTTCCATTGTGACCCAAAGCTTGGTTTGGTCATGAAATCGCCAATTAAGCAATCTTTGGAGAGTTATAGCCTGGTAGTACCTCTGTAAGTCTGGGACCCCTAAGCCCCCGGAGTGCTTCGGGCGTTTCAGGACCCCCATAGCTATACGCGGTTTCTGGGAGTTCCATATGAACATAGTGAGCATGTGGGATATGTGGTTAAAGAAGGTTTTGGGTAGGAATATAGGGAGCATTTGCATATAGAACAAGATTCTGGGTAGGACATTCATTTTTATTACGTTTACTCTGCCTAGCCATGTGAATGCGGTTTTCGTCCAGTGTAGCAAGTCTTGTTTGACCTCAGATATCAATTTGGGGAAGTTCATCGCATATAGCGTGTCAAAGCTCTCGGTCAGTTGTATGCCCAGGTAGCGAAGAGAGTTCTTAGCCCATGTAAATGGAAAATTAGATTTCAGTATGTCAGCCATATTTGGGGGTAGTTCTATGGGCAAAATTTCAGACTTTGTGTAATTAATTTTGAAGTTCGTCATCGTCCCAAAGTGTTGGAGTTCTTTCAGCAGGGCGGGTAGCGAGGTCAGGGGGTTTGTCAGGTGGAATAGTACATCGTCTGCATATGCAGAAAGTTTATGTTCTACCGTACCTATCGTCAGTCCTGTTATGTCTGGATTCATTCTTACTCTACGTAGTAGAGGCTCCAATGCTAGTGCGAAGAGGAGGGGTGACAGCGGACACCCCTGTCTCGTGCCATTCCTAATAGGGAACGTGTGCGAGAGCATGCCGTTTACCTTGACCTGTGCACTAGGTTTTGTGTATAAGGCATGTATCCAATTTAGCATATTGGAGCCTAAACCCCATGTAGCGAGAACTGAACGCAGGTAGGACCAATCGATGCGGTCAAATGCTTTCTCAGCATCCGTGGAGAGAATTAAGTAGGGGGGGGAGGTTTTCCTGTCTCCTGGCCCAGTGAATGAGTTGGATTGCTCGTATGGAGTTGTCCCTGGCTTCTCTTCCTGTGATAAAACCCGTTTGGTCTAAATGGACCACTTGGGGTATAAGGTGTTTCAATCGATTTGCCAGAATCTTTGCCAGTATTTTTACGTCGGTGTTTAGTAATGATATGGGATGATAGCTTTGTGGGGTGGTTGGGTCTTTCCCTTCTTTGGAATAACCGATATATGTGCCAATAGGGCTTCTGGGGGGATGCAGTTGCCCCTTGTCAGGGAATTGAAATATTTGCACATCTGACTAACTAATATCTGGGAGAATTTTTTGTAGTACGCCTTAGTGTAGCCATCTGGGCCTGGGCTTTTGCCGTTTGGGAGTGCTTTTATTGTGGATACTATCTCTTCAACGGTTATGGGGGTATCTAACTCAGTTTGTTGGTCTTCGGTCAAAGGAGGTAACCCATAACTGTGCAAGTATTCTTGTATTTTACTCGCTTTGTCCGCTTTGTCGTTCAGGGCCACGTTGGCGTCTAAGTTGTATAAGGTTGCGTAATAGTCACGGAACCCTGCAGCTATTTGGGAAGATTTGTACATCAAATCTCCCGAGGGGGAGCAAAGTTTGTTTATTTGTGTTTGGGCTCTTTTTTTCTGTAGTGCTTTCGCTAACATGCGGCCACACTTATTGCCCTGCTCGTAATATTTGTGTGACAGGTACCTTAACTGCTTCTGCGCCTGTCTTTCCAGTAGGCGTGAAAATATGTCCCTAAGCTCTGTCAATTTCCTAAGGGCCTCAGGGTCGCTATGGTGCTTGTGCTTTAGTTCTGCCTGTTGGAGTGCGGTAAGTACTCTATTGAAATCTGCCTGTCGTTCCCGTTTAATTTTTGTGCCCAGGGCGATCAGCGCTCCCCTTACTACTGCCTTGTGGCATTCCCATATTGTTCCCTCTTGCAGGTCTGCAGTGGTATTTTCTAGGAAATAGTGCTGCAAAGTTTCTGTTATCTTTGACTCTACCGCAGGGTCGTCCAGCAGGTTTTCATTGAGTCGCCAGGTCCAGCTCCTATGGGCACCTGAAAGCAAGGCGAGTGTGAGAGTGATCGGGGCATGATCTGATATGGTTATATTGCCGATGGACGAGCGCTGTAGCAGTTCCAAAGCAGGCCGATCAATATATAACATGTCTATTCTGGTGTATACGTTGTGGACCTTAGAGTAGTAGCTGTAGTCCCTATCTTTAGGGTGGAGGATCCTCCAGCTGTCTACCAGACCTGCAGTTAGGAGAGATTTACGGAAGTGCCTGAAGAAGGCATGTGTGTGTGAGGGTCGCCCGTGCGATGTGTCTAGTAGGGGGTCAGGGCTGATATTAAAGTCGCCTCCCAGGACTAATAGGCCCTCTTTAAATTCCGCCAGGCGAAAAAAAATGTTCTAACTGTTCTGAATAAGTTGTTTGTCTTGACACCTGTTTAAATTTTAAAAAAAAAAAAAAAAAAATTCCGCCAGGCGTTCCATTACTTTATCTAAGAAGGTCAGTTGGTTCGAGTTAGGGGCATAAATGGTGGCAAAAGTGTATTTCGTACCTGCGATGGTGCCTTTTAAGAAAACGTATCTACCTTGGGGGTCTATAAGGGTACCTCCGGGTTGTAGGGGGCAGTGTTTGTGGACAGCAATCGCTGTGCCTCTAGATTTGCTAGTTGGCGATGTGCTTACATACCACTGGTTATAGAGGTGGGTAGGCAGTTTGGGAATTGATTGATGGGTGAAATGCGTCTCCTGCAGGAGAACTATCTGTGCCCTCATCTTCTTCAGTTCCCACCATAGTTTGCTACGTTTGTTAGGGGAGCAAAGGCCACGGACGTTGTATGAGATTACCTTGACTTCCGCCATGGTGTCTTCGTCAGGTGTGGTGACTGTGCTCCTAGCGGTGCGGTCCGGTGCGGGCTGTGGCAGTCTACTTGGATTTCATCTGAGGAAACGGTGAGAGAGAGTGAGAACAAGAGGAAAGGGAGAGGGTGGGAGAGAAAAATGGAGAGGTTAACATCAATAAGTACAGTGTGTAAATAAACCGTTACAAAAAACCAACTAACTGTTGGACAAAACTTCAGGCCGAGGCCCAGGGGTACCCCCAATATGGGGGACCCACTCGGCCTGGGCCTGTTATCCCAAATGGGATCAATACCCGTATATGGGGGGCCTACTGGGGGGTCGTGGGCCAGCATGGAGGTAAGAACGAAAAAAAAAACCAAAAAGAGGGGGGGGCGAGTTCCGCTCTGCAACCACCTCTGAAAGGGTGTTTTGAAGAACCGGGTGTCCGGGTGTAGGTGCCCATACAAAAGGGGCTTCTTGGGGTCAGGTAAGTGCTGCCTATGAGGTCCAGGCCATGAGGGGGGTTGCTTAGGCCCTAGGGATAGAGACCAGGCCTGATGAAAATGTTCCCCCATGTGGGCCCTTGTCAGGATCTTCGGGCACTCCTGTAAGCATTGGAGAATAGTTCCTACTGGGGGGGGGGGGGGGGGATATTCCGCGCCAATGTTCCAGGTTAGCAGGCAGAGTAGTTGGCGGCGTTGGTTCTAGCTGGGGACATCAGTCTCTCGAGGCCGAGTGGCTAGGGGATGCATCTCTTCCTTGGCGGTTGTGGCTGCGTCTCCTGTTGCGTCTTTGTGGCATCTGCGTCCAGGGTTGGGGAGGTCTAGTGGCTGAGAACCCCAGCATCTGGCCGCCTCCACGCCAGTCTGGGAAATCTACCGAGCCCAGACCGAGCACCGAGAGGAAGTGTAGGAGGTCATCCTTTGTGCGTAAGGTTACCGTGCGGCCATCCTTAGTTGCTTGTAGATAAAATGGGAATCCCCAGCGGTAGGGCAGGCCTGCTTCTTGCAGAGCCGCCAACACTGGTTTCAGTGCTCTACGTTGCATGAGGGTGCGTCTCGAAATGTCCTGGTAGCACCATGTGAGCACCATCAAAGTCAAAAAAGGGTTTATTGCGCATTTTTTGCATGATGCGTTCCTTAACGGTGTATTTGTGCAATTTGCATATAATGTCCCTGGGGTTATCGGCGTCTTGCGAGGGGGGTCTCAGAGCTCGGTGGACTCGATCGATCTCGATGGGCACTGTATTAGGGAGTTCCAGTATTTCTCTGAATATCCCAACCAGAGAGGGGATTATATCTCTGGGGGCTGTAGCTTCAGGCAGTCCACGTATGCGGATATTTGCCCGCCTGCTGCGATTTTCAAAATCATCAGGTTGTGACAATAGTGCTTCTAATTTGTGATCTTGGGCTGTGAATCGCATTTGTAGCTCTGATATGGAGGGAAGGGTTCCATCTAGCCTCTGCTCCAGTGTCTCTACCCTGTTTCCCAGCTGTGTGGTTTCTTCTTTAAGCTGAGCTATATCTTCCTTAAAGGCCTTTTCTACCCTGGAGGTGAACCTTTCCAGGTCCTCTCTTGTGGGGAGTGACCATATGTGCCTTTTAATGTCTCCATCCTCCATGAAATCAGCTATGTCTGATTCCTCTGCCCTGGAAGCTGTGGATCCTGGGGATGCTGGGGGTGCAGAGTCACTCACCAATTCAGGGGATGGCTGTGGTGATGCAGGGGATGCTGCTGGCTGCACAGGCTGTGTCTGTGGAGCTGCATGAGGCTTTGCTGACTTCCCGGCCGGGGCCATCTTGGATTTTTCAGGTGCCTTCCCTCGGGTCCCGTACAGGTACGAATCCAGCTGTCCCTGCTTAGGTTTATTAGCCCCCGGGTCCTGGCTTGTGTTCCTCCGCCTTTGGGACATGTCCTGAGCTGTTTTCAGGCTTGGGATCCCTGGTATGCCTTGATCTGTGCTGCTGTGGATGCAGAGCTGAGAGCAGACACTTCCTCACAGCTCCATGTCCAGGACACACCCCCTCCCAATAGTCTTTTTATCAGTGTGCTTTCAAAGTCTCTTCCCTGGTCTGAATGTATCCGTTGAGGTAGATCATAATGTACGAAGAACTTTTCCACAAGAATCTTTGCTACAGTGGCTGCTTGCTGGTCTCTAGTAGGGAACGCTTGGGCATAGCGGGTGAAGTGATCTGCAACCACTAAGATGTCCCCTTGCCCACTCAGGTCGGATTCCAAACAGAGAAAATCTATGTAGACCAGGTCCATTGGCCCTTGGCTCTCTAAGTTGCCCATTGGGGCAGCCTTCTGGGGCAAAGTCTTTCGTTGTATGCACCTGAGGCAGGAATGACAATAGCTCTCCACTTTGGTCCTCATGTGAGGCCAGTAGAACCTGTCCCTCACTAGTTGGAGAGTCCTCTCAGCTCCCATATGGCCATGGTGATCATGCAGAGCGATCAACACCCTCTCTCTGTGCTATGTATTGTAACCGCAGGATCCACTGGCTCCACCTGCTGGGAGAAAACAACACTCCACACAACTGGTTACTTAACCAAAATATATTTTACTGTGAATATATTCAAAAAGGTGATTACAGTAATTGTGCTGTCATCCCAACATAGACCGACAGCACAATGAATTTCAATATAACAAATTTCAAACAATATAAATACATGGGAGCTCCCCCTACTTTTATAGCTATGCGTGAGATCTCACTTAAAGTACTTAGTCTTGGATCTTCGTGTCTTCGCTAGCTAGAGTAACTCCTTGTGATTTGTAATCCAAAGGTTAAGGTAAATCAAGTTGGGTTAAAGATGCTCCTGGTATAACTTCAGTAAACTATAGTACAAGGCTTGAGATGCCAAAGCAGATAGGCCTCATGCCTGCCTAGTGTCAGTTGCAATGCTCCTCCTGTGTGGAACTACAAATCCCAGCGAGGCCTGTGTAGAAGTCTGACTGGGTGTAAAAGTTAACAAACTGTGGGCCGTAACCCGCTCACCAACTGGATCGGAGCTCTGTATAGTAGCTCTGGTCCGGTGACTGCAGCTTGTTTCTCCGTCAGCTGGCTCCGTCAGTCCGCTCCGCTCCGCTGGGCGAGCCCGGTCCTCCGATACACAAATGAGTGTACCTTGATCTCTTCCAATCCGGTCACTGTATCTGGGGCACCATCCAGTCACTCACACAGGCAAGCAGAGTTGCGCTCCGTGATGGCTGTAGGTCGCTGTCTCCGGGACGCCTCTTCATTAGTCCTCACAGGCAGGCCATGCGATCCCAAGAGACCTAAAATGGCCGCTCGGGTTCCTTTTATGTCCTTCCCAACATGCACTGCCAGAGAGGGTGTCTCTGGGTAGGTCACCAAGCATCCTGGGTAAAAAGGTCAACCTTCTAATGTAAACAGCAGTCACTTCCTGTATTAATCTTTGTGCTTTTAAAAGCAATAATCATTTAAGTTCATTACCAGTATTTGGCCGCTAGATGGCGCCAAATACTAAGCCATAAAAATGTTCATAGACTTTTGATTATTACATGCAAACACACATTAGTAAGCAAGAATGTCAGCTCTACACATCTATCTACACACTTTATACAGTTTCTGTTGGGAGGGGGTTAGCATTCTGCCAACAGAAATATCAAATCTTCACTTTGCACACATTTGTCTGTTGTTCTGTCAGGAGGGGGTTATGGCCTGCTGACAGAGACAAATAGGGAAAAAAAGAGTATCAAAAGAATGGTTCTCTTGGGAGTTCCTGCTGGGAGGTGCCCCTCCCCAGACTGAAAGGCTCCTTCAGAGTTTAAGTAGGGATTAGTCCTCACCCACAGTGTCCTACAATAGGAAAGGTCCATTCATTGGGCACAACATAGGGTGGCAGGCCGTACTTCAACTCTCCAGCAGTCTATGTGACCACTTTCATGGTGGCTATATCTCCAACAGTCCTCCTCATGCATAAAAGTGTGGATCAGGCAGTCTCTTCCTACCTCCCCCTCCTCTCTGATGGAGACTGAGTGACTTTTCGTAGGCCGTCCTACCTTCACGATTATCACCCGGTCTTTGTGAATTGCTCTCCCCAGCTGCCATTTTCGCAGAATGTCCTCAAAACGGGCCCAGGTTTCCTCACACTCTGGCACACGCAAAGGCTTGGGGATGTGCAAGTACTCCCAAACCAAGTCATCCTCCCACTCTCCCAGGGAGCTCTCAATGATGTCCATGGTCTCGGGAGGGACATAGGGATAGTCCAGACCCCACTCCAGAGCAACTTTGCACCGAACCTTCCTCTGGAAAAAGGAAAACCTGGGCAGTTCTCTGGGCTTTCCTTTTCTAGGGAGGACACGATCATCTGGGGACCTCTTGACCCACTGCCTATTTTCAGCTGCTCTGGTCTGGGCGGTGGGAGGTCTGTTGTAGAACAGTTGTCTGCTACTGATGGGGGTTCCTGCATTCTCTTTGGTGTTCCCAGCAAAGTCTGGCTCTTCTCCTCCCTCAGACTGGACCTCCAGGACCTGGGAACTTCCTGTCTCCCATTCCTCTTCCAAGCTACTACCAGGAGATGAACACTCTGCTTATCACTCCAGGGACCCGAACTCCGCTAGCAGTCTGGGAGATCCCTAATCTATGGCCCTGCCCTCGCATACCCTTCTGGCTCACCTGAGGGTGCTCTTTCCTCCAGCACTGGAAGCTTCCAGATAGGGATAGCAAGGGACATAGAAGCAGCCGGCATTTCAGGGAAATTATCTGGCTCCTGCACGGCAGTACTCACAGTTACCAGGTCCCCGGCCAGGCCGCAGGTCACAGACTCCACCCCGCCATTCGGTGATAACTCCAGGCCCACTCCGGCCTTACAGGATGTCAGCGGATGCACGCGACACAGTCCTGAGTGCAGGTCCACATTGTAGTACTGTGGTTCCTGCTGGCTGGATGCAAGCTGGGTGAGCGGTTTGCCACAATGACCACACCGGATCCAGGAACTGACCACCGTGGTCGGTATTCAGCATTCTGGAAACAGCAGGCACAGACGCTCCATCCTGTCGATTATGCCGAGGGCGAATCCCCTCCGATGCTCCAAATGGACACAGGTGTCCAAAAAACTAATTGGTGATAGGGGTGACAATCCCACTGAGCTACTTTTCTATTTTTTTCCAAACAAAGGAGAAATTCAGGAGCTTGCGGAGGATGTACAAGGAGGCAGCAAAACACAGGAAGAAATTATTTAATGAAAATTAGATTACAGGGCTATTAGGTAGTGGATTTATATGGATTATTTTTGGAGAATAAGGATATTGTTTAGTGACACTAACTGCTCCCTTGACTCCCTCCAGCTTTATTCTTGTATTCCCTTACTTTTTAATATATAGCATTTTTTCTCTAGAGTAACACTGAGGCTGGGTTCACACCATTGCGAATTGGATGTGCAATAGCAGGAGATTTTGACCCGCTCTCTATGGAGTCAGTTCACATATCTCCGCAGCAGTTCCGGTGTGTTTTGCACAAAATCGATGTGCGTCTTTTGGTCCGTTTCAGGTCCGAATTCAGCCAAAATTCAGGCTGAAATCGGACCTGAAACAGTGAACCAGGACGCACCGGACCCCTGCTGTGAGACGGATCCGGCGATGGTGTGAACCCAGCCTAAGGGGTCTATTTATAAATATTTTTATACTAAATTCTCACAACTTTCACCAAAGATTCACATTTTATAATTATAATAAAATAATGTGAATCCTGGGTGAAAGTTGTGTCAATCGTGTCTGAAAACATTTTTAAAAAATCGTCTGCTTGTAGTTTTAAATGGTTGAACAGAAAATAAAAAATGTTTGAAAGACAATGGGTACAATTCACTAAGTGATATTTTAACGCATTCAAGTCTGTGGTAAAATAACACACAAAAAAACTGTGCAATTCACAAAGAAACTCTCCTTAAAATCTTGCATGCATTATATATCCGAATTATGCTTTGAATACCGCATAAAACTGTGAGGTAAGTTATTGCAAGCATCTCGCATAAATATGTATTGGGCTGCTAATGCACAAAAAGTAAACCATACTGTCTATTGGTGAGGAGAAGGGAAAATTAGGACTTGACCATCTGATAGGATGTTTTCCCTGAAAAAGTGTAAGGCAGCCAACAATTTAGTCATAGCTGGTATGGCATGGCTCAAGGTACCCTATGAGTTGAGTATACAGCTCCATGATAAGTGCCTTGGAGAACCGAAATTTCTGAAGGGTATTAGCATTCGTGAATTTAACCACTTCAGCCTCGGAAGATTTGGCTGCTCAATGACCAGGCCATTGTTTGCGATGCGGCACTGTGTTGTTTTAACTGACAATTGCGCGGTCGTGCGATGCTGTACCCAAACAAAATTGACGTCCTTTTTTTCCCACAAATCAAGCTTTCATTTGATGGTATTTGATCACCTCTGCAGTTTTTATTTTTTGCGCTTTATAAACAAGAGAAGAGCGACAATTTTGAAAAAAAAAAAAAAAACAATATCTTTTACTTTTTGATATAATAAATAGCCCAATTTTTTTAAAAATAAATTATATTTTTCCTCAGTTTAGGTCGATATGTATTCTTCTACATATTTTTGGTAAAAAAATCGCAATAAGCATATATTGATTGGTTTGCGCAAAAGTTATAGCATCTACAAAATAGGGGATAGATTTATGGCATTTTTATAATAATTTTTTTTTGTTACTAGTAAGTATCGCG
Source organism: Lithobates sylvaticus (assembly GCA_028564925.1). Classification (NCBI taxonomy): domain Eukaryota; kingdom Metazoa; phylum Chordata; class Amphibia; order Anura; family Ranidae; genus Lithobates; species Lithobates sylvaticus. The sequence continues at coordinate 230,659,482 of CM053026.1, forward strand.
ATCAGCGATTTTTATCGGGACTGCGATATTGCGGCGGACAAATCGGACACTTTTGACACATTTTTGGGACCAGTGACATTTATACAGCGATCAGTGCTATAAAAATGCACCGATTACTGTATAAAAGACACTGGCAGGAAAGGGGTTAACACTAGGGGGCGGTCAAGGGGTTAACTTTGTTCCCTAGGTGTGTTCTAACTGTAGGGGGGATAGGACTGACTAGGGGAAGAGAGAGATCAGAAAGAACCGGGATTTGTGTGTTTACACGCACACATCCCCGTTCACGTTATTTAAGGAGCACTGGACGCGCTTCAAGCGCGAGCCGCCAGAGGCGTTTTAAAGAGCCGACGTACAGCTACGACGGCTCGTGCAGGGGAGCCAACCTGCCGCAGTATAACTGGTCCAGAAGCGGTTAAAGCATCTTTCCTTCCTATACTAAAAGGACCACTCGAGATCTTCTCCTCCTCTTCTGAATTAGTTTAAATTCCAGAAGACTGGATTCAAAGGACTCCATTGTCTGTGCTATGCCCTCTGCCAGCCTTCAGAGACAACTTCTGAATCTAGCTGCCACCTGCTTCAGCTTGCACTTTCTTTTCTTTTTTTTACCTCATCATTTACCTCAAACCTGGGGTCTGCCCATTGCCATACTTATCACAAGCTTAGACCACTACTTAATTGCTGCATTTATTTATTTGTTTATTTCCTTCTGTGAGTTGACTTTAATGCCTTTTTATGTGATATTTAACAATTTTTTGGTGTTTGCACTAAATACTGCATACAAGCAATAGTAAATTTACATTCCCATTGTCGCATGCGTAGAGTGGTCACGTGACCTTCATAACGCATGCAATAACCTTTAGTGAATTGTACTCAATATGACCTAAAAGTTATTTTTTCTAAATATATATATATATATTTAAAGATAATTGTGAAATCATATGTCAAAACAGCCAACTAAATAACTAGGTGTTTGTTTTGACATATTACTTCCAAATTATCATCTTTAAAAATATTTCATTTTGAAAAATAGAAGGACTATTATGCCAAGGTCACTGGATTTGATTGTGATTTTATTTATTTTTAAATGTTCTTTATTGTTGCTTTTTGTTTTTTTCTGGAGCTGAATATTCACATTATCAAAGAAAATGTAAAAATAAATAAAATCATAATCAAATATAGTGACTTTGGGGTCGTGGCCGGATGTGACCGAGGCTGAACCTGTTTCCTCAGATTTCCGATACACTCCTGAATTTATCTGGTCAGCAGTGCTATTTTCCCCAGCTTTCTTACTCCACTATTAGCGGACTGTACTTCTGACACCCTGGAGATGCCCGCTGCAGCCACCAAACAGAAAGCAAAGGCGCCGCTGGATCAGCATCCAACCCGCTCTACACAAGGAGTTCAGGCTCCTCTTCCGCCATCTTGCCTCCTGTGTCGTCCTCCCCACACGCTCAGCAGCCAGCCCACAAGAATGGAGTGAGCAGTGGATGCAGTGGTTCAGAGCCCCGGAGCACCTCCACCATCGCATCCTGTAGAGCATAAGGATACCTGCGCTATTACCAAGCTCATCCTAGAGGCCAATGATGCCTGCAAGGCTGCATTGCTGGTCTGCATAGACCACTGGGCCAGCAAATGCACCTTCAGCAAGCATGACCTGGACAACATTCAAAGTAGACTAACATTGGCTGCGGATTGCATCTCTGAGGTGGAGGATGCCACTCATTCCCATGGATCCCAGCTCTCTGAATTACAAGAACTGGTAAGATCTCTCCAAAACAGGGCTGATGATGCAGAGGACAGGCAGCGTAGAAATAATGTGCGGGTGGTAGGGCTGCCTGAGGGGGCTGAGGGTGCCAAGCCCGTCATTTCTGCTAAGCAATTCTTTGAACAGCTTCTCTTGCTGGAAGATCTGCCACCAACCTATGTGGTCAAAAGAGCCCACAGTATCCCTATGGGTAATGGCCCACCAGGTGCCTCCACCCCAGCGGCATTTCCTTCTCTATTTTTTAAACTACAGGGACATGATTTTGGCTGAGCAAGGAAACACCTGGATCTTCAAAATGAACAATTGAAAATGCTAAAATCATGATGTTCCCTGATTTTTCCGCCGAAACTCAGAGGAAAGGTTGCTCCTTTAATGACATCAGAAGGAGGTCAAGGGCATTCAATACAGCATGCTCTAGCCCAGCAGGTTTCACACGCAACATAAAAGCTTGATTAAGTTCTTCAACATCCCCTAGGAGGCCAGTGACCGGCTTGATAGGCTTGATAGGGATCCGTGAAGACATCCCCTGCTCTTTGCCTGCCACTTCAAATGGTGCCTTATTTTTCAATGTTGGTATTTTCCAGTTGCACGTATTGTGCCTCTGTTGAGCTTACTGCTGGCGTCCAGTTCCCGCCATCTTATGTTCAACCCTTACTCACATCCGATGTTGTACTATGTTTTTTTTTTAACATTACCTCTTTATTCAACATTTTCTTATTTACCAATTTTTTTACAATATCCATACATACACCATTTTTTTTTTTACAATAACTTTACAGAGTATATATTTTTAAACTTCTAATTACTTATTTCCATAGATCCCCAGCAAAGACTATGTACCCCAAATAGAATTACCTATACAAAACCATTCATAACAAAAACAAAAAAGAAAAAAAAAAACAAAAAAGAAAAAAGAAAGAAAAAGGGGGACAAAAAAAAAAAAAGGGAGGATCCCCCTCCCACTTCCCTTTCCTCCTCCACCCTCTCCACCCATACCACTCAACCCTTCCCATACAGCCCATATTTTTTTTTCCCTATCCACTCTCTATTAAATTTGAAATCCAAGAGAATGAGGCCAGACCTGGTGTTATTAACCAGGGTCCCCACAGCTTAACTAATATATCCATTGTACCCCTATTCTGATAAGCCTGTCTCTCCATTAATATTGCCTCATTTACCTGGGAGCGCCATTCCTCAAATACTGGAACACTGGAGGACATCCATTTTCTAGCTATTAACTTACGGGCTATAAATAATAATCTGCCGATTGAAATGGACATTTCCCTCGGATATAACTCTTCATTAAGATAACCCAGTAGACATATTTTGGGGTCCAGTTCTATTTGGCTATTATAAACCCCATTAATTGTGGACACCACTTCTCGCCAGTATCTGACCAGTTTAGGGCATTTCCAAAGCATATGTAGCAAATCTGTCTGGGGTTGCTTACATCTTGGGCAGTCCGAAGTTTCCCTACGCCCCCACTTATATAATTTTACTGGAGTCCTATATGTCCTATAAATAATAAACAGTTGTGTTAAGCATTGTGTAGATGATAAAGAGACCATCGGTGCCCTCTTCAGAATATTTTGCCATTCCTCCTCCAGTATAACCCCCAGATCTAGCTCCCAACCCTTTCTGCCTGGACTATCCAAAATATCTTGATAATTTGCCATAAGTTGGCTATATATTAGCGATATTAAACCTTTTTTTTTCCCTGTCCCTGCTAATAAAGATATCAATGGCATTGGTCTTATATTCATCCCGCCTCCTTTAAACTGGGAGTAGGCTGCATGTCGCAGTTGTAAATATTTATAAAAATTGTTATGCGGCAGTTTATATAATTCCTGTAGCTCCTGAAAAGACCGTATATCGCTTTGAGCATAGAGCTGAGAGATATATTGTATTCCTTTGGAGCGCCAGTATTCAAACCCCTCTAGTTTACAGAGTTCTCCATAGTACCTATTCCCCCATATTGGAGAGAATTCTGACACCCCTTCATATTTCATTGTGCGCCTCATTTCCTGCCATACTTTATTCATTAGCACCAATGTTGGGCTAGAGTGAATACAGGCAAATGATCCTGATTCTAGTTGGGCCATAAGATTATAGCTTGAACACTGACTTAATAGCACAGCCTGTATTGGGTCTCTCCAATCCATCGTCCCCCACCCCGCAAAATGCTGCAATTGAGAAGCTATAAAATACACTCTTGGCTGTGGCACTGCCAGACCCCCCCCCTTCTTTAGTTCTCTGAAGGGTAGACAGTCTAATCCTAGAGCTCTTACCTTTCCATATTAGCTTACGGAACAGAGAATCTATTTTTTTGAACCATTTTAACGGAATCCATATAGGTGAATTATGTAGAGCATATAATAATTGGGGGGCCCACGTCATTTTTATCAGATTTGCTCGGCCTACAACTGATAGAGGTAATTTGGACCATGCTATACTCTTTTGTTTAAATTTCTCCAAAATGGGAGTTAAATTATACTGCAAATAATCTTTTAACCTTGGGTATATCCATATTCCTAAATATTTAAAGAATTTCACTACCTTAATTTGATCGGCCTCCTTCGGTATATTAAAACTGAATTCATCAAGTGGGAATAGGACCGATTTGTCCCAGTTAATAGTAAAGCCTGAGAATGAGCCAAATTTTTTTATAAGTGTCATTAAGGATATCAAGGAGTTATCAGTGTCGCCAAGGAACAGCAGTGCGTCGTCCGCATATAATGATATCTTTTCGTTCCTTGGCCCTCTAATAAACCCACAAATATCCTCCGATTGTCGAACCGCTTCTGCTAGCGGCTCCACAGCCAGTGCAAACAATAATGGGGATAATGGGCACCCTTGTCTGGTGCCTCTTGATAATGAGAAGAACTCTGTCACCACCCCATTAATTTGCATACAAGCCCTTGGGTCAGAGTATAGAAGCTTGATCCATTGTATAAAGTTATGTCCCAGGCCAAACCTATCTAATACCTCCCACATATATGTCCACTCGACGCTGTCGAATGCTTTTGCAGCGTCGAGTGACAAAATAGCCCTCCTCCCCATGTTATCTGCTGGTAACTGCATATTTAAAAAAAGTCGCCTCAAATTGATCGATGTAGACCTAGTATGTATAAAACCAGATTGATCTGGATGGATCAATCCTTGCATGACTCTACCCAATCTATCTGCCAGGATCCTGGCCAGGATCTTGGCGTCTGAATTTAATAACGATATTGGGCGATAAGATTCCGGAGTCAAAGGATCCTTATCTGGCTTTAGTAACACTATAATACAGGCTTCATTCATAGAGTCAGGAAGTTTAAAATTTTCCCATGCATGGTTAAATACCTTCAGTAATTCCGGTAGCAGAATATCCCCATAGTATTTATACACTTCTGCCGGTAACCCGTCTAAACCTGGGGCTTTATTGTTTGGGGCTTCTAACACTGCCTGTCTTAGCTCCTCCAGCGTCAGCGGGGCATTGAGTTCCTCTCTAGCCGCACTAGAGAGCGAAGGCAGATTTAGAGGGTCCAAAAAATCTCCAAGAAGTGTCATAGAGTATTCCGTCTTGCTCTGATACAGATCACTATAGAAAGAAAAAAAAGAGTCTTTAATTCCATTTTGATCATTTGTAATCTCACCCCCTATTTTACGAATAGCGGAAATAAAATTAATTTTCTCCTGAGATTTTGCCACTACGGCTAGCATATGCCCTGGTCTCTCCCCTTCCTCCCAGCCACGACATCTGGAAAGAAAGCAGGCCTTATCAGCCTTATCCAGTACTAATCGTCTATATAATTGTTGTGTATCCCTCCAGGCGCAGCGGTTGGGGGTGGTAGGGTCTTGTATATATTGAGCTTCCTTTTGCCGAACCTCTGCTGCTAATAAAGATTCACTTTCTACATTCAACTTTTTCTGCACACTTATTGCCTTCAATAGGACCCCTCTCAGAAATGCCTTCATAGTGTCCCAGATCACCTGGCTTGAAGCAGAGTTCTCATTAATGGAGAAAAACTCCCTTAAAGCTCGACTCGTTGAATCTCCCTGTGACATTTCCTTTAACCAAAAAGCAGGGACCCGCCAGTTAGGCTTCAACCTAGGCTTTATTTTATTTAAAGAAACTAAAATGGGGGAATGATCTGACAGGCCCCTAGTTAAATATTGTATATTAGACACCCATGGTAAGGCTAATTCCGTGCCCAATATTAGGTCGATTCTTGATAGGGTTTTATACGTGCTAGAGCAACAAGAGTAGGCATTAGACAGTGGATTTTTAAGTCGCCAGATATCCTGTAGACCCAATTCTCTACAATATCTAAAAAAAGGAGTATCCCCTTGAGGGCCAGCTGGATATCTATCTCTACTAGGATCACAAACACTGTTAAAATCTCCCACTATCAAGAGAGGTATCCCTGGGTTATCTATTAGAAATTCACCTATCTGGCGAATTACCTCACCATTATATGGTGGAGGGATGTATATTGAGCCCAGTATAAATTCTATGGAAAATAATTTACACACTAACATTATGTATCTCCCTTGTGAATCCAGCAACACTTGCCTGCAGGAAAACTGTATTTTAGAAGAAATTAATATACTTGTACCTCTAGCATATGTAGAATATACAGCATGATACTGAATTGGGTACATTTTATCTTGCAGTAGATTAACTGTATCACGGGTTAGATGCGTTTCCTGCAGGCAAACTATCGATGGTGAATATTGCCCCAGTGTATCAAACATAGCCCTCTTCTTAGTACGGTCCTTTATTCCTCTTATGTTCCATGATAGAATCAAAATTTCATTTGCCATATTTCTCTATATATATATATGTGTACACACCAATATTATTTAAAGTCTTAACGAGCAACCATAAAAAGAATAAGGAGTACCTAGGACCTATATGCATATTGACACCTAAACTTTTATCCATATATATATTAAGCAAAATCCTATAAGAAAGGCTTGATCCACAAGTCTGAACGGTAGAGGTGGATATAGCTGAGAAAGAAGGGGGGGGGTTGTACTATGTTTTACTGAGAACATGGACCATTGGTCCCTCATAGTCCAAATTCCCATGAAATTGCACTGTTAACCCCTCCTGATACACGGCGTATCCCCTGGAGACACAGAAGAGTCACCTAGAATTGCTGAACTTTCTTAATCAGCGGTTGGACCTTGTTTGTTTTTTCTAATTTTAGGACGAAGCTGCATACCAGACTTATTCTTTTTTGCTGTTTTCAGTTTTTGGTATAACAGCAGGGATGTTTTTAGAACCAGCTCACCAGCTACCACGTCTCTATTGCACCAGACTGCTCAATACCTCCTACTGGACTCCATTCTCCATTTTTCACTTAAATGGCTAAGGCCCCTTTCACACCGGGGCGTTTTTCATGCGGTGCAGCGCTAAAAATAGCGCCTGTTCACCGCATGAAAAAATCCGGCCCCTTTAACTCCAGTGTGAAAGCCGGCGGGCTTTCACACTGGAGCGGTGCGCTAGCAGGATGACAAAAAAAGTCCTGCTAGCAGCATCTTTGGAGCGGGATAGGAGCGGTGTGTTCACCGCTCCTATACCGCTCCTTCCCATTGATTACAATGGGAGACCGTGGTAAAACCGCGGCAATACCGCGGTTACCGCGGCAATACCGCGGCTACGGCAGCGCTCTGCGGGGGGTGTTTAACCCTTTTTCGGCCGCTCGCGGGGGGTAAAACCGCACCGCGAGCGGCCGAAAACCGCGGTGAAAACGACAGTAAAGCAGCGCTAAATATAGCGCTGCTTTACCGTCACCGCGGCTCACCGCCCCAGTGTGAAAGGGGCCTAACATGGTAAGATTTGTCTCATGGAATGTGAGAGTGTTGAATGATAAATTCAAGAGGGCAGCTGTGTTTCAGTACCTCAAGCCACTCAATGCGCATGTTGTCCTCCTGCTAGAAAGGCATCTGGACAGCAACAGGGTCCTGGCGCTATACAGACCATGGATACAGAGGGCCCTGCATGTTACTTATTTCACCTTTGCCAGAGGAGTCTCCATCCTCATTAGTAAAGCCATTCCGTGTACCATCCATCAGGTGCTCTCCAATCCAGGAGGCCGATATGTGGCTGTGGTAATGGATATTTGTTATCACAAATTGCTCATAGTGAATGTATAGTTACCCCCACCATTTCAGTCCCAATTATTATTTGATTTGCTGGTTAAATTTGGCCCCTATGTTCACCTTCCTATGGTATTGATGGGTGATTTTAATACTATTCTTGACACTGCCTTGGATACTTCCAACACTAACAGCCTGGGCTCCACTAAACTTCTCTCCTCAGCCTCTGCAGCCGAGCTTTCTGAGTTGTGGGGCTGGAAACATCCAGCTAATGGATGTTACTCCCACCTCTCCAGAACGCACCACTCATTGGCCAGGATTGACGTAGCCTTTGGTAATCCTTCCCTTTTATCATTACTACAGGATATGGACTACTTGGCTGGGGGTTATCTGATCATAACCCGTTGTCCATCACCCTGGCTTTCTCCAGGTTGATCAGGTATCCTCTCATCTTCAAACCTGTATCACTTCGTATTGGTCCACTAATGTGGAAAGCTGATGCTTTCAAGGCAGTTGTCCAGGGAGAATGTATTTCTGCTAATAAAACGGCATCTAAAGATCATAACACTGAGATTGTTACTTTGCAGGAAAAGGAGCGTGAGTGTGCGGAGGAACATTCTGAATCTTCCTATACATCTCTTTTGGAGGCATGGCGTCTTCTCTCAATACACTACACTGACCTGACCCATGCCGAAGCTGGGTGCAAGGCTGAGTCTCTATTTGCTCAAGGCGACAAAAATGGTAAGCTATTGGATATGTTAGTGGATGATCATAAACCTCCTACAAATATCTCCACTATCCGACAGGTAGGGGGCGACCTAGTTACGGACCCATCAACTATAATGGCTGAATTTATACAATACTTCTCCTCACTCTATGCACCCATCCCGCCATATGATCCTTCTGCTTTGGACTCTCTGTTGAGAAGCCAATCTCTCCCGGTTCTTTCTGGAGTGGACAGGGAAGCTCTAGACCAGGGCTCTCAAACTGGTGTCCCTCCAGCTGTTACGAAATTACAAGTCCTATTATGCCTCTGCCTGTGGGAGTTTGCTTGTAACTGTCAGCCTTGCAATGCCTCATGAGACTTGTAGTTTCGCAACACCTGGAGGGCCGTCAGTTTGAGACTCCTGCCCTAGACGCTCAGATTTCTTTCCTGTTCTTTGGAACTGTACTCCTATGCCCATTCAGGTATTGGTTCAACTCTATTCCTCCTGTAGACGCAAAGTTCTATGGTCCCATTCTCCTTCCACTAGTGCTGAAAGTTTACTCTGAAATATTGTGATGTAATTTCCTTCGGTATAACAGTTTGGTGCATACTCCATCCTGTCCTAAATGCCTCACTGGGATGAGCTGGTGATTGGGGGTGGGGGGAGTTGCAGATATGTAGGGGTTTAGTACTGTCAGTTGTTGTCTGTTAGTTAGAGATTTAGCCACTGCTTCTCTATGTGTTATGTTGGCCCTGTGTGGCTGGTGACGATGGCATCGGTCTTCTGACTGCACTGCTTTTTTTTGTTCGCACTTTACTTAAGTCCTAGGCTACTTAGCCGCCTGACAAGTTGTGCTCCATACAGTGCAATGGAACTGTTCTAATCAGAGCGACTCAAGTCGATCCGACTTAGAAAAAGGTTCCTGGGGCGACTTGCATTGACTTCTATTACAAAGGTCTTTTGCAGGTCACGCTGTACAGGGCAGCTTCAGAGTCGGACGACTTTTAAGCCGTCCCAGTGTGAACCGAGCCTTTAACTTTAATAAAAATAAAAAAATACAACCTTAGCATAATCATCCTTCCATTTTTCTAAATGATAAATCTTTTAAAAAATTATCATTTTGAAAAAAAATTCAAAACAACCAACTAGTTATTTAGTTGGTTGTTTTGACATATGATTTTACAAGTATCTTTAAAAAAAGTTATATTTATCTATTTTGAATAATGAAAGGACTATATTCTATGGTCACTGTATTTGATTGTCATTTTATTTATTTTTACATTTTCTTTATTGTTGTGCTTTAGTTTTTTTTCTGGCATATTCACATTATCACAGATCCTGGTAAGAGTGTTGTGAACTGTTAAAAGATAACTCATGTATAGTCCTCTTGAAAGCCAACTTTGTATGTCACCTTTGCGTCCAATCTTGCATTGAGCAGTTTCTCCTTGGGGCTAAGCCACTGCCCACATTCAGAATGCTGGTGCATTACTACTGATATGCAAATGTTCTCTGGAAGCAAAAAAAACGAAAAAAGGGGGAAAAAAAAAAGATCCTAATTTTAGAAACGGACCCATGAGCATGCAGATCAGGAATATCACAAGTCCTGATCTGTGTATGTGTTCTGCGTTAGTGGCTTACAAAGTACAGAAACCACTGGTTCAGCATGACAGCCAGGTATCTAGCATTTTCAAAAGGAAAGGTAAGCTATGGCAGCTGACATGTTTATAGTACAAGATTTCTTTCATGGAATATCTGTGCTGGAGGAACTCATAAACTTTCTTAATTGCTAGCGCTGCATATGTTGCCATCTCTTATTAGTATTATTACCAATTTGTTACCATATATAGTAAGAGACTACAAAATTACATTTATTCTGGAAAACTGCCACGTCTAGCTTCTTTCCTATAGTGCAAGGCAGAGTATATTTCTTAGCCTTCATTATAGTACAGGAGTAGGCCTATTTTTCTGCCTATATATAACATAGCAGTCACCTTGAAATCTAGGCAGCACCATTTTACTGGATGTGCGCCTACAATGTTAACATATAGTGAATAAAGATTCAATTGCATGCATGTGATTTTATCCAGAGAATCTGCTTTGCTTTTTGTATTTCTTCCAGCCTCCTGCCCTGGCCTTGCTGTTCTCAGAGAAGTAGGACCAAGCATGCAGATCTCATAACTGACCTTCAGCAGACAGAACATTCCTTTCTGACTTATCACTCTGCTTCCTCACTGCTATATACTGCATAAGCAGTATGAGATCTCAGCAGTACGGAATGGAAAAAAATACAATGAACACAGATGTATGTAGTCACCTACCTTAAAGAACGCATTCATTTTAACTGCAATATATGCTGCCTTATTAAAATTATAAAGTTCTTATGGTAGCACTGAAGAAAAGGATTAGTAGGGCATCCAGTCAACTAGCTTTTTCAGAACACCGCAATGGGGAAGAGTTACTAAAACTGGAGAGTGTGAAATCTGGTGCAGCTCTGCATAGAAACCAATCGGCTTCCAGGTTTTATTATCAAAGCTTAACTGAACAAGCTGAAGTTAGAAGCTGATTGGCTACCATGCACAGCTGCACCAGATTCTGTGTGCTCCAGTTTTAGTAAATCAACCCCATAGTGTTATCAGGACAGGTTTCTTTAAACTCTTAGAAACTGAGTTTTGGTACTTGTGTACATCTGTCTAACAGAAGCCAGTCTAACAATCAGCTTCTGTCAAATCCGGGCAGTGCTTGCAGCCAATAGCTGCATTGCTGATCGCTGCAGTCTGACAGGAAGGGGAGTTACCCTTCTGTCAGAATACATACAATAGCAGGGAGGGGGGAAACCTTGCATCCACATTTTTCGTGTTGATGCAGAGATCTGTGAGGTTTTGTTTTTTTTCCTTCATTGAACAAAACAAAACTATACACTTATACCCTGCTTAATTACCGGTACTTCACTGTTCTCCGAGTCTATTGTTATATTTTGACTTACCTGCATTCAATCAGCCACAGAACCAGTATAAATTTGCACATCAAAGGTATAGGTGCTTTGTGGGGGGGTATCAGTAAAGTATTAGTATTAGTTTCCCTTTTTTAGGCTCTTCTATTTTCATCAAGTAATCCAGACCGCTAATTTGATTTTCACAACACAAACACTCCAGCAGAATAAGGGCTCTTTCACACAGACGTGTCCGTGTACGGAGCCCGCTCTGCACAGCAGGGGAATTGCTCCGTTGATCCCCCGCTGTGCAGGAAGATGACAGGTCTGTCTCTGCACTCTGTGCAGGGATGGACCTGTCAGAGCGCGGCTCTCCCCTATGGGGGATCGGATGACGACGGACCGTAGAGTCCGTCGACACCCGATCCGATGGCGGATGGAAAAATAGGATTTTCCTCCGTCACACTTTTTCGGATCGGAGCGGGTCGGATGTCAGCGGACATGTCACAGATTACATCCGACTCTCCATAGAGGTCTATGGAGCGTCCGTTCAGGTCCGCCTAAAAAAACTGACAGGCGGACCTGAATGGACCGTTCGTGTGAAAGGGGCCTTAATCAGGTTACATGGATTAGACAAACCATTTGCTGGCAGGGGTGATTAAAATGATCAGCTTTTATTTATTCATGCAAAACTTTTTTCAAAAGGAAAAAAAAACAGGTTGCTGTAACTGATAATAAAATGTGAGCTGGAGTTTGGCTTGAATTTGTTGAAGTAGTTCTAAATCTGCTAATAAAAAGTGTTACTAAACCCAAAACAGTAAAATCAGTCTGTATATGGAGTAAGGCTGGATTCACACCTATGCATTTTTAGTGCTTTTTGCATTTTGTAGATTTGCACTACAGTCCATTTAACATGGTTTCCTACGCAACACGTTCTGTAGTGCAAATCTGCGAATTGCAAAAAGCACTAAAACTGCATAGGTGTGAATCCAGCCTAAATCAGGATGGTTATACTCACTGTGGAACCTAAGGGGTTAACCCTGCGCATTGTGTAAAAAGGCGTTTGATCCTGTCTTCTCTGATCCTCCCCTTCTTTTACTGTCCCCAATCCATCTGCTGATAGTACAGAGCCTACAGGAGCACTCAGCAATGCTGCACCGCCAAAGTACAAGGAACATGCATTATAGGACATGTGCCAATTTTGCAGCAGATATGGAAGTGTATTTACCGAATAGTAGCCGGTGTAGAATTGCTTAAAAAAAAAAAAAAAAAAAAAAAAAAAAAAAAAGAAGGAGGGTGCAATTCCCTTGATTTAGCTACTTTACAAAACAAAAACAAAAAAATGGACAGGTTGTGCAGTAACGTGAAATACCAGTTACACCTACATAACATGTTTCCCAGTTAACACTGATGATTTTTCTTTTGGGGTGTGAACGGTGAAGGGCCAATCAGCACCATCCAGAGGGTCCAGGGGTCCTGCAGGATCATAGGACAGTCAGAGTAGAATGAAAACACCTCCTGCAAGCTTTTAAACTCGACACTGATTAAAAAAAAAAAAAAAAAAAATCATAAGACTGCTATGAGAAACGGTATTTAGCAGTTTATATTTACTAAGATAAGTGCATTTCCAGGTTCTGTGATTATATATATATATATATATATATATATATATATATATATATATATATATATATATATATATATATATATATTAGTGAATTCAGGGTCCTGGATTTAGTAACACTTTAACACTCCCCTCCTCCCCAGACTGATAATGCTGCTGCTGTGCCTCCTTTGCTCATCCCTTCAGAGTACAGGGAGGTGTGTTACTGACCAGATCACTAGGTTAAAGCAGAATGGAAAAAAACAAAATAAAAATGATACAGCCATGGCATCTAAGGATTGGTAAGCTGCAATATAATACATTTTGGGTTTAATACCGCTGTAAGGTAGCATATTTCTCCCATTGTAGTCAATATGCAACTTTAAACACGTTAATCAAGTGGTTCTTTTGTATAGGCCTTATTATTTGTCTGTATTTATCAAAGGGAAAAAAAAATAATTATGTCCTAGACTACAGCAACCATTCCGACTTACCGTATTTATCAGCGTATAACACGCACTTTTTTCCCTTAAAATCAGAGGAAAGTCGTGGGTGCGTGTTATACGCCGATCCCCACAGTCTGTGACCCAAAAAAATAGCGAACACAGCCGAAAAATAGCAAGCGCCAACGAAAAAGACCGAGCCGACTGTACTGTGTACTCGGCTCGCAGTCCCACCCAGCAGGGAGGCAGGAGTGTGAGCGGAGCAGAGCAGTCGGCTTGGTCTTTTTCGGCGGCGCTCTGTCTGTCTCAGCGGCGGGAAACTTGAACGTTAGCAAGGCTGCAAATGACAATGGCAAGCTGCAAAATGACACTGGGAAGCTGCAAATGACTCTGGGCAATCTGTAAATGACACTGGCAAGCTGCAAAATGACACTGGGAAGCTGTAAATGACACTGGCAAGCTGCAAATGACACTGGGAAGCTGTAAATGACACTGGCAAGCTGCAAATGACACTGGGCAAGCTGCAAATGACACTGGCAAGCTGCAAACGACACTGGGCAAGCTGCAAACGACACTGGCAAGCTGCAAATAGACACTGGGCAAGGCTGCAAATGGTGCTGGGCAAGCTGCAAATGACGCTGGGCAAGCTGCAAATGACGCTGATCATTCTGCAATGATGGACAAGGCTGCAGATGCACACTGATAAGGCTGCATTGATGGGCATTTAAATGCAAGTTTTTTTTTTTCCTTAAACTTCCCTCCTAAACTTGGGGTTGTGTTATACGCCGATAAATACGGTACATACTGAAAATAGGAGGAAAAAAAAAAAGAAGATCAGATGAATTTCCTTTCATAGGTAGGTCAGTATGAAACTTTCCCTGCATTCAGTTTATCTATACCTTACTAGGATTTCTAGGAGTCTATGATGTGGCTCAATAACGTCCAGTACATATTCCTTATCTGTAGATGCCAATCACATCATGAGCAAGCAGCAGATGCCACTCATAGCAGCAACCTTGGACAATCATAAATGCTGTCTGCTTTATCTGTCTTGATCACAAAACTGTTACCATGGAAAACTGGTGACATCACACTGTCTCCAAGGTGACAGCTTTAACTACCTTTAATGCATCCTTCCTAGTAATAAGAGAAAAGGATTTACAGTGCGAGATAACCCATTTGCTGCTGGAGCGTCCTTTGTAATTGCAAGTTACACAAGGAATATCGTTTAGTACGGAATCTATGTTGACATATCAGTAGCCACTCCGCATACATTAGGTTTGCAGGATGGCAAAATTAGGCGAACACATACCACCAGGAATAAGAATGTGAATGCTGCGCAGAGATCAGACACTTTGTAACAGTTGCAGCTCAGACTAAAGCATGGGTTCTGCAGCATCACTCCCTCCAGTCCCATTGCCATGGAAACAGAAGCTTCTATAAATCTCATTCTGTTGCTGTGGAAACTAGCATAGACCTTCCCCATCTCTTCCATTACCTGTATTGCAGTATGAATTATTCAGGTCACATCCAAAGAAATCCAGGACCACTCAGCAATGCTGCACCGCCAAAAGTACAAGGGGCACGCATTATAGGACGTGTGCCAATTGTGCAGCAGACATGCAACTGTATTTACCTAATAGCAGCTGGTGTAGAACCCCGAAAAAAACGAGATGCAATTTCCTTGGTTTAGCTACTTTAAAAAAATAACATAATAAAATAAATAAATAAATAAAAAAACGGACAGGTTGTGTAATAACGTGAAATACCAGTTACACCTACATAACGTGTTTCCCAGTTAACACTGATGACAGCTGTACAATTTTCTGTTTAGGAACCTTAGTAAGTATTTTTAAATGAGATTATAGGATTCTTGATCCGGCAAAAGAAAAGAAAATTGTAATTGCAGCATGATCTAATGTTGAGGCTTGTTTACACCAGGTGCAGTTGAAAATGCTGTACAAAAGGCATATATGCAAGAAAAATGTATTTATTTCAATGAGACTACTACTGTGGTGCATTTAGAAAAAGTCTAGCATGCTTATTTTTTTTTTGTGTGCATATAAAAACACACTGCAAATGCAACGCAGAAATAAAAGAAATAAAATAAAGCAGAAAAACGTACCACAAACGCATTGTTAACATGTATGCGGAACTGCCCAAAGAAAGGTGGGATTGTGCTGTAAGTGAGCTATATATCATACCTATTAATAGGTATAGTGTAGACTTATCTCTGTATCTAAACCAAAGAGCAGACAGCAGGCCTGAACTGAACTGATGGTTGTGAATAGTTTTACTAAATGTACAATGAGTAGCATAGCATTTCATCTAGGTAAGCCTGCATTGCAACTGCATACAGATTAACCATGTCTAGTTTGAACAATATAAAATACATGCTAGTCGTTTTTCCAAATGATATATGTGAAATCAGTCAACTGGACCCGATATGGCATCATTACATTAAAAACACATGGGCCTAAATAAAAGAAAAAAAAAAACAAACAAACAAAAAAAAAAAACACAAACAATACACCACTCCTGGTCCCCTGTGTTACCTCCATGGATGATTAGCTTTCACTATCTACAAACCGCTGCAGGGGTCCAGGGGGTTGAAAGCTGCGGCCTTCTTCCACTTCTTTCCTTAGGGTTGCTGGGACGGATCAGAGCAATTCCAATTGGTCAGCACTGGCAAAGGACCCGCCTTCAACAATCAGAGTCGCCCCTATCTGTCCAAGCATCCCTAAGAAAAAAAAAAGGGCGGTAGTGCCTGCGGCTTTCAAATCCCAGAGGGAGACACCGGGGTGTTGATGGTAGAGCATGTTGGTCCAACTTTTAATTTATTGTGAAAAGTTGAACTTACCCTTTATTCAACAGCCATTGTTTCTCAAGTAGGAATGGTCAGCTTTTCTTTACTTAAAGTGGAACTAAACTCTCTCAATCAACATTAACTATTTTTAAAGGATAAGTTCACCTTCATGAAATAATAAATGCATATAATTTTGCAGGGAAAAAAAAAATGTGTCTTTTTTTCACAGGAGCCTGCAGAGCAATGCACCTGCACACTTTTCCTACAGCTCTGTGCCTGTACCACCTCTATGTGGGCTGTCAGTTTCAAAGCTATAGGAAGTGTAAATGGACTACGAGCGTGATGATCAGCATGCTTGCAGTCCATTGAAGCTATAAGTCTGTCTGCTGCAGTGGAAGATGGGACTTGTAGTTTATTCATTCATAGATCCCTGTGAATTAATGATGCAGCTATACAGGCATAGCCACCTAGATTATGAAGGTAACAGTGGCTGCAGGAAATAGGAACCCCTACCCACTATCATAGGGAGGAGGAAGCTAAGGGGGAGGGGGGATACTTAAACATGTTAAACCCCAACTATGGGTGAAATACGTAAACTATCCTTTTATCCTAGGCTTAATAGCCAAAACAAGTAAATAGAATATACTTTTTTTTTATTTTACACATTTCAGTGGCTTCCTGGTTTCTGACCTTGGTCAAAATGATGTCATACAACCCATGAGTCTTCATGGGCATTTATTTTATTTATTTTTTAAATCTGGAAGAGGGTCTCTCTCAGGTAAGCCCACCCTCCTGTCTGCATGCTTGAGCTAAGGGCAGGTGAATTCCAGGAAGTGACTGCTACAAGAATCATCTGCCCTTACTTAGTTGGCCATGGCTAGAAGTGCTAGGGCATGTTTTTTTGGCATGGATGGATGGGATTACTGTGAATATTAAAAATTAATTAAATAGCATTTTCAATTTGTCGTGCTCAGATACAGTCGAGTTCCGCTTTAAGACACGTGATGGAAAAAAAATAAAATAAAATTCTAGGACAAACAATTCTAGAACAGAAATGCTTTCATTAAGTTACTAACGTGATGCAATAAATATAAAAATAAGCATGCGGTGGTGTGTGCATGTAAAATGAATAGTACATACGGCAGATATATTAACAGATATAGACATTCCCCTACAGAAAATAAAATTGCTTTATTGCAAGAAACCTCAGGGAAGATGTGTGTAGTAGCAGATTATTGATTCACTCTTGATCCTACCAAGAAGCAAGTGCAGTGACTGAAGCTCTGGCCTATAAAATGGGAATATGTAGTGCTTCTTAGGTTCGTTTTATCAACAGACAAGAGGCTCAAGCAAAAATAATATCCTCAAAGCAGCATTTATTTCATCCACGCATTTTCAAAACATTTATATTGGGTGTCTGGCATTTTATTGGCATCCATCATGAACAGGCTAATACACACTGTGCAGATGCAACCAGTCCTGAGAAGGACTGTCCTACACAAGGCTTACAACCAAATAATGAGGCCCTTTACCAGAATAATTAAGTGATTAGAAAACAAATGAAAGAAAAAACAAAAACAAAAATAAAAAAATAAAAACACAGGAACTTTTAGGACATTCAAACTCAGAAGGGATGTAGAATTATAACACCATAAGTTAAAAGGGCAAATAGAAACTTCACAAAGCTCACATTTAAAAACGTCTATTGTTAGCTAACAAAAACAGGTGGACCCCCATTTCCCACTAGGGGAACTGCAGCCATTCACAGCTGGAGCTGTGCGCTGCCTTCTTTGTGGGAAGAAAGGGATCAGAGGGGAGGCATTTACATGCAAAAGGGGATGCTGCACAAATGGAAACTAAAAACAACTTCTTTACAAAATAAAAACGGGACCACTTTGCATCTTTCCAGCCCGTAAGTGCCCTATCAGCAAGGAGAGTGCGGGCGCCTCTCTGAAACTGCAGCCTCCCTTATCCCCCTGAACAACGGCGAGGGCAACCCGAGAAACGGCTGATGTGCCAACGCAATCCAGCAATGCCCAAAAGAACGCCGCGAGAGCCCGTCTCCCCGGGCACGCAGCAGTATGAGCAGTTGTGCCAATGATACGGATATGATAAGCACAGGGACATGTCAGGGGCAGCGGTGGGGGAAGAGGGGGGGGGGGGAGGGAGGGGTTCGGCATGTGGTGAAGGGGAGAGGGTAAGTAATGGGCTGTAGCAAGACGCAACACCCTCTTTAATTGTTGCCTTCTCCGGTCTCTTCGTCGGGCTGGTCACTTGTCCACAGGGTCAGGTTGTCACGCAGGAGCTGCATGATGAGGGTGGAGTCCTTGTAGGAATCCTCGTTTAGCGTGTCCAGCTCAGCGATAGCGTCATCAAAAGCCTGCTTGGCGAGGAGGCAAGCTTGTTCGGGGCTACCCTGTATTTCATAATAAAAGACTGAGAAGTTGAGAGCTAGGCCTAGACGAATGGGGTGAGTAGGCTGCATGTGCTCTTTGCTAATTTCAAAGGCCTCCTTATATGCCCCTTCAGATGCCTCCGTTACGCTTCGCTTCCTATCCCCATTGCCGACCTCTGACAGGTAACGATAGTAATCTCCCTTCATCTTCAGGTAGAAAACTTTGCTTTCGTACTGGAAGTCATTGCAGTTCTTGATGAGGAACTTGTCGAGCAGCGACAGGACTTCATTACATACAGCCTCCAGTTCAGCTTCGATCTTTTCTCTGTACGTTTTCACCTTCTCCAGCTTCTTCTCATTCCCATCAGCCAGCGTCTTCTGCTCAATACTGCTGATGACTCGCCATGAAGACCTTCGAGCACCCACTACGTTTTTGTATGCTACGGACAGCAGGTTCCGGTCTTCGTTAGACAATGGCTCATTGAGTTCTGTGACCTGCAAAACACAAGCGTGAAATGATTTTCAGCACGGAGGGACTAAGACCGGGAGCAAACGGATTAAAAAAACGGACGTCTTCAGCCATAGGAGATCCATAAATAAACGAGGACGTCAGGCTATCCCTTGACATGTACAGACAGGTCACCACACCCCATTACTGCATTCTAGACATGGAAAAAAAAAAACACTGACCACGGAACAGGCTGTGCTGCGCATATATATTATATAAAATATGTTTTTTTTTTTTTTTTTTAAATCAAATTTTTGCTGCAATTTGCAGACAGGTCACACCTTGATTACATGGTTTTGGGATGTAGTGTCATTTTTGATCCCTTGTCCTACCATGCCTATGGTTCTATAATAAGATAAAGATGGAGCCCGGCAGACGTGTCCCCCTCAGCGTAGACACATGCAACTCATACCCTCAAGCCAAAAATCAACCCCTGCCATTGGTCAGGTGCCCAGCCTGGCACAAGGTACCCCACCCTACCATTGGGCACACACAGCATCCTCCGCACCGACGGGTACCACCTCACCGCATCCTACAAAGACCATCACTGGCTCATCCTGATCTCAGGTCATCAGAATGCCATTTTCATTCATTGCAATTCTATGCAGCAACATTGAAGATTTCCTTACATGGAGTGTTTTATACCAGAATCGATCCTATACATTGGGAATGATCATCAATATATGTCCTTTATATGATCCAGGCAATGTGCTGTACAAGGCATATAGGGAATGAGTGCATGCTGAACCAGTGTGCCCATAGGGCATCATTATAGAGGACTGCCATAGGTAGTAAGGGGCGCCAGGACACACATGCATTGCCACTTACCGCTCTCATAGCTGCCGCCATGTCCTCATATCTCTCCGCCTGCTCTGCCAAACGGGCTCTCTGGAGCAGCTGCTCCCGGTCCGCCATGCTGTTCTCCGGGCGGGTCTCGGTGTCGCTGGGCACTGCTCGGCTCTCGCTCTCTCTCGATCAGCCTCTCCGAGCTGATCCCGGTTCTGCTGCCTAACGGTACTGCAACCCGGGGCGCACTATGAGTGGGCGGGACCGGGGGCGTGTCTTTCGGGAATATTTCTAGGTGACGTCATGAGCTATTTATAGACCCTAGAATGGGCATGCGCACTACGTTTACTGCAATGCACAGCAAAGAGGTGGAGAAAAGGGGGAAGGAGGGGCTGAGCAGCAGAACACATGGCTCCGTGCTAGGAACGGGGAGCGATGGGCAGCTCTAGACATTGCGGGGTTCAGGGCAATCGTGGGTTGGCGCGCAGGAGAAAGGTGGGGACCCCCAAGTCATCTTTGGTGGGCATTGATCTTCCTTCTGTGAGCTGTCATTTAAAGGAGTATTCCTCCACTAGGCAATGGTTAGGAACACTGCATACTGGGGGCTGTAAACTACTAGTTAGGGGGGGGGGGGGGATCTAAAGTATTTTTCTGTCTGATGTCAATAGGAGTACTGCACAATGACTGTGCCTGGCCTGATACAATACAGGATAGTAGTCAGGTTAAGCCTGGGATGTTCAACCTTTTAATGTGGAACTTTAGTCAGAAAATTAAAGCACAGCTCCACCCAAAAGAGGACGCTCCGCTTGTCTGCCTTCGATGCCACGTTTGTCACCTTTTGGTAGAGGAGGTAGCGGGTACCTGGTTTTGACAGGTACCCACTCCCACTTCCAGGTCAGTTTGGTAGTTTCACGCCTTTCCCGTAGCTTTGTGCAGTAGGAAACTGGGTGTGAAGCCGGTTTCCCTTAGTTAAGATGGCAGCACCTGACAGCCAATTGAAAAATGGGCTCGGGTGAGGACACTGCTGGGCTCCTGGACAGGTAAGTGGCCTAATGTTAAAAGTCAGCAGCTACAGTATTTGTAGCTGCTGACTTTGTATTTTTTTCGGAAGGAGCCTGGAGTTCCTCTTTAAGTGCTGCTAGATCACTTCAGGCTGGCCCCTTTTGCAGGTATAGCTATATAAAACCTAAAAAGTAAGTGTCTATACTGTTTAAAATCCAGTAATACTCTTTTCTACCCTGCTCTGCACATGCTCAGTTGCTCTCCATTTTTTTAGGCACTACTGAATTTGTAGAAGCCAATCTGCTGACAGCTTTAAAGGAGAAGTCCAGCCTAAGATAGTTTGGCTGGGCTTTGCTCCTATGGGTCACAGGAGTGCAATTCGTTTTGCACGCCTGTGACCTGGAATCAGTCCAGGCACCGCGTCATTCCGACAATGGGAGTCTGGATCCGCCAAGTGCCTGGACTGATAGCCATCTCAGCGAGCCACTGAGACGGCCGCTTCCCACCCCTCCACACTCAACAAGCATCTCTCCGCTCTGCTCCTCCATGCTCACTAACGGTCAGCAGCTCTCTGCTCAGGGAGCTGTGAGAACCGAGCCATCGGCGATGTTCGATCGCTCGGTTCTCAGTGTAGAGGCGCCGGGGGACAGATGACGCATCCACCTAGGTAAGTATGATGGGGGAAAAAAAACCCAAACCCATACTTCTTCTTTTAACCAATTAAGGACAGCTGTCATAATCCCAGTATCCTCTTCAAGAGCGGATGGTCCTCTTTCAGATAAAAGGGATTTCCACGGGAAATTTGCAGCAAGATCACTTTTATCAGGGGCGGGAGAGGCTCCCGCCGCGCTCCCATTGTCTCCGCCGCCTAATGGAGCCGTCAGTAGTGGCGGAGACGATCGGATCCTCTTCCCTCACAGGCTGGATACCGAGTGAGGGAAAGATGGCCCCCGCTTGGCTCCATAACATTGGAGGGCAAGCGCCCTTCAGTCTTAAAGTGGAAATTGTTGTAAATTTTGAAGCATGACATGTTGGGTATCAATTTACTTGGCATAACAATTATCTTTCACAATATAAAAAAAAATTGGGTTAACCTTACTGTCAAAAAAGTAAGTTACTTTCCAAAAAAAAATTAGCTTGAAAGACCACTGCACAAATACGGTGTGACATACCATATTTATCGGCGTATAACACGCACCCCAAGTTTAGGAGGGCATTTTAAGGAAAAAAAACGTTTTAGGAGGGAAGTTTAGGGAAAAAAAAAACCCTTACATTTAAGCGTCATTTGCAGCTTGCCCAGCGTCATTTGCAGCTTTGCCCAGCGTCATTTGCAGCTTTGCCCAGTGTCATTGCAGCCTTGCCCAGCGTCATTTGCAGCCTTGCCCAGCGTCATTTGCAGCCTTGCCCAGCGTCATTGTAGCTTGCCCAGCGTCATTTGCAGCCTTGCCCAGCGTCATTTGCAGCCTTGCCCAGTGTCATTGTAGCTTGCCCAATGTCATTGTAGCTTGCCAGCGTCTTTTGCAGTCTTGTCCGGGTTTAAATTTCTCGCCGCCGAGATGCTCTGTCGCGTGCGCCGCCGAAAAAGACCGAAGCACGGCCGAAAAAAGACCGAAGCGCCCCCGGAAAAGGCCGAGCCAACTGTTCGGCCCTGCTCGCGGTCCCGGAGGCGGGACTACAAACAGAGCCGAACAGTCGGCTCGTTTTTTTTCGGCAGCGTTCGCTATTTTTTGTTTTTGGGGGCATCAGCGTATAACACGCAGCCGCGACTTTCCCCCGATTTTAAGGGGGAAAAAGTGCGTGTTATACGCCGATAAATACGGTAAATTATAAATTATTGCAATGACCACCATTTTATTCTCTAAAGGGTCTGCAAAAAAATATATAATGTTTGGGGATTCCAAGTTATTTTCTAGCAAAAAAAAAAATTTTTTAACACCAAGTCTGAAAAATAGGCCCAGTCCTTAAAGTGGAGTTTCACCCAAAAGTGGAGCTTCCGCTTTAAGCACTCCTCGCTCCCTTACATGCAACATTTGGCATGTCATTTTTGAGGGGGGGTACCTTCTTTTTAGTGAGAATTCCTGTCCCACTTCCTCTTCTCGACCGCCTAGGTGACTCCTCTCGCCCTAGACAGCCCCTCCCTACCAGCAATCTTCTGGGACACGTCGCAGGTCCCAGAAGATTGCCTGGCCAATAGCAGTGCGCGCCCAGCCATGAAGCCATAAGCTGTCACGGCCGGGTGCCCACAGTTGTTATGATGGCGCCACAGAGAGGAGGGGGAGAGGAGGGAGGCTCCGGGCGCCCGTATCACTGGACCGTGGGACAGGTAAGTTTTTGTTTATTAAAATTCAACAGCTACACTTTTTGTAGCTACTGACTTTTAATAAACCAAAAACCGGGTGGAACTCCACTTTGAGTGGTTAAGCAAAACTACCCATAACAACTTGCTTCTTGCTGGAGGCTGTAATTTTGCTAATGTCCAGAGCCCCTGAACAGCAGTAAATCAAAAAGTGGAACTAAACCCATTGATTTAACGGTTTCAGAAAACCGTTACATTCCTGGAATGCCGGGGTTGCTAACTGTCACATTTTCTTGTGTCCTCAACCAAACTGTCAAACCAGCAAATGGCTGGAGTCATAACTGATCACATGTGCAGCATCATGGCAGTTGCAGTGTAAACAGAGGCAGCTTCCTTGGCTGTATAGGATAGGAGGGTTTAATTCTCCTCCGCCCTCACCAGTGCAAGTCTGATCCTAGAGGAATAATCAGATGGGCTGGTTAGATGAGCAATGAAGGTACACTACCCTCTCCATAAGAACAAATGACACTCACACAAGGTGTAGTGTTTGTGTAACTGTCAGATAATGAGGTTGAAAAACATCTTTCAGCCACCATCAAGGGGGTGTATTTACACCTCTACATAGCATAAAGGCTATAATGTGCGTTTACTGTTCGTGTGAATTCACATTCTATTTGTGTATTTTTTGTGTTGAGCAGGCGCTGTTGTACATTTAAAGGAAACCATGTCCATGCTGCTGCTGAAGTCAATTCCTGCTACAATAACACAAAATCATCCAGCACAGTCCTTCCTGCTTTTCTGAAATGTGCACCCCCAATTTTCCAATGCTGCAGCATACAATACTGACAACCATCCTTTGCAAACTTTCCTTCAGCTGCAAAGTCCACCATGTTCTTCTGTACGGTACATCAGTCCTCTGTATTTACAGATGAAAACTCCATCCTAATCCTCTGCACAGTAAAGCAGCCGAGTCTGCCCTTATAATCTGCACAGTATAACACCCTCTTGTTAGGTTTAGCAGCAAAGTCCTCCCTGCAACACACAGCACCAAAGTCAACCCTGCTTCTCTGCACATTACAGCAGCAAAGCCCACCCAACTCTTCTGCACAGTACAACAGCAAAGTCCACTTTGGTCCTCTTTGGTCCTCTTACAGACAGAAACCCCATACTAATCCCCTGCACAGTAAAGCAGCGGAGTCTATCCCTCTATTCTGCTCAGTATGAAACCAATGCCTAGCCTATTCTTCTGCACAGTACAGCAGCTACCCTGCTACTCTAGACACTACAGTAATGAGGCTCACCATGTTTCTCTGAACAACATAGCAGCAAAGTCTACCCTGCTATCCTACACAGTATGGCAATAAGGCCCACCATATTCCTCTGCACAGCACAGCAGCAAAGTCTACCCTACTCCCCGCACATTATAGCAGCAAAGTCTACCTTTGTTCTCTGTACAGTCCACCTTGCAAACCTGCAGAGCGCATCAGCAATGCCCCCCCCCCCCCCCCAGACCTCAGCTGATGCAGAATATAATGCTTATTTTCTTACAGGATGATCTAATACAGAGCAATGCACAACTTAATCCACAGTTCCGCAATCTTCCTTCTGTCTTGGCCCTTCTTGCCAATGCAATCTCATCCCATGCAAGTGTCCACCATTGGTCCAGCATTGTACCATTATGATATAGAAGTGCTTGCCCACATTCAGAGACTGTTGGGAGTATTCAAGAGGGCCAATTGAAACATGGGCAACAGAAACAAAACATTTACAGGCCCACAAGACCAGCAGAATTGGGGACTGCCTACAGCTGAAAGAGCTGCCTGAAGAATTTTGCACCCACAGATGGCATCAGATGAGGCCTGAACATCCACCTGGTAAAACCTGGAGGACATGTGAAGAGAAGACCAGGTGGCAGCCTTGCAAATCTTGAAAACAGTAGCTGATCCTGAAAAACCTCAAATCTAGTAAAGTGCACCTTAACAGGAAAGGGTTGAAAGCAACCCCTTAAACCATAAACTTGGATGATCTGCCTGAGAGACCAAGAAATGTTGGAGCAAGAAGCTTGTTCATCAGGTATGACAAAGAGTCAGTCCTAAAGGAAGCGTGTGGACACTACATCCAACAGTGGAGGGGGTTCCTGGTACCATATCAGAAAGAGCACAGGAACCAGGTGCTTCGTGAACACTCAAGGTGCAAAAATATAAAAAAAATAGGGCCACAAACTTGAATTGCTGAGGAACCACAGCAAAGCAAAAAAACCTTTCACATGTTGGAAATATGGGGACAAGCAAGTACACATACTTGGATGTCCACAAAGGCCAAAAAGTCTGCCTGATTGAACGGTTATGACAGAACTGGTGAATATCTAGGCCCAAATGAAAACATTTAGGCTAGCCTTTCTCAACCAGGGTTCCTCCACAGGTTGCTAGCGGTTCCTTAGGCGGGGAGCAATTTCTGCCTCTCAGATAAGTTGCCACTGAAACCAATTATCTTTTTGGCTATCTGTAAGAGTGGGACTATTCCCACTGATCATAAGTGTAAGGCACATCCTTCTACTTGACCTTCAAACTAATGTACAGTGAGCTGTAGAAAAAGACTTTTTTAGCAGGGCTTTCATGAGACCAAAACATTATTTCTAGTATTCCTCCATATTAAAAAAGCTGATATAGGGCATCGAGATCAAAGATGGGACGACTGCCCCTATAGTCTGGGAACTGCGAACAGCTCAAATTCGAACCCCTGCAATTGGTCCACTGCAGGTACTGGGTCTGATGACCCCTTGCTACAGAAGAGAAGTGGGAATGGAGACCAGTCCCCTACTGGTGCTCCATGAACAGGGAAAGAATGGACTAGCTCGGTACCAGTTTAGTTAACACAGATGATTTCATAAAAAGTAGAATTTTTATTTATACAAAAAAAGATAAAAATAGGATATCCCAACATATCACAACCTGTTCAACAAATTCCATTCCGAAACAATATTAAAAATATACAGAAACAGTACATGTGTGTCACTAGTACTTGATATGCCCCCTAGGGGGACAGAAGTATAGTGGGTCCTCACAGATCATGTATTCCTCAACATGTTATACAGAACTCTACAGCTTCATCAGGAGAGTGTCTGAAATTAGTTATTCACATAATAATCAAAATAAAGCAAGTAAGAAATGTACACCATAATATACAAGTATTTGCCAGTATGCTGGGGAAAATGCAAAGAGGGCGCTGTCACTTACCAAGAAGAACCCCACTTACAGCCATGGTAGAGCCACCACCAAGAGAATACCCCTACGGCGGATGTGGGGGACATGTGCATGTGGATGAGTAACTAAGATAAAAAAGTATATAGTAAACATTCTATTTGTGTATTTTTTGTGTTGAGCAGGCGCTGTTGTACATTTAAAGGAAACCATGTCCATGCTGCTGCTGAAGTCAATTCCTGCTACAATACCACAAAACCATTCAGCACAGTCCTTCCTGCTTTTCTGAAATGTGCACCCCCAATTTTCCAATGCTGCAGCATACAATACTAACAACCCTCCTTTGCAAACTTTCCTTCAGCTGCAAAGTCCACCATGTTCTTCTGTACAGTACATCAGTCCTCTGTATTTACAGATGAAAACTCCATCCTAATCCTCTGCACAGTAAAGCAGCCGAGTCTGCCCTTATAATCTGCACAGTATAACACCCTCTTGTAAGGTTTAGCAGCAAAGTCCTCCCTGCAACACACAGCACCAAAGTCAACCCTGCTTCTCTGCACATTACAGCAGCAAAGCCCACCCAACTCTTCTGCACAGTACAACAGCAAAGTCCACTTTGGTCCTCTCTGTTTACAGACAGAAACCCCATACTAATCCCCTGCACAGTAAAGCAGCGGAGTCTATCCCTCTATTCTGCTCAGTATGAAACCAATGCCTAGCCTATTCTTCTGCACAGTACAGCAGCTACCCTGCTACTCTAGACACTACAGTAATGAGGCTCACCATGTTTCTCTGAACAACATAGCAGCAAAGTCTACCCTGCTATCCTACACAGTATGGCAATAAGGCCCACCATATTCCTCTGCACAGCACAGCAGCAAAGTCTACCCTACTCCCCGCACATTATAGCAGCAAAGTCTACCTTTGTTCTCTGTACAGTCGACCTTGCAAACCTGCAGAGCGCATCAGCAATGCCCCCCCCCCCCCCAGACCTCATTGATGCAGAATATAATGCTTATTTTCTTACAGGATGATCTAATACAGAGCAATGCACAACTTAATCCACAGTTCCGCAATCTTCCTTCTGTCTTGGCCCTTCTTGCCAATGCAATCTCATCCCAAGCAAGTGTCCACCATTGGTCCAGCATTGTACCATTATGATATAGAAGTGCTTGCCCACATTCAGAGACTGTTGGGAGTATTCAAGAGGGCCAATTGAAACATGGGCAACAGAAACAAAACATTTACAGGCCCACAAGACCAGCAGAATTGGGGACTGCCTACAGCTGAAAGAGCTGCCTAAAGAATTTTGCACCCACAGATGGCATCAGATGAGGCCTGAACATCCACCTGGTAAAACCTGGAGGACATGTGAAGAGAAGACCAGGTGGCAGCCTTGCAAATCTTGAAAACAGTAGCTGATCCTGAAAAACCT
The DNA here is from genome assembly GCA_028564925.1 of Lithobates sylvaticus. Classification (NCBI taxonomy): domain Eukaryota; kingdom Metazoa; phylum Chordata; class Amphibia; order Anura; family Ranidae; genus Lithobates; species Lithobates sylvaticus. The sequence continues at coordinate 230,687,447 of CM053026.1, forward strand.
CAAATCTAGTAAAGTGCACCTTAACAGGAAAGGGTTGAAAGCAACCCCTTAAACCATAAACTTAGATGATCTGCCTGAGAGACCAAGAAATGTTGGAGCAAGAAGCTTGTTCATCAGGTATGACAAAGAGTCAGTCCTAAAGGAAGCGTGTGGACACTACATCCAACAGTGGAGGGGGTTCCTGGTACCATATCAGAAAGAGCACAGGAACCAGGTGCTTGGTGAACACTCAAGGTGCAAAAATATAAAAAAAATAGGCCCACAAACTTGAATTGCTGAGGAACCACAGCAAAGCAAAAAAACCTTTCACATGTTGGAAATATGGGGACAAGCAAGTACACATACTTGGATGTCCACAAAGGCCAAAAAGTCTGCCTGATTGAACGGTTATGACAGAACTGGTGAATATCTAGGCCCAAATGAAAACATTTAGGCTAGCCTTTCTCAACCAGGGTTCCTCCACAGGTTGCTAGGGGTTCCTTAGGCGGGGAGCAATTTCTGCCTCTCAGATAAGTTGCCACTGAAACCAATTATCTTTTTGGCTATCTGTAAGAGGGGGACTATTCCCACTGATCATAAGTGTAAGGCACATCCTTCTACTTGACCTTCAAACTAATGTACAGTGAGCTGTAGAAGAAGACTTTTTTAGCAGGGCTTTCATGAGACCAGAACATTATTTCTAGTATTCCTCCATATTAAAAAAGCTGATATAGGGCATTGAGATCAAAGATGGGACGACTGCCCCTATAGTCTGGGAACTGAGAACAGCTCAAATTCGAACCCCTGCAATTGGTTCACTGCAGGTACTGGGTCTGATGACCCCTTGCTACAGAAGAGAAGTGGGAATGGAGACCAGTCCCCTACTGGTGCTCCATGAACAGGGAAAGAATGGACTAGCTCGGTACCAGTTTAGTTAACACAGATGATTTTATAAAAAGTAGATTTTTTATTTATACAAAAAAAGATAAAAATAGGATATCCCAACATATCACAACCTGTTCAACAAATTCCATTCCGAAACAATATTAAAAATATACAGAAACAGTACATGTGTGTCACTAGTACTTGATATGCCCCCTAGGGGGACAGAAGTATAGTGGGTCCTCACAGATCATGTATTCCTCAACATGTTATACAGAACTCTACAGCTTCATCAAGAGAGTGTCTGAAATTAGTTATTCACATAATAATCAAAATAAAGCAAGTAAGAAATGTACACCATAATATACAAGTATTTGCCAGTATGCTGGGGAAAATGCAAAGAGGGCGCTGTCACTTACCAAGAAGAACCCCACTTACAGCCATGGTAGAGCCACCACCAAGAGAATACCCCTACGGCGGATGTGGGGGACATGTGCATGTGGATGAGTAACTAAGATAAAAAAGTATATAGTAAAGTATTTAAATGGACTCATGGGTGATAGAAAGAAGGGGTGGAGGAAGGGAAAGGAGGAAGGGAAAGGGGGCAAAGGAGGAAGGGACAAGGGAAGGGGGAAGGAAGAGGGGGGGGGGGAGGAAAGAAGGGGAGAATGGGAAACAAAGGAAAAGTGGGGAGGGGGAAAGGAAGGGTATATTCACCATCTAGGTACCCAAGTAACTGACATTACTAAACCAATTATATTGGCATCGATCCAGGGGGAGTAGAGGATGAAAGCTGTGACCAAACTCCTAGTCCCCTATGAATAACAGACCTCAGCAAAACACCTACCGTGTTTCCCCGAAAATAAGCCTGGGTCTTATATTAATTTTGGCAACAAAAGTCACAGTAGGGCTTATTTTCAGGGTGGGTCTTACCATGCTATGTGCAGTCTTCTCTCCCCCTCTCCCTCCCTGCCAGGAATCCCCAGTGGAACAGAGTACAGGGGGTCCCCGGGTTACAAACAAGATAGGGACTGTAGGTTTGTTCTTAAGTTGAATCTGTTTGTAAGTCGGAACAGGTACATTTTTTAAGTGTAGCTCCAGCCAAAAAATATATTTTTAAGTTTTTTAGATAACATAGAGAAGGGTTATCACCCCTGTAACATTTGTTTTGCTGTCTGTGCCCCTGTTCAGAAGATTTCACCTCACCTTCTGTCCCAATGACAATTGGATTTTGAAAATTTTGGGTTGTTAGGGAAGCATGGACTGGTGATAAAGCCTCAGTGGAGACACCTTTTTCCCATATTAACTCTTACAGGAGAGAATTTCCCTTCCTAGGGGTGGATTTCCTCTCACTTCCTGTTGTCTCCCTCCGTTTGTAAGTAGGAGTCGTTTGTAAGTCGGATGTTTGTAAGTAGGGGACCCCCTGTAATAGTGCTTGTAAAATGCTAGAATCCACTCCATTACAGTATTATATAATGTAAACTGTGTATGTTTCTGTAATATAATTGTGTAAAATACCTTCTTTTAGCACTGCTCTGCGCTTCCGCGACTCGCGGAGCTCTCTTACCCACTCCGAGCACTGCAGATAGAGGGGGGTGGCGAGATCCCCTGCTGACTGCTGGGAGAGAGGAGGTCCGCTGCATCGCGAATAATCACTACAGAAACATGTCATGCCAAATACAAACTACATTTTGCAGATTTAATTATTTATTTTGGTACTACTATTAGTTTGTATTTTGCATAACATGTTTGTATAATGTTCTTTTCCTTTATTTGTCCACTTTTTTACCCTCCAGAGTATGCTGTCACTTTAAGGACCTGTCATTTTGCAGCCCAGTGTCGAGTTGTGGTTCTTTCCTTTTCCCCTTGGCAGATGTGTGATCTCCCTGGTGTGGGGGTGGGTCCCGAGGTCCTCTGGGAACGCTCCCACACTTGTGCAGGTCTTAGCTCGGGGCACCGACCCTTAGGCTTGTAATAACTGCAAACATGCGCGATTATTTTGCGCACTGTCGGGGGTCAGGCCCGGTGATGTCACGCATGGCGCGTCTGACTCACTGGGTTGGGGGCTATATGGTGCAGTGGATGCCTGCTCCAGGGGGAGGACGTTTATATGAATGTACAGTGAGGTAAGCCATTGGTTATATATTTAGCTTTTATTTTGTATTGTGGCTTTAGCAATGTTTCCACTTTTGATGGGAGCTGGGTCCAGCACTCCAGTCTCTATAATATGTATCCATTTACGCTTCCTTTTCTCTATATATTTTTAGACCTCATGCTCCAGCTCTGTGGCTTTAGCCTAATCTTAGGTGTTTTACTGAGGTCTGGTATTCATAGGGGACTAGCAGTTTGGTCCCTGCTTTCATCCTCTACTCCCTCTGGATCTATGCCAATCTAATTGGTTTAGTAAGGTCAGTTACTTAGGTACCTAGATGGTGACTCTCCCCTTCCTTCCCCCCTTTTTATCTTTTCCTTTGTCCCCCATCCTTTAATTTCCCCCCTCTTCCTTTCCTCTCTATTCCCTATTCCTTCTCCCCCCTTTCCATCGCCCAGGATTCTGTTTACACACTTTACTATATACTTTTTCATCTTAGTTACTTATCCATATGTACGTGTCCCCCACTTCCGCCGTAGGGGAATTCTCTGGGTGGTGCCTCGACCTTGGTTGTATGTGGGGTCCTTCTCGGTAAGTGACAGCGTCCTCTTTGCCTTTTCCCCAGTATATTAGCAAATACTTGTATATTATGGTGTGCATTTCTTACATGCTTTATTTTGATTATGTAAATAACTAATTTCAGACACTCAACTGATGAAGCGGTAAAGTTCAGCGAAACATGTTGAGGAATACATGATCTGTGCTGACCCACTATACTTCTGTCCCCCTAGGGGGCATATCAAGTACTAGTGACGCACATGTACTGTTTCTGTATATTTTTTATGTTGTTTAGGCATGGAATTTGTTGAACACGTATGATGTATTGGGATATCTTATTTTTGTCTTTTTTTGTATCAAAAATTAAACTTTTTATAAAATCACCTGTGTAAACTGTCTAAACTGTAACCGAGATAGTCCATTTTTTCCTTGTTCATGGAGCACCATTAGGGGACTGGTCGTCATCCCCACTTCTCTTCCACTAACGTTTGAATGATGGTACCCCTTACTTACCTAACACAATTTATATGTTTTGAGGCCTAGTCTTTCCCTTGCTACAGAAGACTCACGAGGACTTCATGGAAGTCTGCTAAAGCGTGCAGTGGCACAGGCAGGTTGGAAGACATGAACCAAGGAAAGACTGAGATCAGATCTCTAGCATGTAGCCCCTGGAAACCATCTTTACGTGGCCTACACACAAAGTGAGTCTTCAGAGACAGGGTCATAGCTGTGCCATGGCTCTGGACCTGAAAGCATTCTGTGACTATCACAGTACACAAAGCCCAGTACCTGAAGGTCACATTCCCAGCAATTGCGTAGTCCATCAGGGTCCAGGATTGGCTTCTAAAGCTGAAGATGAGCTACTAATCCAGATGGCTGCATATAATAACCAGCTCAGCAGCTTGTGGTGGAACCTGAAGAAAAAAGTTTACACTTTTCTAAGCAGAGCAGAGGCAAGGCATCAATCAGGGACACTAGCAGAAACTGAGGCATGCCAGAAGTAGGATGGATTATACTTGGCTGGCCAATGTTTTTGTTTGCCAGTGTCCAAATCCTTCTGTAGATGACAGTATACCACCAACAGTCTAGTCTCTGAATTCCTAAGGAAAACTATTCTCAGGTAGCTTTTACAATAAACTTTTAAAGTGGTTGTAAACCCTTGTTTACAACTTTATGTTACAGGTAAGCCTATATTAAGGCTTACCTGTAGCTAACAAGGATATCTCCTAAACCTGCACGGTTTAGGAGATATCCCTGTATTTGCATGTGCCGACGTCATGCGGCACATGCGCACTTAAGACAACTGTGCTAAAAATAGCGCCTGTATAGCTCCTGAAAAAAGCGGGACCTTTAACTCCAGTGTGAAAGCCCGAGGGCTTTTACACTGGATCGGTGCCCTAGCAGGACGGTAAAAAAAGTCCTGCTAGCAGCATCTTTGGAGCGGTGAAGGAGCGGTGTATTCACCGCTCCTACCCATTGAAACCACGGGTAATACCGCCGGCAAAGCGCCGCTGCAGCAGCGCTTTTCGGGGGGTTTTAACCCTTTTTCGGCCGCTAGCGGGGGTTAAAACCACCCCGCTAGCGGCCGAATACCGCGGCTAAAACAACGGTAAAGCAGCGCTAAATATAGCGCTGCTTTACCACCGCCGCCCCCCGCCCCCACCGCCCCAGTGTGAAACCAGCCTTAGCGAGTTTTATGCAGCCTGGATGCAGAGAGAGGAGTGTCACCTGTGGGGAATTAGAGACAGGGATGTCTGAAACCTTAGCGTACAATGAAAGAATCTGGGCCCAAAATGCCTTGATGGGAGGACATCCCCACCATATACAGGTGCATCTCATAAAATTTGAATATGATCAAAAAAGTTAATTTCAGTAATTCAATTCAAAAAGTGAAACTCATTTTATATAGATGCGTTACACACAGGGTGATACATTTCAAGCATTTCTTTCTTTTAATTTTGAGGATTATGGCTTACGGCTGGTGGAAACCTAAATTTCAATATCGTAGAAAATTTGAATATTACATAAGGCCAAAAAAAAAAAAAAAAAAAAGGATTTTTAATACAGAAATGTTGGCTTACTGAAAAGTATGTCCATGTACAGTATAGTATTCACTCAATACTTGGTCAAGGCTTCTTTTGCAAAAATTACTACATCAATGCTTCCTCTTGACAATACCCCACAGATTCCCTATGGGGTTTAGGTCAAGCGAATTTGCTGGCCAATCAAGCACAATGATACCTTGATCATTAAACCAGGTATTGGTAATTTTGGCAGTGTGGGAAGGTGCCAAGTCCTGCTCGAAAATGAAATCAGCATCTCCATAAAGCTGGTCAGCCAAGGGAAGCATGAAGTGCTCTAGAATTACCTGGTAGAGGGCTGCGCTGACTCTGGACTTGATAAAACATAGTGGACCAACACCAGCAGATGACATGGCTTCCCAAATCATCACTGACTGTGGAAATTTCACACTGGAGCACATGCCACTTGGATTCTGTGCCTCTCCACTCTTCCTCGAGACTCTGGGACCTTGATTTCCAAATGAAATGCAACATTTTCCACAGCCTGTAATGATTTGGGGAGCCATGTCATCTGCTGGTGTAAGTCCACTGTGTTTTATCAAGTCCAAAGTCCATTTCACTAGCTGTAAGGCATAATCATCAAAATTAAAAGAAAGAAACGCTTGAAATAGATCACTCTGTGTGTAACGCATCTACAGTTGATAAAGCTCATAATTTTACATACCCTGGCAGAATTTATGATTTCTTGGCCTTTTTTCAGAGAATATGACTGACAATAAAACTTTTATTTCACTCATGGTTAGTGTTTAGCTGAAGCAATCTATTATCAATCAACTGTGTTTACTCTTTTTAAATCATAATGACAATAGAAACTAGCCAAATGACCCTGATCAAAAGTTTACATACCCCAGTTCTTATTACCATGTATTGCCCCCTTTAACATTAATGACAGCTTGAAGTATTTTGTGGTATTTGTGGATGAGGCTATTTATCTTCTCAGATGGTAAAGCTGCCTATTCCTCTTGGCAAAAAGCCTCCAGTTCCTGTAAATTCTTGGGCTGTCTTGCATAAACTGCACATTTGAGATCTCCCCAGAGTGGCTCAATGATATTGAGGTCAGGAGACTGAGATGGCCACTCCAGAACCTTCACTTTTGTCTGCTGTAGCCAATGACAGGTCAACTTGGCCTTGTGTTTTGGATCATTGTCATGTTGGAATGTCCAAGTACGTCCCATGCGCAGCTTCCTGGCTGATGAATGCAAATGATTCTCCAGTATTTTTTGATAACATACTGCATTCATCTTGCTATTGATTTTGACTAAATTTCTTGTGCCTTTGTAGCTCATCAATCCCCAAAACATCAGCGATCCACCTCCATGTTTCACAGTAGGAATGGTGTACCTTTCATCATAGGCCTTGTTGACTCCTCTCCAAATGTAGTCTCATCACTCCAAATGACTTTATGCCAGAAGGTTTGAGGCTTGGTGGTGTATTGTAAGCGGGATACTTTGTGGCATTTGCAGAGTAATGGCTTTCTTTTGGCGACTCGACCATGCAGCCCATCTTTCTTCAAGTGCCTCCTTATTGTGCATCTTGAAACAGCCACACCACATGTTTTTCAGAGAGTCCTGTATTTCATCTGAAGTTATTTGTGGGTTTTTCTTTGCATCCCGAACAATTTTCCTGGCAGTTGTGGCTGAAATTTTAGTTGGTCTACCTGACCATGGTTTGGTTTCAACAGAACCCCTAATTTTCCACTTCTTGATTAGAGTGTGAACACTGCTGATTGGCATTCTCAATTCCTTGGATATCTTTATATATCCCTTTCCTGTTTTATACAGTTCAACTACCATTTCCTGCAGATCCTTTGGCAATTCCCCATGACTCAGAATCCAGAAATGTAAGTGCAGCACTGGATGAAAGATGCAAGAGTCTGTCAGGAGTCCAGAAACTCATTGACCTTTTATACGCACACACTAATTACAAGCAAACAGATCACAGGTGAGGATGGTTACCTTTAATAGCCATTCAAACCCTTTTGTGTCCATGTGTGTGCATGTTATCAGGCCAAAATCACCAGGGTATGTAAACTTGCAGACATCATGCCGGTATAACCAATTCAACTGGAGAATGTCATATGACGTGCACCCAGGGACAAGTGGTTAAAAATGCTCCCTCCCTCTCCTAACACCTGACTAACATATCTAGGAAAGATATATATACTTTAGGGCTGTTACCGATTACAATTTTTGTGTTCAATTAATCTATTTTTTTTTTTAAATCGACTAATTTCGATTAATTTTAACGCATATACAGATCCAACTACTTTTAGCTGATCTCCTTGTATTGCAACTCTGCATTAGTCAGTGGTAAATGTGGTATACACTATATACAATCACCCGACACTAGTTCGTTTCCACAATCCATGACTTAACTTCACAGTTCAAACAAATATGTTTTAAATTCAAACTGTAGCACTGATGTAATTAATTTTTTTTTTCCACAGTAGTGTGACAATCCCTCCACCTTTGGTCTAACTAATCACTCTCACCTTATGGCATGGACCCCTTTATGGTTAACACGGACCATAAACTTCTCTCACGTCTCCTTAGATCTCAGCAAGGACGCCAGAGCATGGGTAGAAAGAAAAGATCTAAGTGCTCCCCGCTTAAGTATAAGATTTAATTTTTGTGTTCAAACACAAAGTACTCACATAAAGATGATAAAAACACAGCATGTAAAGCCGACAATCGCGTTAGTTTTGTAGGGCAGCAGCTGGTGACGTCATGCGTAGCTCCTCACCCATACGCGTTACGTTCAATCAGAACTTCGACGTCACCGGACTCCTCCCCCCTTCCCTTTGTTAGCAGACGGAGGCACTCCTACGGAACTCCCTGAAGACCCGGAAGCCGGTGGAGAGGTGAGTACCGATCAAAAGAATTTTGATCGATCAAAAAAATTAACGATTCATCAAGGAATTAATCTTTAATTTACACAGCCCTAATATACTTAGCCATTTTCAGCCCGCTCTGGTCCAGTCACATGATCCCCTCTGTCATGCAGCAGCAACTGCAGGGGAGAGGAGGGAGCGCTTGACAATGGCTAGTAGAGCTTAGAGGGGTGACGTCATCCATAGGCTCCTATGGCCCATCCGTTGTTAGCTCTCCCTCCTCTCCCCTGCAGTTGCTGCTGAATAAAACAGGGGATCACGTGACCGGAGCTGGTTGAAAACAGGTTTTATATACATTTTTTTTTCACAGGTTAGTCAGCATAGGTGTTAGGAGGGGAGGCAGTATTTTTAAGAGTAGTTAAATTCCTTCTGGAATTCTACTTTAACATAATCTAACTACTGTGCATTAATGTTTTTAAAATGTTGTTTCTATGTAAAGTGTACAACTATATGTGTACACAGAAGCAGTCATATTCAATCATTACATATGCAGGCTCTGCTTCCTACTTTGTAAAGCCACACAGTGGTTGTACTTTAGTGCTCCTTCTCACAATAAAGTCTATGACTTGGCCAACCTACTGTAATAAAAAAAATAGGATTTTTTGTACTCACCGTAAAATCCTTTTCTCTGTAATTCACCGACCGACACAGCTCCTCTCTTAGCCATTGGGTTGTTATGCCACCTTTAGGAGAATACTAGGCATTACTTGTTATGTAACACACAGAACTTTCCAGTTCCGCCCAGGGGGCGGTCCCTTGGGTAACAACCCCCCAGCCTGCCGTGCAGCCATCAGTACGTCAACAAGCAGTATAACGTAAAGAAAAAATAGGAGGGGCGGGTGCTGTGTCGGTCGGTGAATTACAGAGAAAAGGATTTTACGGTGAGTACAAAAAATCCTATTTACTCTTATATTCACTGACCGACACAGCTCCTCTCTTAGCCATTGGGACGTCCCCAAGCAGTGCCAAACGAGGGGTGGGAAACACAGCATAAAAAAAAAACTTCATCCACCAGGCCAGTGGGAACTAGTGAAACTTCCCCCACCAAAAAAACCACAGTGCGTGGATAACCACCACAAAAACAGGGTACCCTCAACAGGAGTGACTACCCACAACCGCACCAAACTGCGGAATGTAATGCAACCGTGCATTAACTTAACGGTACTGTGTTTTTCATCGGAAAACCAGGAAAATAAAAGTATTGCATACTCATTGCAACTATACGGCCGCCTGCAAAACTTTGCGCCCAAAACAGGCATCAGCCGATGCACTGACGTCTACCTTGTAGAACTTAGTAAACGTGTGGACAGACGACCAGGTCGCCGCTTTACACACTTGAGCGACAGACGCTTGGTGTCGGAAAGCCCAAGACGTTCCGATTGCCCTCGTGGAGTGGGCCGTGACCGGAAAGGGGGGCACCTGCCCCTTCAAGGCGTAGGCTTGTACTACGATCTGTCTGATCCACCTACAAATGGTGGCCAACGAGACCGCCATGCCTTTCTTTGGACCAGCCACCGAAACAAACAGTGAGTCTGACTTCCGGAAGGGAGCTGTGGCAGACAAATACACCTTCAGAGCCCGAACCACATCCAACGCATGAAGGGCCACCTCCTTAGGATGTGTCGGCTTAGGACACAGGGATGGCAACACAATGTCCTCATTGATGTGAAACGCCGAGACCACCTTCGGCAGAAAAGATGGTTCCGGACGCAACACCACCTTATCCTTGTGGATAACCATATGGGGAGACAGGACAAGGCCGCCAGCTCCGAAACCCTCCTGGCTGATGTGATAGCCACTAGAAAAACCACTTTCTGGGAAAGAGTCAACAGAGGAATCTCCCTGATATTTTCAAACGGCGGTTTTTGAAGCGCCGATAACACCAGGTTCAGATCCCACGGAGGCAACGGTGGACGCACCGGAGGGACCACATGTCGCACCCCCTGAACAAAGGTACTCACTAACGAGTGAGACGCCAGGGGTCGCTGGAAAAAAACAGCCAGGGCTGATATTTGTCCTTTAATGGTGCTTAATGCCAACCTCTGGTCTACTCCTTGCTGAAGAAAAAGCAGGATTCTGGATATAGAAAAAGAGCGCGGATGCCACCCTTTCTCTTCACACATGGAGATGTAAGCCTTCCAGGTGCGATGATATATCTTCCGAGAAGAAGATTTTCGTGCTCCCAACATAGTGGGGATCACCGAGTCCGACAGTCCCCGGTCCCTCAGTACCTGGCTCTCAACAGCCATGCCGTTAAAGCCAACGATGGTAAAGCAGGATGGAGAATCGGGCCTTGAGACAGAAGGTTCTCCCTTAATGGCAGTCGCCACGGGGCGTCTGCCACCAGGCGCACTAGGTCTGCGTACCAAGGTCGCTGAGGCCAATCTGGAGTGACCAGAATCACTGGAATCCCCTCGACTCCTACTCTGCGGAGCAGACGTGGTAGCAGCTTCAACAGAGGAAAAGCATAGATCAGCTGATACTGACCCCACGGAGCTACCAGCGCGTCTGACGCGTCTGCCCAAGGATCTCTTGTCCTGGACATGAATCTTGGCACCTTCCGATTGAGACGGGAGGCCAGAAGATCCACGTCTGGTGTGCCCCACCGCAGGCACAGTAGCCTGAACACCTCCGGATGTAACGCCCATTCTCCTGGGTCCAGCATTTGGCGACTCAGAAAGTCCGCCTGCCAGTTCTCCACTCCTGGGATGTAAATGGCCGACAGGGCCGGTACATGTCGCTCTGCCCACCGAAGTATGTGAGCGACCTCCTGTGCGGCGGCAGAGCTTCTTGTTCCTCCTTGGTGATTCACATACGCCACCGCAGTGGCGTTGTCTGACTGGATCCTGATCGGACGCCCCTGCAGTCTTACTGACCATGTGGAGAGGCATAGCCTGATCGCCCTCAGCTCGAGCAGATTGATCGGCAATTTGGATTCCTCTGTCGACCAGAGGCCCTGAGCCGACTGAACCCCCATCACTCCACCCCAGCCGGATAGACTGGCATCCGTAGTGATTACTGTCCATTTCAGAGGAAGGAACGACTTCCCGGATTGAAGCACCGGGGACCTCAGCCACCAGACCAGCGAATTTCTGACTGGCTGGCTCACCTGGATCAGTCGATCCAGGGTCAATTGAGATTTGTCCCATTGTGATAAAATCTCCTTCTGTAGGACTCTGGTGTGGAACTGGGCATACGGCACTGCCTCAAAGGCGGCCACCATGAGACCCAGAACTCGCATACAGAAGCGAAGTGATGACCGCTTGCGGTCCATCAGCCGTTTTACTGCAACTCTGAGAGTCTTCAGCTTGTCTGAAGGGAGAAAAACTCTTGCTTCCCTGGAGTCCAGTATCAAGCCTAGGTACTCCAAACGCTGGGTCGGTACTACCACCGACTTCTTTAGGTTTAACAGCCACCCAAACTCTTGCAGGGTCTGTACGGTGATCACAACATCCTCCTCTAACTCTGAGGCGGAAGATGCTCTCAGGAGGAGATCGTCCAAGTATCCCACGATCGCGATCCCACGTTGCCGCAGCAATGCCAAAACTGGAGCCAATACTTTGGTAAAGACTCTGGGGGCTGAAGCTAAACCAAAAGGGAGAGCCACGAACTGATAGTGGGCTTCCCCGACTGCAAACCGCAGAAACTTTTGATGCCGGAGGCATATGGGTATGTGCAGGTACGCATCCTGGATGTCCAAGGACGCCAGAAAGTCCCCTTGATGGAGTGCCGCGGCTACCGAGCGAACTGATTCCATTCTGAACCTCTGCACCTTCACAAAGTGGCTGAGAGCTTTCAAGTCCAGTATTGGACGTACCCCTCCCTTCTTGGGAACTACAAACAGATTCGAGTAGAACCCTTGGAAATGTTCCAATTTCGGAACAGGCACAATCACCCCGCGATTCAGCAGGTCTCTTACTGCCCCCAAGAGGGCCTCCCGGCGAACCGGGGAAACGGGTATGCTGGAGGGGAAGAACCTGTTCTGCGGCCAGGAGAGGAACTCTATTTTGTAGCCGCAGGAAAATCAGGTCGCAGACCCATTGATCGGATAGTCGGGCGGACCACCGGGCTGCAAATTCCCGAAGGCGTCCCCCCACCCGAGACATGGGTGGGGGAAAATCTTCATGCGGTAGCACCTTTGTTCGCAGGCTTGTTAGGCTTGCGGTTCCAGGGACGTTTCTGTCCTTCCGTGGTCGTCCTGTCGGACTGGGGACGTTTTGCCGAAGCTCTGGGCGGACGAAAAAGCCGTTTATGAGCGGAAAAAGAGGGTCCCTGCCTACGGCGTGGCTCCTTAGCCTTCCTGGCCTGTGGGAGTAGCGTACTCTTACCACCTGTGGCATTCTTAATAATGTCATCTAAAGAGCCGATCGCCAAGGAAGGGAAGATCCGTCAGGGCTTTCTTGGATGCCTGGTCAGCCGACCAGCATTTTAACCAAATCAAGCGCCTCAGCACCACTGCTGACACTGAAGCCCTGGATAACAGGGGAAGAGTATCCAGGGCCGCGTCACAAACGTATTTAAGGCCTTGCACTAATTGGTCTGCTAGTTCCACGCAGACCGGGGAGGCCTGTTGTTCACCCAATTCGCGGTGCAACAGTTTCGCCCACTCAGTTAGTGTCTGCGACACCAGTGCGGATGCCAGTACTGGTCGCACGGCTGACCCCACCACCCTAAACAAGGAACGAGCTACTGCCTCGGCCTTCCTGTCCGTGGGATCCTTAAAGGCAGGAGTCCCTTCTACAGGGATCGTGGTTACTTTGTTTAACCTGGATACTGGGGGGTCCACGACCGGAGGAGCCGACCATTTTTTGAGAAGGCTCTCCTCGAAAGGGTAACGCACCGCCATGTATTTGGGGACCGAAAAGGTCCGTTGCGGTCGACCCCATTCCTTGTAAATAAACTTGTCAAAATAAGTCAGATACGGCAACACCCTAGGAGAACGGGCTGGCTTACGGGACCCAAAAGGGACCGCTACCTCAGCAGAGGAATCTGCTGGCTCCTGAATATTCAGGGTATCACGCACAGCCGTTATAAGAGCTCCAACAAGCGCTTTGTCGCGCACGGACCCGGACGGGGACTCATCCTCACTGTCCGAAAGGTCCTGGTCAGCGTCCTCTGACATGACAGAGCAGGGGCCACCTGCCTCAGCGGGTCCCGAGTCTGCGTCAGAACTCTCCCCAGAGGACGGGGGGGGGGCATGGGCCGCTTTTTAGCACCTTTGCGCCCACGCACCGCCTCCATCTTGGCAACGAACGAATTGAGGACTGCCGACAAGGTGTCCAAGGGTACTGCACCGCCTGCAGGCAACCCGGTTGCAATTGCCTGGATTTCGGGGGAAGAAACACCAGTTTCTGAAGCCATGCTGACCCTACCCTGTCTGCCACCCAAAGGGGACTTAGGACAGTGACAGTCCCAACCTCCTTACTGCTGCCGGCTGAGGGGCCCTTTCCTGCAAGACTCACCACCCTGAAGAGTTCTGCGCTGTTCAGCAGGTAGTGCCTGTAGTCCCTGTTAGCTCCCAGGTGCAGAGAAAAAACGGCCCTGTGTCGGTGAAGCAGCTGCTAATGGCACTGAAACCGTCCTGTAGTGTGCTCAGGCTCAAAGAAAAACCAGGGAAAATGGCCGCCAGAACACAGGAGCACATGCTGCTGCTAGAGCACCAGTGAAAAACGTGTTTCAGGCTTCTGGAAAATGGCCGCTGACAAAAACACAGGGAAAATGGCCGCTGACAAAAAACACAGGGAAAATGGCCGCCGAAGCTATGCCCACACTCAAGATGGCCGCCGAATGTGAAACCATGAGGAGACAAACACTTCACAGGCACCTCCAGGTACATAGAAAAACAGGACCCAGGACACAACCAGCGCTAAAAAACCCCAGGTGAGAGCCCTGCACAGACACACACACCCCATAGCAGCATACAGGGAGGGAGAGGGGACAGGGAGAGAAGAGAGGGAGGTGAGGGACCCCCGAATCGACCTCCCAGGGAATGCCCAGCTGCTCAGCCCCACCGAGGCAGGGAGAGCTGTACTTACCAATCCTGAAGAGCTGGGAGACATTCCACAGCAGGACTACTCCTAATCAGTATAGGGTAGCTGCTAGGCCTCGGCATACTGTGACTCAGACATCAGTAGCCCGGTCATATGTACGCCCCGGAGCATAAAAGCTCACCGACCACCTCTGGAGCTGAGGTTTCGTCGTGGCCTGCCGAGCCGTAGCTGCGACCTGCACACGCTCGATGGCAGGACTGGGGAGACTACAAGGATAAGGGTATCCAGCCTGTCACCCAGCCGGCTGTTGATAGCAGATCACAGGATCTATCATCTTGCGCAAAAACCAAGCTTCTGCAGAAAAAGACAGACCGAATGGGCCCATCAGGGTTCCTAGGTCTTTCTCCTTCACTAGGCAAAAAAAAACTGATGGCTGCACGGCAGGCTGGGGGGTTGTTACCCAAGGGACCGCCCCCTGGGCGGAACTGGAAAGTTCTGTGTGTTACATAACAAGTAATGCCTAGTATTCTCCTAAAGGTGGCATAACAACCCAATGGCTAAGAGAGGAGCTGTGTCGGTCGGTGAATATAAGAGAAAAATGTACTTCCAATGTGTTGTTATATCAACAACTGTTAAAGTGCCTACAAACACTCGATAGTTACATGATCCAGTTGCCAAATGATCATTGTATAAACTTTCACAAGTTCACATTGGCCATGTTTTTGCCTTTGGAAAGGAAAAGGGGGAGTGCTATGGTGTAGCTTGTCTGTCAGTGTGACTGGTCAGGAAAATCCATCTAGCCGAATCAGGTCAAACCTTAATGTCTATAAGGACTAAATGGTATATAAGAGCTGAAGGTCCCAGGAGCCGCAGATCAAAATAAGACCCTCTGTGTGTTAACAAGTGGCAGTCTTAGCCTGGACCCACGCCAGGCCATGCCCCCAATGTGTTTCACTTCGCCCACCAGAGATCCACTATTAGTAAGCTCCGGTGGGCGGAGTGAAATGTGTTGGGAGCATGGCCTGGCAGCAGTCCTGGCTGAGACTGCCACTTGTTCACACACTGTGGGTCTTGTTCTGATGTGTGACTCCCGGGACTTTCAGCTCTCATCTACTATTGTCTGGAGCGTGGGCAGGCTCCTTCAGGGTCAGCACAAAACTATATTCCCTGCAGCCTGAGCTACACACCATGGGCTCGCTGTAAGGACCAAATATCAGGAAGGAAAGTTATTGCACTGAGCCACATAGAGCTCTATGTTTAATACAATAACAAAAATATAGAAATGCAACAATGTAAATTTACAAACATCGTAAAAATAATTTAGGGCAAATACTGCAATAGTAATTCAAAGCATGTTTACTGAAAATACAGTACACTTTCACTTTAGGCACCTTTTTACAGACAGAGCGGACTCCATCAAGCGGATCCGCCTGCTCAGCGGGGAATCTGTCTGCTAATCCCCGCTGAACAGGCGGATAATAGCTCCGTGTCCGCTACCCTGTGCAGAGGGGATACAGACACAGCCTGCTCTTCTCTATGGGGCAGTTGGGTGGAAACTGATTGCTTGTCTGATTCCATCCGACTGTCATCAGATCCCCATCCGTCTGTTTTTGGCGGACCAAATCAGATGCTGGCGGGTGTCAGCGGACACATGTTGACTGATATCCGTCACTCCCTAGAAAGTTATAGATGGCCCGATCAGGTCCGCCTGAAAAACTGACAGGTGGACCCGACCAATCCATCAGTGTGAAAGGGGCCTTAAAGAAGAACAATAATAAACATTATGGTTTGAGTGGTCTGTATACTTCAAATAGACAATCCGATGTATGTATTTTTACAAATACCTTTTACTTTAGTTATTACTAGTTATCTGTGTTGACTGAATGAAGATGGGGGCTTGGGCTACACCTGGGGTGCCCAACCTTTTTAAGTGCAAGGGCCACTTAAGCAACTTGGTAACCAATCACGGGCCACAATGAGCGGAGCGGGCTCATGACAGGTCACGGCTACTCTATAAGCCCTCCGATCCGATCCACCCAGATGGAAGGGGACGAATTCCCTGCGGGTTAACTGAACTTTGCCATAGACTCTGCCTGTGGCAAAAGCCAGCGCTGTACAGGAAGCATCGGCTTATGGGGCTTCTGCTCTGCAGCCGCTTTCTTCCTCTACCACCAGCTTCATTCACAACACTGATGCTGTGGTATGACAGGTCGGCAACCTGCGATCTGGGCTTGCTAAACCATTCCAGAGCAGCAGGTCACAGGCCACATCAGAGGGCTCTGCGGGCCACTGGTTGGCCACCCCTGGGCTACACTAACAAATCAGTCTGCTGGCCTACCTGTGGGGCCTGTAAACACAGGCTTTTGTTTGTTCCAGAACTGCATTTATTTCCATATAAGTCAAAGGAAATACAAAAGCAACGTGATGAAGGCTGATGCAGGTAAGAACAGTCAATTGCAGATCAAATTTGCCTGAAGGCGAATGTACCTTTTTCAAGCTACACCGTCCTCTGCTCTTGAAAATGAAACACACATCGTATAGCAGCATTAATCAAATCTGACATCTTAAGCCCTGTACACACGGCCAGAGTGTCAGGAGACATTTGCCGGTACAAAAAATACCGACCGACATTCGGCCCGTGTGTGTCGGTCTGTCCTAAGTGGAAAACCAGCAGCCAACCGACTCCTGATCAGCACTCTCAGCCAATGGCAGAGAGCGCTGATATGAGTGTTCTGGCGGGGGAGCGTCCCCCGTCAGAACACAACAGCTCAGCGGGGGAGATCGCTGGATTAACCTCCCATGGTTAATACATTTAGTACAGACTCCCATGGTCAGTTTTTTTTCATGGCTCCCTTATACTAGCTCTTATGAGCCCTAAATTATATTAATGACAATGATGTACAGCAGGTCTGCTTGTATTTCGATGTAGTACTATACTAAAAGCTTTTAAGCATTTTGAAAATGGTGCAAGGTTATCAAACCATTCTAATCAGTTTTGTTGTTTTTTCCCCAAAGTTGAGGTGCAAACCAAAAGCTTTAGACCTGGTTCACACCTATGCGTTTTTGGTGCTTTGTATAGAATGCATTACAGTCCATTTAACATGGTTTCCCATGGGACGCGTTCACATCTAAACTTTTTTTCAGCTGCTGCGTTTTTAGAAAGGGTCAGGGACTGTTTTTAAATGCAAAATGGTGCCTTTTTGATTCAATAGTCTTCAATGGAGATGCTGCAAAAGTAGTGCATTTTTGGCATGTTTTTGATACATTTTGCATTTTTTAATCTGCCCAACAACAAATTGGCCAAAGATAAAAACAGCATAAAAAAACACACTGTAAAAAGCACTGCAGAAACGGATCAAAAGCAAACTGCATAGGTGTGAACCAGGCCTTAAAGGTGAGCTTAGTGCACCAGTAAGTAAGGTGCAAGCCAACATTGCTATCACATATTTCCCCCAGCAGAACCAGCACAGATACCAAACTCCAACTATACAGAAAGGTAATTCAAATTAATTTTATATATATATATATATATATATATATATATATATATATATATATATAGAGTATAGTATACTCTTTAATGTTAGGCACACATACTATAAACAAAAACATTTATGATAGCCGTACTTTCTGACTTGAATGATTTTGAATTGGTTGTTTTGAGTCATTGCACTTTGCACCACCTTGTTAAAAAAGCCAACATAAATTAAGCTTATTGCTATTGGAAGTCTTCCTTCCCCATAGGGGAATGATCGGATTTACCCAGCCAAGGTCAGTTCAGACCATGTCCAGGATCAAGAAGAAGCAGTTGATGCAGGCATTTGGTCCTCATAGAGGATTAAGGAGGATACAGAATCAAAAGCAGACTTGCACATCACCTTAAGCCAGACATCAGAGACCTCTACAGCAGAAAAGTTTAAGGTTCACTTGTGTGCATCTTCTCCAGACAGCTGGCCCAAAAGTTAGAAAGTCTGTTATCACGATTTGCACAAAAGTCTGTAAAATCCTTGAGCAGACGATCAGCAAATCGCTCATCCCCTGTGCCACTGGACCGCCAGGTTTTGGTCAGCATAGTATTATAGGCCCAATGATAACCTATCCTTTCTTCACCAAACAGACTCTGAGTTGATGAACTGGTGGAATTTCTTCTCCGTCTCTGCTGACCTGAGGCATATTTCCGCTTTGAATATGGCAGCTGTAAAAATACAGCACCTGTGAAGTAAACATAAAAATCAGTCTTTTATTAGATTCCATGTATTAGGAATAGCAAAAATGATGGAAATAAAGGGCTTTCAGGTGCCAAAGTTAATCCCGAGAAAATGGTGAGTACGCAATATTTTATAAAAGGAAACACGTCGAGACCCTTGACCACACTCTGTATCTCTGCCCTGTTTATATGTTGATTTATGTCAATTTACATGGTCACTACATTTATTGTAGTTAGTCAGTAAAGGAAAAGAAGTCCTCCGATTGATCATTATTGGAGTGATCCCAGAACTATTTATTTACAATGCAGGTTTTTATGCTATACACATTTTAATGATACTATCAATAAAATTTTGGATAGATATTTTTATAAAAGGTTGTGTACTCGCCATTTTCTCAAACTTTGCACCTGAAAGTCCATTATTTCTTTCATTTTTTGCTTTTTATATTTCCTTTTGGATGTGGTGCCATAGGTGTCATACCATGCCTCCCCTTTATATCTCAGAATCCAGGTATTATTAGGCGTAAGACAAGCAAAGAAAAGATGCAAATAAAAATAAAAAAAATGACGAGGAACATATTTTAGTCTTTGCAGTATCTAAATTTACCTGTCACATGTATGTATTGAGGTTTATTTTCTGATGGGAAGTTGAAGGCAGATGCAGAATATTTGTCCTGAATGAAACCAAACCTATGTGGAAGGGGAATGAAAAAAGGAAGTTCAAGAAAAATAAGTTACAAATAGCAAATATAAAAAAATAGTTTTTTCAGTAGGTATATTACCGATATGCGATCACTTCCTGCAACAAGTGCATTCTCTCCCAATAGGTCTCTGGCTCAAAACCTGAAACAATAATCCCATGAGTTACGGTCTATATCATCTCTTATATAAGGCATTCTTGTTTTGTTTCATTTGTATGAGCTTTTAGAAACAAATGAAGGTATATTGCAAATCAATCACTAAAACCTCACATAAGCTTCAACATGTTAATGTCATTACAAAAGTCATTTTCATTATTTTAAAATTTGCAGCTTTCATTAAAATAACTCCTGATGATTCTGCCATGCAACAGTCAATCCTGGATAAAGGCTGCACAAGCACTTGGGCCTTCTGGGAGGTGGGGGGGGGGGGGGGGGCTGGAACATGGAGATTTGCATAGTAGATACACGCTACTCACCTCTACTGCACTAATGTGCAGAATAAGCACTAACAAGCAGTAAAGGGTTATTTTACTATGGATATGTAAAGTAGGTGAGCATTCATAACTTAAAGTTTTTTTTCTCCCCATGGGAGTAGTCCTCTGGAATATCCTTCTGTAGGCAGCACATATAACTTAACAGGATTCTTCCTTTTTTACTGGTCCTTTAAGTGTGTGTATTGATTAGAATAGTCTTGAGCCAGGCATATGCCTTATTTTTTTATTTATTTTTTGTTCTGTTTTGCTCAGTTTTTATACTACTTTGTAAAATTTCTCTAGACCCTTAAAGGTCTAGTTTCCGTAGACAACCTGCGATTATGATGCATAGTTACATAGTTAGTCTGGTTAAAAAAAGACACAAGTCCATCTAGTTCAACCAATAAAATGCGACTACTTAACCTTGAGTTTGTTCATCTTTTTTACCGAAGATGGTGTTTGCACTTATGATACTGTATGCTTGTTTTGTCTTCAAACTCTTCAATACAACTTTATTATAGAAAAA
The DNA here is from genome assembly GCA_028564925.1 of Lithobates sylvaticus. Taxonomy (NCBI): domain Eukaryota; kingdom Metazoa; phylum Chordata; class Amphibia; order Anura; family Ranidae; genus Lithobates; species Lithobates sylvaticus. The sequence continues at coordinate 230,707,826 of CM053026.1, forward strand.
AAGTTAGTTTGACTTGTTACACACCTTCGAATAGATGGTCACTCTCAGCCTTTACTAGGCAGTTAATATTAAGGGGAATGAAGAGCTGAGCACGCAGGGGGTCTCCATATAAATAGCTTGGCAATGCAAACGGACCCTCCAAAACAGGCACAAGTAGAAAACCACAGGAGTTTGCTTTCCTATGCCAACCCTGAACCTAAAGAAAGAAAAAGCAGAAATTGTCTGGCAACAAATGCTACAATGATCCAAAATTCCAAGAGAACTGAAAAAATAATAAATAAAACAAACTGATAAAGTACAAGGACAACCGCGAGATACAAACAAAGCCCTCACCATTTCAAAAAGCACTGCAGCAGTCACAGCCATCCAGTGCAGCTTGATCTCAAATGCAGCGGTTAGAGAGAAGTTTCCATGGTAATAGCAGCTGCACCATTCCAGTCTATCTGTGCGGTTATTAACATCCACATCTAAGGTTACTGTTCTCTGCTCTGGGACAGTGGCAGCTATGAAAAGCAAGGTCACATAAGATGAAAACATTATATATATATATATTTTACAACTGGGAGAAACTGAAAGGAAGAATATTACACAAGAGGAAAGATGACCAACTGATAAAATATGAAAAAAGTCAAAAGAATCACACGTGGAAAAGAAAGTTTACAGTTAGAGAGATTAAGACTATAACGATAAGCTGGAGAGTGCTACATGCAGCCTACATACAAAAGCATGCAACCAAGCAAGGGGGTGAAATGGGAAACAACCAATGATTGACCAGTGATCAAAATAAAATATGTCACAGAAAAATAAAAATAAAAAGACACCTATAATGATCTCATTGTTCCCACAAGATGTAAAAAGGAAATAAGAGGATAAGTGGGTGATGGTAGAGCCTGTTCCATGGCTCTGAACAGATGCCTGGCATGCAAGTTACGTGGTACCCGTCAGGGGAGGAGCTGGTGGAAATGATATTACAGCCACAAGGTCAAGAGAGGAACCAATGATGTCACATGGACGCAGCAAAGGTGTAGCCCTTAACTATGTTACTTTTATTTGGGTGGTTAGAGGGGGAAGTATAATATGAAGAATGAATACTGATGTGACATGACTCAGCATTATCAGATTCCCATGATATATGTTGGAAAACAGCAGAGACAGCTTTTAAAATGAGAGTTTGAGACAGATAAAAACGGAAAAATTATGCTTTAGTTTTACCCTAGCATATAGCTACAGTACCTGCATCACTAACTTGTGTTAATTCATGTAATAATTTTACAATGGTTGTCAAATTATCAAATAGTAGCTGCTGCTGCTGCAGATAATGAGGCTGCCATGTGTTCCTATGAGCTGGGCTTTGGCCTAATGCAGTAGGAATATTTACAGAAATCAAGGTATTTGAGGGGGATATAGTGAATAATTCAAACCATGGGCTGGATGAACCATGAAAGCCATGGATAGTCCATGGGAGATCATTCTCTTTGACATGACACTCCATCAGCTCCTCTGCCCTTTGTGGGCAGCTACCTAGCAGCGCTGCGGCCTGGCTCCTTCCTCCGAAGCTGCGGCTGAAAGAACTGTGCCTACTTGCATAAGAGGCTGGCCGACTGGGTAGCCAAGGAAGGAGAAATGGTGGTATTCCAGAATGGAGCAGCTCCTCTTCCACCAGTGCCACCTCAAACCATTTCCTCTGAAAAGCTGTAAAATCCTCCATTGCAGCTGAATGCCATGGGCTTGGTTGAGTCAGGTTTGTTGTGGCTACAAAACAAAAGAAAATTTACAGGTATGTAAAAATCACCAGCTAATATCAAAGGCAAGAGCTGCACACGGACAGTTATGATACATACAAATGTAGGTACAAAGCCATAAATATAAATGTATGTTGGTATTATTATTCACTTAGCCTAGTGTGGGTAGATGTCTGCGATTCCCAACTTTCCTATTGACTTGGAATAAAACCATTTTTGGAGGATTCTACATCATACTACATTGCATACCCGATTGCACTCAGAATTTCCTTAGGTGTGCACAGGTTTTTTTTAAGAGCTTTAACCACTTGCCGACCACCTCCTGTACATATACGTCGGCACTTTAAAGAGGGATATCACGGTAATGGCAGCGGCTGCTGCCACAACCGAGATATCCATCTTTACAGGAGGTGGTTCTGGTTACGATAATGGTGGTCTCTGCGGCGGGTTCGCCGCGAGATCACCGTTATCGGCGACGGGAGAGGTGCCACCCCCACTCTTACCGCTTTCCCGCACCCTCCGCCACTTACCGAAGCCGTCGGTATCGGCAGAGGCGATCTGCGGGTCCTGCCGTGTGATGGGTATGGAGACCAGTGATGCTAAGATGGCCCCCACTCATCTCTATACCATAGGATAGCGGAAGCGACGTCAAAACGTCACTTCCGCCCATACGTCTTAAAGGAACATTTTTTTAATGTCATTTTTTCAATAGACATTTTTTTTTTTTTTTTTAATTGCATTTAAGTCCAAATATGAGAGCTGAGGACTTTTTGACCCCAGATCTCATATTTAAGAGGACCTGTCATGCTTTTTTCTATTACAAGGGATGTTTACATTCCTTGTAATAGGAATAAAAGTGATCCATTTTTTTTTTTTTCAAACAGTGCAAAAATAAATAAAATCAAGTAAAAAAAATAAGAAAAATAAATAATTTTTTTTTAAAAACACCCCGTCCTGACGAGTTCGCGCGCAGAAGCGAACGCATACGTGTGTAGTGCCCGCATATGAAAACGGTAGTCAAACCACACATGTGAGGTATCGCCGCGATCGGTAGAGCGAGAACAATAATTCTAGCCCTAGACCTCCTCTGTAACTCAAACATGCAACCTGTAGAATTTTTTTAATGTCACTTATGGAGATTTTTGAGGATAAAAGTTTGACGGCGTTCCACGAGCGGGCGCAATTTTGAAGCATGACATTGGGTATCAATTTACTCAGCGTAACATTATCTTTCACAATAAAAAAAAATTGGGCTAATTTTACTGTTGTCTTATTTTTTTATTAAAAAAAGTGATTTTTTTAAAAAAAAAAGTGCGCTTGTAAGACCGATGCACAAATACAGTGTGAAAAAAAGTATTGCAATGACTGCCATTTTATTTTCTAGGGTGTTAGAAAAAAAAACAATATATGATGTTTGGGGGTTCTAATTTAATTTTCTAGCAAAAAAAAATGTTTTAAACATGTAAACACCAAGTCTGAAAAACAGGCTTGGTCCTTAAGTGGTTAAAGTGATGATTTTTTTGGGGGGACATGCAAGATGGGAGTTTAGAATTACTGTTTTATGGCATTTACAAGCAAATTGTTGCTTATTTGAATCATAAGCATATCTGGGGGGGGGGGGGGGGGGGGGGGGGGGGGGGGGGGGGGGGGGGGGGGGGGTCTAGCTACTAGATTTACCAAGAATAGGGGTAGGTAACCTTTGAGAGGAGATCTACCTGGACAACATGGAAGAAATCAAAGATAATCGGTGTGGCACCCTTTTTTTTAAAAAAGAAGTTAACTAGCAAGCCCCCAATAAGGACAACATAAAAAAATAAACTAATAAAAACTAAAATTACTGAAAAAATATAAAAATATACCCTACATTAAACGTTCGCTTCAGCAAGAAACTTGGCATTCACAATTTTTTTCATGTCTGAGAAGTAATTGCCCCCCACAAGTGTGATGCAGGAGACCATCATGAAGGCAGAACATCTGGTACTGTACTGCAGGCTGACTTACTTTGCTAGTTTCAGGCCTGGCTGGCCTCAATGCTAGCATTGCTGCTCCGAGTTCTGGCCAGTGCAAGTAGCATGTACAGTGAGGGGAAAAAGTATTTGATCCCCTGCTGATTTTGTACGTTTGCCCACTGATAAAGAAATGATCAGTCTATAATTTTAATGGTAGGTTTATTTTAACAGTGAGAAACAGAATAACAACAAAAAAATCCCGAAAAACGCATTTCAAAAAAGTTATACATTGATTTGCATTTTAATGAGTGAAATAAGTATTTGACCCCTTCGCAAAACATGACTTAGTACTTGGTGGCAAAACCCTTGTTGGCAATCACAGAGGTCAGACGTTTCTTGTAGTTGGCCATCAGGTTTGCACACATCTCAGTAGGGATTTTGTCCCACTCCTCTTTGCAGATCCTCTCCAAGTCATTAAGGTTTCGAGGCTGACGTTTGGTAACTCGAACCTTCAGCTCCCTCCACATATTTTCTATGGGTTTAAGAACTGGAGACTGGCTAGGCCGTTCCAGAACCTTAATGTGCTTCTTCTTGAGCACTCCTTTGTTGCTTTGGCCATGTGTTTTAGGTCATTGTCATGCTGGAATACCCATCCACGATCTATTTTCAATGCCCTGGCTATGGCAAAGAGGTTCTGACCCAAGAATTGATGGTACATGGCCCCGTCTATCGTCCCTTTTATGTGGTGAAGTTGCCCTGTCCCCTTAGCAGAAAAAATCCCCAAAGCATAATGTTTCCACTTTCATGTTTAACGGTGGAGATGGTGTTCTTGGGGTCATAGGCAGCATTCCTCCTCCTCCAAACACGGCGAGTTAAGTTGATGCCAAAGAGCTCGATTTTCATCTCATCTGACCAAAACACTTTCAACCAGTTCTCCTCTGAATCATTCAGATGTTCATTAGCAAACTTTAGACGGGCCTGTACATGTGCTTTCTTGAGCAGGGGGACCTTGCGGGTGCTGCAGGATTTCAGTCCTTCGTGGCGTAGTGTGTTACCAATTGTTTTGGTCACTATGGTCCCAGCTGCCTTGAGATCATTGACAATATTCTCCCGTGTAGTTCTGGGCTGATTCCTCACCGTTCTCATGATCATTGAAACTCCACGAGGTGAGATCTTGCATGGAGCCCCTGACCAAGTGAGACTGACGGTTATTTTGGGTTTCTTCCATTCGCGAATAATCGCACCAACTGTTGTCACCCTCTCACCAGGCTGCTTGGCGATGGTCTTGTAGCCATTCCAGCCTTGTGTAGGTCTACAATCTTGTCCCTGACATCCTTGGACAGCTCTTTGGTCTTGGCCATGGTGAAGAGATTGGAATCTGATTGATTGACTGCTTCTGTGGACAGGTGTCTTTTATACAGGCAACAAGCTGAGATTAGGAACACTCCCTTTAAGAGTTACCTGCATAAAAGACATGTGGGAGCCAGAAATCTTGCTGATTAATAGAGGATATAATACTTATTTCACTCACTAAAATGCAAATCAATTTATAACTTTTTTGAAATGCGTTTTTTTTGTTATTTTGTCTCTCACTGTTAAAAAAAAAAAAAACTACCAAAAAAATTATAGACTGATCATTTCTTTGTCAGTGGGCAAACGTACAAAATCAGCAGGGGAGCAAATACTTTTTTCCCCTCACTGTAGGGCATTGTCCAGGGGTCAGTAGTAAATAGGGCAGTGTCAAAGGGTGAGTAGTTTGTAGGGCAGTGTACAGAGGTCAGTAGCAGGTAGGACAATGTACAGAGGTCAGTAGCAGGTAGGGCAGTGAACACCCAGTGTTCAATCTACCATGCCACATATGGGAGCTTACCAGAGGTAGTGTGACCCTCAGCATTTGAAAAGTCAGTACACACTGTATAAAACCGGCAGTCTGCAACCAATACACAGGGATGTACAGCCACCACTCGTTCAGACAAAGCACATAGCAACAAGCTGTCACTCAAAAAAAAAAAAAAAAAAAGGAGCACCAGGCTCTCATAGTGTAAAATCCTTGGGACAAAGTTTATTAAAAAAGGTTAAAAGCACTTAATATCTCTTGTATTGTAAGCTCTATGGAGCAGGGCCCTTTGATTCCTATTGTAATAAAGTGTATTGTATTTGTACTGTCTACCCTCAAGTCGTAAAGCACTGCGTAAACTGTTGGCGCTATATAAATCCTGTATAATAATAATAATAACTCCTAGGAGGGCAGCCGAGCCCCTGATGATGTCATATTTGACAAAACCTACGTAGGGCGGAGCCTTAAATCGTAACGTCACTGCGCATGCGTGGCCGCCATTGTGATTCTGGGGATTGTAGTCTATACATGCTGATTTCCACCTAAGTCACACTACCTCTGGTAAGCTCATATATGTGTGGTGGATTGAGCACTGTTGGGTTTTTACTTGTGAAGAATTTTGAAGAGCATGCAATGTGGGAAGAGTGATCTTCACTGGTGTATTTTCAGGAACAAGATCTCACTATTGCATGGACTCTTTAGGATATTATACACCATCACATGTCATTTGCTGCATGTGTTAGCAAATGTAATTGTATTTGCCTTTTCTTTTCTGCACTTTGTTAGTGTGGCACGGCTTTTTATGATTTTTGTCTTTTTAAGTGGTATATCCTAAAAAAAAAAAGTGCTACTGCTTAGTTTTTTTTCTTTGTGCAACGTGACCTTTTGCACGTTGATAGTAGTTTGTTTTTTCAATGTAGGGCAGTGTCCAGGGGTCAGTAGTAGGCAGGGCAGTGTCTAAGGGGACAGTAGTAGATAGGACAGTGTACAGAAGTAAGTAATAGGTAGGGCAATAGGTAGAGAGCTCAGTAGTAGGTAGGGCAGCGTACAGAGGTCAGTAGTTGGCAGGACAGCGTACCAAGGTCAATAGTAGGCAGGGCAGCGTAGAGAAGTCAGTAGGATGTAGGGCAGTGTACAGAGGTCAGTAGTATGCAAGACAGTCTACAGAGGTCAGTAGCATCAAAAGCAGTGTGCGGGGAAAAGCAGGGCAAAAAGACAGTACAGGGGGCTCAGGAGGGCCCGGTACAGACCGGTCAGGAGGGCACACCATATGGCAAGTAGTAGGGCACAGAAGTTTCACACAGGTTTCTTGATGCAGAGCAGCACAGGGAGGGTGCTGTGAATGATCTACTTGCTCTGGTGTATTGATCCTCTGGGGATCAGCACACTACACTTCAGTGTTAATTTCATAGACTAAAACATTTTAGTCGACTAACATAATAAAATTTTAGTCAACTAAAACTAAAACAATTGAGATGACTAAAATACGACTAAAACTAAAATGGCATTTTAGTCAAAAAGACTAGAATGGGACTAAAACTAAAATGGCATTTTAGTCAAAGACTAAGACTAAAACTAAATTGAAATTCGATGTCAAAATTAACACTGGTCTGTAGTGCATGTTCATACCTCAATACCATAAATAATAACATATGAGATTTTTCACTCCAGCAGTATATAATGAGTTTGGAAATTGTAGAGAAATGCTTAAATAATGCATTCCAATTTAACTACACCCATTAGATTTTAGATGACTAAAATGAGTTTTAGTTGACTAAAATGTACTGGTGATTTTAGTCGACTAAAATGTCCTACAGTTCTAAAATGTCCTGGAGATTTAGTCGACTAAATACGACTAAAAAAATTGCAGACTAAAATTGGACTAAAACTAAAATGCCATTTTAGTCCTAAGACTAAAACTAAATCGAAATGTGCTGCCAAAATTAAACACTGCTACACTCGGGATGAGCTCAGAAGCATTCGGACAAGTCTGAATCTGTCTGAGCTATCCTAACTCATAAGTGGCAGAGACATTCCCTGTCCAGCAGCCGCGCATAAACCAGGGGGGTGCTGTGGGGTAGGGAATACCTCTGCTACCTAGGGTTGGCTTTGACAGCTTCCTAGCCTGAGAGCACAGGCGTCCAATGCACCTGAGCTCATCACTTCCCTGCTCTGCTACTCTGGGGAAGGAGCACTTGAGGGTTGGCAAGGCAGGGACACGAATGTGATTGCGATCGACGGGTTGATGGCTCCCATCCTAGAACAACTTCAGCGTGAATTCCCTAAATGGAACTACAGAAGGTGACCAAACTATTACAATAGGTGCCTCTAAATGTGAAGAAGGGGAAACACTACCTCAAAATAATCCTGTTTTACCACATCTCTTATCCTATAAATTACAATAGGTCCGCACATTAGCTAAGTAATGATCAAGGTAAAAACAGGTACAAAGAGGTGTTGCAAAAATTTGGATTTTTGGCTTACCAGTAAAAACTATTTCTTGTACAGAACACAGGATCTTTAGTTTTTAACCATGCTAACCCTGCTAACCCTAGTTCTGTAGAATATGGAGATCCTAAAAAACACAGGGAGGGTCCTGTGTCCTGTACTGCACTCAAAGAAACAGATTTTACGGTTTTGTCAAAAATCCTATTTTCTTAGACCCCTTTCACACCAAGGGCATTTTGCAGGCGCTATAGCGTTAGAAAAAGCGCCTGCAATCCGCCCTAAAACATCTGCACCATTGTCTGCAGTGTGAAAGCCCGAGGGCTTTCACACTGCAGCGGTGCACTGGCAGGACGTCAGGAAAAGTCCTGCCAGCAGCTTCTTTGGAGCGGTGAAGGAGCGGTGAACTCACTGCTTCTCCACCGCTGCTCCTCATTGAAAGCTTTTTGCCGGGGGGTTTAACCCTGTCTCGGCCGCCAGCAGGGGGTAAAATGCTGCTAAAAATAACAACGTTTTACCGCCGATGCTATGGGCGGTGTGGTGTGAAAGGGGTCTTAGTTATACAGTACAGAACATAGGATCTTTAGTCTCCAAAGGGCAACTCCAGCCTTTGGACTAGGTTAAATGTTACACCTGTATTTAGGGTATAACATGATGCAAATAGAATTTGTGCGGCTACAGTTTGAGATTTTCAGAGATCTGTACATAAGCTATTACTCCAGCAGTCAAACTTGTAATTCTCAATTGAACACAAGTGCAGGGATTATTGCAATCATAGTCCATTGACACCTTCTCCAGTTCTCTTACTAAAAAGCTATACCTCAATACAGACAGAGCTGGAGTTTGCAGGAACCTGGCAGTGTGGCTGCGATCCACTAATTGCAGTTGCAATGTTTTGCAGGCTGATTTGCAAAAAAAAAAACAAAATGCAAATTTTTTTGCTGCAAATATCTGTGTATTTATTATTATTTTTTTTTTTTGAAAAGGTGGACTTAGCCTTTAACCATGAGATGTCCAAAAGCAGTCAAACTACAGGTTGGGCAAAACAGCAAACAAACGCTAATAGGCCTACATAACAAACAGTCAAGGAGGGCACAAAACACTCAGAGAACAGTTTATAGAACCTTACGTCTAAAAATGACATCAGATGAGCTCTGAACATCCACCTGTTAGCATTTAACAAATGTGTGAACAGAAAACCAGATGGCAGCCTTGCAAATCTGAGAAACAGATGTCTAATGCTGAAAGGCCCATGAAGCACCACTAACAGATTTGGTAGAGTGCGCCTTAATAAGAAAGGGAGGAACCCTATCCTTTAGATTATAGGCTCCAATGATGAAATGTCTAATACACCTAGAAATAGCGGAACAAGAAGCAGGGAGCCCTCTGCAGGTTGCCCACTGGAAGCACAAGGAGGGAGTCAAATTGCCTAAAAAAAGCTTTAACCAAGAGGTAAACTTCCACAGCATGTACCATGTTGGGACCAGGGCATAGTAGAGAGGGCTCAGAGAGGGGGGTGACTGAGAGGGAGGGTCAGAAAGGGGGGGGGGGGAGTAAGAGAGGGTCAGAAGGGGGGGGTGAGAGAGGGATCAGAGATGGGGTGAGAGAGATAGGGGTCAGAGGGGGTAGAGAGAGATGGGTCACAGAGAGGGGGTGAGGAGAAAGAGAGGGGTGAGAGAGAGAGATCCTTAGTCTTGTCTGCAGTGCCTCCTGTGCACCCCCTGTCTGTGAATAGGTGTGTGTGTGTGATGCCTAGTATCTTCCATAGGACGTTCATGCTGGGCAGCAGCGGGCAGGGCCCATTCTCCTTCTGGGTGAGTTGCACTGCTCCTTCCAGCGGATCCATTTTTATGCAATAGACCATGGACTGTCCCAGGCAGGTAGCAGTCCCTGGTTGCCTGCGCCTCCTGCTGGTCCTCGGGGGGCCCCGACCTGCCTGTCCTCTGAGCCCGCTGTCACAGCTGGAAGTGGAGAGGAGGGAGGGTAGCAGTCCCTGGCTGCGTGTGCCTCCCATCGGTCCTCAGAGGGCCCCTGATCCACCTGTCCTCTGTGCCGCTGTCAGGGCTAGAAGTGAAGAGGTGGTTGGAGGAATCCAGGCTCTGGGTGGCGCCACCACGTCAGGTATGCTGCACCTGCTGCTCATCACATCTCTGGTGGTCAGGGAGCTCTTCTCCCTCCCGGGCTCTCGCTTCTCCCTGCTCCTGCTGCCACTGGTCCAGGCCTCCCTATGACAAGGGGCTCAAGGGGCAGCTGCTTTGGGCCCCTCAACCATGACTGGGCTCTGGGCAGCTGCCCCTTTTGCCCCACGTTAAAGACGGCCCTGGTCCGGACAGTGGAGAGAATTTTTCTTGGGATGTTTCAGAGCGGGACATAAGGAGGGAAGAACAATGTCCTGGTCATGGTGAAAAGAGTAAACCACCTTAGGGAGAAAAGAGGCTTTTGGCCTCATGACAACTGTATCTTTGTGTAACAGAAGCTCACTGTTGAAGATTAATGCTGCATGTGCCGTACGAAGCTCCAATAATACTTCTGGTCTACAGTCTGTCAGGTGCCGGATTTTAGAATCTCGTCCTGGTTCCACGCTACCCAGCAAGCAAACAAGAGGGAAACCACAAACTGATAACCTCGCTCCATACCTGTTTATTACATATGGCTGGTTAGATGACAACCCCTGACTGTGGCCATGCCCCTCTAATTTTTTTCACTACAATAAGCTTAATTGTAGAGAAGCTGGGACTAGGAAAGGTTCTTTACAGGATAAGGAGGTTAACTTAGAAACCCTTTGCCCAGAGGTGATAGCAACGAAAAAGGTCACTTTGCAAATTAGGTCAGACAAGATAATATCCTTAAGGGTAGGGTTGTACTGATACCGATATCGGCGCCGGTACCAAGTATTTTCACAGGTACTCGTACTCATGAAAATGCTCTGATACCCAAAGCTAATACCTTTGCGGTGTGATGTGAGCCCATACAAAATGGATGGGCTCAAATTGCACTGAACAGAATCGCATGCAATTTGAACAGGAATGCAGTGCAATTCCTTTCTGAATCGCATGCAGTTTCCCGCAGCGCTCCTGTGTGATCCCAGGTTTGTCATAGTGATTTCAGCCTGGGTTCACACAGGAGCGGTGGGGGAAACTGCATGCGATTTGGACAAGAATCACACTGCAAATAATCGCATGGGATTTGAACAGGAATGCAGTGCGATTCCTGTACAAATCGCATGTGGCTTTTCCCACCGCTCCTGTGTGAACCCAGGCTGAAACTTTTTGAGCCTATTCATTTTGTATGGGTTAAAACCATACTGCAAAAGTACTCGGTATACTTAAAGGAGAAGTCCAGCCAAAGCTCGTTTGGCTGGGCTTCTCCTAAGGTTCGCAGTGCAATTCGTTTTGGACTCCTATGACCCGTTTTCAGCAGAGAGTGGACTGAAATCTGCTTTCTGCTGATGTCACGGATATCAGTCCATGCACCGCGTCATCCCGACAATAGAAGTCTGGATCTACCAGGTGCCTGGACTGACACCTGTCTCAGCCTCTCAGCAAGCCGATGAGAGTCTGAGACAGCCGTTCCGCCACCTCCACAGCTCAGAGCTCCAATAAGCACGGAGGGGAGATGACCAGAGAGCTGTGACTGACAGTCTACAGCTCTCTGTTCACGGAGCTGTAAAAACCGTGTGCAGAGGCACTGGGGGACAGATGCAGCATCGGACCAATGCTGCATCCACCGAGACAAGTAAAAAAAAAAAAAAAGAAACCCTTACTTCTCTTTTAACCAAAAGTATTGGTACTAAAAATAAATAAAAACAGTATCGGTGCAACCATACTTAAGGGGTTCAAAAGGCTGCCTCTAAAGGGCCAAGAAAACCAGGTTAAGTTAGCATTGAGTCACAGGGGAACATGCAGGAGGAGAAATGTGTTCACCTTTGGTAACATGTTACACCTGTATTTAGGGTGTATCATGTTACCAAAGAGCACCTCCCTGTGCCCCTCTAATCCCTTGCTGTGACAGCGGGCAGGGGATCTTCTCCCTGCAGCTACTGGCACAATTTAAAAAGAGCGGGGCTCCACCCACATGGCAGAGCCATTCATTCACAGGGATCTGTGAATGAATGAACTACAATTACTTGCAGTACTCAATGAACTGCAAGGGTGCTGGTGAGCACTCTTGTAGTTCAGCTATCTTCCTGCTCTCCAGTAACTCTCTGCCTTTACAGGAGGTATGGGCAGACAGTTATACTGAGAGTCTGCAGGAGCCTGACATTGCACCCATGATCTGCTGACCGCAGGTGCAATGCTCTGCACGCTCCAGAAAAAAAAAATGCAAATTTTTTTACCTTCAAAAATATGTGCATTTATGGTTATATATATTTCTTAAGGTGAACTTAGCCCTTAAGTAAGGAATGAAGGGCCAATGTTTTCTTTGAAGCAGTCCAACCAGGGCCTAGATCTAGCCCTCTACTGTTACTCAAGGCCAGAATGGAGAAAAGACTGGATGCGTCCCACATTGTACACAAGGGTAGCAATGGTAATGGTCCTTACAGTGGTTGTAAAGGCAGAAGTTTTTTTTTTATCTTAATGCATTCTATGCATTAAGATAAAAAGTCTCTGTGCAGCACCCCCCCCCCCCTTAGCCCCCCTAACACTTACCTGAGGTCCCTCTCTGTTCAGCGATGTCCACGACTGTCTCAGCCATCCGAGATTCTCCCTCCTAATTGGCTGAGACACAACAGTGGTGCTTGCTGTGGGGGCACTGAAAAGGAGGGAGGGGCCAGGATCATAGAAGAGGGACCTGAGAAGAGGAGGATCCGGGCTGCTCTGTGTAAATCCACTGCAACAGGGCAGGTAAGTATAACATGTTTGTTATTTTTATAGGAGAAAAAAACGAGACTTTACAATCACTTAAGTTTCAACTGAAGGTGGCCCATCCTGATCAGATTCCTCAGACAAAGAAGGAGGATGTCTTTGCACTCCACAGCAGCATGACCCCAAAGTGGTCTTCAGGGACAGGGCTCTGTTGCTGGCAGACTATGGCACTAGATCTGTATAGCAAGTGAATACCATGCAGGATCTGGTACTTGAAGCAGCATTACAGGCCAGCCCCACATTTTCATCCAAGCAGGGTCCAGGTAGAGTCCACCAAGGCTTAACCAAGGAATTAAACTTCAGAATGAGCCACAGTGGCTATGGTGCAGCCAGGAACACTGAGAATAATCTTAGAGAAAAAAAAAAGTATTAAGCTTCTCTCTGTAGACAGACGAGGTCCATCACCTAAGGACACTTGCAAGAAACCAAGGCTAGCTAGGAATGAGAGGGGTTATATAGGGGGATGTCCCTGTGGCTTTCTCTTTAGCCAGAGTCTAATCACTGAACGTAGCTGCACATAAGCCACGGTTAAATACTAAAACTCTGTGTCCTGTACTGCATGACTAAGAAACCACATTTCCATAGAAGACTTTGTTCTTTCTAAATCACAAACACATGTTGCTCTCACCCCTTTCAAGCTCTCGTTCAGGAGGTATCCTATACAAGTAGAATCCATAGATAAAGGTTCTAAGTGTTTCGCCAGAAGCATGGGTAATATACTGCTCATCCAACATTTTCTGCAAAATACATATAATATTTGAGTAATTATTATTAATTTTATCAAATATCTAATTATAACTGTGGAGAACGCAGGCACTTTTCCTACCTGCATGATGTCCATTGCCACAGGTTGAGTCTGCACCCAGCTAATGTTATTGATCAGCCAATGTACAACTTCAGCACTGATAAAGCAGCATGGAGGAAGGCCTTTCTGTTCGGATAGCAATGGAATACCTGTACTGCAAGAAAATCAATAACATACCACTCATGTTTAGGTGCATTGACATATTACTATTTGTTTCCTTTACAACTCTGAAAGCCATTTCCATGTCAATTTGCATAGAAGCTATGTAAACTAACAACAAAGGGCATGAAACGTCTTTCAGCTTTTACACTAACCATTTTATATTAGAATATCATATTATCAAAATCCAAGAAAAAAAAATGAATAGGTTGCAGCCTACCAGTCCTTGGATGTGGTTGCTGCATAAATTTAACTTTTCACTTTTTCAGTACTGAAACTTTAATGTTGATTTCTAGAAATTCAGTCATTTTAACTTCCTGTGCACTCAGATGAAATCCCAAATGATGCTACCAGCATTCCCATTTCCTTCCTCTAAACTACAAAAGACCCCCCTCGTGTTGTAAAGATGGGGGGAGGATTAGGTGTTTATTGTCCAAGCAAAGCAAGCAGCCTAGGGTGACAGGATCCAAAGATACAGTATAGTGAGTGAGGGTTGTCAAGCTAGGACAGGAACTGTGTTACTGGGAAGATCAGTAGGTGAAAATAAAAGGGATAAAAGCCTGAATAAATAAAACAAATGTAACACCCACATCTAGGGACAGGTAAGCTGAAATATATTTTTGTTTTTGGGTTTAGATACACTTTGACTAATGACTCTCACACTCTCCTAAGGCTATGTTTCCACTATTGCATCCCCAAAGTCGCACGATTTTGCCGCAAGTTTTTGCCGTGACTTGAAGCAATGCCTGTGTATTCTTGAGGTCTATGGACCTCAAGTCGCATCAAAGTGGGACCAAAGTAGTGCAGGGACTACTTTGAATTCGCTGCGTCTTGAAGTCGCACAGATATGAACGGTACTTATTGGAAATCATGGGGTATGACTTGTCATGTGACTTTTAAGTCCCAAATGGCATGAAAAGTCACACTAGTGGAAACCTAGCCTCAATGTATAAATTAACCACTTTTCTTCAATCCCTTAACTGTTAAAGCATACCAGGTACTTACGTTGGGTGTTTCATAGCCTCCAGAATCTCACTCAGGCTGGCACTGGAAGGTAGAGTGCTCGGTCCCCCAGACATCTGTGGGACACTGAAGCAGAATTATCTGTTAGAAATCTCATTTAACAAGCAGAATCACACAAATGATAATAGAGCATCTTTACCTTGTCTCAGCCGATTGAAATGGCTGCTCTCCTGTATTGCTTCCTTGAGTAACTGTTGGGGTGTTATTTGTCAGGCTGCTATTTCCATCAACATAAGGAGAGACTCCCTGATCAACAGAAATCTGTAATAGATCAGAATGATATTCTCTTTAGAATAAGGGCTGAATAAAGTTAAAATCAGGCAATGATTAGGTTTTCTAAGACATTTAAAATACTTTGGCATGTTACAGAGAATGTTAACAAAGGTGATTCAATAAACATTTACATACAGCACACTAGACAGGATAATCAGATATTAAACCACCCAGACTTCAGGGCACATGCAAACAAAAATCACTAGCCTGTAGGACCTGGGTGGAAAGCATCCTGGAAGATAAGTAATGGCATCTATTGGTGGTGGGGGGATTAGGTATTTGAATTTAGGTCTGCTTTAAACTAACCCTAAAACTTAAAGCGGGATTCCACCCTAAAGTGGAACTCCCACTTTTCGTAACCCTCCCCCCCTCCAGTGTCACATTTGGCACCTTTCAGGGGGGAGGGGGGTGCAGATACCGTTCTAAGACAGGTATCTGCACCCACTTCCGGGCATAAACTCCCACGGCAGTTTACGCAGCTTCCTGTCCCGGCGCGCTGTCTGCCAGGACACACACATGTTTCCCGGCAGACAGCGCTGAAGATTCCCATTGCGCCGCGCGACTCGCGCATGCGCAGTAGGGAATTTGGAAGTGAAGCCACTTCCTGATTCCCTCACAGAGAATGGCGCCGGCTACAGCAGAGAGCCGAGCGATCGATCGGCCTCTGCTGCCGACACCGCTGGACCCCTGGAACAGGTAAGTGTCCATTTTTTAAAAGTCAGCCGCTGCAGTATTTGTAGCTGCTGGCTTTTAAAAGAAATTTTTTTTCAGTACAGTCCCGCTTTAAAGTGATTGTAAAAGAAAAACAAAATTATTAAAATAACAAATATGTCACACTTACCTGCTCTGTGCAAGCCTCTGCACAGAGAAGTCCAGATCCTCTTCCTCTGGGGTTTCCCACTGGTGCTATGGGAGCACCCATGCAGGTTTGAACCCGAGCCAGGCTGTGTGTGTGTCAACAAACACACACACAGCCCGGCTCGGGTTCAAACCTGCATGGGTGCTCCCATAGCACCAGTGGGAGACCCCAGAGGAAGAGGCTTGGCCCTGCCCCCCCACTCCCTCCTTACAGGCTGTGATTGGTCGCAGCCAGAGCCCAAGGCTCCCACTGCTGCCTCCATGTCCAGTGTGGAGAGAGCTGCTTCTCTCGGGCACAGCGCTGGATCGAGATCGGACTCAGGTAAGGATGGTGGGGAGTTGAGCAAAAAGGTTTCTTACTTTAGTGTGGAGAATGTACTAAGGTTAAAAAAAAAAAAAACCTTCTGCCTTTACAACCTTTAAAACCTAATCTACTCAGACTTAAAGAGGTTGTAAACCTCCGAAAAAAGAAAAAAAAACCCTGCAAGACATACTAGCTCATTCTGAAATACTTACCTTAGAACGATGCCCTCCAGTGCTGCCCGCACTCTGTTCACACGGACGACATCTTTCCCGGAGTTACTTCCGGGTTTGCGGGCTCCGATGCTGTGATTGACCGGAGCCGCGATGACGTCACTCCCACACATGTGTGCGTCAATCCCGCGCATGTGTGCGGGTGCCGCCGCTTACGGCAAGGGTAGTAAATAAACTGCACAAGCAGGCTGTTCCTTCAGTGCGCATGTGCCGATGACGTCGGCGGCAGCGTATATAGTAAATATCTCCTAAACTGTGCAAGTTTAGGAGATATCTACTTTGCCTATAAGTAAGCCTTACTCTATGTAACTGTAGGTACAATTAAAGAGGAAGACTTTACTTCCTCTTTAACCCTCAATTCATAATCTCCCCCAAAATCTAAATGTCACCCTTAAAGTTGTTCTACAGCCTAAACATTTTTTACCTTACGGCATTCCCTGCATTACAGTTAAAAAATGTTTAGGTAACAGTATCGCTCCCTACTATACTTACCCGAGTCCTCACTCGATCCAGCACTGTGTCTGTCTGTAGCGGCTCTGTCCTCTCTCCTCACTCTCACAGGCTTTGCTGAGGTAGCAGAAGCCATTGACTCCCGCTACTTTCAAGCAAATCTTGTGACTAGGGAGCCGAGCAACGCTGTGTCTATGAATGCAGGCGCGTACAAGTGTGCCCAAAGTGGCTTGCTATGTAGGCATTCAGAAAAGGAGGAGGAGCCAGGAGTATAAGTGGGGGACCCGAGAAGAGGAGATTCAGGGTTGCTCTGTGCAATTCTACTGCACAGAGCAGGTAAGTATAATGTGTCATTTAAAAGGGGGAAAAAAAAAAAAAACGTAACAATCACTTTAACCCAGGGGTGCCCAACCTTTTGAAGAGCGAGGGCCACTTAAGCTACTTGGTAACCGTTTGTGGGCCACAATGAGCGGAGTGGGCGGATGACAAGTCCGTGTCTGCTCTGTATATGCAGAGCGGACACGGACACAGCCCACTAATACACTTTTTTTTCTGGATTGGATTGGATTGGAGGTAGGACACAAGTCGGTTTACATTTGCTACTGTGAATGGAGGGTCAAATTGGGTGAGACTGACCGTGTGAAAGGGGCCCAAGGCGCATCTTTCACACAGATGCGCTGCAGTTTGCCTGCACCGCTGGTGCAGCGCAGTGTACCTTTGGCTTTCCTGCACTTTGCAATAGACTTCTATTATATTCTGCAGGTTTGGTGCACTTTCAGAAAGCTCACCAAACCACTGCAGAATAGATATGCCTATATATACCCAGTGATTTTATTAATAAAACTGACCTTTAATAACAGTACTCTATTCTATTTAATCCCAGAGCAGGAGGTCGTGGGCCACATCAGAGGGCTCCGCGGGCCACATGTGGCCCCCGGGCCACTGGTTGGGCCCCCCTGCTTTAACCTAACTCTGGCAACCTAACCTGGCAAAGCTTTAAAGCACACACCTCCTGGATGGCTCCCTTGCAACCCTACCCCACTCCAAGAGTCTTTACATTTTGCAGAAAGCAATGCAGAGTAAACCAAAAAAATTGAAGGATGGGTATCTTGTGTCCTGTACTGTATTCTAAGTTCTGGAATTTGCAGACATCTTAAAATTCTTCCTATCTTAAATTCTACAGTACATTGCACAGGAGTATTGATTATAGGTATTTATATAGCCCGACTATTTACGCATCACTTTTAAATGTATATTGTACATACACACCAGTGCCTGCACTCAAGGAGCTTACAGTCTATGGTCCCTAACTCACTTTCTACATACACATACTAGGGCCAATGTTGACAGGAACCAATTAACCTTCCAGCATGTCTTTGGAGTGTGGGGGGAAACCGCAGTAACCAGAAGAAACTTATGCAGGCACAGGAAGAACATGTAAATTCAATGCAGGTAGTGCTGTGTTTGAGATTCAAAGCGACAACCTTAGTGCTGCCAGGTGGAAAAGCCCCTCCATACACAATGGAATATCCTGAGCAATGAATAAGAAGGGTGGACAACAATGGGTAAAGCATAACTGAGCCAACAGGCACAAACAACAAGGGTCAGAAGACCCAACTTCAGAATGCCACTGCAAGATCTTTGCAGACAAAAGCTGCATGTCCACCTGGTAAAACTTTGAAAAAGCATGAACAGAAGACCAGGTGGCGGCCTTACACAACTGGTCTACAGAGGCTTGATCCAATAATGAAACTCCCATCATTCTGGTGGAATGGGCTTGTAAAAGCGCAGGGAGGGGATTTTTCTTTGAGAATGTAAGCTCTTGCGATCGGATTCATTATCCATTGCGTGATGGTGGACTTTGATGTGTCTGTGTTCACACCAGGCAAAAAAAAAAAAAAAAGATTTTCAGGTACTATAATAGATCTTCATGAAAGAGGTTTTTCTGGCATTTAGCAAGGTAGGAATCACGGACTTAAAAATCCCTCAATCCTTTAAGACCTTGATTTCAACAGCTACCCTGTTAAAGCCAGAGACTGAGAAGCAGAATAGAATAGAAGTCCTTGGGATAGCACATCTGATCTGTTGGGAAGAGGTCACAGGTTGTCTGCTAAAAGTTTGAGTATATCTGGGTACCATGTTCTTCCTGGTCAATTGATGCAAGAAGGATTACCACTCTCCTGTCTTGCTCTATTTTCCTGGAGCAGAAGATACAGAATTTGCACTGGAGGGAAGGCATAAAATAACCTGAACTTGGACCAGGGGATTACAAATGCATCTGGAGCTAGAGGATCCTTGGTTCTGGCAACAAACGGGTAATTTGTTGTTGAATCTAGATGCTAGGATGTACACATCTGGAATCCCCCCATTTTGGCACTAAGGACTAAAAACATCTGGTAGATGGGCCTACTCCCCTTGATCCAAGCTGTGGTGGCTGAGGTTTTTTCGCTGTACAGCTGTCCACTCCTGGGCTGTGGACCACAGAAATCGCTAGATAGTGGGTTTCTGTCTGTAAGATTATCTTGTTTGCTTCCATCAAGGCAGCCAGACTCCTGGTGCCTTCTTTTTTTTTTTTTTTGAATTCTTTATTTAAGGAATGCGGATCAAACAGTAATGTAATGGATCAGACATAACAAACAGCTTTGTCTATAAGTAGGCCTAAACAATAGTATATTAATCAAGTCGGAGAATAATGCTGGGGTATTCATCAAAGTTATATTACAGTATATACGATCAAAAGAGCAATTGTATTCATGTGACTCTGTGATAGGTATACTTTTGCAATTCAACCAGGACAATATAGGCGACATCCTCTCTTGCACAAAGTCTCACTTTAAAGGTCCTGTGTAAGCCATACCATTGGCTCTGTAGGGTAAAAGGGGGAGCCCCTTGGTAGGTAGTGAGGGTTTTTCTCCTTTGTACAGATATTAAGTTATGATACTTTAGTGGGCTGGTCCAAAACAACGTATTACTTATCAGTAGTGGCTCTCTGTCCTAGTTTCCTAGGAGTGGTGCCAATAAGTTCCCGCAATCCGAGGGGATTTTTTTTCATTTTTAGGGTAGAAGAAATAAGTGAGTGGATGACACCGACTGTGTCGATGGTGGGAAAGCTATGAAAGGAATAAAGGGGGAGTAGGGGTAGGGTAAAAGGTAGGGAGGGGAGTGAGTGTGGCGTACTGGCAAGGCCGACGACCCACGGCCCCGAATCATCTTTAGTTAATATAATTAAATGTAGGCCTTGTATTCATCCGAGAATCTGAACAGGTCCCAGTATGTCCAGCGTGTATTGTGTTCCTCCTCCTTTTCCCCTAGGGCAGCTGTAAGATGTTCCATTTGCTGGATGTCTCGAACCCTGGCAAACCACTGTACTACTGTCGGTGGGGATTGTTGCTTCCAAGCACTGGGAATACATGCCCTGGCTGCATTCAAGAGGTGCTTCAGTAGAGATTTGCGGTATCGCTTGCTAGACATGGGGGTCAGGTTTAGCAGAGTCGCCGCCGGGTTATCCTGGAGGGCTATGTCCGTGAGCTTGTAAATGATCTCTAGTACTTGTCTCCAGAAGGGAGTCAGTACCGAACACTCCCAGAAGATATGGAGTATTGTGCCAACCTGTGTACCACATCTCCAGCACAATGGACTGTGTCCTGGAAATATGGATGCTAAAACAGATGGGGTCCTATACCAACGCGTCAAGATTTTATACGTAATTTCTTGGTATTTGCTACACAAGGAGGACTTATGTGAAAAAAAGAGTATTCGAGTCTTTTGATCTTCAGAGAACGTGATGTTAAGATCTCTCTCCCATTTCTGTAGGAACGGAGGATCATTTCGAGATGTATAGGCAAGTAAAATATTGTAGGAAATGGAAAGGGATTTTCTTATTGGCTCATCTCCCAAGCACATGTCTTCAAAGGGCAAAGGCTTTCTGCGGAAGCCATTGACTTCCGGGAGGGATCTGAGGAAGTGTGAAAGTTGCAGGATCCTCCATCTACCTAGGGCGGAGGTATTAAAGCTAGGATAAATGCCTGAGAGGTCGCTCCAGTCAGAGGGTCCTATAAGAGAGGAGGCTCTAACTAGGCTCTGATTCGGGTGGAGTCGAAAAGATCTATCAGAGATGCCCGGTAGGAAGTCCGGGTGACCAATTATGGGCGTCAGAGGGGAGGGGAAGCTAGGCGTCTCCGCAATCCTAAAGTATCTGTGTAGTTCCTTTAGGGTGGGTTCAATTAGAGGGTGAGAAAAGGACAGCCCAAAAACACGTTTCCCACTCCATGGTAGACCAGCAAGAGGGAACGGCACCGCTTCCTGTTCCAGGCCGATCCATAGCTTATGGTGTGAATGTCTGCACCAATCCACCACTCTATTCATGTGGACCGCCGTATAGTATGAGGCTGGGTCTGGGAGGCCGACCCCACCCCTGAGCTTTGGCCGCTGTAGTAGAGATCTCTTAAGTCGCGAGGGCTTGCCCTGCCATACGTAGTTAATGAAGATTGTATGCAATTTTCGGAAAAATTTCCGTGGAATCCTAACTGGCAGAGCCTGTAGAAGGTAAAGCAGCCTCGGCATAATGTTCATTTTCAATACATTGCATCTACCAAACCAGGAAACTGCTAGGGTCTTCCATCTGTCTAGGTCTGAGGAGAAAATATTTAGAAGGGGCTGGAAGTTGAGTTGGTAGATGAGGTGTAAGTCAGAAGGGATTTTTGTACCTAGGTATTGGATAGCTTGGGGGGACCACCGAAAGGGAAAATTGCTGCTAAGGCGAGTCTGAGCAATAGGAGAGAGAGAAACGTTAAGCGCCTCTGATTTCTGCAGGTTGATTTTAAAATTTGAAAGATCACCGTATTGGCGTATTGCAGATAAGAGTATTGGGAGAGAGGTGTGTGGTTCTGAGATGTAGAACAGAAGGTCGTCCGCATAAGCCGCAATCTTGTGATGGTATGTGTCCGTTTCTAGTCCTCTGATGTCGGGGTTGAGCCTGATGTGTTGCAAAAGGGGTTCTAAGGAGACTATGAAGAGGAGTGGAGAGAGTGGGCACCCCTGTCTCGTGCCATTGCTTATTTTAAAGGGATTGGATGACACTCCATTTACTCTGACCGAGGCCGTGGGGGAGGAGTAGATGGCGGAGACCCATGACAAGATGGAGGTCGGCATTCCAAGGCGTCGCAGGGTGGCCAGGAGGAAAGTCCAGTCCACCCTGTCAAACGCCTTTTCAGCGTCTGTAGATAATAGAATGAAAGGGGCATTAAGGTGTTTAGCCCTTGCCACAACATCAATCGTCCTTATGGTGTTGTCTCGCGCCTCTCTGTTCCGTATAAAACCCACCTGGTCTAGGGGGATTATGCGTTGAAGGACGTGTCCTAATCGTTCGGCCAAAATTTTTGTGAACAATTTCAAGTCACAGTTGAGCAGGGAGATTGGCCTGTAGCTTGCGCAGAGGAGCGGATCTTTCTCCGGTTTAGGGATGACCGAGATACTGGCTTGTAGAAGGTCCGCTGGCATGGCGTGATCATCTAGTATTGCGTTGAAAGCGGCAACAAAATGGGTTGCTAACTGGGCTTGAAAAGTTTTATAATAGGTGGTAGTAAAGCCGTCAGGGCCAGGCGCTTTCCCTCTTGGGGAGCCAGCTAGGGCATTCGTGAGTTCTTCTGTAGTCACTGGCTGCGAAAGCAAATCCACCTCCTCATCATTAAGAGAGGGCAGGTTTGCCGCCGCAAGGTACGTCTCTATAGCTTCCGAGTTGTCCTGTTGTCGACCCCCCGTAGGCTGGGAGTGCAAATTATAGAGTGCTTCGTAAAAAGCCCGGAAGGATTCCGCCATGTCGGTAGAATCATAGATTTTGGTTCCTGAAGGGGTTGAAAGAGCGGGGATGTAGGATAGATTCCGCTGGGTTCGTATGGCATTCGCCAGAGTTCTACTACATTTGTCTCCATACTCATAGAAGGTTCTGCGTATTTTTATTAGATTGTTTTTAGATTGAAAAAGGGAATGCTCCCTGATTTGCTCTCTGAGGTTAGTTACCTCTGCCTCTATGGCCCTGTCCGGGTGGGTTTTATGACGTTTTTCGCAGGCATGCAATTTTGTTATCAGGTCTGATAGCGTTTTTGCTCTAGCCTTCTTGAGTCTATGGCCGTGCTTGATGAGTACTCCTCTAATGTAGCACTTGTGCGTGGCCCAGATAGTGAGAGGGTTAGGGACCGAGTCTTTGTTTCTCTCAAAGAAAAGTTCCAGTTCTCTTAAAATATCGGCTTTGACCTCTGGATCTTGGATTAGGGATTCGTTGAGCCGCCATGTTGCTGACCTAGTCGTTGGGTTTTTCAGGGCTAGGGTTATGGAGATCGGAGCATGGTCCGAAAGGGCAATGTGACCGATCTGTGCCCTAGAAACAAGTGGGATCGTGTTATGAGATACTAGGAAGAGATCTATCCTAGAATACGAGCCATGCGCTGCCGAGAAGAAGGTAAAGTCCCTCTCTTGTGGATGAAGGATACGCCAAATGTCCACCAAACGGTGGGAATGTAACAGTTCCCTGATCCTGTTTCGATATCTCAGAGACAAGGCTGAGGAGCCCGTCGTCGAGTCTTTACGAGGGTCCATGGTAAAATTAAGGTCTCCCCCCAGTACTAATGTTCCCTCTGCGAAGGCAGCCAGGGCGGTTAAACAAGTTTCAAGTACCGGAAGCTGATCCACATTTGGCAGGTAAAGGTTAGCAAAGGTAAGTATTTGAGACTGAAACGTGCCTTTAACGAAAAGGTACCTGCCCTCGTCGTCCGTATGGAGGTCTATCAGCTGCCAGGGAAAAGTTTTGGACAGGAGGATACTTGTGCCCTTTGATTTTGTGGAGGGCGATACACTATGGTACGCTATTGGGAAGTGCTTGTTATGAAGTCTCGGAATCTTATCTGCCCGAAAGTGGGTCTCTTGTAAAAATGCTACTTGGGGTCTTTGCCTCCGGAGCTCCGCCAGACAGCTGGAGCGTTTTTCTGGGGCATTGAGACCTTTCACGTTCCAAGACACACATTTCAACGACATTTCAGGTGGGGTGGGATCGGGTCGTCGGACCTTGCCAGGAGCTAGATCTGTAGAAGATGTAGGGAGGGGAAGGAAGGGAAGAGGGGAAGGAGACTAGTCTAGGAGAGCTGAAGAGAAGGGGAGGAAGGGGACACAAGGAGAGAATCGGGAAGGGGGATGATAGCAAGGTGGGGGATGAGGATGGGAGGATGGGGAAGAAGCTAAATCTCCAGGCGGAGAATTACTGCCTAACTGGGCAGCTAGGGCCTAGTGGGGGAAGGAGTAAGGCACTTCAGAGGTCGGGCCCCCAGCACGCGGGGGTCCCCTCGGCCACCCTCCGTTGAAGGCGGACCAATTAGGAACCGCATATCTATGATGGGCTTCTCATTATAAAAATAATTCCTAAAAGGGAGCATAGGATAATAAAACTTTTAACAATCAAGCATATTAGGCATGTTATTAAGATCATGACAGTCCCCAACAACACTATAACAATGTTCTTAACTCTAACTTCTAGGGAGCTTGTTCGCTCGCTGAGGGTCCTATCCCTGAGGGAGCGAACTGGAGCCCCATTGTTCAACCAGTACTACTACGTAAGCAGGGCCTCCGGGAAACAGGTTTAAGGAGGAGAAAAGGAAAAAAAAAAAAAAAAAAAAAAAAAAAAAAGGGGGGGGGAGAGATAGTGGACCTGGTTTCTACTGAGACTACTTTTGGGGTCCTTGGATCCGGCATTTTTGCGGGAAAATTGTCCCCCTTTCACAAGTATAAAACAATCAGAGACCGGGGGGGGGGGGGGATAGGGGTCACCGGAAACAAATTATCAACCTTAGGCAGACTTGCAACCCACGACAGTGTTAAATCAACAAAAACATGTTTAAGTCATTAAATTGGAACCTCCTGCAGGAAGCAAAGGGGACCTTCGGCGGGTCGGTACTGTGTTAGGTACAGGGGGACTTAAACTAGTCTCCATCCTGTGGATTTCTCTATGTTCCGGGCCTCTCGCCAAAGGTCGCCCTGCGTCCGCATGCAGCCCCAGAAGAGCATGACCCCATGACCTGGGTGCATCCGTATTTGTACTTCTGTATAGCATACCAAAGTAAGTTGTAAGGACCCAGCCAGAGGGGAGTCCTTAATGGAGTGTTCGTGTATGTGACTATAACCAGACCACCGCTACCAGTCTCAGTGGGCCAAACCCCCCCCGAGGTGAGTCACCGGGGGAGTCTAATGTGAATTTCTCCCCGCCTCCCTCCCGGTGTACTCCAGTTCAGGGTAAATTGTAGCCTTGAATATTTTCATGGTGCCATCGTGCCTGGAGGGCCCATGACAATTAGTCTTGTATAACTGGGGACCAATTCCCGAATGGACCAACTGGTCCACAAAAGGGAGAAGGGTAAACATACTCCAGTCTCTGGGAGGTAAAACTTACGTGTGATGGGGAACATCAAGAGTCTGGACAGTTCTTTAGTCCAAGAGACTTTCCCCTCTAAGGGGATCAAGGTTCGTTGTCTTGTGGGGCCTGTGGTCCTCTGCGGCGAGAACGGTGATTTCGTCGAGGCCTTTGGGGTCTGCCAGAGGGGTTCATCGTTGGGTTGTTGTGGTTGTCAGCAGGCGGAGCAAACGCTAACCAGTTAGGTAGCGACATCAGTGGCAGCCCGAGGGAGCCGAGGAAAGCAGGGACATCTGCGGGGTGTCGGAGGGTATATGTACGGCCACCCTGCCGAGCGATCAAATGAAAGGGATGACCCCATTTGTAGGTGATTCCCTGTTCGCCAAATTTTTCCAATAAGGGTTTCAGACAGCGGCGCATCTGCAGTGTCCTCCGGGACACATCCGGCAGAAGAATGATCTGTGCTCCATCAAAGTCAAAATGCCCTCTACGCCAGGCCCGTTGAAGAATGTCTTCTTTAAGGGAGTAATTGTGTAGGCAACAAAGGACATCTCTGGGTCTATCTTCCGTGGAGCTCCTGGGGCCGAGGGTTCTGTGAACTCTGTCTATGGCAATGGCAGTTTCTGTCGGCCGTTCCAGGTAGTCATTGAATATGGCAGTTACTGTGGACTTAAGATCAACCTGTCGGGTAGCTTCTGGTAAGCCGCGAATCCTGATGTTACGCCTGCGGTTGCGGTTTTCCAAATCGTCCATTAGTAGGTGTAGCTGCGCAATTTGGTCAGTCACTTCATCGTGTCTTACTTGTAGGGCAGAGACATCGTGGCGGAGGGCTGAAGAGTCTGATTCCAGCGAGGAGACTCGTGCGGTCACTTCCGCAACATCCTGTTTTATACCAGTTATTTCTCCCCTGAGTGCTGCTTCCATTCTGGCTGCTACAGAGTCTAGATCATCTCTGGTAGGCAACTTTTGTAGAAGTGTCCATAAAGCTCTGTCACTACTGAGCAGGGATAAGGGCTCATGTGAAGGCAGTGTCAGAGGAGCAGCGTCCTGCGCTGCCTGCTGTGAGAGAGGCATGGGTGTGTTAAGCTTGGGGGTCTGGTGCTGGGAGAGCTGTGCGCTCTGTGTTGGCCATTGTAAGGAGCTGCTGGGTTCACCTCCCGGGCTGTTTAGCGGTGTGAGGGACAGAGAACGGGGGAAGCAGGGGGAGAGATCGCTCGAGGGAGAGAACGGCAGCATGTCATTACCGTGGGTTTGCTTCTCCTCTCCTGTAGGCGATCTGTGCTCCGTCCTCGTGGCTGACGCCGGCGCCATCTTGGCCTCCTGGTGCCTTCTTGAGGCAGACCACGGCATTGTCTGAATGGACCCTGATTGGGTGTCCCATCAGAAGGGGGTCCAACGCTGTAGGGTCAACCAGACTAATCTGAACTCCAAGATGTTGATGGCAAGCTTTGTTTTCCACCATGACCATGTTCTTTGGACTGTTAGGGACTGCAACACTCCTCCCCAGCCTGAGAGACTTGTGTCTATTGTGATAACCTTTCAGTGATAGGGAAGGAAGGACTTCCCCACTGTTAGGGCTAGGGTGGTGATCCATCAAGATATGGAATACCTTGCTTGGCTGGACAGGAACATGGGTAAATTGAGAGAAGGAGCCTGTTTATTTCAGGTTGAAAAGATGTTGAGTTAAAGTAAATGGGTGAAATGTACTGCTTCAATGGGGACTACCATGAAGCCTAGAACTCTCATGGAGCATCTTACTGTGGGATGTCTCTTGGATTTCAAGTCTCAAGTATGTACTCTTAAAGAAAGAACCTTCTTTTCTGAAAGAAAGACTTGCTTGGGATGTGCTCAGGACCAAGTATTGCAGCAAACACATGGCTGGAGTGCAGATTTATTGAAATTGATCACCAAGCCAAAAGCTCGGAGCAATGTTTTCTGTCCTGTGGACATTTTCCAATAGCTACAGGAGATGAGTCCTCCTTAATATGGTGGCAGTCTGGGGAAGAAAAATCTTATGCAGCTTCCTCCAATATTATATCAATATACTCTTCATTTCCAGTCTTGTGGGCAGGCATATTGGGATCTGACTCCAGTTGGGAGACAGGAGTAGAAGAGGCGTTGCTTTTTTGAGCCCTGGACAAAGAGGGCTGTATTAAAAAATATGTAAAACCAGAATTTCCCCGATATGTGCCTTCTCTACCATGTACTTGTATGAGAGTGTATTATGTTCTCTTTGTAGTGCTTCCTTTGTGTTAAATACCTGGTGTTCTTGCCAGTTCCTCTACCCTCCTATTAAAAAACTGACCACACTAGGCATGAGATCACAGCATGGTCAGGTTTCTAGTTATGCCTAGAACACACACCCCCCTGCATAGCCATTCACTGGGAAGACCAGTGTGATGCTGTTTCTCCACCCCTGGCTCTCTAAGATACTTATGCAGCTGAGAACAGAGATTATGTGATCATGTATAAACAAAAAGTTTGCTATTTATGATGTTTTTAGATTTATACACAAATGTTTTGCTTTTCATTTCTATTTTAAACTTAATACGTTGTTTTACAAGGTGTGGATTTATATAACCTTTAGATCATAATCTGTCTGAGAAATAATAATATACATGCAGAACAATGAAAAAAATGCTCAGTAAAGGTGAGGGTTGCCACCATCCCTGTTGTTTCTAAATGTATAGAATTCCTCTTATGGGATTTTAAAGGCAAACAGAAGCAACAAAAAACATTTTTTCTATAAAATTCTCAGGTTTATTACAAATATTAAAATATCAAAGATCCATAAAAACATTTGTCAAAAAGGTCCATGTCACCATGCACAAGTTTAGAATTATATTTGTAAGATCATATATGTGGTACTCCCAGGCAGGTTCCCGCTGTTTTAACCAGATTTTGTATGATTCACAGAGAGTCCTGGGAAATATTTTTTGTTGCTTCTGGTTGCCCTTAAATCCCAGAACAGGAATTCTATACATTTCGATATAGATGCAGAAAAACGTATTATACGTCTGAAATACAGCTAAAATCGGCTGCAGAGATCAAGGTTAGGACTGGGTTCTGCTCCAGTGCAAGTGAGGCATCGAGCTTGAATGTTGTTCAGGCCTTAGGTAGGAAGCAAATGGTCGTCTGCAATTTTCCACAGGCTCCCTTTGATTTGGTTTCTGCCATAGCTAGAAGTGAGAGTACTCCCCTGTGGGGTATCCACGGAGTAAGGCACAGAGTTTAGAGTAACCGTGCACTGAAAAGTACGTGGCAACCTAGGTGTAGACCATCTTGTAATGAATTGTCAAAGTAAAAGTGCAGGAGGAAGCACCTGAGATTCTTATAAGGGCTCTAGGTGGAAGTGGCGTTAAAGTGTGCAACTAGGTGTAATGTACCACATGGTCATCCACCCAAGACTGAGCTCCAAGTGGTTGAATTTTAGCACCAAGTTTGAAAAGTTTACCCTGGGAGGTGAATATATTCCAAACACAGCCCTGTCTTTACATAATGCTCAGAGATACAGGGTGACCCTGTCTTACCAGTCCACAATGCTGGACTGTATATAAAGTCCAGGCTTTGCCCGTCACAGTGGGCATACCCCCGAAGTGTGTAAGAATACTCTGCCTGTGTCCTGCACTGTATGATCAAAATAAAAACAAATTACTACTCACTCCACTTGCAACAATGCCTAAAAATATCCCTGCTGCTCTAAAAAATCATTATATGTATTTTTGTAGTTTCAGAACTACCTACAGTGTTATACAAGGCAAGATGCCGATATTTTTCTGTCTACTGTCACTGCAAAGTATTAGGATAAAAAAAGGTAAGCAATACAAATTATTTACAATGTCATCTTCTTGTTATTTTCTATGACACCCTTTAAAGCTGAACTCCAGGCAGATATAAGAAAAAAAAAGACACACATCAAATCAATGCAGCTCTGTGTTCATTGTTATTTGAAAAATGGTTTTGTATAACTGCAACTAGTGTAATTGATAACAGCTTCTTCCAGTCTGTGTTTTGCTGTACAGGGATTAGGAGAGAGAGAAATCCCAGGGAGCCAACTGGGAGCACTGCAATCAAATGTGCAATTCCTTAATTGTAAAAGATAAAGGTGTTGATTTACTAAAATTGGAGAGTGCAAAATCTGGTGCAGCTGTTCATGGTAGCCAATCAGCTTTTAACTTCAGCTTATTCAATTAAGGCCCCTTTCACATGGACGGACCGTTCAGATCCGCCTGTCAGTTTTGACGGCGGATCTGAACGGGCGCTCCATGTTACTCTATGGAGCGTCGGATGTCAGCGGAGACATGTCCGCTGACATCCGATCCGGTCCGATCCGCCAAAAGCAGACGTATGGCCACACGTCCAGATCCGTCGCTGGCGGATCGGATCGGGTGAGATCGGGTGAAAACGGACACACTGTCCGTTTTCATCCGATCTCTCCATAGAGATCAGCGGCGCTCGCAAGCCCCTCCCCGCTCAGTGAGCGGAGAGAGGCTTGTCATCCGCCGGCTCAGCGGAGATCAACGGACAGATCTCCCGCTGAGCCGACGGACAGAGGCGGGCTCCGTGCAAGCGGAGTCCGCCTCGTCTGAAAGGGGCCTAAGTTTGACAAAAAAACCTGGAATCTGATTGGTTTCTCTGCAGAGCTGCACCAGATTTTGCACTTTCTAGTTTTAGTAAATAAACTCCAAAGTGTTGTTGACTCTCTGATTGTAATCTGAATGGCATGTGTAAGACCCCATACACACTATTATATTTTCTGAAGATTTTTGTCTTCAGATTTACCAAAACCATATAATATGAGGTCAAATCTTTCCGGCCGCAATGTGTTTTTTTTAAAAGTCAGCAGCTACAAACACTGTAGCTGCTGACTTTTATTAAGGACACTTACCTGTCCAGCGAGCCTGCGATGTCAGCCTCCCTGAGGCCGATCCGTCCATCGGATCGGCTGCCGGCGCCACCATCTTAACGAAGGGAAACAGGCAGTGGAGCCTTGGGGCTTCACTGCCCGTTTTCTAGTGCGCATGCGCGAGTTGCGCGGCGCTTTGTGAATGGCCCCGTTGTCTTCTGGGACACATGTCCCAGAAGACAATGGGCTGCTCGCCGAGGAGGAGGAAGCACCGCGGAAGAGGAAGAGGCAGCAACAGCAGTTTCAGGTAAGTTCAAAAAATATTTTTTTTTTTCAAATGTTTATTTTTTTAAGATTATTAATGCAATTTCTTTTTTTTTTGGGTGGCCCTCCGCTTTAAGAGTTTCAGTTTGTATGCAATCAGGCAGGCCCTTGCACTATGTGGTTTTGGTCATTCTGAAGACAAAAATCTGCAGAAAATCTAATAGTGTGTATGGGGCTTAAGTCTCAGCACTAAATAGATAATAACGCAAATCCTTTGACAGCTAAAACAGCACTTATACATGTTGTATTTGTGCATTTAGATGTTTGGCTGGAGTTTAGCTTTAAAAAATATAAAAGAAATATGCAGTCACATGCAAGGACCTATATAAAACTGTTACGCACACAATGGATATGTATTAATATTGTATAGACAGTAGGAGCAAGTACAAATTAGTGCATTAGTGCATGCACTTGTGCAAAGCCATAACAGCAAGATTCTCATAATACAAATGCAATCACACCATTGGAGAAATGTAAACATATTCATAAATAAATATATTAAGAAAACGTACATATATAAAAAAAGAACATACTGTATATAGTTAGTGGTAGACAGTGCAGCACTAAATATGTTGTGTTAAAGGTAAATATAGGTTCATTATAATACATACTGGCTCATGCAAAGGCTTATGCTGTCACACAACAGCTGGTACCTGGGACACTAACCTGCATGTTGAATGATGGCGCTGTACGTGGGCTGCGAACAAAATCCATAAAGAAGGCCCCATCCTGAGATGAAAGTGACAGTGCAGAGGGAGCCATGAAGAGACAGAGACAGGTTCAACCACGCACCATTACAATTTGGAAGGCACACAGGAATTAGGAGAATTGACTGAACAGAAGTCACAAAGCGCTATCAAAAGCTTAATAAAATTCTACATCTCGACCTTCTTCCTTACCTTACGCGGGCTGTCAACAGAGTTTGGAGTGACAGCTGTATCTGTGGCCTGAC
Organism: Lithobates sylvaticus; assembly: GCA_028564925.1. Lineage (NCBI taxonomy): Eukaryota > Metazoa > Chordata > Amphibia > Anura > Ranidae > Lithobates > Lithobates sylvaticus. The sequence continues at coordinate 230,739,283 of CM053026.1, forward strand.
AGGAGGCTTTTCCAGCATGAGCCAAGGCTTGCTGTTCCCCCAAACCCCTGTAAAAATTATATTATTGGTTTTACTTTGTTTATTCTTAACTTATTTTGGGAACAGTGTTTTTTCTATGATTTTTGGCAGATGGGCAATCTTACTTCTGATTTGATTCCAACTCTAGAAGAGCTGAGAGTGCAGATGTTCCTTTCTTTCCTACTGGAGGTCCAGGCGGTTCTGGGGGGTGGGTTGGAAGCTGCAGTCCTTTCATACCGGTTCCCTTCTAAAAATACAATAAAGACACAAGCACATCAGTAAACATTTAAAATATATGTTCCATATAATAGTAAAGCAACAAGATAAAAAAAATAGTAAGGTACTCGAATCATCCGGTCAGATCTGTGACGCCTGCGGATGCGATTCAGACACTCCACAAATCGCAGGAAGCCATCTATTAGTTGTACTTCTTCTTGCTCAGATCTGGGGCGGTCTCCATACACATCACAACGCTGCTCCCCTTCGGTGATGCGCTTGGTGGGTCCAACACAAGAGGGAAGGAGAAGGAACCGAGTGCGCCAGAACTTTAAAGACTCAATAAGACTACACAGGAGGATGCAGAGTTCATAGAAATAAGAAAATAAGACAAAAAATATTATAAATATATGCACACATACATACTAACACACACACACCGATCAGCCATAACATTATGGCCACCCATCATAACCACCTAATACTGGAGTTGCCACCAAAACAGCTCTGACCTATTGAGGCATGGACTCCACTAGATCTCTGAAGGTATGCTGTGGTATCTGACACCAAGCCGTTAGAAACAGATCATTTAGGTCACACAGCCGCTGCTGGCTTGCCTTCTTTCCATAGTGCAACCTGTCATCATCTCCCCAGGTAAGCAATGCACACATGCACCCAGCCAGCCACATGATGTACAAGAAAAGTGATTCCTCAGACCAGGCCACCTTCTTCCATTGCTCTGTGGTCCAATTCTGATGCTCACGTGCCGATTGTAGTTGCTTTTGGCTGTGGACACAGGTCAGCATAGGCACCCTGACCGGTCTGTAAATACACAGCCCCATACACAACAAACTGTGATGCATTGTGTGTTCTGACACCTTTCTATAAGAACCAGCATTAACTTTTTCAGCAATTTGAGCTACAGTAGCTCTTCTATTGGATCAGCCTACAAAGGCTAGTCTTCGCTCCATAGCTATTACAATTTGGATCTTGCCAAAGTCACTCGAATTCCTACGCTTGCCCATTGTTTCTGCTTTCAACACATAACCTTCAGGGACAACATGTTTTATATGCTGTCTAATATATCCCACCTACTTTCAGATGCCATTGTAATGAGATAATCAGTTATTCACCTTACCTGTCAGGGATCATAATGTTATGGCTGATCGGTGTATAAGGCATCATTAAATTCACTTGTGTATTCCTTCTACACTTAATCAGTTTTCAGAGAGCTCAGGTTCGGTGTAAAATTGATGATCTTCCCTAGTAGTCCACAGAGCAGGCAGGAGATAAGGCACTGTCTACAAGATTGCAGACTTTGAAAGATGCAGTCATTTTGCATAACTTAGGTGGGTGGATCATTTTACACACACTTTTGTAGTTAAAGTAATTCCTATGTAATTAGCCATTTGGGTTAGTATTGTCCATATTTAGATGTTCCACTTTAACAGTGGCCCTGTGATTGCAATAAACAGCCAGTTTATATGGATGCCATTCACTTACAAGTCTGCCATGTAACACATGGCGTTACCTAGAAGTTCTCTTTTTGGAGAGGTATAATGCTATAGGATAATAGCATGATATACTATATGAGAATCAAGTGTTCAACTGTTTAGTGTGGTCAAAGGCATATTACGCAACAGTGAGCCTCAGTCAGCAAAAGAGTTTTTGTTAAGCTTCTAAAACAGGGGTGCCCAACCAGTGGCCCGCTGAGCCCTCTGATGTGGCCCGCGACCTCCTGCTCTGGAATGGTGGGTTGGCAAGCCCAGATTGTGGGTTGCCGACCCGCCATCCCAGAGCATCAGTGTTGTTAATGAAGCTAGCGGTAGAGAAAGCAAGTGGCTACAGAGCTGCATAAACCAATGCTTCCTGTATAGAGCCGCCTCCTGTAGCAGGCAGAGTGATGCCAAATGCACTCTGCCTGGGACAGCAACAGCCAGCGATACCTGAATGGAAGACTGTTATTAAAGGTAAGTTTATTACTAAAATTACAGTGTATATATGGGCATATCTCTTCTGCAGTGGTTACTGGGCTGCTTTCAAACTGATCCACAGGTGCAGCGCAGAACACCTGTGGGTTACCTGCACTGAGCCATAAACTTATTACCTGCAGGTGTGGTGAGCTTTCAGAAAATGCACCACACCTGCAGGATATAATAGAAGTCTAAGGTAAAGTGCAGCTAACCCGCAGGAAAGCCACAGGTGTACTGCACTGCACCTGCAGTGCAGGTAAACCACAGCGCATCAGTGAGAAAGCAGCATTAGGCCAATCGGACCCTCCGTTCACCTCTATTGAGCCACAGATGTAAACGGACTTGTGGCCGTATACACCCACCTACCTCCAATCCGATCCACTAAAAAAAAAAAACAGAAGGGGGATCCGTCCGCTTCCATCATGGCAGATCAGATTGGAGGACCCATAGAGTAGAGCGAGCCATGTCCGTGTCCACTCTGCATATGCAGAGCGGACATGGACCTGTCATCTGCCCGCTCCACTCATTGTGGCCCGCGACTGGTTACGTGGTTACGTGACTGGTTAAGTCGCTTAAGTGGCCCTTGCTCTTTAAAAGGTTGGGCACCCCTGTTCTAAAAGGTCTCCAAATTTGGAAGGTACAGTGCAATGATAAGCTGATGAGTAATGCTTTGAACACCATAACAGAAGAGTCAGGGCTCTACTGAGTGGGATTGCAAATGCATCTATAGGGCCATCCTTGACTATCAAAACTGGTGACCTGCAGTGGCTACAAGCCTCGCTGAAACTGAACTGAAATTGATGATGCTGAAACTGCCATTTCTGTAACCGATCATCTGTATCTAATATAAGTACCTGTTACTTTTCATTCTTTTAATATGTGTTTCGTATCATTCATTAGGACTATGTTAGTAGACCTTAAGTAATGCTACACCCTATTAAACCCCCCCCCCCTTTTTTAACATTTCACTTAAGGCAGACCAGACTTACATACTGTGTATAGCCTGCTTCCTTAAAAGTTTGTATCTTTGTTTTCTTGGCCAGTTCCATAGTCCCTGCCCCACTTCTCCAGTCTGTGAATATCTTCATTTTCTAGCAGTTTCTAAAGAAGACGCCTGTGCATGTGTATTCTGGGCTGATGCTGTGTACATCTATTGAGACACACAGCGCCGGAAAGGCCATGACCTCCTCCTAACTTCTAACACTCAACTGCTGGAGTCAATCGATTCCCTATCCTCACCTCTTCTCTGCAACCAGGAAGTTTGGAGGATCATGCAGGACCCAGTGGTAGTGACAAGGACAACAGATAGGCGTTTAGGGATGGAGGGGTATTCATGAATATACTGGGGTGTTGTATATCTTAATTCTGGTGTTTTTACTTTAATACTGTGAATGCATTAAGGTATAACATATTTAGCCTTTAGTACTATTTTAAATTGAATATGTGTGGATTAATATTATTTGTTTTATACATTATACAATAATAATAATAATAATAATGTGTAGTCAGGCTATTTTTTATAACCCCCATTACTATAGAAGGGGGTTGTTTGTTGTATGAATCAAGTAAAGGTTACTAGGTTTCTTTTCTATTGTGTAAAATCTGTCACATGTATGCCCAACCTGAAATCTTCAGAACCAGCAGAGCAGATGTACTGATCCAAATAGTTCCACTTATAGTCCTCTAGTCGCTCATGAGAGAATTCCACCCAGCTAGGCACAAAGTCACAGCCAGAATGGAAGGGACATAGGTTATAGGTGTAACTGATCTGGGCAGATTCATATGGATACCTAAGGAGAAAACACAAGTACATGTTAATTCATAACATAACTCAGAGCATTAGATTGTACACTCTTTATTGATGTCTTCACACAAGATTCACATATTTTTCACACTAAGCTGATAATGTTGTGAATCTTGAGTGAAAGGTGTTCAAATCTTGGGTGCACACATTGATAAATCAACCGCACTGTCTTTAAATAAAATGTCACAAAAAAGAGGAATTTGACTTACCTGTAAACTCCATATTGTAGAGTACAATATACAAAGGCAGATTAATTATACACCATGGGTTATATGCTTGTACCTTCAGGTGATTGGACATTTGCAAGTCTTTAAAGGGAACACCCCTTAGTGCTTCCCCTATAACCATACCCCAACTACAAACGAAGTCCTTAGCAAGCAATGGAGAGTAAACCAAGAAATGGGGGGGGGGGGGGGTGGCCTGTGTCCTGTACTGTAAACCAAGACATGGAAGTTACAGGTAAGTCAAAATTCCTCTCATCTTAAATGTACAGTACAGCACAATAGCAGAATATTCATACACCATGAGACATCCCCAAGCTATGAAGAGGAAGGGTAGGCAACAATGAGGCAAACATAACTGTGCCAAAAGGCCCAACAACAAGGGTCAAAAGACCCAACCTCAGAGAGCCGCTGTGAGAACCTTGCAGCCAAAAGCTCAATCAGCAAAACATTGGACATCCACCTGGTAAAACTTTGAAAAAGTATGAACAGGAGACCAGGTGGTGGCCTTACACAGTGGTGGCCTTACACAACTGGGCTTTCAAGGCTTGGGATCAAAATGTGCATGAAACGCCCACCAATTTATTGGAATGGGTACATCTTAAGCCCCATAAACACGGTCGGACAATCCGAGGACATTTTAATCTGAGAATGTTGGCTCTTGCAATCAGATTTCATATTCATTGTGCAATGGTGGACTTTAAAGCAGGGTGTCCATTGCGAGGTCCCAAGGACAGGACATAGAGGGAACCTGGTCCGATCGGACCAAATTGATGTAAAAGTCCGACCGTGTGTATGGGGCTTTATAGTAAACTCTAATGGCTCTGACTATATCTAGGCAATAATTGCTTTCCTTTGAATGCTTAGGAGCGGGGCATAAGGATGGGAAGAAAATGTCCTCATTGAGGTGAACTGCTGAGACCACTTTCAGAAGAACGGATGGTATTGGTTGTAAGAAAACCTTGTCATTGTGAAGAATGAGGGAAGGCTCTTTACAGGGCCACCAGTTTAGAAACATGTCTGGCAGATGTGATAGCGGCCTAAATGTTTGTGTTGCACTAAGTGACAACGGTGAGCCCCCACACAGGATCCAGTACCAGACACAACATTACAGGCCATTGCTACAGCATAGGGTCCAGTACGGCTCCCAAAGTTTTACCAAGGTAGTGCCAATCTGGATACAATGCTTCTATGCTGGCATTAGAGGACAGTAATATAATAATAATATAATGATATAATTGAAGGATATAATTGAAGAATCAAGAAGATAAAATAATAAAGAGAAATAATAAACTAGTTAACCTAATGCCCCGTACACACAAGTGGAAATTCCGCCAGAAAAAGTCCGATGTGACCATTTGGTCGGAAACTCCGACCGTGTTAATGCTTCATCAGACTTTTGCTGGCAGAATTCCCGCCAGCAAAAGATTGAGCACAGGTTCTGATCATCTGATCATCTGTACCAATTCAGACGCGCAAAATTCCTACGCATGCTCGGAAACAATTTGACGCATGCTCAGAAGCATTGAACTTCATTTTCTAGGCTCGTCGTAGTGTTGTACGTCACCGCGTTCTTGATGGTCGAAAAACTGAATTCCGTTGGAAAAACCATCCAAGATTTTTCCGACGGAAATTCTGCTCATGTGTGGCATAAGGGTGAGTTTCTCGTTGAAGGAGAAAAGGTCCAGCACCTTCAGACACTAGCACAAAACTGAGGACTCACAGAGTGGGGTAGGGTTATAGGGAAGGCACCCAGGGGACCCTAAGCGGCAAATTCTGCTGTCAGAACAAAATGTCTGGGTGGTGGTGGGCCCCCCTGCACAAGAAGGGACCAAACATAAGGCATTCACATAACAGCAAGCAACAACCATATGTGCATTTTGGTGTTTTGACATGTTTTAAAGCTTTTCTCAGTGTGGTTTTTAAACATTGTAAACAATTACATATTTTACAAAAGGTATTCTCTTACTTTGGCAAATATCTGGTCACAGTGATTATCTTGTCCTTGCAGGTCACTTTGTGAAATGTTCGGCCCATGCTAAGCCAATACTGGTTTTCTTCATCTGTGTGGATTCGGGACACCAACCCTAGAGAGGACAGAAGGATGAATATGCAGAGCCTCATTTATGGTGCAACATCTCAGTCCATTCTAGGAAGTTTCTCATTCCATGATAAATCCTATTTTTCTTGGTTTGGAAGGATAAATATAATTATTATTTTTATATAATTAACTATTACATATATTTCAAACAGTACCGATTAAACGATCCTAAACATTTCCTGACCTGGATTAAATAAAATTCCATTGTTGTATTTAGTGTCTTTCTCTCATCGGTTACATCTTTTGAGCCCCCGAAGAAGCCTGGATCATGAAACGTGTTGGGACACAACACCCTCACCTTATTATGGCTATGTACATTTATTGATGGTCATGGTCTTTTATTTTCTTGCTTGATTATATGTATTATGATCTGCTATGAGGTGGGTGCACAGGGTGCCGATTATAGACACTACAACTTTGTCACAAGCTTTTATTATTGGGACTGTATTCCCTTTTAACATCATTTTGTAATAAAATTATGATTTTTTTTTTTATATTTGATGTAAATTTCTTTCTGAGGTTGGATACGAAGGCATCTTTGAAATCCCATACACTAGTTAGTATTTGTTCACTAACCAGATTGATTGATCTACAAGATAAACTGTGGATCTCAGTAGAAGAGGATATTATCACCTTACAATTGGAATCTTTGCCCTGAGTTACGACCCGTGGCATACACCTTATCCTTCACAGTATCAACCACTTTGCAAGTATAGGATGACATGCTTAAAGGGGTAGTAAACTCTGTTACACCACTTGTAGCTACAGGTAAGCCTATAATAAGGTTTACCTGTAGGTACTGTGAATATCTCTTAAACTTGCACAGTTTAAAAGATATTCAGAGTGCATCCAGCCAATGATGACATCACCTGCGCATGCGCTCTGAAGGTCTGGCTTACAGTGCCGGATCTTCAGAGCCCGTGCCATAAACTCATGTAGCCGGAGGCCGCAAACCCAGAAGGAAGACCAGGGGAAGATGTCAGCAGTGACATTGCGGCGCTAGAGGGCTTTGTTCTAAGGTAAGTTTCTCATAAGTTTCTCATAATGTGCTAGTATGCGATGCATACTAGCACATTATGACATTGCCTTGTAGGAAATGTTTTTTGTTTTTTTTTTAAACCACATGCAGTTACTACTGCTTTAAATAGAGAGATTGTTCTCCTCTAGACCAGCCTTACATTCCTCCACATTTCTGGAGCAAAGATGATGTTATGCGGATCACTCAAACTCTTTGGAATGAAACCTTGCCCCCTCCTTTCAGAACTGCCCTCACCTATGAGTAGGAATCGCTCTAACTATGTTTGCTCCATCTATCCATTGTCCTCCCTAACTAAACCCTTTACGAGTTTCAAACAATACCTTCTTCAAAAACATTGATTGATCTATATAGTATCAATCTAAAAATGTCTCTTTTCTGCCATTTCTCTTTTCTGCCATGTTTCCCAAGAATCCATCTTTCATTGCAAAATGGGAGAGGGAACTGAGGCAGACCAAATACCCAAAGACTGAGATGGAACACTTACACTAACACACAAAGGAGTTGATTTACTAAAGGCAAATTGACTGTGCACTTTGCAAAGTGCAGTTGCACTCTACAAGAGCAGTTGCTCCAGAGCTTAGTAAATGATCCAATCACGTGCAAGCAAACATGCTGTTTTTTTATTTTCCTTTGCATGTGATTGGGTGTTCTTTGCAAAGTGAAGCTTTACCTCATTTACTAAGTTCTGGAGCAATTGCACCTGCAGAACTTTGCAAAGTGCACAGTCTAGTTGCCTTTAGTAAATCAACCCCAAAATGTCTAAAGCAGCTAGACTCCAGAAGAACCACAAGCTGATATCTAGATGGTATAGGTGCCCTGTATAATTACATGTCATACATAAGGCATGTCCAGACACATGTAGGAGATATCTCAAAGAGAGTCACGATAAATCACATATGGATCAAATGACTGCTCATTATACCCTTCTAGACCAAAATCCTGAAAATTTACAATAAAACCATGGACATTAAGCCAGATCGTCACATTACCCTGTTGTCTATTCCTCCTAGCTCATTCAAAACCATAAAAAAAAATATCTCTTAAGACATTTTCTGATAGCAGCATGTAAAATCAAAGCAAGGCACTGGAAGTCTGACCAGGTTCAAACAGTTGCAGAGTGGGTGTGTAAAATGAAGCTGAGTCCTTTGAACAAATGATACGTCGAGATGAGATCAGTCCTGGACCTTACCAAACTGCATGGTTTCTATGGGATAATTTTAAAGTGGTTGTAAAGCCAGAGAGGCCCCAAACCCTACTCTTCTGGGGTCCCCCGCTGGCACTGTTTGCTCCTCCTCCTCTGTGTCTGCCCCATAGCAAACCGTTAGCTGTGGCAGCAGACCTGTGGGTGGTGCTCCTGGGCTGGGCTGTATGCACCCATAGACTCACACATAGCCGCTCGGACTTGCCCCCTGCACAGGATTTGATTAACAGCAGCAGGAGCAATGGCTTTTGCTGCTGCCTCTGAACCCTGCAAGGAGAGAAACAGAGAACAGCCCTGCTGCAGACAGCACTGGATCGAGATAGTACTCAGTTAGGTATACATGGCGGGGCCATATAGAGCCAGACAGGAATGTTACTCCAAGATCTATTGGACTAATGGGGAAAGCCCAGAAAGGGGTTAAACCCCCTTTCTCCAAGCTTATTTTCCATACATTACCCAGCCTCACCCTTTTTCTTCTCCTTTCTCCCCCCCTTTCCCTTTTTTTTTTCCTAATCTTCATGTCTTCATTCTGTTTTTCTTCCTTCATGGTGAACTACAGTACATTGCACACAAAGGACATGATCCTTTGAGGAAGTGGGGACCAGTGTTAATTTCGTCGACTAGTCATTAATTGACTAAAATACAACTAAGGCCCCTTTCACACATGCGGACCGTATGTCCGTTTTTCATCCATCCGTTTTTGGATGAAAAACAGACATACATGCATGTCTATGGGGTAGCGGGTGTCAGCGGATGAGCATCCGCTGACACACGCTATTGTCCGCCTCCGCAATTGTCCGGTTCTGCAGACGGAGGAAAATCCTATTTTTTCTTCCGTCTGCAGAGCGGATCGGATGAACACGGACAGACGGTCCGTGTTCATCCGATCCTCCATAGAGGAGAGCGGAGAACTGACAGGGCGGTCCCTGCACAGTGTGCAGGGACCGCCCTGTCATCAGCCGTCTTAGCGGGGAACAGCTGTGCGATCCCCGCTGAGCAACGGATCTTCACGGGGCAGATCATTACGGATCCGCCCCGTGTGAAAGGACCCTTAAGCTAAAACCATTCAGATGACTAAAAAATGTCTAAAACTAAAATGGCATTTTAGTCAAAAGACTATGACTAAAACGTAATCAAAATTTGACGTCAAAGTTAACATTGCACTACCACATAAGAATTAGTAGGGGGCATCTACTAAGCTGACGAAAGAAAAAAATAAAAATAATAAGAAAAAGGCTTTTCTTAAAGTGGAGTGCCAACTAAAAAAAAAAAAAAAAAATTAAAAAAGTCAGCAGCTACAAATACTGCAGCTGCTGACTTTTAATAATCGGACACTTACCTGTCCCAGGGTCCAGCGATGCGGGGGAACGAGACCCCCCCTCGTTCCCCGCTCCGCCGGCATTCTTAATGTGGGAACCCGGCTGTGGCTTCACAGCCGGGCACCCACTGCGCATGCGCGAGCGGCGCCGTGATTCAACGCTCACTCATCTGGGACACATGACAGGTCCCAGATGACTGTGCGGCGCCCACAGGAAGTGACGTTTAGCCCGGGCAATGAAGGTGGCAGACTACGAGGGACCCCCTAGCAACAGGCATTTAGAGGTGAGTAAAAAAATTGTTTTTACCAATTATTTTTTTTTTTTTTATGATTTTTTTGGCCGCAACCCCACTTTAATATTTATTGTTGGTTATATATTCAGATAATATGTGCATTACAGCCAATATAGTTTAAGGTTTTGTTTTTATCATAAAATAATATGTTATTATAAGTTTGGCAATTCTAGAGGAATGCTTAAATGGGTTGTAAACCCTTGAGGTTTTTCACCTTAATGCATTCTCTGTAGTGCAGCATCCCCCCCGAGAGCCCCCGTTTTACTTACCTGAACCTGATCTTACCAGTGACGAGAACAAGCACAGATAAAATTGGAAATAGGAAAGTATTGCGCTGAGTATAGATGGTTTATAGTGGAGCTGCAAACATGGCCGGTAGACTAACGGGAAATAGGTTTGGAAAAAGTATATGTTGCGCTCAGAGGTATTCGTATATGATCACTCTTATGTTTTTATACATATAGTTTATGAAGAGTATACAAATATATATATCTTAAATAGATAAAACTATATATAAAATCCTGTGTAATAACTTATAAAAGAACAGGAATAAAAACCACATTAAAAATTGTGAATAGATGTTGTGAAAGTGATCTTGTGACAGATAAAATTCAATGTAGTACAAATAATTGGTGAACGATAAAAATTATTGATATAGTGAAATAAAAACATAAAACCAAAAGAATAAATAGCAAGTGAATATTAAGTGCAAAGGGTCACAAAACTGTATATATGCGTTTATACAGTGATATAATCCAGAGGGTGACACAATATATATAGTCCAGTGAGTGGCACAATATATGTGGATAGCCGTGGATGGAAAGTATTCCTAGGTGGGGTGATGGTGATCCTGTATGGTCGGCATCAGCGCCTATTGTTAGGAGGCTTACCGGAAGTCACAGACTAAATGAGACGTACGCCTCATAAGTCGTGACAAGCTTTGTTGTGGAGGGTTACCGGGTCCCTGTTCCACGGATGAATTCCAGGATATAAACGTGTAGGAGGGCAGGGGGGATGCGGTCATCAAAATCTCCAATAGCAATCGGTCATATTTTGAGAAAAGAGAACTCGCATAGTGTGATACCGTAAAAAATACTTTTATTGTAGTAAAAACAGATTAAAAACACTCACATTTTAGAAGTAAAATTCAGGCTCATAGAATCGTCTTGGATATCAAAGGTGCTGCTGCTGTAGTCCCCTAGGTTGTGTCACCCTCTGGATTATATCACTGTATAAACGCATATATACAGTTTTGCGACCCTTTGCACTTAATATTCACTTGCTATTTATTCTTTTGGTTTTATGTTTTTATTTCACTATATCAATAATTTTTATCGTTCACCAATTATTTGTACTACATTGAATTTTATCTGTCACAAGATCACTTTCACAACATCTATTCACAATTTTTAATGTGGTTTTTATTCCTGTTCTTTTATATGTTATTACACAGGATTTTATATATAGTTTTATCTATTTAAGATATATATATTTGTATACTCTTCATAAACTATATGTATAAAAACATAAGAGTGATCATATACGAATACCTCTGAGCGCAACATATACGAGAACAAGCACAGCAGCTCCAGCTGCTGTCTCAGGTCCTCATTGGATAGATAGATAGCAGCAGGAGCCATTGGCTCCTGCTGCTGTCAATCAAATCCAGTAACATGGGAGCCGCTGGGGCGGGGTCGAGTCCTGCTGTCTGTGTCACACAGCAGCAGGTCTCGGGAGTGCGCCTGCACGACTGCCCCCATGGAATGCGGTTATTCATGGAAGCATTCGATGTGGGGAGGAGCGTCGCTGGGGGACCCCAGAAGAGGAGGATCCGGGCCACTCTGTGTAAAACCCTTGCACAGAGCAGGGAAGTATAAAAAAGATTTGTTATTTAAAAAAAAAAAAAAAAAAAAAAAAAAAACATTTATAACCCCTTTAAATAATGCTTAACAATTTAACTAAACCTATTAGATTTTAGGTGACTAAAATGTACTGGGGGTTTTAGTCTAAAAAAAATATGAATAAAACAATTCAGATGACTAAAATGCGACTAAATCTAAAATTGCATTTTAGTAGAAGGACTATGACTAAAACTAAATTGAAATTTGACATCAAAATTAACACTGACTGAAATAATCTGCAACTTGCAGTCAATATCAGTGTTCAAAAAGCAGATCAAGAATTATTATGGCAATGGGGAATATTAGTTTCCACATGGTTGTCATATCTCCGATTCTTTGTGACAAATGCGATCTAGATCTTTCATTCTAGTACAGATATTTTAGATTTGCTAGTAAATGGACAGCTAAACTTCAGACGCCTTGAATTAGGAGTATGAGACAAATATAAAAAAATACAAGTACCTCTTCTGTACAGTGGACTACTGCTGAGGGGAGGTGGTGCACTGGAGCTGGGTTTTGGTCGTTTGGGTTGAACAATAATTTGATAGCCCTGCATGAGACGCTGACATATAAATTCTTCAAAAACTTGCTGAGCGGTCATCTGAGCACCATCCTCATCCCGTCTGTGAAATATGATATAACATTTATTCAGTTAGGAAAGGATCAAGTTTTAAATTAGCACACAACCCTTCAGATCAGTGTTTTCAACTCTAGCCCCAAGGGATTACACAGCACGGATTTGCAGTTTTCTTTACAATTCCTTTACTTCCTAAAAGGACACTTATAAGGCCAAGGGGCCAAGGCAGTGCTTCTGGACTACTTAGGGAAATGTTGCTGTAGACAGGCTATATCTATATGTTTTTATGATACTATACAATCAATAAATTATTTTTATACTCAAAATACTCGTACGTGCCTTAAAAGTCCACCACTGGGGGTTTTTGTTTTTTAGTCTGTAGACAGGCAATTAACAACTTTACAGCAATAAATATTTAATAGGAAACTTTACTTTTACCAAAAATGTATATAATATACAGTATATAACTGTGCCAGGGCTCCTAAGTTTGCTTAAAGTTTATGTACTACCTAACCTTTATTTATTTATTTTAACAATTTTGTAACGAAGCATTAGAACCTTTGTGAGGTTTTTTATAGCGGTCTAGGATTCACGCTCTCGATTTGTCCTGATGACCACTGTCGACAAGAAAAAACATAGTGGGAAACCCAAAAACAAGAGGTGAGGTTAAAATTTTACAATGTGGACACGTGTCTAAGAAGGCAATTATCCTCAAATTTCCTTTCATTTGCTGCTGTATTTCTAGGACAGGAAGTGAGGAGGAATCTCCCCAAAGAGACACAGACAGCAAAATATAAACCAACAGTAGTTTTAACTCTTCCATATTCTATCCGAAACGAAAAAAGATTGCCTAAACATGAAGCATGTTTCCAGGTAAAACTTTATTCATAGGTCTTATGATAGCAGGGAAGGGTTAGAATATTCTTAGCATTGTCTTGACTCCAATGGGAAGCCCCCCCCCCCCCCCCAACCTTTTTATTTCTGTGACACCAGGATAAGTAATAAGGAAAATGGGTGTCACCAGTACAGAAAGGCACAGGCAGCAATACAAACCTCATAGGATGTAAATAAATAATAAAATAAAACTGCCCTCTCACTGTGGCAAAAAGAGGAAATTTGCCCACTGGGGACAGACAATAAATTGACAGATTTTCTTACTGTTCCGCACACTATCCAAAAAAATTATTTGGCTGGAATTTGTCTTAAAAGGAAAAGTTTGCTACACATATACAGGTGCATCTAAAAAAAATTGAATATCATCCAAAAGTTAATTTAATTCAGTAATTCAATTCAAAAAGTGAAACTCATATATTATATAGATTCATTACATACAGAGTGATTATATTTCAAACATTTCTTTCTTTTAATTTTGATGATTATGGCTTACAGCTAGTGAAAACTCAAAATTCAGTATCTCAGAAAATCTGAATATTGAGAAAGATTTCAATATTGTAGACTCATGGTGTCACACTCTAATTAGCTATTTAACTCAAAACACCTGTAACGATTTCCTGAGCCTTTAAATGGTCTCCCAGTCTGGTTCAGTAGGTTACACAATCATGGGGAAGACTGCTGATTTGACAGTTGTCCAGAAGACAGTCATTGACACCCTCCACAAGGAGGGTAAGTCACAAAAGGTCATTGCTAAAGAAGCTGGCTGTTCACAGAGTGCTGTATCCAAGAATATTAACGGGAAGTTGAGTGGAAGGAAAAGTGTGGTAGAAAAAAGGTGCACAAGCAACAGAGATAATCGTAGCCTTGAAAGGACTGTGAAGCAAAATGCGATTTTAAGAATTTGGAGAGATTTACAAGGAGTGGACTATGGCTGGTGTCAGTGCTTCAAGAGCCACCATACACAGATGTATCCAGGACATGCATTACAACTGTTGCATTCCTTTTGTCAAGCCACTCCTGAAACAGAGACAATATCAGAAGCCTCTTACCTGGGCTAAGGAGAAAAGGGACTAGACTGTTTCTCAGTGGTTCAAAATCCTCTTTTTGAATGAAAGTACATTTTGCATTTCATTTGGAAATCAAAGTCCCAGAGTCTGGAGGAAGAGTGGAGAGGCACAGAATCCAAGTTGCATGAGGTCCATTGTGAAGTTTCCACAGTCAGTGATGATTTGGGGAGCCATGTCATCTGCTAGTGTTGTATCAAGTCTAAAATCAGCGCAGCCCTCTACCGGGAAATTCTAGAACAGTTCATGCTTCCCTCTGCTGACCAGCTTTATGGAGATGCTGATTTCATTTTCCAGCAGGAGTTGGCACCTGCCCACACTGCCAAAAGTGGCAATAACTGGTTTAATGATTATGTTATCACTGTGCTTGATTAGCCAGCAAACTCGCCTGACCTAAATCCCATAGGGAATCTGTGGGGTATTGTCAAGAGGAAGATGAGAGACACCAGACCCAACAATGCAGATGAGCTGAAGGCCACTATCAAAGCAACCTGGGCTTTCATAACACCTCAGCGGTGCCACAGGCTGATCGCCTCCATACCACGCCGGATTGATGCAGTATTTCATGCAAAAGTGGCCCCGACGAAGTATGGAGTGCATAGTATACTGTACATGGACATACTTTTCAGTAAGCCAACATCCCTGTATTAAAAATCCCTTTTTTTTTATTGGTCTTATGTAATATTCTCATTTTCTGATATACTGAATTTTGGGTTTTCACTAGCTGTAAGCCATAATCATCAAAATTATAAGAAAGAAATGCTTGAAATATAATCACTCTGTGTGTAATAAATATATATATAATATACGAGTTTCACTTTTTGATTTGAATTACTGAAATAAATTAACTTTGATGATGATATTCAAATTGTTTGAGATGCATCTGTAATTGGTACACAAGTAAAAAGCCAAGCTGTATGTCACTTAAATCTTGCTAGGTTACAAAGAACAGCAGAATAAACTTTATACAGGCATACCCCACTTTTAAGTACACAATGGGCTTCATATACTAAAGCTGGAACGTGCAAAATCAGGCTCACTTCTGCATAGAAACCAATGAGCTTCCAGGTTTTATTACCAAAGCTTAATTGAACAAGCTGAGGTTAGAAGCTCATTGGTTTCTATGCAGAAGTGAGCCTGATTTTGTACTTTCCAACTTTATTTAAATAAACCCCCATTGTGTACTTAAAAGTGGGGTATGCCTGTAATGGTTATTACTGCTGAACATATTTTTTATTTTCAATAGTCTCACCTGTCCAGGTCAGCCTCTGGCAGTAGGTCATAGCAGCCCTCTGTATAATCATTTTGCAGGCTCTGCCTGTCCGGGAAGTAGTCGGTGGTGAGTGGTAGACAGGCAGGGGTGGTGAGAGATTTCCAATCCACCCCAACTGTGCAGCAGAAACCAGGCACTATGGGGGGAGCAGACAGCATCAAAACTGCCCAGAGACCACCATGTATGTGTGGAAAGTGATAGTGAGCAGGATTAGGAAGTGTGATTGACATAAAACCATGGATAAAAAATAATGGGAGTGTGATAGCAATTTGGGGATTAGGGGATTAGATGAGAATCAAAGGACCAAGAAACAAAAAAACAAGAAAGCAATGCACACAATTTTAATTGTGGAGAAGGGATCATAAAATGTGAGTACACGGGGACAATTGAAAATTGGGAATTATTGAAAATTTTGTGGAAAGGGAAAAACGTTGGGTGGTAGGGCGTGAAAGTGTATGTAAAACAAGTGAATTGGAGGCAGTCAGAAACATTGGGAGAGAAAAGGAAGAAAAAGAGAGCAGGTTAACATTGCCATGCTTGATATACATTCCACCCCATCATGCATTGGGAAACATTTGCTCTTGATCAACATCATACTCTTAATGATTTAATTCCATCACAAAATTGAAATACATTATTTAATTTGTAAGTTGTGAGTCACAATAAGACATGCAAGCAAGGTGAAGTAATGAGAGACAAAAGATGTGCACATATATAGTGAAGATAGGACATGACACCAGGATAGCTGGTTGAACATCAAATATTAATATATATTAATCAGAACAATGACATATAGTATATATGACACAAGTTTGTATGGAAAAGACAGTGGATTCAACACAATTTCTGTACTCCCCCCTGAACACATTTCCCATCAGTACTTTAGCATAAATATCAAGAGACATCTCAAATGAAATATTATACATCAAACTGTATTAACTAGATTCATAAGGTTAGCAAAAATATTATATAGGTACTTGTATGCCAGTTACTGATTAATTACTAAAGCATTAAACAGTACGGTATTTCGAAAACAGTTAAGGGGTTAAAAGGCAAGACATAAAAAAAAAGCCTGATTTCTAAGAACTAGTGCATAGAAAAAGTAGAACCAGTCAGAAGCTTCCTTTGCTTTTCTTGCCTGTAATAGACAAAAGGTGCTAAAAGTAATTACTCAGATTGCAGGTAACGCCTCATCGATTCTTGAGCACTAGTCTTTACAACTCAGGGCTTGTGACTGGCTGCGCTATGGTATTAAATATACTCCCATGTTTTACTGTTAGGTAAACCTCCCCACTCACTAGGTTCAGGGCAGCAGAGTAAGTTCTCATCAGGGAATTCTCTCTCTTTGTTGTTAGTAACTGTAGTGAGAGAACAGGACTGGCATTAAATAAATTCTAATTTAAACAGTCAGCAGTAATGTAAGAGTCCCGTCTCAGTGGTATTACCTGCACTGTGGTTCCTCTGTCCATTCATGCTGGGGTTACCAGAATACTCTTCAGTGCTTCCATATGAGGTGCTGTCCAATGGCATGCGAGGACCTCCATGTCTGAACAAAATACAAAAAAAAAGAAGAATGCTGTACTCGCAGCATTAAAAAAATTAAATGCCCCTGATCTCTGAGACGATCCAGCGTTACTATGTGTTATTTGTTATACGTTGTAACTGCCAAGAGGGTTCATTGTGTACTTGATACTTTGGCATTACTGTATTTGCCTTGTTATATTATTCCAGGTGTAAATGCAGAAATTTTTTTTTTCAAAGGTACAGCTGCTACTCAAACATAAAAATGAATTAAAAACACAGATATTATGCATTTTTAGTTTAGAAATATAATTTGCATTTTCAATCAGTACATGTGATCAACATAAAAACACAGTTTAATCCGAGATATCACCAGCACACCATGTTCAGATAAACAGACAGTACACTTTATAGTCACCAACAGAAAGCCTTTTTCGTCAGGCAGCAGCGCCATTCGCCATTTCACCATAGCACCTCCCTATGACTCATTGCTGTATGGAGTGCATTGGACTCTTTGTATTTCTGGACAAAACAGAGTCACTCTATATACACTATAGATTTACTGCTGTATAAAAGTTATGTTTGTAGTTCAGTAAGCACAATAGCTGTGTGTACTAAATGTAAGTCAATTTTGGTTAAGATTGGGAGAAACATATATGACATCGGTAATTTCCTTGAAGGATAGGCTTATACAACTTAAGCTGTCTCATCAAATATTACACGCCCCAAAGCATGTATAGCCCAGGGCAGTGGCATCATTAGTGTTGGTGTCACCCAATGCGGAAAAACATGGTGTCACCCCCCCCCCTCCACCAACTTTAGTCCTCCATTAAATACAGACCCCCCTCCATTAAGTACAGACCCCTTTCCTCAGTTTAGACCCCCCCACTAAGTACCTCCTGCAGTAAAGACCCCTGTCCCTCAGTACAGACCCCCCTCCTCAGTACAGACCCCCCCCATCAGTACAGAGCCCCCTCCATCAGTACAGAGCCTCCTCCATTAGTATAGACCCCCCCTCAGTGCAGACCCCCCCACTCCACTTGTGGCCATAGAACAACCCCCCCCCCCCCAATCGCTCAAATCGTTTTTTTATATGCCCCCCTTATTGGTCACTGTCCCCCTCTTCCATAAATTATCCATCTACATTACAGTAAACTGTACACAGGCCTCAAACCAGCGTGGTGTGTCCCTCAGACTCCCTCCTCCTCCTGTGTAGATGTAAATAGAGAGGAGGGGGAGGTGGCTTCGGTCCTCTCGGTGAGACAGGGAGACAGCCAGTAAGGGAGAGATACAGATCAGTGTAGGGGGTGCGGACCGTGCGGTGCTGCTGCCCAAAGGTGTCACCCTTCTGGGGGGGGTTGTCCCCCGGGTACGGCCCGCATCCCCCGCCCATCCCCCCCCCCCCCTTCTTGGACCAGCCAGATCTCTTCTTACTGTTTAACCCTGGTGGGTTACTGAAAGACCATGTTTTCTTTATGTTTACTTTCTTAAGATAGCTCTGACTTTGTATTGTGTAACAGGGCTTCAATATCTAATAGATGTGCACTTTGAGCTACACAGGACACAAACACTGAAAGGTTACAAGAGTTTTATTGTTCTTGTATTTGAACTTGTATAATTTGAAAATCAATAAACATGATCTTTAAAAAATATATTTTGGTTAGATGATCTTATAGAAAAATCAGAGTATCATTTAGAAGCTACTTCCGAGATATATTTTTAAATATGTTTTAAAGCATTACCAGTTCAAAAGAGTGCATTTTCTGGAATATGCGTTAGAAAAATAAAGTCTGCTATTCATGATTCGAAATTCGGCCGCTTCAGCAGGGACCAGACAAATTTTGATCTATTTTTAGTCAGGGTGGTGGTACAGAAGTCCATCGGCTGATAGACTTCTGTACATCCGCTCTATAACAAAATTTCTGCTTGATCCACGCCGACGGCTATAGCTGGCTGCTAATCATTGTATTCTGGTTGTGGGGAAGTCCCCCCACTGTCAGAATAAAAAGGCACAGCGGGAGGATTCTCCATGCACCCCAAATGTGTGGATGAGTGTATCGAGTAATCTTTTTATCGTTCAACCTACTGGTCACCATCTGTCTGCTCAGGAAACTCTGAGAACTGAGCAATGAGTGGTATTTGATCATTTGGTTCTCAATCTTAGAGCCGGCGGGGAATCAACGCTGCATCCACCTAGGTAAACATCATTTTGAAAAAAATTAATGATTCCCATACTTCTCTTTTAAGTCTGGTACACACAAAGCTTTTTTTCCATTCAACCCAGCAGGTTGAACATAAAAAAAATGACAGATTGGGGTACTAACATAAGAAATGTGGGTGTGGCAACCTCCTCGCTGTGCTATTGTATTCTGACAGGAGGATTCCCCTTTGCCAGAATACACGGATCAGCCTTTGCAGATATTGTCTGTGAGTGCTGATCAGATGCTGGTTTTCCAGCATGCCCCTTCAACAAAAGCCGGTCGTTAGAGGGCTAATATTAATCTCCAATCACAATCCATTTCTTGGAATAAATAAGTAATTCTGCATTGTGTGGTCTTTACCCAACTGCATCATGTGTCCCAATAACCATCAAATTGCCTAAAGAACAGATTTATTACAAGCGTGAATGATTAAGCCGCAAACAATTCTAGCGTTGCGTGGTTATAAAAAGGTGCTAAAGTAAAAAGAAACAGTTACCGCTTAAAGACAATTACCTGCCAGTGGCTTCCTGGTAAGCAAGTTCAAGAAGCTCTGCTGAGGAATGCACCAATTCTCTCTGGCCATTCCCCTGTAGATCTGCAATGTTCTGACGAGTTTGGTGATGTATTTGTATTGCTTCCCCAGAGGGACCTAGAGGATGTGAGGAAAAAATGCAAAAAAAGATGGATAGGATTTAATCAGTTAGATGGGAAGCAAATATGGAACGATTCCCACTTGTTTCTCACAAAATTACTTTCCAGGCTTAGCCAATGCACCCTTCTGTGCTTAGGAATGTTGTATCTTTCACATGCACTTGGTCAGATTTTCTCAATCTTTTTGCTTCAGGAGGAACCCTCAAAAATAAATTTTCAGTCTCAGGAAACCCCAGCTAAAAAGTTTTTTGGGCATTTAGGTGTCCGTTTATGAAACTGTGAACAGCAGTGATCTCAGTTCATTAATGGTTTATGAAACAGAGACGATCATCTTCACACATAGGGAGGCATGTCATTGACTGACACAGAAACGGCCAGTTTACGAAGGCGCAATCTCAGCACTCCACTGGTGATGTGTGTCAGAATTCATTGTTCCCGATTCACCAGTTCCGAGCTGGTGAATTGGGGAGGGAAGAGATTATCCCGGGGGAACTGAGGAGGAAGGAGGAAGGATTTTTGGCTTCTTTCTTAGTCGATCAGACCCACCCAAGACAGTAACCATGTACCCCTGCCGTGTGTATGTATGTATGTATATATAATATGTCAGTGGGTAAGTACCTGAGAAACACAAGGCTTCACTGGTCCCACACCACTGGCTCTGTCAAGTGACACCAGACTGAGAATTATGGGGGCACCATCAAGCCATAGATTAATCCACCACTGCTCAAGGAACCAGAAGCAACCTCTGGAAAAAAGCTACAGTTCCACTGGACACTAGGGGTGCAACGGATCAAAAAACTCACGGATCGGATCGATCCTCGGATCAGAGTCACGGATCGGATCATTTTTCGGATCAGCAAATAATTGAATTTGCAAAAACCTGTGAAAATTCCGCCACCATATAGTCCCCCACTGTAATATCCACGTCATTTCCCCCACTGTAATAGCCACATCCTCTCCCCCACTGTAATATTGTCTGAGTATCGCCGAGTATTTGGCAGGGTATCGCCGAGTATTGGCAGGGTATCGCCGAGTATTGGCAGGGTATCGGCTGGGTAATGCAGAGTATCGGCTGGGTAATGCAGAGTATCGGCTGGGTAATGCAGAGTATATGCTGGTAATGCAGAGTATATGCAGGGTATATGCAGGGTATATGCAGGGTATTGGCTGGGTAATGCAGAGTTTCATTTGACGGAGCGATCACATTGTAAACAGTGGCCAGGTGTACCAAGATGGCCGCAGCTCCGGAGCTAGGCCGAAGCCGCTGCCTTTCCTAAGGCCGCCGGGTGTACCAAGATGGCCGCCGCCGCTCCGGAGCTAGGCCGAAGCCGCGGCCTTTCCTAAGGCCGAGGCCGAGGAGCGCTCCGCGGATCCGAACGGGGTGACCCGTTCGGATCACGGATCGGCGACGATCCGTTGCACCCCTACTGGTCTATATCCCAGATTTTACTGAATAACCTGTATTCTGACTTGACCAGCTATATTATTTTTCTGGCTACTGTGGACCCCTTAACTAAAAATATAGTATACTGCACCTTAACAGACTGTATGCAATTGTATAGTGAAATAGAAAAGCAGCCCAATGTTAACATATAACTAAAGGCAAAACTTTTATTTTTAGGTTTTGGATAGAGTGGAGAAGGATTAAAATACCTATTAAAGTTTATATTGCTATCTAGTTGCCCCTGTTAGGTAGATTTACCCTATTTGTCCTGTTTACCATTATCATCAAAAGAGAAAGTAAAAGAAAATCCCAAATTTTGGGCTGTCCCCAGAACAGTAATAGAGGGTAAATCTTCCAATGGGGGGACACTAGTTCTGGTGACTGGGGCTCAATGGATTCCCTTAAATTTGCAATGATTTCCTCTCACTTCCTGTGTTGGCTATGAAACAGGAAATGAAGATAAATCTCCCCAATGGGACACAGATGGAAAAAAATATGTTTAACTATTTACTGATAAATAGTTAAAAAAATTAGATGGGAAGCGCATCAATTAGATAGGAAGTTCATGCCTTACTAATAGGAACCAGAACACTAAGATGTTCCACCCCAATACTTTAGCATTAGCTTTTTAGTTTGTGACAGAGCAGTAACAGGAAGAAAAATTGAGAGGAGCAACAAGGAGACCTATTTAAACCATAGAATAGTAGAACTTGCTTGACAGGAATATTAAAATAAGTTGGTGGGAACACAGGTATTCTGAACACTAGGGCTTAGTTCACACTAGCCCGACTCCAAAGTCACGCGACTTTCAGTGTAACTTTGGAGTCCGACTTTCATGTGACACTCTGTGGCATTGAAGTCATATCAAAGTGGGACCAAAGTAGTGCATGAACCTTTCCTAAAGTCTGACAGACTTGTGTAGCATCAGTTAGGACAGCTCTCATAGGGAAACATTGAATTTCACATCAAAGTCGGATCCTATGTCGCATCAGTGTGAACTGAAACTAAGGCAAAAAGAAAAAAACTGGAATGAATCTGTGTTGAACTATAAATTCAAAGAAAAAAGGAATTTGAAAAACAAAATCTTATCATTTATTTAGGACATTCCAATTAGTTCCTAAATATAGGGTGAGCTACCAAAGAAGGTCAGACCCAAGCCAAATCTCTATAAACAGCAATTTATAGAACATCTGAAGGCACTATATAAACCAGAGCTTGCAGAATTTAAAGTGAAAACCAATGATCATCTGGTACTGAAACCCAAAATCAAAGCGTGATACAGTATATTGCAGTTTGCTGATCTCCTTAGATATAGCGGCTGCATCATTTTCATGCCCTTTTCCCTTAAAGTGGTTGCTAACCTACTACAATAAAAACCTCCCATCCCCTCTGTAACATAATGCTATGTGCCCCTGTGCCTGGGTTATATAAAAAAAAACTGTTGATCTGTACCTACATTTTGTAGTTATGTTAGCAGCAGGAGGGGAAGGGGCGAACACTGACAGAACAGACAGGCAGGGAGGGAGGGGGACAGAGAAGGACAGAGCAGGGCTGCAGATGCCACACGTAAACTGACCACAGTGTCATGGCTCAGCAGCCATGATAAACTGTGGTTAGTTTACGGGGGGGGGTTATAGCCAAGCAGGATCAGCCAGGTTTTTTAGGTGATAGAAGGGGCCAGATGACACAGTACGAGCACTGTGCTGTTATTCATGCTTTAAGGGAACAGGATCTGTGTTTTTTTTTTCTTTCCTAGGGTAACAAACACTTCAATTTCACTTGGTAATCCTGCAAAAAACGAAATTTCTGTTTCTTTGTCCTGTGTCACTCATTTCTCAACTGTATCCATCGAAGGAGCCATGGTTGTCACACAGAATGGACTTCAAACCTTTGTTTGTCACTGTTTCATTTTAGATTCACTATCAGTAGTTTACACAAGAAAAATAAGAGTGTTTATGCTTTCTTGTTAGCTCACAGAAAGTGAAAGGACACTGCATTTCTGGAAGGTATTTTTGGTACTTGTCAAAATTTTTGTTAGCTCAAAAAATAAAAAATAACACAGCCATCACATCCAAGAACTGGTAAAATGCAACCAAACACATTTTCCTTTTTAGATTAAAATACATGTTACGGTTAAGAGGTTCTTACAAAACTCGACAAAGGACTTTGCACTAACAAGTCTCCTCAGTCGGCTAATGCTGACCCTTGATACTGCCTTATCTGGTGGATTGCCTGGCAGCATGAACAGAGAATTGGAACAGGGGAAGAAAGATAAACCCCTAGCCTGAATAACTAATGAATGACACCTAATGAGAGTATGGGGGAAGAAACAATAAAAGAGAGAAAGGCTCAGTTCTCATAAAGGTGGAAATCAGGGACCTCCTTAGGATAAAAACCCCAGGGGATGAGACTTGTAGGTTGGGGCAACATGATTTACTTCCTAAATAGATGTTCAAATACATGATTTGGCAACAATGAATTTTAGAAGAACACAGAGGGTGGGGACCCGTTCTGTTGTGCAAGAAACTAGTATATAAAAGAGGTAGAAAGCTATGGACACTATTCTGTACTTCTACTCCTGGACCTTTCCGCTGCCTTTGATACAGTTGATCACCCCCTCCTCCTCAAAAAACTCCATGCCTTTGGTCTCCGTGACTGTACTGGTTCTCTTTCTACTTATCCAACCGCACTTTGTAGCGTTACTTACAATTCTACTTCCTCCTCTCCTCTTTCTTTTCTCTGTTGGGGTCCCCTTGAGGTTTTCTGTACCGCCAGAAAAAAAACAAAAAAGAAAATAGTATGACCTACCCACAGGGAATGTGTGCATCCACCGTCTACGATTTGATGTGAGCTTCATTGGCATTCGTGATGGTGCAAAAGGGTTGATGAGAGCCCTTTGGGGGTGGTATCCCCCAGGTCGGAAGTGCAGCATTGATTCTGCGCTACCCACATGAAACCTGCCAGGTGCACTAGAGTCTCGCTGTTGAGATTCCATCATTCGCTCTAGAAAATCTGCAACAAAGAAAAAAATACGCAATTACATGACATGTTTTAACAATAAAATTATTGAGCATTTTGTTCATACCAGTCAATATTGTTCCAATAATAAAAAATAGGGAAACAACTTCACTGTGTGAGAGGAAATCAAACCGTAGTCCTGATTGGACCGAAGCCTGAAAGGTAGCGCTCAACTAAATAAAATCTAGCCTAATACAATAATCATACTAAAATAATAATAAAATATACACTTCCACGTGATAAGTGAATCAAAACAAAGTGACCCTAATGAAAAAAATATATTTCAATAATAATTTCAATAGTGACTTCAAAAATTATAAATGTAAAGAGTGCCACAGTGTTCATATAGTGTTCCAGCGGAAAAAAAATAAAAAATAAAAAAATAAAATCAAAAGGTGACGCTCCTTTAACAAAGCAATGGGTCTTCTCAAAATAATTTTCAATCGCTCTTCCACCACACCGTTGTGCTCAAGTGTGTCCACTCCCATAGGAAACTCACTCACCAAAAATTGTTGCCCACACTTTCGTGTCAGGCAAACACGCTTAGAAGATCTCAAACAATCGATCGGTGATTCTCCAGTATTATCCACTCAGTGCAATCATAATACTCCACATGTAAATGAAAAAGTGCTCCAATAGTGTAATTCAGCAAATTTATTAAAAAGCACACTTCACAAGCTTCAATCAGTTCACTCACATTTAAAACGATAGAAACCAGCAGAAATGAATCTCAGTATACCACAGCAGGTTCCACTTCAATATTCCAAAAAAGCACTGCAATTCCACTTCAAAGCATATAAATGGCAATTGGTCACGGCGGACCCGAGGTGTGTGCGTTAACGCAGTCTTACTCTCACCCTCTCCCGTCCACCGATATCTCAACAGCCTCTGTATTCCACCATCTCTCTGTTTGGCAAAAAAGCTTAGCGATCACTGCAGGTGAATGCCGCTTAGCCACGCCCTGACATGTTTCGTCACATAGGGACTTATTCATGGGGTTGGCTAAGCGGTCAGTCATTCACAAAGATATACCCTCCCCTCCCTTCCCATTGGTGGGATGTAATAACCTATCCGGTGCTTGAAATCAGTGTCCAGCGTGCTATTGCACGTCCCCTCCCACTTATCAATCCAGCACACCCAACAAAGGCGTCAGATCCGCCCCCTACATCGGCTGCAGCCGTCAAAGTGTGCTAAATGCGCTGGTGCACATGCGCACCGTTCGTGTATAACAATCATCAAATAGGTGGAACATATCCACCTATCAGAAATCTACGTCAGGGCCCGCAATGCGCGCTCTTGCCGCAAGAGCGTCCCCAATCTGCCAGTGCGCATGCACGCCGCTCGCGCATACCCCTCATCCGATAGGTGGAACATATCCACCTATCAGGAACGTATGTCAGGACCAGTGGTGCGCGCTCTCTGCGCGTCACCGGGATAGGCACGCCTCACCTACGTAAGGAACAGCCGCTGTTAGATGGATATTCGGTGCCTGCGCTCATTCTCCTTCCCACTCATACTAATTAAAGCAGACTGGGCATGCGCACACCTCGCATCCCCGTTCACATACATTGGTAAAATTATGCAGACGCACATATGAAAGTATCAATTATAAGCCCCACAAAACTCTCATAGCAGTGGGGTATACTAATCCAAACCTTCATACATATCAGAGAACTTAATCTACTGGTATTATTAAAAAAGGAGCCTCTTGTGCTTTAATTTCTTTTAAAATTATACATTTAACTAAAATATACACATATGCAATAGATTTTGCAGCCTAAGCGATACGTTAGGTATATAAATAATCCTATTTGCATTTATTTTGGTGGCTGGGATACACTAAGAATCCAATGTTCTAGCCCATTGTAGAGAGTCATATTCATGAATTATACACGATCTTAGAATCTATTGATTAGATTAAAGATTCATACAATACACCAGACCAATTAAGGACATATATTAAAAATTAAAAATACATATATTCTCCTGAGCTAATAACCCGTCTCACAATAGGCTCAGAGCTTTATTTAATATTTTAAAAATCATTCAAGAAACAATTTAAATCGAGCTCAATATTGAGCCCCCTAGGGGCGAGACACTTAAAAAGGAATATCCACCGGGTTTCACGCTGTGATAGGTCCCTTACTCTATTGGACCCTCTCCATGAGGGATGTATAGTATCAATACCGATAAACTGGAGTAGACTAGCGTCCTGATGGAGCTTCAATTTAAAGTGTAAAGATACACTGTGAAACTGATAGCCCCTTCTTATGTTGGCGAGGTGTTCAGAGATCCGTATCCTCAATAGTCTCTTCGTCCTTCCAACATAGAACAGACCACAAGGGCACCACATCAGGTATACCACATAAGAAGTGTTACATGTAATAAACTCCTTAATAGGGAAGCTTTCATTATCCCTATTGGTCACAGTTGCTATACCTCTGTTGCTTATTTGCACCGTTCTGCAACAGATGCACTTCCTACAACAGTAAAAACCCTTCAAATCAATTTTCAGAGAACCTTCACCAGGAGGGTCCAAGATTCTTTTCACGACCTGGTCGCCGAAATTGGGTGCCCTTTTGCAAATAAACTTGGGCTGCTGAGGCAGAATATCAGCCAAATGTCGGTCCCTTAGAAGAATGTGCCAATGTTTTCTATAGATATCCTCCACCTCTCTGTATTGGCAGTGAAACCCAGAGAGGAATCTAATCTGATGGGGGTTATCTATTAATCCATTGTCATTCATTTTCCTCTTAAAGAATTGTGCCCTTGGTATACAAGCGACCTCATCAATGACTCCACTGACCACATCATTCCCATATCCCTTTTGGACAAATCTATCCTTCAAAATATTGGCCTGTTCATGGAAATCCTCTAAATATGTGCAGTTCCGGCGGACCCGTAGTATCTGACCTTTCGGTATATTTTTTATCCATATAGGATGATGTCCACTCCTAATGGACAGATAACTATTCCGGTCCGTAGGCTTAAAGTAAACCTTCGTACTGAGCACATTATTACTCTTTCTAATGGTAACATCAAGAAAATTGACCAAGGTCTCACTAATTTGATAATCCAATCGGATATTGTTAGTGTTCCCATTCAAATATACAAGAAATTCTACCGCAGATTCCTCAGACCCCTCCCATATAAATAGGAGGTCATCGATTAAACTGCTGTAGAATTTCAACTGTGGTAACTGTCTACTAAAGATCCGCCTATCCTCCCACTCAGCCATAAACAGGTTGGCGAGGCTGGGAGAATATTTCGCTCCCATTGCCACGCCAACCTGCTGAGAGAAAAAACTTCCCCCAAACCAAAAATAATTGTGCGAAACACAAAAATCTAACACCTGGCCCAGAAAATGCTTCTGCGTATGAGGTATATCCTCCCGCTTACTAAGTGTCCAATTAAGGGCTAGAGAGGCATCCTCATGCTGAATAACAGTATAGAGGGAGGCTACATCACCTGTCACTAAAAAAGAAGTGGCGGTAGCATCCAGCTTAATGTCCTCCAACTGCAATAATAGATCTGACGTATCTTTTAAATAAGCCCTAGTAGCTTTCACACTGGGCTGTAAAAATGTATCTAGATACTCGCCTAATCTAGCCGAAACAGATCCAATGCCATTAACAATAGGCCGTGGGGGTGGGTTCTGCGCATCCTTGTGGACCTTAGGTAAAGTATAGATAACTGTTATCCTACATGAGCTGGGGACAAGATATCTCCTCTCCTTGGCATTTAGAGCGTCGATATGGAATCCCCACTCTACTAATGCTTCCAATTGAGCCGTGTATTGTTCAGTAGGATCTGACACCAGTTTCTTATATGTAACCTGATCTTCTAAAAGATCCGTAAGTTGGTCCTGATAAAAAAATGTGTCCAGAATAACTACCCCCCCCCCCTCCTTATCTGCAGGCCTGATGATAATGTTTTTCCTACCCTCAAGGGATTTTATTCCTTCTCTAATATATTCTGGGTTAACCCGTTTCTTTGGGGTGATTTGTTCAATATCATTCAATACAAGGTTCTTAACCGGTTCCCGACCGGCGCACGACGATATACTATATAACTAGTGACGCCCATCTCTGCTCCCTGTGATTGGAGCAGAGATCAGCATTCACTAGCTGATAGCCACGCCCCCCCACAGTAAGAAACCCACCCCTAGGCATACTTAACCCCTACACTGCCCCCTTGTGGTTAACCCCTTCACTGCCAGTGTCATTTATACAGGAATCAATGCATTTAAATAGCAATGATTGCTGTATATAAATGTCCGATGTGTCCGCCATAATGTCGCAGTCACAATAAAAATCGCTAATCGCCGCCATTACTAAAAATGCTATAAAACTATCCCCTATCTTGTAAACGCTATAACTTCTGCGCAAACCAATCAATAATCGCTTATTGCGATTTTTTTTTTTACCAAAATATGTAGAAGAATACGTATCGGCCTAAAACGGAGGAAAAAAAATGTTTTTTTTTATATATTTTTGGGGAATATTTATTATAGCTAAAAAATAATGTGTTTTTTTTTTTTTCAAAATTGTCGCACTTTTTTGTTTATAGCGCAAAAAATAAAAACCGCAGGGGCGATCAAATACCACCAAAAGAAAGCTCTATTTGTGGGAAAAAAAGGACGTCAATTTTGTTTGGGAGCCACGTCGCACGACCGCGCAATTGTCAGTTAAAGCGACGCAGTGCCGAATCGCAAAAAGGGGCCTGGTCCTTTGGCTGCAAATTGGTCCGGTCTGAAAGTGGTTAAAGACCTCTATAAAATGATTGCCCGGGATCTGAGGATTAAAAATTGATTTATTTTTAAGTCCACTATCTACTCTATTGGTGTCGATATGGGATCTTGTAATGGGATTAATGGGGTGATTCAAAAAATATTTCTTAATATTCATGGTTCTAATGAACTTGTGTGTGTCAATATAGACCTCAAGCTTGTTCATAACCTTTTTTTGGGCACATTTTAGTCCCAAATTCAAAATATTAAGCTCTTTTTGATCCAATTTTACCTCACTTATGTTGTATATTCCCAAATTCATACATCCCTCAGTCTTTTTCTTGGCGGATTTTCGTTTCCCTGCCCTGCATCCCCTTCTTCTCTTTGGGTAGGTATCGCTTAGGCTGCAAAATCTATTGCATATGTGTATATTTTAGTTAAATGTATAATTTTAAAAGAAATGAAAGCACAAGAGGCTCCTTTTTTAATAATACCAGTAGATTAAGTTATCTGATATGTATGAAGGTTTGGAGTAGTATACCCCACTGCTATGAGAGTTTTGTGGGGCTTATTAATGATACTTTCATATGTGCGTCTGCATAATTTTACCAATGTATGTGAACGGGGATGTGAGGTGTGCGCATGCCCAGTCTGCTTTAATTAGTATGAGTGGGAAGGAGAATTAGCGCAGGCACCGAATATCCATCTCACAGCGGCTGTTCCTTACGTAGGTGAGGCGTGCCTATCCCGGTGACGCGCGGAGAGCGCGCACCACTGGTCCTGACATATGTTCCTGATAGGTGGATATGTTCCACCTATCGGATGAGGGGTAAGCGCGAGCGGCGCGCATGCGCACTGGCAGATTGGGGACGCTCTGCATTGCGGGCCCTGACGTAGATTTCTGATAGGTGGATATGTTCCACCTATCGGATGAACGTTATACACGAACGGTGCGCATGCGCACCAGCGCATTTAGCACACTTTGACGGCTGAAGCCGATGTAGGGGGCGGATCTGACGCCTTTGTTGGGTGTGCTGGATTGATAAGTGGGAGGGGACGTGCAATAGCACGCTGGACACTGATTTCAAGCACCGGATAGGTTATTACATCCCACCAATGGGAAGGGAGGGGAGGGTATATCTTTGTGAATGACTGACCGCTTAGCCAACCCCATGAATAAGTCCCTATGTGACGAAACATGTCGGGGCGTGGCTAAGCGGCATTCACCTGCAGTGATCACTAAGCTTTTTTGCCAAACAGAGAGACGGTGGAATAAAGAGGCTGTTGAGATATCGGTGGACGGGAGAGGGTGAGAGTAAGACTGCGTTAACGCACACACCTCGGGTCCGCCGTGACCAATTGCCATTTATATGCTTTGAAGTGGAATTGCAGTGCTTTTTTTGGAATATTGAAGTGGAACCTGCTGTGGTATACTGAGATTCATTTCTGCTGTTTTTTATCGTTTTAAATGTGAGTGAACTGATTTAAGCTTGTGAAGTGTGCTTTTTAATAAATTTGCTGAATTACACTATGGAGCACTTTTTCATTTACATGCGGAGTATTATGATTGCACTGAGTGGATAATACTGGAGAATCACTGATCGATTGTTTGAGATCTTCTAAGCGTGTTTGCCTGACACGAAAGTGTGGGCAACAATTTTTGGTGAGTGAGTTTCCTATGGGAGTGGACACACTTGAGCACAACGGTGTGGCGGAAGAGCGATTGAAAATTATTTTGAGAAGACACATTGCTTTGTTAAAAGGAGCGTCACCTTTTGATTTTATTTTTAAATTTTTTTCCGCTGGAACACTATATGAACACTGTGGCACTCTTTACATTTATAATTTTTGAAGTCACTATTGAAATTATTATTGAAATATATTTTTTTCATTAGGGTCACTTTGTTTTGATTCACTTATCACGTGGGAGTGTATATTTTATTATTATTTTAGTATGATTATTGTATTAGGCTAGATTTTATTTAGTTGAGCTCTACCTTTCAGGCTTCAGTCCAATCAGGACTATGGTTTGATTTCCTCTTGTATATTCTATCCAAGTAGCTGCTTTAGTTTTTAGAATACTCAGTTATCTAAGGCGCAGGGGTTGGGATTTGGTTTGTTGCCAAGTTTATCCTGAATTCCTACATTTTTAACTTCACTGTGTGGCTACCACTTATGTGTGAACAATAAAATATTAATATCTTTAGCATAGGTGATCAGGCTTTTTTATGCTTTTGGACAAAATCTGTGATTTTTACATAACATAGTGGAATGAAAAAGCCTAAAGTGGAACTCCACTCTCTCAATCAACATTGACTTTTTTTTAATCCTTTTGCTGCGAACATTAGTAAATAGATATACTTTTCTATCATATTTACTTGTTTTAAACTTTTTCACAGATTTGTGATCATAAAAATGCTTACACAGTAAGCAGAAATATAATTCGCTGCCCCCGATGTATTTGTTTGAATCTCGGGGGGTTTCTGGAGAGAGGGAATATATTTCTATTATTTCTCTTCTTTATAAAAAGGAGGGCTCCCACCCACTGGGGCCCACCATAACTGCAGAGACGGTTGGAATAAGCTGCCTCTACCAAAGCTGCCTCTACCAAAGATTGGGTGCCCCATCCCCACACAAATATGCAGAAAAAAGGCAGAAATGAAAAACAATTCAAAAGCCAGTGGAACCCAGACACAGCCTATATTGTAAGTACATGATCAACACTAGTATTGCATTAAGGTAAAAAACCTCCATGATCAGCTCCTTATCAGCCCCCTCCCTTACCTGAGCCTGATCTCGATCCAGTGCTGTGCCAAAGAACAGCATCGCTGCTCTCCCTCTCTCCTCACTCAGGACTCTCCTGCTGCCAATCAGATCCAGTGAGGAGGGAGTAAATAGATGCACAAAGCCCGGCTCAGGATTGAGCCGCTTGCTATGGGGGCACTCAGAAGGGAGTTGGAGCTAAGAGCGCCAGGGAGGGACCCCAGAAAAGGTGGTTTGGTGACGCTGTGTTCAGAGCAGGTAAGTATAAAGATGTTTATTTTAAAAAAAAAAACCTTTATTAGGGCTCATTTAAACAGAAATCTGAGCACACTCATTAATGTACCTGTGTTAAAGTGCATTAATAATGCGTTTTTGGTGCTTTTTTTATGCGTTTGTGTCTCATTAAATGCTTGCCAGATGCCCCCTCTGTGTTGCTTTTTTATTGTATGGACTTTTGTATTATGTCGGCTAGTAACGCTTTCTAAACTCATCTCAAATGAGCTGTAAACACCAGAGGGGAATTTGTGAAGCGTTTGCAGTGCATTTTCAACAAATTTACATTGACATTTACAGGGGAAGCGGCAAAGCTTGGCAAACAACACATGTTGCGTAATTTTTGATGCAAGGCTAATGCAATCATGTGAACAACACTGGGCGCTACAATGCACACAATTTTGACAGGCATTCGTGAAGCTGCATGGATCTTGCTTGTGGCATAGAAAACACAGGTGGTATTCTGATGTGAGACTCCACTACAGTCCTCATTCCTATTCTGTGTTAAACTCAACCAGAGAAAAATGAGACTCCAATACTGTGATACCATCAAATGTGTAATTAGATAACTGAGAACTAACTTACAAAACTCCAGAAGAATAAGCACATGTAACATCAAAAATGGCGCTGGTGCCAGCTCCAGACAGGCATGGGTGACGTCAGCACGGCCTACGTCTCGCCCCGACGCCTTGAAGCAAGATCCATGCAGCTTCATGCCTTGTTAGACCACCTATAATATGGGGTCTAATGATCTAGTAGGTGGCTGTGGTTTTAGTGGTAGTGGGAGCACTGATTACACACCTTTGGGTCTAAAGGACAAGATGCTTTTTATTGAATTTATATGTATATGGACATTTAATTTATATGGACTTTATTATCGCTTATCTCTTAGTCCACAGATTTGGTGATCACAAAAAATTGCACTTAAGGAGAAGCACCTGATTGAGATTTATTGGTTTATATTTATTTGTTTTCATAATTATTATTATTATACAGGTTGTATATAGTGCCAACAGTTTGCGCAGCACTTAACAAAATAAAGGCAGACATTACAGTTACACTACAATTTGGTACAAGAGGAATAAGAGGGCCCTGCTCATTAGAGCTTACAATCTAAAAAGGAAGGGCCAATTGATACAAAAGGTAAAAATTGCCTCCTGAATGAATCTCTGAGCTTCAAACCCTTTTTATAGGGTTAGGTCGCCATTGTCAATTGTTCTTTTGAGATTTTTTCTTCTCATTTAAAATTATAAATTATTATGTGTATTAATTTTCATACTTTGAGTATTAATAAATGATTCTTCAAATGTTCATCACGTATTGGGTTTGTGTGGTGTATGAAGACCTTTGGTGTTGAGGTTGAGGGTTTATGGCAAGCTCCACTGCCTCAATGTGTCATTGTACAACTACCGGCCATATATTGTCATGGTCCCTTTAAGGAGCAATTTTTTGCAGCCTTATATACATGTGAGGCAAAATGTTTTGAAATGGGGCTTGATTGCCTCATATGGACACTAGAGGCGTAATTGGGAGCCTCTAGACCTCATAAGTCTATTTTGACTTCAATTGGCGCCGCCTTAGTCACTTCGGGTTTAAAACGCTTGCGCTAACTGCAGCCTTTTCTTGGTTACATATTTATGTTCCAAGGTGCAGCCTTTTCTTGGTTACATAATTTATGTTCCAAGGTAATAGGGGTAGTTTATATGGATTTGTTCTGTGACCCAAATCAATCCAAAATACTGTTCACATTCAGCTTAGGGATATAGATCCTTTATATCCTTTTGCTGTTTTGTATTGACATTTATTGTCAGTCCATTTCCCTTTAACTCCCCTTGCTGACAGTTCATCAGATGTGGCTTTACATCCTGTGATTCCTGTTTGCTATCAGCATTGAGGTCAGTCAGTCTGGCTTCCTGTTGAGAGAAGCACTTCCGGTTTTCACAGCAGTCACTTCCTGTGCGCCTGGTGCACCTGCTGTGACACTATTTGTCCTCACCTGACTGTTTGGCGCCAAATTTTGGCGCCAAAACGGCGGTGGAGAGGGTTATTTAAGGGAAATTGTTTGGGCTGTTTATTTGTGCAGCTCAGTGGAGGTTCACTCCCAAAACGATGCTTGGTAAAGGTAAGAGATCTTAGCAGACTATTTGCCACCCATTTTGACTGGGAATTGATCACTAAAATGCCTGTCTTATTCTATTTTAAGGGGTTTAAGTACATCACTCTGACCTCCTTATCTTCGGATAGTCTTCTATCCAGGCTGGCACCCTGAGTGGATGTAGACCCTCAACATAGGTAAATACATATATAGGGCATGGTGATCTGTTCTTGGTTTATTGATGGCAATTATGTTTGTATGATATTTCCCTAATGGTTTAACAGAATCTCCCTTTAAAATACTTTATAGATTCAAACTTGGACTCCCTCTTTGGCAGTCAGGAGCCTTTTGTGCTGTTATTATTTCAAAATAGCACATCAAGCAAATACTTTCAGGTGGGTTCCCCATTTTGTGGGATAATATATATTTACTTATTTTCTTCAATACCATAATAATTCAAGCATCTTTACTAATTTACCCCATAGATGGATTACAAAACTGATATAGTTTTGGATATTATTTCCCTCTCTATGATGCACTCATTTTTACCCCATGCATTCAGCATTTATGTGGACTGCGGAATTCTCTCCCGGAACACCCAGGTTAGCATATGAGCTTACAAGCTCCACCCACTTCCCTGTTACGTGATGTTCATTTCTATACTGTTTTACTTAGGCAGTGTTAAATTCTGTGTGTTCAATGTTTGATTGTATTTTTCTATTTCAGTAAATATTATATGACATTATCTAACTCTCCTGAGGAAGCCCAAGTTTGGGTGAAACATGTTGGGATGAGCTGATGGAGGAAGTCAAAACAGTGTTAGTTAGAAGCAGGATAGGCTTCTTTAAAGAGAAGGGTTTTCAGGGATCGTCTGAAGATGGATAGATTAGGGGACAGTCGGACAGATTGGGGTAGGGAGTTCCAAAGGATGGGAGAAGCTCTGGAGAAATCCTGGAGCCGAGCATGGGAGGAGGTGACAAGGGAGCTAAAGAGCAGGAGGTCTTGAGAGGACCGAAGAGAGCGGCTTGGTTGGTATTTTGGGACTAGGTAAGTGATGTAGCTGGGGGCAGAGTTATGGATGGCTTTGTAAATTATTGTTAGTACTTTTTTTATTCGTTGGGTGAGTGGAAGGGGATTGGTAGAGAGGGGTGGATGACACTGAATGGTTGGTAAGGTGTATGAGTCTTGCAGCTGCATTCATTATGGACTGAAGGGGGGATAGTCTATGTAACGGTAATCTAATGAGAAGGGAGTTGCAGTAGTCGAGGCGAGAGATAACCAGGGAGTGAATTAGAAGCTTGGTGGTGTCATTAGTTAAAAAGTGGCGTATTCTGGAAATGTTGCGGAGGCTAAGGTGGCATGATTTGGACAGGGATTGTATGTGTCTACATGTGTATGAGTCTAACTGCTTCTGGACCAGCCGCTGCAGTTTTACTGCAGCAGGTTGGCTCCCCTGCGCGAAACCACTTAACTATACATGGGCTTGCGAGGTCCGTATAGCAGGCGCGCGCCTGCTGCACAGCGGGGGTGCCGATGCTTGTGGCTGACGGTCGCGATGACCGCCGGCCACAGGCGATCGCGAGCTGGAGACACAGAACAGGGACGAGTGTGTGTAAACACACACTTCCCTGTTCTGACTGGAGTGACAGATCATGTGTTTCTATTAGCTAGGAACCACAATCTGTCACTTCCTGCAGTGCACCTCCCCCTTCAGTTAGAATCACCTCCAAGGGAACACAGTTAACCCCTTCACTGCCCCCTAGTGTTAACCCCTTCACTGCCAGTGACATTTTTACTAGTTAATGCATTTTTAATCGCACTGTTTGCTGTATCAATGCCAATGGTTCCAAAAATGTGTCAAAATTGTCCGATGTGTCCGCCATAATGTCGCAGTCACGATAAAAATTGCAGATGGCCGCCATTACTAGTAAAAAAAATAAAAAATAATAATAAAAATGCTATAAATCTATCCCCTATTTTGTAGGCGCTATAACTTTTGCGCAAAAATCAATATACGCTTATTGCGAAAAAAATATGTAGAAGAATACATATCGGCCTAAACTGAGGAAAAATAAAAACCGCAGAGGCGATCAAATACCACCAAAAGAAAGCTCTATTTGAGGGGAAAAAAGGGACGTCAATTTAGTTTTGGAACAACGTCCTACGACCGCGCAATTGTCAGTTAAAGTGATGCAGTGCCGAATCGCAAAAAGTGCTCTTGTCTTTGGGCAGCCAAATGGTCCGGGGCTGAAGTGGTTAACCAATCTACAGTATTTATCTCAAAATCGATATTGTGCTTTGATGAATTGACTGCAAGTCATTTTACCAGAAAAAAAACACAAATATTGCAGGTGACAATTGCTGCTGACAGGGATGATGTGCAGTAAAATAGTAACAGTAAATTAAAATAAAAGATAAGTAAAGTATAATATTCTGTGACTTTCTTGTACTAAGACATGGATCTTTCGGTCCCTGCAGAAGGGGAGGGATAATTTTATGCAAACGTCACTTCCTCAAGCATATGGTCATATTGTAAGCATGACAGATGCTTCAGACTGCAGAGATATTGTTTTTTGGACAGCCCAGGCTTTTTGTCTTTTATATTTATATGTTGTGACTATTATTATACAGCCTGAATGTTACAGTGAAGAGCCACTACTTTCGTTCTGCAATAAAGGCCTCTACCTTTCCTAAGTAATGCCCTAATGCTGTAAAATACATGTAAGAAGCAAATAAAAATTAGCTGTATTAGATGGACGTTTCTCCTGTCTGAATATTATTACTAGATAATTTATCATATATATACACACACAGTTTAAGGCCTATGCATTTTTTGTGCTTTTTACATTTTGCAGATTTGCGCTACAGAACGTGTTCCATAGGTAGCCCATATGGGCTGTAGTGCAAATCTGCAAACTGAAAAAAGCACTAAAAATGCATAGGTGTGCATCAGGCCTAAAGCTGGACTTCAGGCAAGTAGAAAATGTTATTTGAAAAATGGAGCCTTCTGCCACTTGGGTAATCCCTGAATGTTGAAAGCAGAGGCAAGGCAGTGAGTCACACTACTGTGTGGGTTGAGAGTGGGCATACAAAGCAACGTAACCATAGAAATACTACAGAAGTTCATCCATTAGTTCATACAAAGCAGAATTGACAGAAAGTCTGAGGGCTCAAGCAGGCAAAGTTTCTGTTCAAGATAACAACCCCACCACCCACACACCATCACATGGAGGTTAACCCCTCTGCACCCATCCTGCTATGCCATAAACTCTACCTATCCTAAGTGGATCTCCATCTGTCAGGTGGTTTTAGAACAGGAATAAAAATGTAAAATCTGTTTTGCACGATTGTGCTGGAGGAAGAATGATAACCTGATCACCTTCCACTCATTCTCGTCCACATCCGGTCACTGCCCCCCACTCTTTGCTACTTCTTTTCCCATCCTGCTCATCTAATCCCTACTGCATCCTCTTCCCATTCCACACCACTGTAACTGATCCCTGCGGCTTCCTCTCTTTTCTATCATGCGGCTTAACAAATACTAATCCACACTGCCTCCTCTTTCATCCTGCTCCACTCTCACTGGTCCCTGCTGCTTCCTCATTTCTCTACCATACTGCCTCACTAGAACTGATACACGCTACCTCCTCTTATCCTACTCCATTGTTACTAGCCTCTACTGCAGGGGTCTCAAACTGGTGGCCCTCCAGCTGTTGCAAAACTACAAGTCCCATGACGCATTGCAAGGCTCACAGTTACAAGCATGACTCTCACAGGCAGGGCATGATGGGACCGTCAGTTTGAGACCCCTGCTCTACTGCTTCCTCTTCTCTCCCATCCTACACCACCATTACTAATCCACACTGCCTCCTCCCCCACTCTTTTCCACTGTCACTGGTCCCTGTTGCTTACTCTCTTCTCCTCCATTAGTGATCCATACTGCATCCCCTCCCATCCTGTTCCACTGTCACTTGTCCCTGCTGCTTCCTCTCTTCTCTCCCATCCAGATTTCCATTACTTATCCACTGTGCCTCCTCTCCCATTCTGCTCAATTGTCACTGGTCCCTATTGCTTACTCACTTCTCTCCATCCTGCTCCACCATTACTGATCCATACTGCATACTCCTGCCATCCTGTTTGACCATCACTCTTCCCTGCTGCTTCCTCTCTTCTCTCCCATCTGGTCACTCATCCCTGCTGCTCATTAAAAAGGTACCACTCCCATCCTGCTGCTCCATTACTGATCTATTCTGCCTCCTCTCCCATCATGCTCCACCATCACTGGCCCCTGCTTCTATTTCTCTGGTTTCCCATCTTTCTTCTCCATTACTGACCCATACTGCCTCCTCTACCATCCTGCTTCCTCTCTTCTCTCCTATCCTGTTCCCCCATTACTGATACATACTGCCTCCTCTCCCATCATGCTCCACCATCACTGGCCCCTGCTTCTATTTCTCTGGTTTCCCATCTTTCTTCTCCATTACTGACCCATACTGCCTCCTCTACCATCCTGCTTCCTGCTTCCTCTC
The DNA here is from genome assembly GCA_028564925.1 of Lithobates sylvaticus. Lineage (NCBI taxonomy): Eukaryota > Metazoa > Chordata > Amphibia > Anura > Ranidae > Lithobates > Lithobates sylvaticus. The sequence goes on from CM053026.1 coordinate 230,778,400, forward strand.
TTCTCTCCTATCCTGTTCCCCCATTACTGATACATACTGCCTCCTCTCCCATCATGCTCCACCATCACTGGCCCCTGCTTCTATTTCTCTGGTTTCCCATCTTTCTTCTCCATTACTGACCCATACTGCCTCCTCTACCATCCTGCTTCCTGCTTCCTCTCTTCTCTCCTATCCTGTTCCCCCATTACTGATACATACTGCCTCCTCTCCCATCATGCTCCACCATCACTGGTCCCTGCTTCTTTTTCTCTGGTTTCCCATCTTTCTTCTGCATTACTGATCCATACTGCCTCCTCTACCATCCTGCTAACTCTCTTCTCTCCTATCCCGTTCCCCCATTACTGATACATACTGCCTCCTTTCCCATTCTGTTTCAATGTCACTAGGCCATGTTGCTTCCTCTCTTCTCTCTCATCCTGCATGTTCATTATTGTTCCACACATATTCCTTGTTATTCTTTCATTTCACTTTACCATCACTGACCCACACTACCTTATTTCTACTTTCCCATCCCTTTTCACTCTCACCAATCCACAACACCCATCAACCTTCTCATCTGCTGAAATGCCAAAAAAATGTGTCACATGCAGCAGTTTAGAAATTACCCATCACAAACAGCTGGCTAGCACAAAAAAAAATGTGATTCACACCCAGATACAATTTAAAATATACTAAAGATATATGCAGCATACTTGATTCTGTAATCTGCTTTTTGCTTTGTGCATATACAGTGAGGGAAAAACTCATTTGATCCCTGCTGATTTTGAACAATTGCACACTGACAAAGAAATGATCAGTTTATAATTTTAATGGTAGGCTTATTTTAACAGTGAGAGACAGAATAACAAAACAAAAATATCCAGAAAAACGCATTTAAAAAAAAATTATAAATTGATTTGCATTTTAACCACTTCAATACAGGGCACTTAAACACCTTCCTGCCCAGACCAATTTTGAGCTTTCAGCACTGTCGCACTTTGAATGACAATTGCGCGGTCATACTACACTGTACCCAAATAAAAAATTTTTAAATTTTTTTCTCACAAATAGAGCTTTCTTTTGGCGGTATTTGATCACCTCTACAGTTTTTATTTTTTGCTAAACAAATAAAAAAAGACCAAAAATTTTGAAAAAAAAAATATGTTTTTTTTTGTTTCAGTTTCAAAACTTTGTAAATAAGTAAAGTTTTCTCCTTCACTGATGGGCACTGACGAGCACTGATAAGGCGGCACTGATGGGCACCGATGAGGTGGCACCAATGAAGTGGCACTGATGAGGTGGCATTGATATGTGGCACTGATGGGCGACACAGATGGGCACGAATAGGTGGCATAAATTGGCACTGATAGCTGGCATGGATTGGCATAGATAGGCGGCATGGATGGGCATGGATAGGCAGTGCGGATGAGCATGGATGGGTGCTAATAGGCAGCATGGATGGGCACTGATAGGCGGCACTGATAGGCGGCATTTTATTGTATTTTACTGATGGATGCCAATCAGTGCCAAACAATAATGCATGCCAATCAGTGATGCCCATTGTGGGCACTGATTGGCATCCATTGTGGGCACTGATTGGCATCCATTGTGGGCACTGACTGGCATCCCTGGTGGTTTAGGGTGGCATACCTGGTGCTGGGCATCCCTGGTGGTCTTGTGGCATCCCTGGTGGTCCAGTGTGGGCATCCTCGGGGGGGGGGGGGGCTGTGCTGATAATCGATCAGCACAGACCCCCCCCCCCCGTCAGAGGAGCAGCCGATTGGCTCTCCTCTACTCGCGTCTGACAGACGCGAGTGAGGAGAAGCCGATCACCGGCTCTTCCTATTTACACTGATCAGCCGCGATTGGACACGGCTGATCGTGGTAAAGAGTCTCCATCAGACTGACACCCCGCAACAATGATCGCCGCAATGTGTGCCCCCGGGGGCGCGCTGCAGCTCAAAATCCTGAGGACATCATATGACGCCAGGTCAGGATTTTGAAACCACTTTGCCGCTGTCATTTTGCTATAGGGCGGGCGGCAAGTGGTTAATGAGTGAAATCAGTATTTGATCCTCTATCAATCAGCGAGATTTCTGGGTCCCAGGTGTCTACTACAGGTAACGAGCTGAGATTAGGAGCACTCTCTTACATAGTTACATAGTTACATAGTAGGTGAGGTTGAAAAAAGACACAAGTCCAACCTATGTGTGTGATTATATGTCAGTATTACATTGTATATCCCTGTATGTTGCGGTGGTTAAGGTGCTTATCTAATAGTTTTTTTAAACTATCGATGCCCCCCCGCTGAGACCACCGCCTGTGGAAGGGAATTTCACATCCTTGCCGCTCTTACAGTAAAGAACCCTCTATGCAGTTTAAGGTTAAACCTATTTTCTTCTCATTTTATTGAGATAGGACGCAGGTAAGTATGTGGGAAGGTAAGCGGGGGCAATACAAATACTGGGACATTTTTTGCCTAATGAAGAGGATGCATTAAGCTAAAACATGTCCTGCTTTTGGAACCACTTTAACTATAGGAGGTCTAAATAAGCCCCATTTGGAATTCAGTCTTAACCTTCAGGTTAGGTCTCGGCAGATAAGATTTAATCGATTTTCATCCGAACCGCAGTATTTCCCTTTGTGAATTTGTGCAGTAAAGAAATCTAGTGCAAAGTGAATGTTATTAGTAATAAACATCAAGTATACTCACGCAGAACAGATACATCTCCAGTGCTCATCAGAATGGCAATCAATATAATCAGTATTACAGGTAAAGCTGACACCTCTGTTTTTCTGACTCACAGCAGTCAGTATGGAACAACCCTGTGTAACGTGATGAAACCCCTTCTCAGATGAAGTCTCATTCTGGGGACATAATGCGTCAGGTGGGGGTTACCATGTGACGTCATCACATTACACAGGGTCATTCCATGGTGAACGGCTAGCTCATTATACCTGAAATGTTCTAATGCCCCAGGTATATTTTTTATCACCTACTGTGGGCTTGTCCCATGATCCAGGGCTATTGGACGCAGATAGTGAAATTTCTGCATTATTAAAACGGGATCTCAATGGTCTTCATACCCTGAACAATGTTTGTTAGGTCTTTTCCCTTAGCTCGCCATTGGCAAATTTAAAAATGTGTTTTTACATGAAACTGTTTGTAGCTAGGTAACTGATAGCAAATAGTTGAATACAAACTCTCCCTCCAACAGTTAATGCTTGGATATTATAAGTAATTGACACCCTCTCCTTCAAGAAACAAATTTATGATCATATGGCTCGCTGCCCTAAATAAAATGTATTTTATTTTTTTAAATGGGACCGCTAATTACAACATCCTGACACATGTGCATGATTTATTACCTTCTCACAGTATATTCTGGGGGGAATTCTCTCTTTGCTTTATGGCCCGTACACACGATCCGAATATCGTACGAAAACGATCGTCCGAGGGAGGATCGTCCGATTTTCGGATCGTGTGTACACTACTTCCAACAGCCGATCACGACCATTCGTCCGATATTATTCGATCGGACATGCACGGAAATTTTCCTCGTACGATTGCAGATCGTACGATTTTCGTTTAGTCAGTATAGTTGTCGTCCGAAAATACAATACAAATACATTACAACACATGACATCACTTCCGATTTTTTTTCCTATCGTACGAGAATTTTCGTGACTTTATTGGCTGTTCAATTCCTACTTGCGATTGTTAACCGAAAAACGGTCGTACGATCGGTCGTACGATATTCGGATCGTGTGTACGGGCCATAACTCCACTGTCTGGTGGTACTGTTCTTTCATGGATGCAGTTACTGTATTATGTAACAGCCTTGTCAGAACATTCAGACCTGTGATGTGAAACTGTGATGATTCTGTTAATTGACTACATATGTTCTAGGTTCTTCTATATGTTCTATGTTATAGGTTTGTTGGACCTACTGCTCAATGGTGATTTGTAAGTCACAAGTTGTTTTGTTTTTTCTTTTTCTGTTTTGAACTTTAAATAAACTACCCACATTTTTGATGTTTGGTTGTTTCTTGCCTATTTCCTGCTCTACTGAGGTTTAGACCTATCACAGTCAGTGTTCAGGCTCGGAGGCCAGAAGCTATAGCAGTAGAGAGGCTTCCACTGACCAGCAGAATAGTTATACAAGCAGGTCACCCTAGCAAATTAGGCAGGCTCACCCAAGGTGCAGGGCCTAAGAACAAACCAGTTATCACTAGAGTTACTGAAGGCGGAGATGGGTTTTGCTACATGTTATACCAGGTCACAGTCCTTTATGATCACCCCACCAGGAGGTAAGCAGGTCAGGGCCCAGTAGCAAATATAGCAGGTAGGGATCAAGCAGAAGCATAGTCCGTAATCAAGCCAAAGGTCAGGAATACGTGGTTGCAAGTTGGGATCGAGCAGAATTCTATTCTAGGAACAAGACAAAGGTCGGTAACAAGTGGATGCAGGTTGGGAACACGCGGACTCATAGTCAAGGAACAAGCCAAAATGTTGTAATGGCGGCAGCAGAAGGGACAAGAGCGAGATATTGGCTGGTGAGAGCACAATAATATGGCAAATAGGAAGTGCAAAGGCATGGCTTAAATAGGAAGTTCATGGGAGGAGCAAAGGGTTCAAGGTTTAAGAGAAACAAGACCTAAGGCAAGGTTGTATAAGGAATCAGGCAGGGAGCTATGCAGCATTTAAATTGGCTCAGCAAAAAAAAAGATACTGCCAAACACAGCAGAGATTGTAGGTTCAGATCTGGGTCCTGACAAGACCCTACTGTCATGGATAGCCTTGCCATCCTATTATTGATAACAACTTTGGTACATGTGAAAGTTTTTGGACAAGAGAAGTCATCTTAAAAGAAGATAAAAATACTTGTTTGCGTATTATTCCTATTTGTAGCAGGGAGAGTAAGCAGAAACAGGATTTTGAACCATTGCAGAAAGATCTTATGGCTGAAAAATCAGGTAAAAGAAGTCCACAGACGACTCAGCCAACCAGATTCTACCTGTAACTGCACTTTTAAACTGGGCTTACAACAATATGAAATCTAAGACTTTTCCACGTGATTTTTTTTTTTAACCATCTGTGGTGTTCCAAGGTATTAGTTTTCACAATCCAACTGTCAATTTAAAAACTATTTATTTTAACATACAATGTTCGGTGTATTGCTGGATATAAACATGTGGAGAAATGTACCCATTGTTTGCAAGCAACTAAACCATCAGAAGATCACTACAGCATTTGAAAGGCAGTACTAGCCTACTTTTACATCATAAATAGAGAACAAAGCAAAAAGGTCTTTACCTCAATTGCAGCTGTATTGTTTTTCTTTACATTTATAATCTTCACATAGGGCAGTTCAGCATAGCAGAGAACCTACAGAATACTGCTTAACAAGTCTATAGGGGTTGATTTACTAAAGGCAAAGTGCAAGTGCTGTTGGACTCGCTTTCCCCCGAGCTCAGTGAATGTGGTAAAGCTTCACTTTGTAAAGAATACCCAATCAAGTGCAAGGAAAATGACCACGTTCTCTAAGCTCTGGGAAAAATGAGTGCAACTGCACTTGCAAAGTGCACCATCTATTTGCCTTTAGTAAAGCAACCCCTAAGTTGGTATCCCTATTCTAATGATTATTAACCTTCTGTAATTTAAGTAAAAAGAAAAAAGTCTCCTCACCTCAAAAATAGTTTTTTTTTCAGAAAATATTATAACTATTTACCTCTGTTACTGGTGTATCCCAAAGAACTACTGGCTTCATACTGATGGAGGTGTGGCCGTGGAATGAGAAGGATGTTTGAGATTTTGCCCAGGGAACTTTCATCTGATGCCTGGCTCCGCCCCTCCTCAGCTGGGAAGGGGCGACTCTGCTGGGAGGGGCTACAAGACGTATCGTAAGAACAGGAACTTTTCCGCGTCTGGGTTTCCCTCACTGGTCTGTGGAAAAAAAAGACTTTAATGAGACACAAAGAAAACTATGCAAACATATACCACCCATGAGGCTTGTTTACTACAAACAAATTAAACTGATGCCATCACTACTAACTATAAGCAAATTATCAATAAAATATTCCTTCAAGGGAGTATCCAATTGGTATATCTGATATCATAAACTCAACCACTGGAACTGTCACTCCTTGAAGAACTGTGGCTCTACTATGCAACGCTGCCAAGTCATTTAAAGTGGAACTAAACTGTATCTGAGCATCACAAACTGAAAATCCTATCTAAATCATTTTTTAATATGCAAAGAAAATTCGCCCATCCATCCATGTCTCCATGCTTTATTTTGTTGAGAAATCACTGTGAAATACATCTCCCTAGCATTTCTAGCTGCAGCCATCCTGAGTTAGGGCAGATTATTTACTTCCTAGAATCCATCTGCCCTTAACTCAGGCATGAAGGCAGGAAGGCGTACTTAAATGAGACAGCCCCACCTCCCGACAAAAGAAAAAAAAATGCTCATGAAGACTCCTGGGATGTATGGTATCATTTTGGCCTAGGCCAGAAACCAGGAAGCAACTGAAAAAAATATTTAAAACAAGTAAATAGAATATACCTTCCTATTGATTTACTAAAGCTAGCAGCATAAGGATTTAAAAAAGTTAATGCTGATTGAAAGAGTTTTGTTCTGCTTAAACTCCTGGGACAATAAGTCCAGCAACCCTTTGAATATCATTTCTTCCACTACACTCTATATTCTTGTTCTCTTGGTCAAAGCTCATACAGCAAATATTCTTGTCAGCAGATGCTGTTTTAGAAGTCTTACTTGTATATAACTAGTATAGGAGATAGATTTTTGCTTAATATGTATTTAGGTTGTGGTTCCGGTTTAGTAATGCTGCACAAAAATCAAAGCAAAAATGCTTTCTCGCTCAACTTATCTCACTGTATGCCTATAAAACTCTACTGAAACTAATTAAAAACAACACACTTTGTTTGTGGCAAACTAACTGCTGTTCAGATTAGATACTAACTACATTTTTAACATATTATTATACTTTCAAAGTGGAATTGGCACATTTTAAATGTGCAGCTTCTTTTTTTTTTGCGATAAAAAGCATAAGAATGGTGATCCTTGTTCAGACAAATCCTGTAATAGGATGAAAACTGTCTCCCAGTTGTGCACCTGTGTGGTCACTCTGTCACATGCACCTAGGGTAGTGAGTATAGGTGATCGTGGTGATTTTATGCATGAAGGTAAAAAACCTTCTGGGTGCAGCAGGCTCCCACTACTGTCAATCACAGCCAGTGAGCCAATGAGGAGAGAGCAGGGGCAGGGTTGAGACGATCTTCGTGTATGAATAGACACAGGGCAGCGGCTCAGGAGTGAGCCTGCTCGGGTGCCCCCATAGCAAGCAGGAGCACTCCCTGCAGGAGGGAGGGGCCAGGAGTGCCGGTGGGGGACCCAAGAAGAAGAGGATTGAGGCTTGCTCTGTGCAAAAAAAATGCACAGAGCAGGCAAGTATAACATGTTTTTTATTTAAAAAACATCTGCCTTTAATAGCACTTTAAGAGACACAGGGTCAGAAGGAATTCTGAGACAACTTGGTTATAATGCCACCTTAAGAAGAAGTGGACGCTGGCGACAAAAACACTGTTGATAAGCCATTATAACCTTTCCTACTCCTGCCATGCTTCAGTGGAACCTTGTTCCTCAGCCTATAAATTTGGATGGTGAGTTGATTAAGCCACCTAAAAATGGTCTAACGAGAGGCAGGCCTTCCCCTTAGGAATGACAAAACGAGAGTCAGTCAGGCTGAAACAGCTTGTACCAAATCCAAACAATAGAGGCAAATCTCCTTGGGATGAACTGTTGTAGAAGACAAAGATGGAAGTTCAATGTCCTGGTTAAGCAGAAAGGAGGAAACCACCTTAGACAACGTTATCGCTATGTAGAAGAAAGGGTTCTCTACAGGACAGCTGCCAACTCAGAAACTCGCTAGAGGTGATGGCAATAAGGAAGGCAACCCTGGGTAAGTGTCGACAGAGGAATATATGGTGGGCTCAAAAAGCAGTTTTTAAGAACCAACAAAACCAAGTTCGGATCCCATGAAGTCATAAGTAGAAGCACAGGTGGAGAATGAGCGGTTGTTAAAGAGAACCACTACAGCCAAGATCTGTCCCTTTATAGTACTCAAGGGCACATGTTGATCCAGACTGGACTGGAGAAAGGCCACAATGCTCTGAGGGATCACAGAAGCGGATAGGCCCTTATCTTTTAAGAGCTTCAACAACCATGCCATCAAAGCCAGCCACTATCAAGTAGGGTGGTAAAATGGTCCTTGGGACAAAAGATCCAAGCGATCTAAAAAAATGACCACAGAGAGTCTGCCAGTATCATAATAAGTTCCGATTATCACATTCTCCTGGGTCAGTTTGAAGATGACAATTTTCTTGATTTTGTGGAGCAGACGAGGAAGAAGCTTCAGTAGAGGAAAGGAGTAGATTAGGCTGAACAAATCCCATGGAATAACCAGAGCATCCACTGCAATGGTTAGAGGATACCTGGACCTGGAGACAAATGTAATTAGTTTGTTGTTGAATCTGGAAACCAGGAGGACCACATCCATTGATCTCCATCTGTGGCAGAAATCCTCAAACACCTCTGGGTGGAGAGTCCAGAAGCTGTCAGCTGAAAAATACTGTATGTACAGCAGACACAGCTGGAACATGAAGTTCTGCCCAAGACAGAAACTGGTCAGGTTCTCTTTGAACTCCATGATAATTAATGCATGCTGCAGATGTGATTCTGTCCCACTGATTTCGGATCAGACGACCTTGCAGTGGAGATGTCCTGCATTTAAAGGACAACTGAGTCACTTGCAGCTCCGGTATGTTGATTGGGAACAGGGTTTGCTTGGGTGAACAAGTCCTCTGCATCGACCAGATGTCCAGGACTGCTCCCCAGCCCGTCAGGAGGGCTTATGTCTGGAGAATCATCCAGACCAATAGAAGGAAAAATTTCCGACTCCAGGGCTGGATTTCTATGCCACCAGGCAAGAGACAACTGTGCCTGGGTGTCAGGTGAATCGTTAGGTCCAAAAACTGTACCTAACTAAACCAGAATGTTGGGTTGCAACAGTTTGGAGCGGAACTGAGCATATGAAACTGCCTCCGAGGAAAGCCACCATCAAATCTTGAACTCTAAAGCGAAAGCAGAGAGCTGGGCGGCTCATAGACTGCAGTGTCTGAACTTGGAAATGGAGAGTCAAGGAGTTTGCAGGGTTGCCAAATGTCAGTAAATTTACAAACAGTTCGTAAAATCCGTAACTTTTGCATCTGTCTATAAATGTCCATTACAGACATCAGCATATCTGTAACGCATATTCATGGACAATGCAAAAAAGATGGATTTTACAAACTGTTTGTAAATTTACTGAAAGTTGGCAACCCTGGGAGTTTGTCCTGTGGAAGAAAAACCCTGCACTGAGCAGTATCTTCGAAAAAAGTGACGAGTGCTGTAAAAAGTTTGGCAATTTATGGATTTGTAAAGGAGCCCAGACTGGTAACCTTAGAGAACTTTTGAAGCTTGGGAGTAATGTCATCAGACTGAACCTCCTCAGGCCTGCAAGACCGTGTCAAGGATAAGTCGATCCAGAAAACTGTAGAACAAGCTCTAAAGCTAACAAAGAATCTTAAAATGAAGAAAAATATCTTGATAAGGGGGAAAAAAAATGGATTTGCTTTTTTCTCAAGAGACCGACATCCATTCTCCTTGGACGCTAGTCAAAAACTGAAGCATGATGGGAGTGGGAGGGGTTATATTGGAGATTGACAATTTTTTTACTTGCCAGTGTCCAATTCTTCTAAAGGTAGCAGTGTAACCCAGATGTTTCAGAATTCCTTCTAACCCTGTATCCTTTATTGATTAATATTGAAAAAAAAGCATTGTGCTTTAGCAAACTAAATGTCATCCATTTAGGGTTTAGATCTACTTTAAATACTTGATAAAATTACTTTCAAGATAAAAAATAAAGTGGTTGCAAACCTCAGACATGAAATATGAACAAAGCGCATCCTTCTATAGTGTGTGCTTGTCTCAATCCAGAGTACTAAGTGTTCGTTCCTCTACCATCAGCATGAGTCGCTTCTAATGAGTTTCCCTGACACCAAGAGAAAATGGTGACAGGGGAGGGCACAGTCTGTGATTGACATCCTTAGCTCTGTTCCTTTGTGCTGTATGAGGGGGGATGTGTCCCTTCCCTCCAATCAGCTCCATCACTGATGTATCAGTGATATAACCTCAGTTCCCCCCCCCCCCCCGATTTTCAGAGCTCAGAGATCCTGTGTTAATTCTGCACTTTGAATGGATGTAGGGGAAAGATGACTGAAGATAGAAAGGTACAACTTATGTAGGATGATTATTTCCATCAATTGTGTATCACTTGAGGCCAGTCACTCCACTGGATATATGAAATGCCACGTATACACAACCGTTTTTTCTGTCGGAATAAACTCTGACGGTGTTCCGACAGAGTTCCGACAGAGCTCCACTGAAACTGTCTTGCCTACACACGATCACACCAAAGTCCGACCGTCTAGAACGCAGTGAGAAACAACACGTACAACGGGACTAGAAAAGGGAAGTTCAATAGCCAGTAGCCAATAGCTGCCATCTCGTACTTGTTTCAGAGCATGCGTCGTTTTTTTGGTCCGTCAGAACAGCATGCAGACGAGCGGTTTTCCCCATAGGAATTGATTCCGTCAGAAATATTTAAAGCATGTTCTATTTCTAGGTCCGGCAGAATTAAAAAGTCCGATGAGGCCCACACACGATCGGAATATCCGATGAAAAGATTCCGTCTGACTTTTTCTGCCGGAAAGTCCGACCGCGTGTACGTGGCATTAGGGTATACAACTACTTTACATTATAGCTCAAAATGTGCACTCACTGAAAATATACTATGACTTTAGTTTATTATTTCAGAGGCAATCTATAGTTAAAGAATGTAAAAGAATGTAAAAGTCTGTGCTTTGGCATGATGATTAATATGTGTAATAATGCAAAGGTAGAGGAGAGAAGTTAGATAGTCTAATGCCCCATACACACGGTCGGAAATTCCGACGGAAAATGTCCGATCGGACCATGTTGTCAGAAAATCCGCCCATGTGGGGACTTTTTCCGTCTGAATTTCCGACGGAAAAAATTTGAGAGCAGAATCTCAAATTTTCCGACAACAAAATCCGATCATACTTTTTCCGATCGTGTATTGAGAATTCCCGACAGACAAAGTGCCACGCATGCTCAGATCAAATTACGAGACCAAAGCTATTGGCTACTAGCCTCTACATAGTCCCGTCGTATGCAACGAACGTCACCACGTTCAGAATGATCAAATTTTCCGACAACTTTGTCCGACCGTGTGTATGCAACACCAGTGTCGGACAAAATCCGTCTGAAAAAATTAGATGGATTTTGTGGTCGGAATTTCCAACCGTGTGTACGGGGGCTTACACATTTCATGCTATTAAGCTGTTAATCACAAAATAACATCATTCACTGAAGAGCATAAAAAAAGTGATGTATCCACTAACATAGTAAAACACGATTATACCATAGTAAAATATATCCATCATCATATGTACTGCCATTTTCTTTACCTAAAGGTGGTTGTGCGTTGAGCTCTGGATGGGCCCGGCAATCTGAACACCTGAGAGTCATAACCATCATAGTCTACTTGTATGGGTAGAGCATTCTCTGTCTCTTTCGGGCTTCCCAGTGCTTTGAACAAAATGGAATGAAACATTTATAAAAGATTTGATAATGCAAAACAGGTTTTACATTTTAAAAAGACAATGACCCATCTCATAGGTCATAGTTTTAAACAAGGGAGTCAAATTTAACTGGGACCGGAAAGAACTGATTTGGAATATCAAATCCGATCCTGGACACAGACAAGTGAAGGCAAAAATAATACTTACATGGATCCCGTCCAATCCTGCCTTTGTCACTGCTCATCTAAATATAGAGATACAAAACTTAAGAAAGGAATACAATATTCTTGAAACATATAAAAGCCAACATCAAAATAGCAGACACAAACCATTTTCTTTCCAGACGCAAAAACACTAGCTGGATGTACATTTTATGAAACACAAGCTGTCAACCCATTCACAGTGAGGTAATCAAAAGCAACTGGACTGGGAAATCTTAGTAGACCCTTATATTTTACCTTTCGAGCAGCCAGTTTGATGCGTGGAGTGAAGCCGCTATTGAGTGGTTGACTCTGTGATGTGTAGAAGCTGGAAAAGATGATCAGCATTAGACTATGTGCTAATGGAAGACTATCATCACTTTAGCTAATGTTCTCACCTATGGTTAATCCAGTGAGGAATGTTGTAATCATCCACAGGACGTGAATCTCCAGGGCTACTCTTATTGTGCAGCTGCAACAACAATAACTGTGTAAACATCTGGTATTTTATGTTCCTGTGGTTTATTAAAGATAAGCAGGGGATGCTGAAAGTAACATCTTAGATGTGCATCCATGCACATATTTTGTAGAACCTATAAACCTAGGACACATTATCATGCAAACTTCATCAGCTCCTGTGGTCGTGAACTAATTTTGTGGAACAGGAAAGGAGTCATGTTTTCCAGACAGAACACCTGAGTTATGACAGCTCCAGGGGCATTCTAAAAAGGTATATGAGCATTCAAGGAAACATTTTTCCTGCCCATTTATTACCTTTTAGTGGGCACAGGGTTACTTTAACCCTTTTTCTACCGATGTACATTAATGACAGATCACCAGTCCTTTATATGCCTAGTTTATGATTGGCACTAGATAAATAGCTGTCCGGTGGTCGACCCATCCAATAATTGCTGTGCAGGTCAGTGCACAAAGACACTGTGCCCAGCAGATTCAAGGGACTGGGTACCATGTGATCACTCATCACGGTGATCACATGGTACTGTTTACAGTGCGGATCTCTCCCCTTGCCCTTACAACTGGGGAAGGCGAGAGATTGAGTACTTATGAATGGGGACAGAATGAATGGATGGAGCTGCAGATTCTTTCATTCTGTTTCATTGAATCATTTTTATTAAACTTTTCATGACTCCCACCTCCATTACACATACTACCACCATGCTGTCTCCACGTTACCGGTATATTAACCCTTTCACTTTCCTTATCCTGCACATAATCTAAACATTAATCCCTTCATCTCCATCCTGCCACTGTATGTGACCAGAACATTAACTTCTTCACTTTTTCCTTCCTCTGTGTATGTCCTGTAAATTAATGTATGTAGTGGACCATTCTCAAGCTCCATGTTTAACCCCCATCATTACTGGCATGTTTCTTAATTTCCAAAAACTTGTGGCAAAAACGGTGATCACCTTAAGGTATCCTCTCCAAAAAAGGGTAATTTCTGTTGTTTTTTTCCTCTAAACAGTAGAGAAACATTTCTTTTTTCAAAATTTGTGAGTCTTTATTTCTTTTTATGGTAAAAAAATTAAAAACATCAGTTTTTAAATACCCCCAAAAGAAAGCTCTGTTTTAAAAATGATATAAAACTAATTTATGTAGTATTGCATGACAGGGTAAGTGTTATGCCGCGTACACACGAAGGGACTATCCCGCGGGATTATCCGCTGGACCGAAGTCCAGCGGATAATCCCCTCGTGTGTGGGCGCCGGCGGACTTTTTGGCGCCAAAGTCCGGTGGACTTTTTGGCGCCAAAGTTTTAAGTTTTGTTTAAAATTATCCGCTGGACTTGGCAGTCCGGCGGACAATCCCGCCGTTAGTAGGCAAGTCCGCGGGACTTTTGAAATTAACGGACTTGCCGCTCATCGGCAAGTCCGTTCATTTAGCACGTGACTTCAGGTTACGTAGCTAGCGTAGGCAGTAAATGCCGCCGCGCTAGCTCCGTGACCTGGCATGGATTTAAAGGGACTCCCCACGCCGAAAAAACGGCGTGGGGGTTCCCCCCAAATCCATGTCAGACCCTCATCCGAGCACGCAGCCCGGCAGGCCAGGAAAGGGGTGGGGACGAACGAGCGCCCCCCCCCCCTCCTGAGCCGTACCAGGCCGCGTGCCCTCAACATGGGGGGTGCCCTGGGGAAAGGGGGGCCGTGCGGCCCCCCCCACCCCAAAGCACCTTGTCCCCATGTTGATGAGGACAAGGGCCTCTTCCCGACAACCCTGGCCGTTGGTTGTCGGGGTCTGCGGGCGGGGGCTTATCGGAATCTGGGAGCCCCTTTAATAAGGGGGCCCCCAGATACCGGCCCCCCCCACCCTATGTGAATGAGTATGGGGTACGATGTACCCCTACCCATTCACCTAAGGTGTAAAATGTAAAGTACAAAAACACACACACTTTTGAAAAAATATTTTATTGCACTGCTCCGGGGGTCTTCTCGCCGGACTCCCCCGCCATTTACCAAGCTCTTTTACCGAGCGGAGAAGTCCGGCTACCTTCTTCGTCGTCGCCGCCGTCGTCTGGGGGTCTCGATCCGCCTTCGGGGGTCTTCCGGGGGTCTCTTCTGTTCTTGCGGCGGTCGTCGTCTTCTGCGCCGCCGGCGCCGCCTTCTTCTTCTTGTCCTTCTTCTTGTTCTTCTTCTTCTTCCGATGTTGACCCGACGCTGTCTCTGCCCGGAATGCCTGTGCCGCGCTGCGCTGGGACTTATATAGGGACATGGGGACAGGGTCACATGCTCATGTCACATGGTGACCCCGCCCCCTTGTGTTGTCACAGTCCCGGAGGATGCTGGGACTGTGACATCGCAAGGGGGCGGGGTCACCATGTGACATGAACATGTGACCCTGTCCCCATGCCCCTATATAAGTCCTAGCGCAGCGCTGCACAGGCATTCCGGGCAGAGAGAGCGACGGGTCAACATCGGAAGAAGAAGAAGAACAAGAAGAAGGACAAGAAGAAGAAGGCGGCGCCGGCGGCGCAGAAGACGACGACCGCCGCAAGAACAGAAGAGACCCCCGGAAGACCCCGGAAGACCCCCGAAGGCGGATCGAGACCCCCAGACGACGGCGGCGACGACGAAGAAGGTAGCCGGACTTCTCCGCTCGGTAAAAGCTTGGTAAATGGCGGGGGAGTCCGGCGAGAAGACCCCCAAGACGGAAGAAGACCCCTGGAGCAGTGCAATAAAATATTCTTTCAAAAGTGTGTGTGTTTTTGTACTTTACATTTTACACCTTAGGTGAATGGGTAGGGGTACATCGTACCCCATACTCATTCACATAGGGTGGGGGGCCGGTATCTGGGGGCCCCCTTATTAAAGGGGGCTCCCAGATTCCGATAAGCCCCCGCCCGCAGACCCCGACAACCAACGGCCAGGGTTGTCGGGAAGAGGCCCTTGTCCTCATCAACATGGGGACAAGGTGCTTTGGGGTGGGGGGGCCGCACGGCCCCCCTTTCCCCAGGGCACCCCCCATGTTGAGGGCACGCGGCCTGGTACGGCTCAGGAGGGGGGGGGCGCTCGTTCGTCCCCACCCCTTTCCTGGCCTGCCGGGCTGCGTGCTCGGATGAGGGTCTGACATGGATTTGGGGGAACCCCCACGCCGTTTTTTTTCGGCGTGGGGAGTCCCTTTAAATCCATGCCAGGTCACGGAGCTAGCGCGCCGGCAGTAACTGCCTACGCTAGCTACGTACCTGAAGTTACGTTCGAAATGAACGGACTGCTCCGTGTGTGGGCAAGTCCGTTCATTTTCAAAAGTCCCGCGGACTTTTGGCCGGCGGATTATCCGCCGGAGAAGTCCGTGCGTGTGTGGGCAAGTCCACACGCTCGGAAAGTCCAGCGGACCCAGCTGGAAAGTCCGGCGGGATTGTCCGCTGGACTAAGTCCGCCGGCAAAAGTCCGCACGTGTGTACGCGGCATTAGTCACACTAACACAGCGCTGAAAACTGACCTGGTAATGAAGGGATATAAATGGTGTGTACAGTGGTTAAAGACTAAATAAAAAAAATATATATATATATATATATATATATATATATATATATATATATATATATACACACATATACACACACACACATACACATTAGTGGAAAAAATAATCCTTCTTGAGAGGAGAGGAATACAATTTTTACCTTGAATAATGGCACTGCATGAAGGGGCTGCTCTCCCATACACACCAGGTCTACACCAATTCCTGCAAACATTAAGTACAAATTAAAAGGGCCCCTAAAAAATAAAAAAAAAAAAAATAAAAAATCAAAGCTTCCATGGGCAGCTCTTTTTTAACTAAAGGCAATTTTTTTTTCTACTTTTGGAGTAGTGGAGAGGGATTAGAACACCTCTTGGCATTTTATTGTTGTCTGTGGCCCTGTTAGGGAGATTCAACCTTTCCATTTGACCCGTTTACCAATATCATCAAAAGTAAAAATGAAAAGTTTTGGGGTGACATCAGAACAGTAATAGAGGGGAAATCTTCCAATGGGGACACTAGTGTTCTGGTGACCCTGGCGTCATGTCAGGATTCCTTCACTTTGGAGGGATTTCCTCTCACAATCTATGGGACAGGAAGTGAAGGGAAATCTCCCCTACGGGACACGTATATATGGTTATAACCCTCCCTTACGCTATCCAAAATGAAAAAAAATGTCTTGTCTTTAATTACACTTTAAGCTTCTGCTTATCAACTTTACATAAACCTAACTTTCTACTTCATAAAATGGTCCTGTTAATAGTTTACCCACACCCCCTGATCACTGATACAAACTTCTACATTGCAGGTGACATGTCCACTGACATCCGACCCGATCCGAAAAAGTGTGACGGAGGAAAAAGCTCTGACGGATCGGGTGACGACGGACTCTACGGTCCGTCGTCATCCGTTCCCCCATAGGGGAGAGCCGCGCTCTGACAGGTCCGTTCCTGCACAGAGTGCAGAGACAGACCTGTCATCTTCCTGCACAGCTGGGATCGACGGAGCGAGTTGGTCACATGCATCCCCATACCTGAAAGAAATACCTGGAGTGTTTTGCGCGGGCTGAAATAGAGGCAAGAGCAGTGGGAGATTACTGAATAGGCATCAGTGGGTTGGAAGCTATGGGGTCTTTTCACCGATGCTGTCACTTTGCCCTGAATGGGCAAATTGACAGTGTCTCTAAAGCTCATTTAATGCTTGCTAAAAATACTGTAAATACTTAAAATATCCAGTGGAACTGAAATGATAGAAAATCTTTAAGCCAAAGCAACCCTTGCATTCTCCAACACCCACTACAACAAAAATTCTTTGTTTAAATGCTTGTACTCTAGAAGTTGGAAAACCCACAGCTTGGTTCAGTGCTGCCCAAGGCAGCTGCAAAGATCTCTATGTGCGGTCTGTACATAAATTCTTGGACAGATTAACAGGCAGTTCATAAATGGCTATGCAGCTGCCTCATGTCTGTACAAAGCTATGCTTGAAAATAACCTTATAAAGAAAGCTGAAGGGCTGTAGGTCTACCAGACTCCAGAATAAAAGCATTTGATCAGATTTCTGCAATTCTAGTTAGAGTAAGGCCCCTTTCACACGGGCAGTCCATTCAGGTCCGCCTGTCAGTTTTTTTGGCGGACCTGAATGGCCCCTCCATAGACCTCTATGGAGGGACGGATGTCAGCGATGACATGTCCACTGACATCCGACCCGCTCCGATCCGAAAAAGTGTGACGGAGGAAAAAGCTATTTTTCCATCCGTCTGCGGATCGGGTGACGACGGACTCTACAGTCCGTCATCATCCGTTCTCCCATAGGGGAGAGCCGCGATCTGACAGGTTCGTCCCTGCACAGAGTGCAGAGACAGACCTGTCATCTTCCTGCACAGCGGGGGATCGACGGAGTGATCCCCTGCTGTGCAGAGCGGGCTCCGTACACGGACACGTCCGTGTGAAAGAGCCCTAAGTATTAAGGAGGATGGAAAGGTGGGGGAGAGGTGGGGGTGGAGTGGGGGAGAGGTGGGGAGGTAGGGTAATATTTGTTGAAATATTTAAATATTCGTTTTATGTGAACAATAGAAAAAAGGTCATCACGCACAGACTGCTTAATTACTGAGAAAGATGGAAACGCTTGTATTCCAGAAGCCCAAAACCCCCCAGCCTGGTGCAGTGTTGCCCATGACAGCTGCGTAGACCTCAATATGTTGTCTGTACATAACTTCTTGGACAGATCAACAGGCAGCCTATATACCTATTTGCCGCTGCTATGCGTCAATGTGCCCGAAAATAACCTTGAAATTAAAGCTGAGGGGCTGTAGATCTACCAGCTCCCAGAATGTACGCATTTAATCAGATTCCTGATTTTCTAATGAGTTCACCTTTTTTTTATTTTTTATTCCAGCTCTCTTATGTACCAATAAAGCATTACTGTACTTATTTTGAAAAAATAAAACAGCTTTCCATGAATTATACACAGGCTTACTTCACTCTCTTCATACCTGTTTAAACACACTGCTCGATTACTTCTGCCTTACTTCCTGGATAGACTTTAGGTCATGACACAGAAAGGAGTTGACCAGCTGAGGGTAGATTATGCAGGGTGTGTGCTAATGAGATATGCTGGTCAACTCTCTTCCTGTGTCATGACCTAAAGTCTGTCCAGGAAGTAAGGCAGAAGTAATCGAGCAGTGTGTTTAAACTGCTATGAAGAGAGTGAAGTAAGCCTGTGCAGAATTAATGGAAAGCAGTTTTATTTTTAGATTAAAGTACATTAATGCCAATATATTGGTACATAGGGGAGCTGGAATTTAGAAAAAAAAAAAAAGGTGAACTTAGCCTTTAATATTAGTTCCACTTCAACAGTGGAGAAAAGGTAATAACACACAGACAGCTTTCTCACAGGGAAAGTAAAAAAACAAAACATTTTCCTGTTCCGTGATCCCTATACAGCTGAGACCTACTCCAAATTATATTTTCATTTCATACCTTACTATCAATGAATTAGAACTTGTGCTAAAGAATCCTACAAATTCTTGAGACTTAAAAATCTGAATCTGATAATCATAAGTACTAATTTCTGTGTGACATTTAACCCCCTACATGACATCACTTGCATATATCAAGTTGTATATGATTGCACTAAGATAAAGCTCATGCGTGCCATCAGTTTGTACATAAATCAAACTGCACAGCATTCTCACCATTATCAATCATGCGTTGCTTGGTCAGAATCATGAGAGAACGATCAACCTGGAAAACGCCAACTCCTGGGGTGATCACAACAGACATCTGCCCAGTCCGGTCAAAGTTTCGATTTATATAGTGCTTGTCAAACACTGGTAAAGCAACACACAGAAGACCATGTTATACATGATATAAACTAGAATAAAATTGCCATTTTACAGTTCACAAACTCTACCCTACTGCTTACAGTAACTTTATAAACATACCATTAAATGACAGATTAATAGCTTCCAGATAGTTCCCCTGGTCAGAGGTCGAGTTGTGTCCAGGTGGAAAAGACTCTAAAAATAGAAAAAAAAATAACATTTAAATTTATTACCTATTAAATGGAAACTTTAATTGTTGTGAGTACATTTTTTTTTTTTTACTTTTTTTTTTACAGTTTTATATATTTTTTGGTATTCTTTTAACATTTTTATTTTATGCAGGAAGTACCTAGGTTTTCAAAAGAGACACCAAATACAGAAATTGGAACTGCCTGTCTGGCTAGGAGAAGGAGGAGACGAGGGGTCTGAGACACTCCCCTGAATCATTCCGTTTGTAATTTGAGCTTCAGCTACTAAGCTGTGTAAGCAACAACCACTTTCAGTAAAGCAATTGAAACTGGCAAGGACCAGCAGAATGTTGGAAAACTTTTGCTGCAGCGGCTGATGAGTGTATTCTGACAGCAGAGGAACCTTGCTGTCAGAATACAATTACACAGCAGGGTGGATTCCACTATCCATCTTGCTTGTGTGGATGGAGAAAGACATCATTATTATTATTATTTTTTTTTTTTTTATCAACCCACTCACTAATCGCAAAAAGACAAGTCACCCATGTCCTGCCTAAGGATAGCTTGGGCAGCAAATAAAAAAAGAAGCGTAGGGAACCACTTGCTAGAAGGATATGTAAATATGAAATATTCATAATTTTATATTTACCGGACTGAAAAATAAAAATTTAAAAATTTAAGGGGACTTAGCCACTGGGTTAAAAACATCTGCAAAGGCCAGTTATAGGTGAGGGTAGTGGCCATTTGTTTGTAAGGTTAAATTCTTTGCCTGAAAAGTAAAAGAATACTCATAATGTCTGGCTGTCCACACCACCAATCTTCACTCACGACTGTTGAAACATCTTCAGCATCTGACACACACACACACACACACACACTTTTTTGTATTGGGGTTTATACACATCGGGAGGGGGAGCCTACAAACCTACATAAACCCACTTGCCTGCATTTTGAAGTCTCACAAGCACTGGGTACTGGATAAACAGCTTCTTTATAGTCACCAAGAGTGATGTCCATTCTTCTCGTCTCTCATTCTGCACAACCACCCTGATCCAACCAAAAACAGAGACACAGTAATGCAAGATACTGTTGATAATACAGGATGCAAAACGACTAAGTCAGTGCAAATATGGATAATTTCATGTGCATATTTGTGATTATTACTACCGTATTTATCGGCGTATAACACGCACTTTTTTCCCCTTAAAATCAGGGGAAAATCGTGTGTGCGTGTTATACGCCGATCCCCGCTGATTGTGAGCGGAGGAGCAAGCGCCGCTGATATCTATACATAGCTGAGCGTACTCAGCTATTCTCGGCTATTTCCGCTCAGTCACGCCCAGTCCCGCCCTATGATGGACATAACACAGGGACTGGGCGTGACTGTGAGCGGAGCTATCCGAGCCTAGCCGAGTACACTCGGCTATGTATGTATATGGGCGGCGCTCGGCTCCGCTCACAGTCACGCCCAGTCCCTGTGTTATGTCCATCATAGGGGCGGGACTGGGCGTGACTGAGCGGAACTAGCCGAGGCTAACCGAGCACATTCGGCTATGTATAGCTATCAGTGGCGCTCGCTCCACCGCTCCGCTACGAGAGGAGCCGAGAAGAGCCGAGATACACAGGACTGGCTCTGTGTATCTCGGCGGTGCCATTTTCAAACTGCAGTGACACTGACATGTCACTGCAGTTTAACTGCAGCCTGGGCAAGGCTGCAAATGACACTGAGGAGGTTGCAGATGGACGCTGCAAGGCTGCAAATGACACTAAGAAGGCTGCAAGGCTGCAAATGACACTGACAAGGATGCAAGGCTGCAAATGACACTGACAAGCATGCAGATGGATTCTGTGCAAGGCTGCAGATGGACACCGATAAGGCTGCATTGATGGGCATTTAAATGTAAGTTTTTTTCCTTAAAATTTCCTCCTAAACTTGGGGTGCGTGTTATACGCCGATAAATACGGTAACTTTTTTTTTTTTTTTTTACATATTACTGTTTATTAACTACTTGCCGACCAGGTTTTTTCGGGCACTTTTTGTTTAAATCAGTATTTTTGTTAGAAAATTACTTATAACCGCCAAACATTATAAATTTTTTTTTGCAGAGACCCTAAGGAATAACATGGTGATCGTTGCAATTTTTTAAGTCACACGGTATTTGTGCAATGGTTTTGCAAATCACAATTTTTTGGGGGAAAAAAAAAAAAACTTTCATAATTTAAACTAAGACAAAACACAATAGTTACCCCATTTTTTTTGTATAATGTGAAAGATGATGTTACGCCGAGTAAAGAGATACCCAACACGTCACGCTTTAAAATTGCGCTCGCTCGTGGAATGACGACAAACGACGGTAATTAAAAATCTTCATTGGCGACGCTTTACAGGTTACCAATTTAGAGTTACAGAGGAGGTCTAGCAATAGAATTACTGCTCTCGCTCTAATGTTTGCGGTGATACTTCACATGTGTGGTTAAAATACAGTTTACATATGCGTGCGCGACTTACGTATGCATTCGCTATTGAGCGCAAGCACAGAGGGATGGAGGCGCGTTACTTTTTTTTTTAATCACTTTTATTCTATTACAAGGAATGTAAACATCACTTGTAATAAAAAAATAAGGATGACAGGTCCTCTTTATGAAGAGATCTGGGGTCAAAAAGACCCCAAATCTCGTCTTTACCTTTAAAAATTAAAGATAGAAAAAAAAGTTTTTTTGGATCTTTTGTTGTAATTTTTTCTTTTTTTATCCTCCAGCCTGGACCGGAAGAGACGTCATGACATCACTCCAGTCCTCCAAGGCCACAGAGTCAATTTTGTTAACTCTTTGAACGCCTATGGGAGCAGATGGCCACACCGTTGGATCGTTTCTCAGACGAATCGGTGGTAATAAGCCCCAGAAGCACCAGCCAGCAGCAGCTCATGAGCCACTCGAACCAGTTTCATGAGAAAGCCTGCCGTCTGCTGAAAAAAATTGTACAGGGGTTATGGCTGATATCTTCAGCCATAATCACGGTAAACCACTTGCAAACTGCAATGTATATATGCGTATTGCACTTGGCAAGTGGTTAATTTGCTTGGTAAAAAGGTGTGTTGCAGTACATAAAAGAAGACATGCGTTTATACTTATAGAAATCTTCATAGAATCTGCCCTTGTGATCCTGGATGATTGTGGCATTCGAACGATGAGATTCAGGAAATTCATCTAAAAACAGAGAACACGCAGAAATGTTACAGGATGTAGGGTCTACAGCTTAAACTACAATTAACTGCTTGTGTTAAAGTGGTAGAAAGCGAGGGCTGCTTTGTTCAAAACCACACAGAGCAGGTAAGTATATCATGTTTGTATTTTTCTTTTAATTTTCTCTTTACAATCACTTCTAAATGCATGCATGCAAACAAATAGAACATACCTGTAGATTTGGCATCATAAAATGTTCTAGAGAAAAGTACAACTGTCACTTCATGACTGCAGTTCTTCTCCTGCACAAACAGAAGATGGTACAGAATGAATTTAAATTTAAATTGCTCCAACTGCTCTCAGTTTTCTCTTTTTGTTCCATGCTATTGAGCAATTTTCCCCATTTATACACAGACTAATCTCAAACAGAAATGTATGCCTTATTGGCATATGTTTAAAGCAGTGAATGTAATATACAGTAAACATTCACTGCAGAAGAATTTATTATTGAAATTTAAAAAACACATGCACCAGGAAAATACACCTGCAATGAATGTTTGATGAAAGTCACATCCAATGATCCACATCTCACTTTTTATTTGTTTACGTTTTTTCATTGGGGTTTATAAAGACAGTCTCTTATATTTGTTGTTCACACCCTGTTCATATATTTGCTTTCCACTGTAGCTTTAATTCTGATTGCTCCTAGCTAGCTGGCACCTGTTTTTCATCCTAATGATGCATAAAAGCTTTCATCCTGCTCTAAACTCTCACCCAATGACTAAGCCCCAGTGGGCGGGGTGAAATGCATCAGAGTGTTTGGTGGAGACACATAGGCTGAGGCTGCTCTTTATCGTTTGTTCACCTGGGCTGGTCGGGAGTAGCGGAAATCCTTTCCTTTTTACATTTACTAGCCCTCTGGATTGATATCATGACAAGCTTACAATCTAATAGATCTTTTTTTAACCTGAGGGTAATATACAAAAATAGGGAGGGCTCTTTCTCTCTTGTGGGGATAGGAAGGAGAACAGCCCCCCCATCTCTTCTCTTCCCTCCATCCCTTTACTTCTTTCTCCTTCTTTTTAAGGTTTGATTCACGCGGAGCGGATCTGCTGGACTTACTCTGCTAGCTCAGCGGGGGGATCGCTCCGTTGATCCCTGCTGAGCAGGTGGATGACAGGTGCGTCTCTTCTTACTGTGCAGGGATAGACCTGTCAGAGCCCGCTGTTCTCTATGGGGAGATCCGATGAAAACGGACAGCCTATCTGTTTTCATCCAATCCCATCTGATTCAATCTGCTGGACAGATGGCGAACGTATCGCCATCCGTCTGTTTTGAGCGGATCTTGTCTGATCGGATGGCAGGTGGGTGTCCGCTGACATACAAGTTAATGGGTGGCCTGCTCCGATCCGCCTAAAAAACGGACAGGCGGATCCGAGCAGGCCGGTCGCGTGAAAGGACTTCCAGACTCACAATTATACAGTATAATCTTAAAATAAGATTGCTGGTAATGCTGATCACAAATCTCAAAGCACTAGACTTGACATCACCCGGTTGTCATATGCTTCCATTTGTAATTTGGATCATTGCTGTATAACAACATTTACCCTGTTTGATAAAAACAATAAGACTCTTGTAATAAAATATTACAAGACATTTACCTTCCATTTGTTGAATAAATCAGCTAAGAATCCATTCACAGCTTTTTCAAAGTAAAGGTCACCTGCAAATCAAATCAAATTTTACATGACTGCCGTTATTGGAAATGAGATTGTAAATAAATGGCCCAACGTGCAGAAAATGCCAAGGATGTTGTTACAGGGGATCCAGCTGTGCTCACCAAAATTTGAATGCAGGAAATAGGAACAAGACTTGATTCTGTTTAAATATCGAATGCATTTTATTAAACCGTGATCAATATGGATGCTACAGGCCAGGCTTTGCTCTCTCCAATATCTGTTTGGAGATTGACAATGAATGTTCAAACATCCAACACTTCTTCCAGCCAATGGCCCAACCGAGACATGAAGAAGAAACTCCAGTCACATTTTATAGAAAAAATATTTTTATTTTTAATTTTTTTTATTGAACTGTGGATGCACTGACAGCACAGCTAGACAGGTATGTAAATCGTAATATTATAGTCCCATTGCTGGTATTAAGGAATGTCACCGTCTCACCAATCAAACTAGTAAGTGCAGTTCACTCACTCTGAATGTAACATGGTAAAGGACAACTTAGTGAATTGTCTGGATACTTGATTACCAGACTGACTTTCACCAGTGCATGGCAGATCAAAACAGCAAGTAAAGGTAAGTTAAGAGTATGTGGTTGGGAGAAAGACATATTTATGCAAAATCTTGTCTTAGTTCTTATCAAATAATTGTAAAAAAAAAAACTTCCTTAAAGTGGTTGTAAACCTCAGACATGAAATATGAAGAAATCATACCCTTTGTAGTGTGTACTTGTCTCAAATAAGAGCACTAAGTGTCACTTTTGTCCGCAGCTTCTTTCCTCTGTTATCAGCATGAATCACTTTGGACAAGTTTTCCTGACACCAAGAGAAAACTGGTGATGGGGCGGGACCTCCAGCTGATTGACAGTCTCAGCTCTGTTCCTGTCAGCCTAGCCAATCAGAGCAAGCTTTGTATTTATTCATAGGATACAAAGCTCCCTGTGAAAGGCTAAGCATAACTCAGTCCAGCTTGATTTTGTTCTGGGGTGGCAAGGGAGGTTCTGGGTGTGGCAAGGGAGGTTCTGGGTGTGGCAATGGAGGTTACTAGCCCACTGCCAGAACACAACACTCTATACTGTATATAGCCGAGGTTACATTCAGTTTGCACAGCACTCCCAGCAACTGCATCTCTTCATGACGGTAATAGTTCCCATTTGAAACAGCTTGGTCCAAATTAAGTATTTAAAATGGAGAATGGTGCAACAACATAAGTTGTAAAATGTTTAGGAGCCGGCTGCTCACCCCGAATTATTTATAATAAAAATGTGTATGGTTTTCCCCGTGGGGTTTTTAGGCAGTTTGATGGAGTGGGTAAGCATTAAAACTCCCTGTCAAGTTTTTATTGCTGCCTATGACATGTGACATTGCTCACTGTGACAGAGGGACTGAAAAGCCAAAATTTAGAGTTGTCACTAAAACAAGAGGTAAGGGTAAAAAAAAAAGGGGGGGGGGGGGGAATTTATGTAAATTAATTAGTTTACATAAATCCCCCCCCCCTTTTTTTTTTTCTCTTTTCTCTACTTCTTCCCCAAGTTATGTTTCTTCTGTTGGATCCAAACGTCCAAAAGGCAACTCTTGGTCGGATATCTCGCAAAAGTATATTTGGGCCATTTTCTGATATTGGGTCTACTGACTATCCAGCCATCTATTAGGTGCATCTTTCCAAAATATTATGAATTGACAGGTAGGTACAAATAAGGCATAAATAAGGAGATAATATTTACTCTCCTTTTAGAACTATTGCTATTTAAGAAAATGAAAAGTATCTGATGGCCCACTTGTGAACAACTCTCATGTTTCTTTTATGGTGTACTACAGATATTATAAATTGCTGTTCTCCTGGTTCTGAAGAAGCAACAAGCGAAACGCGTCAACCAGCATTAACCAGCAAGTTTGATTTAACAATCTGACTCTTTGTGTCTGTATACATATCTGTAATAGAATAACCTTTTTTTAATGTTAGACATATTCTGTGTATATCATGTGTGAATAAAATTAATTTAGAAAAAAACTTTTTTGTATTGAGACACACGTCTGTTCAGGTACCGTAATAGTCCGTCAGGTTGGCTAAACCCCCCCTTGTTCCTCTTTTACACATATTCTTAGGACGAGGTACCCCCCATAGCTTATCTACATATCTCTTTATATAACCAGAATAATTTAAAACAGGCTTTTGTCAACCAGGGTTCTGTGGAACCCTAGGGTTCATCCAGAGGTTGCAAGGGGTTCCTTGAGCAGTAAACAATGACATATTAATCTCCCTCTTACAATGACTACCAACATAAAGGGACAATTTCCCACTGACATTCAATACAATGATTATTAATGACACACTGAGAGGTTGATTTACTAACGGCAAATCCACTTTGCACTGCAAGTGCACTTGGAAGTGAAGTCGCTTTAGATCTGAGGGGAAGATCTGAAATGAGGGGAAGCTCTACTGATTTTATCATCCAATCATGTGCAAGCAAAAATGCTGTTTTTTATTTTCCTTGCATGTCACCCTCAGACCTACAGCGACTGCATTTCCAAGTGCACTTGTAGTGCAAAGTGGATTTGTCTTTAGTAAATCAACCTTTGAGTGTTATAAATGACTCTGTTCTGATTGTCAAATCTTCTAGGTATGTCAGATTTTTTTATTCTTTAATTTAAAACTTTCAACAACAGTTTAGTGTTAATTCTATTTTACCATAAAATGTAGATATAATAATTTTTAGCAGGGGTTCCCTGAGACCTCCAAATTATTGTGAGGGTTCCTTCGGGGTACAAAGGTTGAGAAAAGCCGATCTAAAAGTGACAAAAACCATTACCATATATATCAAAGTCCCACATCTCACAACTCATCTGTATAAATATATACACCATGGCAGAAGTAGAACGAAACACGACCTAAGAAGAGAGAGAGGCAATGTAGAATCATTACATGAAGTCAAACAATGAATGTTATAAAAGGTATAAAAATGTATACACACCCGCGTGTCCTCACTAATGTATCCACAGGTCACCTTTTCACTCTTTACCCATAATTCTCCAGCTTGTGCTCTGTCATTAATAAGATAATACTATGTTGTAATATGTTATTACAATATACAGAGAACCCAGTTTCTGGAACATTTCACTTGTCTGATCAGGATTAGAATGAGGAGAAAATATTGCTTCGTAAAATCTATTTTGCTACCTTCAAATAGTTTCATTATAATAACTCTTGGGCAGCATTTTTGAGATGAAATATCTTTTAATATAAAAGGTAGCTGAAGTATGACAAATGTAACAGACAGTGGTGTTACCTGAAATAGGAAATGTGGTTTTCAAAGTTCTGTTGGTTAAGTAAACTAGTGTTTCAAAAGGAGGTAAACATTGGCATCCATCACATTTTCTTAGGTTAGTTTTAAGTGTATTTCCACTTTTGAAGCCAAATTGGGATAACACTTACCGTACTTTATATTTGTTCCATGTTCCCATTAACATAGCGCAACAAATAAAATATTTAAAAAAAGCTTTTTACCTTTTTACTTGTTAAAGCGGAGCTGCACCCGCACCAAAAATATTAAAAGTCAGCAGCTACAAATACTGCAGCTGCTGACTTTTAATAAATGGACACTTACCTGTTCCAGCGGTGTAGGCAGAATGTGACGAGCGATGGCTCGTCTCTCGGCTGCCCCACCGCCATCCTCAGTCAGGGAATCAGGAAATGAAGACGCAACGTCTTCACTGCCCGGTTCCCTACTGCGCATGCGCGAGTCGCGCTGCGCGTCTCTATTGGTCCCCGCTGTGTCCTGGGAACTGTGTTTCCCAAGACACAACGGGGCATCTCCGGATAGGGGCAGGGCAGTCCGGATAATTCGTCACGGAAGTGGGTGCAGATACCTGTATTATACAGGTATCTGCACCCCCCTCCCCCCTGAAAGGTGCCAATTGTGGCACCGGAGGGGGGGGGGGGGAATCCGATAGGCGGAAGTTCCACTTTAGGGTGGAGCTCCGCTTTAAACATTCAATGCATGCTCTCCCTTCTCTGCAACATTTAGGGTGTGGCTAGGGAGTATAATTTAACATAAAATAAACCTGTCTGTACTGTTTGCAGTTCTTTATTATCAACTGTAAGCTAGACTTAAACACTGTCCTGACAAAAGGTTAAAATTTAGAAACCGCCTTCCTGCATTGTAAGTTGATGAGGTATAACTCACGCTGTGTTGGGAAAAGTCATTGTAAAGTCCCCTACACATGGGCTGAATGAAGGGAGACATCGGCTGGTTAAAAAAAAAAAAAATGGCCGACATTGGACCCGTGTGTATGCCAACCAGTCCGACAGAAGCTGGCTTCTGACAGACGAGCATGCTAGAAAACCAGCAGCCGACCGACTCCTGATCAGCGCTCTCCGTCAATGGCTAGAACAGTGTTCTAGCGGGAGGGCCGTCCCCTTGTCAGAACACAACAGCTCAGCAGGGAAGATCACTATACTAACTTCGCATAGTTAGTACAGTGGCTCCGACCTGACCTGAGCTGTTTTTTTTTTCGTTCAACTCGCTGGGCTGAACGAAAAAAAAAAAAACTTATAGTGTGTACCAGGCTAGCTGGTCACAGATGGAACCAAGTTCAGCAGACAAATTTCAATCTGTGTGTAACCATTCCTGTTTGACATTAATCGATCGTTAGATTGCCATCTGTTGAACTGACAATTTGGGAAACATTTGCTGATCAGCAGCTGCTGAACTGAGTATTCTTAAGCCAGGTACACACTACAGATTTTTTTCGTGCAATCCAGCGGGTCGCACCAAAAAAACTGTCAGCTCCGGTCGGAGACACTGTACTAACCATGCGAGGTTAGTCCCGCAATCTCCCCCGCTTAGCTGTTGTGTTCTGACAGCCCTCCTGCCAGAACACTCCAATCAGCGGTTTTCCAGCATGCACGTCCGACAGATCGACATACACACAGGCAGAATGTCGGCCGTTGTTTTTTAAACTGGCAAATGTCTACCGACATTTTGCACGTGTGTACAGGGCTTTACAGCGCAGGGTGCTGCTGTCAGAATACAATGTCCTGGCAGGAGGGATTCCTCCCCCCTTAAGGCTTTTTGCACATGGGCAAAAAAGTCACCATCGTTTTACTGATCTTAAAACAAGTACATGATTGTCTATGGAACAATGCTCATAGCTGTGTAAGGAACAGTAATGCAGAGATGAGTTAAGAGCTAAAAAAAAAAACAACATCTGAGTGCAGTAATTTGCATGTATACGCAAGCATATATGCATACAGTGCAACACTGGAATAAATAACTTTACGCATGTGTACACATATGCACATTTCACGCCTATACGTGTGTATAGTCAGAGCAAGAGCACCAGCAGACCATGGAGTGGTATGAGTCCAAAGCTTCATTCAGGGATCACATAGTTATAGCAGATAGTAACGTTCTGCAGGCATGTGACGCATGTGCACATTTTGCGCCTATATGTGTGTGTATATGCAAGACGTTTATGAAACATAACTTGTTGTTTTTTTTTGTTTTTTTTTTTATGCAGGATTTTTCTGCCAGCAAGATCCTGCATATATACATCAGTAAATGAATATGTCTGTGTGCAATGTGTCTTGTGCATATACACTTAGACCTCATTCACACAAACCCTGCCTGTAAGCTGTGTAAGCTGAGGCCTGTAAGCTATGAAAGCTGAGGCCTGTAAGCTATGAAACAGCCCATTCACAATGTACAGGCCTCAGCGTCTACGTGAATGTGAAAATTACTGCACTCAAGCGTAAAATATAAAAAATAATAAATAAATAAAATAAAAACTCAGCTCTGAACACAATGCTGCATTATGGGTCATTACGCTGCTGTGTGCATTGCCAGAAAGTGCTATAACAGTAACATCCGATCTGGTAATATGAAACCTTAACCATAAAACATAACCTAATATTTAACCTCTTAAAACTTAATCCTAACTACTGATTTTAACTGCCAACCCTAACCCTAACTCATAAACTACAGGCAGAGATAAAATACCAACTTTTAAGTAACTTTAAGTTATGTATTTAAGTTAAGTTATGTATTCATTACCATAACTATTGTATTTGTACCAGTCTCCTGCAATCCCGTTCACACCAGCATACTGACTGGGAGAGGATGGTGCAGCTCTGTATATTAGCAAGTCTTTATGACATTACACAGCACTGTGGTTATAACAAACAGAGCTTGCTGACTAAGGGTCCATTCATACATGTGATTAGCACATCCTGCAAATTCCAGCAGCAAGAATCTGCGAATCCCTGCGTCTGGAATAACAAGTGTCTGTGAAGAGCTGTGTGACTGTTCACACGGCCAGGAACTGCCTGAAGTAATTGTGGCTGGTCAAGTCACTATCATCTGCATAAAAACGCAGGTAATCGCTGGGCGTGCGAAGAGTTAAAAATAGCTATGGCTGCCACCAGCCTGTCAGTGCATTGTATGGGCTGAGCATTCACAGATCTTTGCACACACCTGTCAAGAATCCGCAGATTCTTGCTGATAGAACTTGCAGAGTGCGCTAGCCACCCATATGAAGAGATCCTTAAGAACAGAATTTGGGCTCTTTCACACGAACGTGTCCGTGTACGGAGCCCGCTCTGCACAGCGGGGGGTCGCTCCGTCGATCCCCCACTGAGCAGGAAGGTGACAGGTCTGTCTCTGCACTCTGTGCAGGGACGGACCTGTAAGAGCGCCGCTCTCCCCTATGGGGGATCGGATGATGACGGACCGTAGAGTCCGTCGCCACCCGATCCGATCCACAGACGGATGGAAAAATAGGGTTTTCTTCCGTCACACTTTTTCGGATCGGAGCTGGTCGGATGTTTGTAAAAAACTAACAGGCGGACCTGAAAGGGGCCTAAGAAGATAACTTCATAAGTGAGCTGCTGTTCCATTAATACATCAAAGCCTTGAACCAAGCTGTGTTACTTTGGCTGCAGTGGAGAAAATACATGGTCAGGAGTTTTTATACCGTTTGACAGGGGTGTCTGGATTAGAACACTGTTGTCAAAAGGTCAGTTAGGACATTTAAAGCAGAAGTAAGCCCTCTGATTCTTTACAGCAGGGGTCTCAAACTGGCGGCCCTCCAGCTGTTGCAAAACTACAAGTCCCATCATGCCTCTGCCTGTGGGAGTCATGCTTGTAACTGTCAGCCTTGCAATGCCTCATGGGACTTGTAGTTTTGCAACATCTGGAGGGCCGCCAGTTTGAGACCCCTGCTTTACAGCCAAGATAGCTGCCATCTTGGCCTCTGTTTTGTCCGCAGTTGACATAGTGCAGCACATGTGATCAGTTATGACACCAGCCATTTGATGACTTTACAGTTCGGTTGAAAGCAAAAAAAAAAGCTGTCACAATTATCATTCATGGCATAATGTGAAGAAGTAAACCGCGCTTGGGAGAAAAGAAAATGAGGGGGGAAAATGAAAATTGAAAAAAATAATAAAATAAAATTAAATAAATATAAAGGCTGCTGCTAAAAAGTGGGATACTTCACACTAGAGCAAATATACAGTCGGATAAAGCTGCGCCAATATGGAAAGAAAATATACATAAAAATATAAAGCATATAAAGTGCAAAACATCAGATTATTTAAATCAAAAAAACTGGTCTCATACAGAATAGTCCAGATAAAAGGTAAATTAGTCCAGAAACATCAATCTGAGCATCAGACATGGGGTAGACAAAATCCACCAATCAGACGTATTTTAAAATTTTAAAATGACACCCCAGTGCTCGTGCTATATTTCATCCACTGTGACATGTAAAACGGTGCTTCATCCCGACCACCTGATGAATGGGAGGCTTACCAGAAAGTGAGAATAATACAGCATTGGATATAGGCTTGAAATGTATCCAGTGGACCAGCGCTGATAGGGTTAACGGCAGCTCCAGGAAAAGGACACTCCAAATGAGAACAGGGATGGAGGGGAGGGACCCGTCCTGAGATCCGTTCGCAAACCAGATATCCAGCCAAATCCTAATATAATCCTCCGTTTGGGGAGAAAACACAAAAGGGGCCACCCATAGCGTGATACTGATGATACTAAGTTTTATTAAAAAAGGATTAAAAATGACTTACATAAATGCAGAGGAAATGCGCAAAAAAGATAACAACAGAACACTGCCGGCCGGTCAGTGTGAACCCGTCCCTCGATCCAATGTCAGTCTGTAGTGGTGGCGTCGCTGCGTGCCTTCCCATACGACGTTTCGTCATAAATGACGTTTTCAATGCATTTATGTAAGTCATTTTTAATCCTTTTTTAATAAAACTTAGTATCATCAGTATCACGCTATGGGTGGCCCCTTTTGTGTTTTCTCCCCAAACGGAGGATTATATTAGGATTTGGCTGGATATCTGGTTTGCGAACGGATCTCAGGACGGGTCCCTCCCCTCCATCCCTGTTCTCATTTGGAGTGTCCTTTTCCTGGAGCTGCCGTTAACCCTATCAGCGCTGGTCCACTGGATACATTTCAAGCCTATATCCAATGCTGTATTATTCTCACTTTCTGGTAAGCCTCCCATTCATCAGGTGGTCGGGATGAAGCACCGTTTTACATGTCACAGTGGATGAAATATAGCACGAGCACTGGGGTGTCATTTTAAAATTTTAAAATACGTCTGATTGGTGGATTTTGTCTACCCCACGTCTGATGCTCAGATTGATGTTTCTGGACTAACTTACCTTTTATCTGGACTATTCTGTATGAGACCAGTTTTTTTGATTTAAATAATCTGATGTTTTGCACTTTATATGCTTTATATTTTTATGTATATTTTCTTTCCATATTGGCGCAGCTTTATCTGACTGTGTATCATTCATGGCATGCCTTGAACGTAACCATTTATAGGAAACCGTAAAATCAATGGGTTTAGTTCCACTTTAATGCAAATGTATTTTGATTAATTATGTAGCTGTTGCCTACACTTACACTTTAAAGTATAACTAAAGTGGAGAGGGATTAGGACACCTGTCAGGTTTTTATTGCTGTCTGTGCCGTTGTTAGGGAGATTCGCCGTCTCCATTTGTCCTGTTTACTGTTTACATTGAAAGTGAAAGTAAAAGAAAATCACAAATTTTGGATTGTCCTCAGAAAAGTAATAGAAGGAAAAGTTTCCAATGGGGAAACTAGTTCTGGCAACTTGGGGGGTCCCCAAGGAATTCCCTTAATTTGCAGGGATCTCCTTTCACTTCCCGTTTTGGCTACGGGATATGAAGTGAAGGTAAATCTCCGGAATGGGGACACAGATGGCAAAAAAAAAAAAAAAAATCTGACAGGGATTATAATCTATCCAAAAAAAAAAAAAAAAGTTTTGCCTATAGTTCTACTTTAAGTTCGATGCGGTGCGTTTTTTCTGTGTTGCGTTTTTATGCGCATTTTAGGTATGCTGCCATTAAACTTTATTAAAACATGTGTTTTATATGAAAGTGCATCAAAGCCCTTCATGAAAATGTGTGTTCTATCAGAATTTAATGGCAGCACGTCTAAAAACTTGTGTAAAACATGCAGAAAAAGTGACACAAAAAGTTGCACTGCTCGGGTGTGAACAGGGCCTTATTCAATACTTAATCCCTCCATCTCTGCACCTAAATAATCCTAGATAAATGTGTGCAGAGATGCTGAAGCAGATGTTAAATGGTCTGATTCGGCAGATACACATTTAAGAGCTTGCTTTTTCATTTGTCTGTATAGTTGGCAGCTTCTAGTCATCTCTATATCATTCACACACATAACAAGTCAGGACTACAGCATACATTAGCATTTGGAAAATAGGCCTGCAACCCTGTGTACACCCATGTACTCTGCAGTACAATATGTGAACAATAACCCTATTCATCATAAAAGGTGAACAAATGCTCTGAACCACACAATGTTGTGCATGAAATTACCAGGCAATGAGCTGCTGATCAGCTGGTGAATCTTGTATTTCCACCAACTCTCATTAGCTATAGGCATATCTAATAGTAGTTTTTTCTTCCTTGTACACCCAGATTATCCAGATAGCCAAATGTAATAGTCAAGGTTACACGTAATCAGACTGCAGCATATATAGGATATAGAGATTACTTTTGAGAATCTGTAACTTGAACTACAACTTAAAGTTAATGGTAATACAAATTAAACTTTAGCTTCTGATTCCACTAGACATTTTTAAACTAGGTTGTGTATAGCAAAGCTATACACAACATTTTAAAGAGAACCTCTCACTGTCCTGGTCATAGGGAGGAAGAACGTAGTTCACTCAAAGCTGGGTATACACGTACCAAAAGTCGGCTGGTTCAGCAGGTATGTGTGTACTGCTGTCTAACAGAAACTGGTCTGACAACTGGCTTCTGTCCAACAGTCATGCTGGAAAATTCGTTTAGAGCTTTCAGCCACACTGATCAGTGTATTCTAAAGACAAGGGAGAGACCCTTGCATCAATGTTGTTTGTCTGGATGTGGGGGATTTGTGAGTTTTTTGTTGGTTGAACATAAAAAAATCTGCATGTATATCCTGCTTAAATGGTCCAAGTTTCCACATACATCAGCTTACCTGATCCCAGCAAATTCCACCTTTTGAGTAATGTACGCACAGGAGCTCACCTGCAAATGGAAGGGTTTTTCCTAATTTATTAAGGCCGAGTCATATTTTTCTATCAACCAGTATTAAGGCTAGGTTCACACTGCTGTGATACGATTTTGATCTGACATTCAGTGCGATTATGTAGTGCTACGTGGATGCAACTTTGATAAGGTTTGTATATTCTAGTGGGCCAAAATCACACTGGAATTGAACCAAAGTAGTACAGGAACATTTTCCAAAATCGCTCCATGTTGAGTCACATTGATGTGAATAGACACCATTGAAAACAATATGAAATCCCTTGCTATGCAATTCTGTGCAACTCAAGTCGC
Source organism: Lithobates sylvaticus (assembly GCA_028564925.1). Classification (NCBI taxonomy): domain Eukaryota; kingdom Metazoa; phylum Chordata; class Amphibia; order Anura; family Ranidae; genus Lithobates; species Lithobates sylvaticus. Next base: position 230,813,614 of record CM053026.1, read on the forward strand.
ATCTGACATTTCACTAGTGTGAACCAGGCCTAATGGTTAAGAAAAACAAAGTACATTTATCTTCTTGAGTGTGTTGCTTTTACGACTCACCAAGCTTTTTTTCAGTCTCCACATGTCCCCTCGTCCTATGTACTGATCCTTGAAAGTCAGCTCCACAAGATCAAGTGTCACATCCTAAAAACATATAAACACAAAATAGGCATCTTCTCTTTAATGTTAACTACATCATCTATACAAATGATTTCCCTTCCTTTTAGTTTCAAGAACAAGAATCTGAGTAGTATTAGTACTCTCCTCATACATACCATGAGGTTGGCATTTTTTTGGCCATTTATAGTTTATAAACCCACCACACAAAGTGTGGTGGAGGAAAATAGGCATACCCAATCAGCATAAGGGGACACAGAATATTCATCCAGATATGGTGGGGCACTGCTTTTGTTGCACTGGTATATGGAATTTAACTAATGTAGACACTCCTAATCAATAGTACAAGAAGGAAAAAATAAGCATGTTTCCATGCAACATCCAAGTAATCAAAATACGGTATTATAATATTTAAAAGGCAGAATAAAAGGATATCAGATAAGGAGTCAATGAATTTACCTTTGGGGCAACTACGTTAACATAAACATCCTGGTACGGCCTAAGGCGAAAAACTTGAGCCACTGTCTGATCAATGCTGACAGTTTCTGCACAGAAAGTGAAAGGTTAGTTGGCTACAGAAGCAAGGAATGACCAAAATGGAATAATACTGAGGTATAAGCAAGTCATATATAGATTACCTTTCTGTAAATCTTCCTTCAGTGATTTCACTTGCAATAACAGAGGGCTGTCAAAATAGAAAATGTGATCAATAAATTTACAGATGCTGCAAAACATAAGTTGCTAGGAAAAGAAAAAAAAAGGTTATAACGCGGAAAATGTAATAAAGCTTAAAAAGTGCAGTATAAGAAGCAACAAAACCTCAGTTCAGAGATCATTTCTGACTTGTACTGTGTAATTCTCATAGCTCTTTGCAATATTTTATTAGAGAAACTAGTACAGTCTTATTTTGTTTGTTGTCTATATTTCATATAGAGCATTTTTTGTCCAAAGTTTAGACGAGTTTGGGAGAGTTTTAGGTTTTTTTCTGCCCGTAGGTTCCAATCAGAAACGTGAAGCAGGTTTTTTTTTTTTTTCCTGCCTTTAAACGCTGAGCTCAAAATATGTCTGTAATCGTCCTAATATGTATGGACACATAGGATAACATTGAGCTGCTGCATTTTATACTAGCCCATTATTTGGCACTTACCTGCCAACGAAGCCCGCAATGTCCCCGCTGGTGGCCGCATCCATCTTCGCCCCTCTTCCTTCCAGGGCCGCATACTCCAGCTCTGTGATTGGTCAGAGTTGCATGCGCATGCGCGCGGGAGCCATCAGTCACAGCACTTGCTAGTGAAGAAACGGCACGGAGAGGCGTTACTTCACAGCGCATGCGCCGATGACATCAACGGTGCACTACAAGGTAAATATATCCTAAACAGTGCACGTTTAGGAGATATTTACAGTACAAAACTATAATAAGGCTTACCTATAGGTAAAAGTGACACAGAGAGGTTTACAACCACTTCAAGATGCCGGCGCTTGCACCTGAAACCGAATGAAGAACCGTGAGGACATCGTGGGATCCCTGGACAGGTAAGTGTCCTTATATTAAAAGTCAGCAGTTACAGTATTTGTAGCTGCTGATTTTTAATTCATTTTTTGGGGGGAGCCTGGAGTTCCTCTTTAGTTCACCATGGATGTCTCTTTATAAAGTTTAAGATTGCGCATTGTACTTAATTGATGCTTTTTATTAAACCTGGAAATAGAAGATGCACTGTAAGGAAAATTATTATTTTTTAAATGTCCCCTAAAAGACACTTGTAAAACGCTGGACATTTTTTTTTCTGACAGCAAGGTAATGTCATAATGTGCTAGTATGCATCGCATACTAGCACGTTATATTAAACTTACCTTAAAACAAAGCTCTTCCAGCGCCAAGATGTTAGCGCTGCAGGCGATCTCATCTTCATGCATCTTGCTTCCGGGTTTGCGGACTCCGGCTCTGTGACTGGCCGGAGCCGCGATGATAATCACTCTCATGTATGCATGCGGGAGCCGCCGTTCACGGCACAGGGCTCTGAAGAAATGGTACGAGTGGCCGTTTCTTCAGAGCACATACGCCACTGGCTGCATGTACAGTAAATATCTCCTAAACAGTGCATGTTTAGTAGATATTTACACTACCTATAGATAAGCCTTATTATAGGCTTATCTATAGGTAAAAACAAGAAATGGAAGTTGCTTCCACTTTAAACAAAAAGTTATTATAAAAAAAAATACATGGTGTTTCCTCACTGGAAACATTACAGCTATGAAGTTATGTTTTAAACAAGTATTAAAACAAAGTTAAAACTTATCTATCTATAGCTACTTCTCACAAAGTGGTATTGGCCAGAGGTAGTAAAGACATCTGCTTTAAAATTTCCAAGCTTCAGCACCAATATGACAGCTAGATCTATCCCAAGCAACACCTTAAAGTGGATCTGAACTTAAAAAGTGAAGATTTCCTAACCTATATGTAATATCTAGAAATGTTAACTGACCCTAAGCAGTACCCTAAAAAAACAAAAACAAACAATCTACATTTTGAATTGCATTACTCCAGAAAAATACTAGTTAATTTCATGACTCGTGACTGTTCTGTAGCCTCATAGCTGTATGAGATTATCCAACTAGACTGGTAGTCTCAGAGATTTGGAGTGAGATTTGGTGATGTTACTATTAAGCTGATCACTGTTCTGATGGCTTGCTGGAAAAGAAGTTGCATCTGAAGATCTGCAGTGCAAGGAACTCCTTGTTTGTGCTTCTATGCTTGCTCCACCTGACCTGCTTCTTTTGAAAGGAGAACTTTGAGATAAATTATTATTAAATAACCCCCCCCCCCCCTTCTCCAAAAGCAAGAGTTAACACCTAACACCACGTTTAATGTCCCTTTAAATAGCTTGGCCAACCGAACGGTTTACTGCACTACATACAATTAATACAGCATGCCTAGCAAGTACAGTAAATAGTTTGTCAGGGCCAGCTTACTTTTTGCACACCTAGAACCCAGATTCAGCTTATAGCAGGCTATAGCCCGCTGTCAGCTGACGTCACAGAGCTGCACCAGGCTCTGGAAGGATCCTGACCCTATTGTCTGGATTCACCCAGCTGCCCGATTGACAGCTGGATCTGGCTCTCAGCGCAGCTCTGATCCAAAGCTAGCAGAACTACCCTTCTCCAACCTAGTGCTCCAGTGAGTGCTGAAGGGTCACAGCGGAGTGTTGACTGCCAGTCACTGCTATCTGCTCGTAGAAGTTTGAGAACTGAGCAATCGAGAACTAAGCAATCAGTCATTATGTGATTACTCAGTTCTTAGTCTTCGAGCCAACGTGGAACAGCTACAGCATCGCACCAATACTACAGCACAGAGGTGAGCATGTTTGTTTTTTTCTTTTCTAATTCCAAACCTTTCCCTTAACGCTGCATTGTACTTGGAGAAAGCAAGCATGCAATTGTGACCGAGAAAGCCTCAAGTAGAACCATAGGCAAAACTTTTTTTTTTCCATTATAAATAGAGTAAGGAAGGATTATAACCCCTGTCAGATTTTTTTTCACCATCTGTGCCCCATTGCGGAAATTTCCCTTCACATCCTGTCCCGTAGGCAAACGGGAAGTGAGAGGAAATTACGGCAAGTTAAGGGAATTCCTTGGGGACCCCCAGGTCACCAAAACTAGTGTCCCCATTGGAAGATTTCCCCTCTATTACTAATCTGGGGACAACCCAAAATTAGGGAATTTCTTTTGCTTTCAATGACAATGGTAAACAGGACAAATAGAGAGGATGAATCTCCCTAACAGGGGGTACAAACAGCAATAAAAACTGACAAGCATTCTAATCCCTCTCAACTCTATCCAAAGCTAAAAAAAATTAAAAATAAGAAAAAGTTTTGCTTTTAGTTATACTTTAAAGAGACAGCAGAACTGGACCAGTCACATGGAAGGAGGAATCCTCCTAGAGCAAGGAATAAGATAAGTACATCCTTATTCCTGGAACCCCTAGACCTAACAAGTATTTAACCCTTGCAGTGTGGGGGCTTCCACCTGAAAAGGGTATTTTTTTGCAGTCTGGACTTCATCTTTAACCACTTGCCGACCGGCGCACAACGATATACGTCGACAGAATGGCACGTACAGGCAGGAGGGCATATATATAAGTCCCTCCTTTAGCCTGTCCGTGCCATCGGGAGCGTGGCGGGAGCGGCGCGCTCCCGCGCCGGTCGGGACCCCCGTGAGTCCGATCGCGGTCCCCGCGGACTCGATCGCCGCGGGGACCCCCGCGATCGTCTCACGGGAAGGCTGAACGGGGAGATGCCGAGATAAACAGCATCTCCCCGTTCTGCCTAGCAACTAGTGACGCCGATCTCTGCTCCCTGTGATTGGAGCAAAGATCAGCATTCACTAGCTGACAGCCACGCCCCCCCACAGTAAGAAATACACCCCTAGGCATACTTAACCCTTACACTGCCCCCTTGTGGTTAACCCCTTCACTGCCAGTGTCATTTATACAGGAATTAATGCATTTAAATAGCATTAATTGCTGTAAAAATGACAATGGTCCAAAAAATGTGTCAAAAATGTTAGATGTGTCCGGCATAATGTCGCAGTCACAAAAAAAAAAAAAAAAAAAAATTGCAGATCTCCGCCATTACTAATAAAAAAAAAATTATTAATAAAAATGCTATAAAACTATCCCCTATCTTGAAAACGCTATAACTTCTGCGCAAACCGATCAATAATCGCTTATTGCGATTTTTTTTTTACCAAAACAGCTAGTGCCACACAGGGGCACAGTGCAGAGCAAAGCATGAGAACTTAGTAATGAGGGGGGAAAAAATAAAAATAAATAAGCTACAAGGAGCCTATACACTGGATATTGGTCCTTTGCTCTGTCCTTGCCTTTTCTAGGTACGGCCACAGAAAAATTCCTCTTTATCACTCTTTACCATTAACTTAAAATACAATTGAATCTTCCATAAAAGTACCAGACATTCTGATCTATCACATTGTGCTATTTTCCAAAAGAACCCCTAAACCACAGGTGTTCATTATCTATCACCATCTGGTTCTAGAAGTAGAAAGACAAGCCACTTCACTAACCCAGAGGAAAAAAAAAAAAATCAGTTGATTGCTTTGGATAGGGGATGACAAAAAGACCAGAGATTATAAATGCTTTGACTCCATAACTGTGCATCCACCTTGGTCACCATGAAGGCTCCTCACCTATATTCATCATTGGGATGAGCAATTTCTACAATATCTCCAAGCTTTATATGTGGAAAAACTTTGGGATTTATCACCAGCTCATCATCTGGAAGAAATAAATAAAAAAAAAAAAAAGGAGTAAAACAAAAAGGTCAATTAAAATACATTTTTAGTAAAATAATAAGCATGTGTGTGTAGTTGTTTATCCTATAGTCACAATTATTTTTAATACACAGTATAAACATTTGGGTTTCTTTTTTTGCTCTAGAAAAGCGATGATATTGCACTGTGTGAACTGTTCAGGGCGGATTCGCTCAGCGGAGTCCGCCAGCTCAGCGGGAGATCGCTCCGTTGACCTCCGCTGAGCCGGTGGATGACAGGTCCGTCTCTGCTCACTGAGTGGGGAGGGACCTGTCAGAGCCTCGCTGATTTCTATGGGGAGATCGGATGTCAGATCTCATCTGATTCGATAAGACGGGTGACATATGCATCGCTGTACGTCTGTCTTGAGCGGATCGGATGGCAGGCGTGTGTCAGCGGACACATCTTCACTGACATCCGCCTGCCCATATTAGTCAATGGATGGCCTGCTTGGATCCGCCTGAAAAACAGAAAGCTTATTGTTTGAAAGAGCCTAACAATTACGCCATGTTTATCCCTGGTTCACACTGCCACGTGACAAGTTGCACCCCATTAACGGCAATGGAACTGTTCTAACCTTGCGATTTAAGTCGCTCAAACTTAGAAAAAGGTTTCTGCACTACTGCGACTTCCTAACGACTTGCATTGACTTCTGTTAAGTCACGCAGGGATGTCGGATTCAAAGTCGCAGTGTGAGCAAGGGCCTAAAAATCTTGTTTTGTTAGACCCATTAATACTCACTACCCCCTCCATATGAAATATATAGTACACACTACAACATAGTACCAAATACTGCATGAAGAAACTGTGTACCAAAATAAAAGGGCTTTATTGAAATAATAAAAATACCTACAAATAAAACTGCCCCACACTCTACTACAGGCCACGTACATAGATACATTATATTGTGTGTAATCTCCCGCATGCACCTGTAACCCACTGACAACAACCCCAAAAATATTACAGGTCACAAGAAATGTTAGTGTGCAAGTAATAATAACCATATTTGGTTCTTATGTTATCCCATGTGAGCTTTACTGGGATAATCCAAAGTGTACATAAAGGACCACAGAATGATGTGAATTCTATTTTCTTCTAATCCTCCGTTACCATTAATGTGGGTAAATTGTTGGATCCCATAAGGTCTTAAAACATGCTTAAAAATCTCCATAGGTGACGTTTTTTCACAGGTTACCAGTTTAGCGTTACAGAGGAGGTCTAGGGCTAGAATTGTTGCACTCTCTTTAACGCTCGCGGCGATACCTCAAGTGTGATTTGAACGCTGTTTACATATAAAGGCATGACTTACGAATGCATTCACTTCTGTGCGCGAACACGCAGGGATGGGGGAGGAAACACATACACACACACACACACACACACACACACACACACACACACAGTGGGGGTTATTTATGAAAAGCAAATCCACTTTGCACTACAAGTGCACTGCAAGTGCACTTGGAAGTGCAGTCACTGTAGATCTGAGGGGGACATGCAAGTAAAATAAAAAACAGCACTTTAGCTTGCACATGATTGGATGATAAAATCAGCAGAGCTTCCCCTCATTTTAGATCTTCCCCTCAGATCTACAGCGACTGCACTCCCAAGTGAACTTGTAGTGCAAAGTGGATTTTTCCTTTCATAAATAACCCCCAGTGTGTGTCAGTTAGGTCCATACATTTTCAGACTTTTTGGCTCTGTATGCCACCAGAACAAAATTAAAAAACAAAGCAATTTTAGGAACTGCAACCATTTTTATACACAGTCCCCCCATTTTCAGGGGCTCAAATGTAATGTATGTAAATAAAATGTACATTTTTTTTAATATTTTGTTGAGAATCCATTACTGGCAATGACTTCCTGAAGTCTGGAACCCATGGACATTACCGAAGACTGGGTTTCCTCCTTTCTGATGCTTTGCCAGGCTCTAACTGCAGCTGTCTTCAGTTGTTCTTTGTAGGTCTTTCTGCCATTAGTTTTGCCCTCAGCAAGTGAAATGCATGCTCAATTGGGTTTAGATCAGGTGATTGACTCGGCCATTGCAGAATATTCCACTTTTCTTCCTTCAAAAAGCTTCTGGGTTGCTTTTGCAGTGTGTTTTGTATCATTGTCCATCTGTACTGTGAAGCGCTGTCCAATCAACTTTGCTGCATTTGGCTGAATCTGGGCTGATAGTATATCTCTAAACACTGCAGAATTCATCCGGCTGCTTCTGCCACATCATCAATAAACACCAATGACCCAGTGCCACTGTAAGCCATGCATGCCCATTTTCCTTTGGATTTATCCCTTTGGAACTTCCAAAATTATATTATTATTGTTTATTATGGTTGCAATGCCATTTTGAGTAAGCGCCACATTACCTTTTCTATTTCTATCTTTATTCAGTGTGAGAACAACTTTGCTAGGTTTTAATTATTTATTTCTCCCGTGTGGTTTGCGCATTAGTGTGCCCTGTTTTTCATGCATGCCCATGCCATCACACTGCCTCCACCATGTTTTACTGATAACGTTGTGTGCGTCGGATCATGAGCTTTTCCAAGCCCTCTCCACACTTTTTTCTCCCCGTCATTCTGGTACAGAATAATCTTAGTTTCATCCATCTAAAGAATGCTTTTCCAGAACTCGTCTGGCTTTTTTAGGGCCAGTTAAGACCATAGAGATGCAGTCCGGATGCGTTCCAGATGTTTTTCTGCATGCGTATTTTTTAAAACGTTCCAGTGTGTTTTTGATGCAGTCCAGTGCATTTTTCCCCTTTTTTTTCTTAACCTTAAAAAGGGACATGTGTGTTCCAGTGTGTTTTTGGTGCATTTAGGTGAGTTTTAATGCGTTTTTAGTGTTCCAGTCCAGGGCAGGCAAAATGCAGCATGTTCTACTTTTTTTTCTGGAACTGGAATGCACTTGAACTGCAAGCAGTGGTGTGAACTATGCCATGGAAAACATATAACCTACTTTACATGCATTTTTGATGCATAAAAAATGCACTGGACTGCATATGGTGTAAACTGGCCCCTAGATGTTTTTTGGCAAAGTCTAATCTAGCGTTTCTATTCTTCAGGCTTATGAATGGTTTGCACTTTGTGATGAACCATCTGCATTTGCTCTCATGAAGTCATCTCTTGATTGTAGACTTTGACAATGATACGCCCACCTCCTGGAGAGTGTCCTTCACTTGTCTGGATGAATGGATTTTTCTTTACCATAGAGAGGATCCTGCGATGATCCACCACTGTTGTTTTCCGGGGACGTTCAGGCCTTTTTATGTTGCTGAGCACACCAGTGCTTTCTTCTTTCCTCAGAATATACCAAACTGTTGATTTGGCCACTCCTGTTGCTGCCATCTCTCTGATGGATAGGTTTAGTTTTTGAAGCCTTACAATGGCCTGTTTCACTTGCATGTACAGCTCATTTGAACGCATGATGTAGGTTCACAGCAATAGATTCCAAATGCAAACACCACACTAAGACCCCTTTCACACCAGGGCCGTGGCTCATTTTAGCAGTGCTTTAGCGCTTTTTAAGCAGCACTTTTCTGCCGCTAGCGGGGGGCTTTTAACCCCTAATTTCAATGGGCAGGGCGTTTTGGGACATCGCTCCCAAACCACCCCAAAGATGGTGCTTGCAGGACTTTTCGGAACGCCCCACAAGCGCACTGCCCCAGTGTAAAAAGTCATACTAGAATGAATGGGAGGCGGTTTTCAGGTGCTTAGCAAAGGCTATTTCCAGCAATAAAGCACCTAAAAACCGCCCCAGTGTGAAAGGGGCTCTTAAGCCTCATTCACACGAGTCGGATACGTTTAGCGGAGTCCGCCAGCTCAGCAGGAGATCGAGTCAGCGGATGACAGGTCCGTCTCTGCTCACTGAGCGGAAGGAGCCTGTCAGAGCTCTGCCGATTCCTATGGAGATATCGGATGAAAAACGGACAGCATGTCCCATAAGACGGGTGGCGAACGTATCGCAAACGGGTGTCAGCGGACACATCTCCGTTGACATCCCTCTCCCCATAGGAGTCAATGGATGGCCCGCTCCGATGCGCCAGAAAACCCGACAGGCGGATCCAAGCGGGCTTGTCGTGTGAAAGGGGCCTTAGAATCAACTCCAGACCTTTTACCTGCTTAATTGACAAAGAAAGAACAAAGGAGTAGCCCACACCTGGCCATGAAACAGCGCTTGATTCCATTGTCCAATTAATTTTGGTCCCTTGAAAAAGGGGAGATGGCTAATCTTAAGAGCTGTAATTCCTGAACCTTTCCTCCGATTTGGATGTACATACCCTCAAATTAAACCTGAGAGAGTGTGCACCTTCAACCCATATCCATTATAGAACTATAGCTTGAATAGGTTTTGGTAAATACCTGAAAAAAAACTAAAATTGTGCCTGTACAATTGTAAATTGGGGCATCAGTGGTTAGTGGCCTATACTGCTTATAGATTGAGGCCTATATTGGGACAAGATTATGAGAGTTTAGCCTGACATTAGGGTTTGTCTTGTGTTGTGTCTTGCAGATAAAATGGTGGATAAATGTCCTGCCCTTGACTTCCGCCCTGACTTTAATCGAACAATACTGGGAGCTGTCTATGGCAAGTTAAATGCAAGAATTACTCCAATAAAATATAAAGGAAGGCAGCGATGGAGAAACTGTTGGAATTGGTGAAGCCTGTGTATCCCACGGCAGACATCAATTATTTGAAGGCCAAAATTGGTAGCCGGTGGAGCACATATAATAGGGAGCACAAGAAGGTCCAGGATTCCCAGAGATCCGGAGCATCAGCAGATGACATATATGTCCCCAGGCTGTGGTACTACAACAGCCTGCGCTTTGTCAGACCAGACCCAACGCAGGCCATCGCTCTCAACACTTCCTTCCACATCAGGTGAGGCTTCTGAGGTCCACCCTGGGCCTTCAACACAGGAAGAAGATGTGGAAGAGCCCAGCTTGACCCAGGTATAGCATTGTTGAACATATTTCTTGTCAAAAAATTAATGATGTTAACTAGACGTTATTGATCCCAAATTTCTGCTTTAACAAAGTGGTTTACATATCAATACAGTAGTGGCCAAAAATGGTTGGGACAAGAATGAAAAATGCTGGGGTCAGAATGATAGTCTTTTCAATTTGTTAACATTTCAATTTGCAACAGTCATGAGCTCAAAATTGTGTGTGATTGAACAAACACCTAAAACTATGTACCATTTTCATACACAGGAAAGTCTCAGCCAAAGCCAAGAGGAGGCAGTGCCAAGCAGCCTGACTGAATGCCAGGTTCCTCCCCTCCGCCCTCCAACAAAAAGGGCCAGGAAAAAAAACCTGGATGATGCCACGGCTGCATTTCTCCGCCATGCAACAACTGCCATTACCTCGGCCTGATTCACAGGAGGCTTTTGGCTGCATGACAGCAAATAAATTAAAAAGAAATGGAGGAGGACCGGTGCATTATGTGCAAGTAAATCATCCTTAAAGAGGAAGTAAACCATCTTAACCGATTCCCGACCGCCGCCTGTACATATATGTCGGCAGAATGGCACGGCTAGAAAAAAGCACGTTCGGGAGCTCCGTGACCACGTCCGTGGGACCAGCGGACGCAATCGCCGCTGGTGTCCCGCGATCGGGTCACAGAGCTGAAGAACGGGGAGAGGTCTGTATAAACAAACCTCTCCCCACGCTTCCTACACTGCCTGTTAATGATCGGCTGTTCTCTCTCATCGGGAAAGGCGATCAATGACGTCAGACGTACAGCAACGCCCCCCTACTGTAAAAAAAAAAAAAACACAACACGTTACACTTAGCCCCTTCACTGCCAGTGTCATTTACATAGGAATCAGTGCATTTAAATAGCACTGATTTCTATATAAATGACAATGGTCCCAAAAATGTGTCAAAAAATGTCCGATGTGTCCGTCATTGCCGCAGTCACAATAAAAAAAAAATAAAAAAAAAACCGCTGATCGCCGCCATTACTAGTAAAAAAAAAAAATTTATAAAAATGCTATAAAACTATCCCCTATTTTGTAAACGCTATAACTTTTGCACAAACAAATAATCGCTAATTGCGATTTTTTTTACCAAAAATATGTAGAAGAATACATATCGGCCTAAACTGAGGGGAAAAAAATGTTTTTTTTTATATATTTTTTGGGGATATTTATTATAGCAAAAAATATTTCATTTTTTTCAAAATTGTCGCTCTATTTTTGTTTATAGCACAAAAAATAAAAACTGCAGGGGCGATCAAGTACCACCAAAAGAAAGCTCTATTTGTGGGGAAAAAAGGACGCCAATTTTGTTTGGGAGCCACGTCGCACGACCGCGCAATTGTCAGTTAAAGCGATACAGTGCCGAATCGCAAAAAGGGGCCTGGTCCTTTGGCTGCAAATTGGTCCGGGGGTGAAGTGGTTAAAAAAAAAAAACCCTGCAAGAAAAAGGCATAATGAGCTAGTATGCATAGCATACTAGCTCGTTATTTATTACTTACCTCAGATCGAAGCCTCCGCAGCAGTCCTCATCTCCCCCTCAGGCATGTCGTCCCGGAGTTACTTCCGGGTATCACGGCTCCGGTGCTGTGATTGGCCAGAGCCGCGATGACGTCTCTCCCGCGCATGCACATAGTAGCCGCCGGTAACGGCACGGAGACTGCAGCCTCGGCACATACATGTCATCTGCTGCTGCTCCCGATCTCTCAGAGTCCAGGACCATATTGTGCTCCCTATTGAATGGACTACTCAGGTTACCGATTTTGACAGTCAAATAATTGATGTCTGCCCTGGGGTACAAACGCTTCACCAATTCCAACTGTTTCTCCATCGTTGCCTTCCTCTTAATTTTGATATGACCTTGTGCTCCCTATTGAATTAAAATATTAGATTTTTCAAAATATTTGGCTATGTGTTTTACTTAAAAAATGACCGTTTGTTTGTGAGTAGGCAGGTACATTTCAAAAATACACTGTCAAATTAACAAGGGACACCAACATAGTTGTATCTTTGAGGTTAAAAGATACAAGATAATAATGGTGTTGTGGTAACTTGATACGAACATTTTTTTATAATTTAATCCAACCACACACATTTGTTGGCAGAAAAATTTGAAGACATGCTAGCCAACATTTGTTGACGGAAAGGCCAACAACAATTGTCCGATGGAGCATACACGCGGTCAGATTTTTTGCCAACAGCCTGACATCCAACATTTCCCATCGGAAAATCCGATCATGTGTACGGGCTTTAGGCCTCATACACACGGTATGAAAATCAGAAGGCAAAAGTCTTAAGACGAGCTGTCTGTGGATTTTCGGATCGTTAGTACAGTGTTTGACAGCCGATTTTACTTTTTCATCAGAGAAAAGCTGGATGTGCAGGCTATAACATTTTTGTCGCATGTGAACTCGACGTATGATTTTCAGGTGGTCAGTACAGAAACCTTCACACAAAATTTGAAAGTACAAACACGTATGCTCTGAATCAAGGAACGAGCCGGAAGAGTTTGGTCTTGTAAACTACCGCTCGTAATCTAGAATTAACATTCGTGACACCGCAACTGATGAAATGTCGAAATGCAGCACACATTCTCATCTTCTTTAATGGGATAATAATGAAGCTGCTTTGCTGGTGATACGGATGTAGTTATGCCAAACATATTTTAAAAGGCATTTGTTTTGTATGATCTGAAAATTGCAAATCAACGCTCACCAAAATTCTACTAACACGAAATTAGCAGAACGGACCCAAAAGGTGGCGCTTGAGAAATGAACTTCCTCTTTATACTCTCATAGTACGTCACTACTTTCGCGTTTTTTTTTAAAGGAACTGCAAAAATGCTAATGCTCCCAAATGCTCTTACCACTCCTAAAACATTACAAAAAAAGCTTTTACCAAAATTTTTTTAAGCATAAAAAAATGCTAGTGTGTATGGAGCCTTTAGGCGGGTTTAGGAGGGTTTGGATCTTTCTGGCAGAAAAAACACAAACCAGAAGGTTTTTTTTTTTTCTGCATCTAATCACTGAGCTCAAAATATACCTGTAATCATCCTAATGTGTATGGACACATAGGATAGCATTAAGCTGCTTCTACAGGCAAAACACAAAAAAATGTTAAGCCAGTGTGCATGGACCCTTAGCATGTTCATTTCCAGTACATGTGCGCTGAATCATGCCCGACTAGCTCCCAGTACTGCCGTCTCGGTCCTTTCCGCTACACAGGAAATTACAGAAAGCTGATATCAATACAAATTCAGGAGCTTACACTAGTTCAAATTCAGAATGCAATATATGATTTGGCATGAATACATTGGTGTCTTATAACTTCCTGTTATTCAAGTTTAAAATTGGCATAACATATAATTGTATAACAATTATAAAAATTACCTTACTTCAAACCACAGGCTGCCAGAAACTTCCATATAACTAGCAAAAAAGTGTAACCTCTCTTTCCTGCTACCATGTTTCTTGTTAAAGTTTATGTATGTTTCCAATACACTTAATGGTATCAAACCAGACTATTAATTGATGATCCTCCAATTCACCCTCTACCTTCTACCAACATTAAATTATACTTGAGCCCAGGTTCACACTGACTGCGGGAATGAAATTGTGCGAGTTCAGCAAAACTCGCACGATTTCATTCCCGCATGTCAGTCCCGACTTCGGGGGCGATTTAAGAGACATCTGTGTGGGTTTCTGCACAGATGTCTATTGAAATCGCACCCCAAAAGTTTCGAAAGGTGCCGTTGCGGGCAATAGCTGCCGATTTGACATGCAATGTGAACCAGGGCTTAATGTCAAATAGGCGAGGCTCCCCTCTTCCTACAACTGCTAGATAACAAATGGACCACCATCCATCCCAGTACTGCTTAGCCCGGGTTCACACTATAACCCGCTGCGAATCGCACAGGTGCGTTGTGCGTCCCTTTTCCCCGTTTCAGGGACAAATCAGGGCCGATTCTATGACTGAAATCGGCCCTGAAACGGAGCCAAAGACGCACAGTTTTTAGTGTTTTTTAGTGTTTAGTGTGCTCCACAGCCGCCCCGGAGATATGTGAACCGGCTCCATAGGGAGCCAGTCACATTCTCCTACTATGCGAATTAGATGCTGGGAAACGCACATCTAATTCGCATAGGTGTGAACCCGGGCTAAATGTTCATCCTTAGACCCAGTAACACTAATTCGACCTTAACCTCTTTACTCCTAGGGGTAAAACAAACATTAATGCCCAAGCACAATTTTGCAACTTTGACATGTGTTAGTAAAACTGTTCATATCATCACAACTACTTTGTGTATCCAGGTGGATTATACCTTTTTTTAATTTTTATTTATTATTTTTTTTTCAGGACAAATTGGGCTTTCATTTAGTGGTAAATGATAATAAAAAAAGAAATCAGGGAGATATCCATTATAGATACCCAAAATAGTAAAAGAAAAAAAAAACCTTTTTTAAAATATAGCTGTACAATTTCTTGTTACTACCAAAACCTTCTCTTGTTCCTAAAGCTCAAAGCGATACTACATATATGTATGGTATTTGTTGATTATACCAGTAGTACAGCCCAAAAACAATAGTGCGCATTTTGCTTTTTTTGCCCTACCTAAAAAAATAAATAAAAAAAAATGTAAATCCTGTCCACAATATACTGACCCTGACCTTTGATCCTTACTTGACCCAACACCAACCCTGGCACTGAGCTAGGTCAAACCTTGATCTAGGTATTTTTTTATTATTTTCTTTCTTTATTTTTGTTTTTACACACAGTTTTCTTTTTTTCTCTCTGCAAGGTGAAAGAAAGATACAGTGCATCTTTCCTCTCAATTCACAGAGAGAGAAATACAGGGGCGGGCTTCACAGGGTTCAATCACTGTGGTAGCCAATCAGAGGCTACCACAGCAATCAGGTGACCCAGAAACGGGTGTTCCGGGTCCCAATCATTGGTATGGTCCCCAGGATACTCGGGGGGACCCCGCTCAGAGCATGCTGTGTGGCGTACTTTCAGCACAAAGACAGATATGCATATATGCGGCCCCAGTGCAAAATAGCCCAGTCAAGTGAGGGCACATCTATGTGTTATGTCAGTGTCAAGGGGTTAAACTATACAGTGGTATTTTTCGTTTAAAGGTGCACCAGATATTTTAAATTGGTGAAAGGTCTGGGCTGCAGGCAAGCCAGTTAAGCACCCAGACTCTTCTACTATCCATCCTGGCGCTATGCAGTTTAGCTTTGCTCCGCTGAAATATGCAAGGCCTTCCCTGAAAAAGAGGTAATCTGGGTGGAAGCATATGCTGCTCTAAATCCTGGATATATCTTTCAGCATTAATGGTGGCTTTTCAAATGTGCAAGCTGCCCATTCCATATGCACAAACGCACTTCCATACCATCAGAGATGCAGGCTTTTGGACTAAGCTCCGATAACAAGCCAAAAGGTCTACTCTCCCCTTTAATCTGGAAGATGTGGCACCCATGGTTGCCAAAAAGAATGGTACATTTCGAATTGTCTGATCACAGAACAGATTTACACTTTGCAACAGACCATTTGAAATTAGCTTTGGCCCAGAGAAGACAGCAGTGTTTCTGGAATGTTCAGATATGGCTTCTTCTTTGCATTATAGAGCTTTACCTTGTATTTTTGGATGGCATGGGGATCTATGTTCACAGATAGTCATTTTTGGAAGTATTCTTGAGCCCATGCAGTGATGTATATCACAGAATCATACACAATAGAAATCTCTCCTGCGCTCAGGTGTCTAGTTCCTCAAAACATGATGTAACCAGCTTCATACAGTAATGCCTGCCATCTTGCAGCCCTCCTCAGAATAATGGGTATTCATATACTAGAGGAAAAAAAGAAAAGAAGGGGGCGCACCGACCTAGTGCATTACCACTGGTAAAGCTTTATTAAAAAGGTATAAAACAGCAAAATATATACTCACAAACGAGTATTGATAGAAGGCATAAACAATGGAGCAAATTCACTGTTCTGAACACCGACAAGCCAGGACCCGAGTATCAAAACTAGGGTTGTCCCGATACCACTTTTTTAAGACTGAGTACAAGTACCGATACTTTTTTTCAAGTACTCGCCGATACCGATTTACCGATACTTTTTTTAATGTCATGTGTTAGTTTGACTGATGGGGACTGATAGGTGGCACTTATGGGCACTGATAGGCAGCACTTATGGAATCTGATAGGTGGCTGGCACTGATAGACGGCACTTATGGGCACTAATAGGTGGCACCGACAAGTGGCTGGCACTGATGGATAGCACTTATGGGCACTGACAGGTGTCTGGCACTGAAATGCAGCAATAAATGACATGAGGAAAGAATTTATCTTTGAAATGCTGTGCTGTGACGCCCATCTTGGTACACCCTGCCGCAGTAAGCAGCAGCAGACATCTTGTTACACCCAGATGGGCTGGGTGTAACAAGATGTCCGCTGCTGGTTTACTACAGCCGAGTGCAGGGTGTACCAAGATGGGCGTTGAGATGTTCAGCCGCCGACGGCTCTCTCTGATGTCCCTCTCTCTCCGATGTCCCTCTCTCTCTGATGGCTCTCTCTCTCTGATGGCTCTCTCTCTGATCACTCTTGTATAAATTTCTCTCTCTCTGATGTCTCTCTCTGATGTCCCTCTCTCTCTGATGTCCCTCTCTCTCTCTGATGTCCCTCTCTCTCTCTGATGTCCCTCTCTCTCTCTGATGTCCCTCTCTCTCTCTGATGTCTCTCTCTCTCTCATGGCTCTTTCTCTGATGTCTCTCTCTCTCTCTCTCATGGCTCTTTCTCTGATGTCTCTCTCTCTCTCTCTCTCTCTCTCTCATGGCTCTTTCTCTGATGTCTCTCTCTCTCTCTCTCATGGCTCTTTCTCTGATGTCTCTCTCTCTCTCTCTCTCTCATGGCTCTTTCTCTGATGTCTCTCTCTCTCTCTCTCTCATGGCTCTTTCTCTGATGTCTCTCTCTCTCTCTCTCATGGCTCTTTCTCTGATGTCTCTCTCTCTCTCTCTCATGGCTCTTTCTCTGATGTCTCTCTCTCTCTCATGGCTCTTTCTCTGATGTCTCTCTCTCTCTCTCTCTCTCATGGCTCTTTCTCTGATGTCTCTCTCTCTCTCTCTCTCATGGCTCTTTCTCTGATGTCTCTCTCTCTCTCTCATGGCTCTTTCTCTGATGTCTCTCTCTCTCTCTCTCTCTCTCTCTCTCTCTCTCTCTCATGGCTCTTTCTCTGATGTCTCTCTCTCTTTCTCTCATGGCTCTTTCTCTGATGTCTCTCTCTCTCTCTCTCATGGCTCTTTCTCTGATGTCTCTCTCTCTCTCTCTCTCATGGCTCTTTCTCTGATGTCTCTCTCTCTGTTGTCTTTCTCTGTCTCTCTCTGTCTCAGGTACAGGGCAGCAGAAGACACGGCCCCTTCACACAAGTCCCCGTGTAATGTGTCTGATTACACAGGCTGACTCTGCCCACCCTCTCCGTCCACCAGCTGACTCCTCCCGCCCTCTCCGCCCACCAGCTGACTCCGCCCGCCCTCTCCGCCCACCAGCTCGCTCCGCCCGCCCTCTCCGCCCACCAGCTCGCTCCGCCCGCCCTCTCCGCCTACCAGCTCGCTCCGGCCGCCCTCTCCGCCTACCAGCTCGCTCCGGCCGCCCTCTCCGCCTACCAGCTCGCTCCGGCCGCCCTCTCCGCCTACCAGCTCGCTCCGGCCGCCCTCTCCGTCCGCCCTCCATCCACCAGCTGACTGCGCGCTGACCAGGTATCGGATCTGGCATCGGGAGCATTTGTGCGAGTACAAGTACTCGCGCAAATGCTCGGTATCGGGACAACCCTAATCAAAACGACACCTCAAGATGACTGACGCGTTTCAGGAGAGAACCACTTTCCTCAGAACCTAAACAGGCAATTGTGAGTATATATTTTGCTGTTATATACCTTTAATAAAGCTTTACCAGTGGTAATGCACTAGGTCAGTGCGCCCTCCTTTTCTTTTTATCACCGAATCATGCCTGTTTTTAATGCAGTGCCATCTGAGGGCTCGAAGATCACGGGCATCCAGTATTGCGTTTCTGCCTTGTCCCTTGCTCACAGAGATTTCTCCAGATTCTCAGAATCTTTTGATGACATTATGTACTGTAGGTGAGGATATATTTAAATTATTTGCAATTTCACACTGCGGATCATTATTCATTCAATATTTTATAGTAGCTTTTCACAGATTGGTGAAAGCCCAACTCCGGGCAAAAAAAATAAAGTTTCCCATGCAGTAGGGCTGTGCCTGCACTGCATGAGTCAACTGGTCATTTTGTAAAGGGGTGAGGAAAAAACTGTGCTCCCCCATGGTGTTCCTGTTCTTTGGAGCCTGCTCTGGGCTTGATGTCGTCAGGAACAGTCCACAACTCAAGACCGCTGGAGCGCAGGGGTGCCAGACTGGACTAGTGCTGAGAGGAATGAAAGTTTAGGTAAGCAAATCCCCTTTCTGCTCTTGCCCAAAGATGGATTAGAACCTCTCATTTTTATTTCGGAGACACTAACTCTCTAACATGCCCTGTTGCAAATTAATCTAATTAGTTGAAAAATTTTCTTCCTTGTTAGTACCACTTACTTTGTCAGCTCTCTGTTGCCCTGTCCCAACTATTTTAGGGCATGTTGCTGCCATCAATTTCAAAATTATCTTATTTATTTATTTATTTATTTATTTATTTTTTAAGATGGTACATTTTCTCAGTTTAAACATTTGATATGCTTTTTATTTTCTATTCAGAATAAAATATGGGTTTATGAGATTTGCCAATCATTGCATTCTGTTTTTTAGAATTGGGGTTGTAGTATTGAAATGAAAAAAAAATCTGTATAGCCAAAACTTTTTTGGAGCAAAGAATGGTAAAAAGAATGGTAAAACCACTGCCTGGTTACTTTTTTTTTTGCTCTCTGTGTAGAATTTAGGACACATCTGGTCACTTCCTGTCTTCCTTCGGTTCTTCTCCCTCTGCTGATGTCTTCTGCTGCTGGTTCTCCTCTCTGCTGTCTTCTCCCTCTGCCAGTTCTCCTCTCTCCACTGTCTTCTCCCTCTGTTCTTCCTCCGATCTTCTGGGGCATGATGGGTGGTGACGTCACAGGGGGTTTGGGCCTCTTGATGATATCAATGGGTGGCCACGCCCCCTGGCTATATAAATAATGGCACATGGCGAACCTAGCATTACAGCAGGAGTGAGTGTCCGGAGAAGATCGGAAGAAGAACAGAGGGAGAAGAGAAAGGAGAACCGGCAGAGAGAGAAGACAGCGGAAAGAGGAGAACCGGCAGCGGAAGAAGAACCGAACCAGAGGAAGTCATCAGCGAAGGTAGAAGAACCGTAGGATGAAGAAATCAGAAGGAGAAGAGACACCGGAGCTGCTTTAATAAAATTACTGTCAAAAACCCGTGTACCGTTTTTATTTTTCAAATTTTTTTTTTGGGTGACTGGGTAGGGGTACAATGTGCCCCATGTTAAAGGGGCTTCCAGATTCCGATAAGCCCCCCGCCTGCAGATCCTGACAATCACCGGCCAGGGTTATGGGGAAGAGGCCCTTGTCCCCGTCAACATGGGGAAAAGGTGCTTTGGGGTGGGGGGCGCAGGGCCCCCCATGCCCCAAAGCACCCACCCCAAGTTGAGGGCATGTAGCCTGGTATGGTTCAGGAGGGGGCGCTCGCTTGTCCCCACTCCCTTTTCTGACCATCCAGGCTGTGTGCTCAGATAAAAGTCTGGTATGGATTTTGGGGGGAGCCCCACGCCGAAAAGCCAGTGTGGGGGTTCTCCTTAAAATCCATACCAGACTGAAGGTGTGGAGTTCCCCTTCAAGATCATCAGAGCACAAGTCGCATTCCAAAGTCAGATCAGTTAAGACGAGGATCTGACTTCAAAGATATTCAATGGGCTGAAGTAGATCAAAGTTGGACCAAAGTAGTGCAGAAACCTTTTTCAAAGTCAAACCGACTTGTGTCAGACCAGTTAAGACGTGTCAGACCAGTTAAGACGGCTCCCATAGGGAACCATTGATTTCACATGACATGTGCTCCCAATGTCGGAGTGTTTGTCGTACCAGTGTGAACCAGTGTGAGCCCAGCCTTAGAGCTGATTGCAATTTTGTTCTCAGGTTTAGATACACTTCAGTGCCGGTTCACACCAGCGCAATGTCAGACATGGCATGCGATTCGCACCACACTGCTGTGCAGATCACATGCTCCTAGAGAACCAATGCAAAAATGTACAGGTCATAGTATATCAGTGCTATCAGTAAAGAATAGATACAGGGATAAACAAAGTAATAAGGAATGTGCTGCAACCAAAAACATTGACACCCAGAATGGATCATTTTCTGTCACCCCTGTGCTCTACATAAAAATATTTTTGGCAATAGTCATAAAAGGAAAGTAACAATAATAATTCATGTAAAGTCCCTTACACTAGAAGCTAGTGGAGAATTGCATGTTAACCATTTGTCTACTGGGCAATTTTACCCCCTTCCTGCCCAGGCCAAATTTCATCTTTCAGTGCTGTCGCACTTGAATGACAATCGTCGCGGTAATGCAACACTGTACCCATATGACATTTTTTATGATTTTTTTTTCACACAAATAGAGCTTTCTTTTGGTGGCATTTAATCACCACTGGGGTTTTATAAAATAATTTTTTGCTAAATAAATGAAAAAAAAAGACTGAATAAAAAAAGAACACTTGTTTTTCATAGTTTGTTCTAAAATGTTTGAAAAAGGGAATTTTTCTCCTGGTGTAGCTGCACTGATGGGCACTGTTTCGACTGCACTGATAATCAGTGCCCTGATTATCAGTGTAGATGTCCCTTTCACACAAGCCGGTTATCGGCTCTCCTCATGCTGTCAGTGTGAGGAAAGGAATGCCGATAACCAGCTTATGTTTACATCATGATCAGCTGTGATTGGACATAGCGGATCACGTGGTAAAGGGCCACTGTGATTGGCCTTTTACCCCAATCTGTGATCAGCTGTGTCCGAAGGACACAGAGCGCACTGCAGAAGGTGCAATCACAGGATGAGGTCATATGACGCCCTCCCAAAACTGGACGACCATGATGTAGCCGTCAATCGGCTATAGCCGTGACTGTCAGTCTCTGCTCTGCCCCTCCAGACTGGACAGGGACGGGAGGAGCCGGGTGCTGAGAGCCAGAGTCAGCTGTCAATCAGTCAGCTGCTCTAAATCTGAGAATAACATAACCACTGATCACCCAGTTCTAAGCCTTCTTGGAGTGGAGAGCAGTGACTGTCAGTTACTGCTCTCTGCTGTGCCCCTCCAGACTGAACAGGGTAGGGCACAGCTGGCGCCTGGCTGAGAGCTAGATTTAGCAGTCAGTCAATCAGGCAGTTGGATGGATCCCGAAAATATGGTCAGAATCATTCCAAAGCCTGGAGAAGCTCTGTGACATCAGCTGACAGCAGGCTTTAGCAAAAGTAAGTGCACTCCTGTACCCCATCAACTCTAAACCTGAGAACTGAACGATCACATAACTGCTGATCATCCAGTTCTCAGCCTTCTTGGAGCGGAGAACAGTGACTGTCAGTCTCTGCTCTGCCCCTCCAGACTGGACCGGGACGAGAGCAGCCGAGTCAGCTGTCAATCAGTCAGCTGGGTGGATCTCGACAATATGGTCAGAATCCTATCAAAGTCTGTAACAGTTCTGTGACGTCAGCCAACAGCAGGCTTTAGCAAAAAGTAAGTGCACTCCTGTGACTGTTGTACCCCATCAACTTTAAACCTGAGAATTGAGCAATCACATAACTGCTGATCACCCAGTTCTCAGCTTTCTTGGAGTGGAGAGCGGTGACTGTCAGTCACCGCTCTCCACTCTGCCCCTCCAGACTGAACAGGGGAGGGCGCAGCTAAGATTTAGAGTTAGCAGTCAATCAGGCAGCTGGATGGATCCCGACAATATGGTCTGATCCTTCCAAAGCCCGGAGCAGCTCATGACGTCAGCTGACAGCGGGCTTTACCAAAAGCAAGTATCACCAAACAAAGCTTTGGCCCTTGTCTTTTTAGCTTTCACAGATCTTGCCCTGCATTGTGACCATAATGTGAGTGATCTATGATATTGCAGTGTGTACAGGAAGGTGTCACGTGTGATCTCACCACTGCCCCCAAAGCCCTTCTTGTGGATAACCAGCTTGTACACTTTGTTGGTTCTCATGGTGGCTCCAGCCTGGTCCTGAGCGGCTCCGACCTGCAGACAGGGAGAAATGACAGCTGTCAGTGGACATGCTGGGGTCAGAAGGGGAGCACGGACAGGAAGGGGTCATTAGGGCCTAACCATTCACCTGCCAGCCTCACGGTGACCTGGGGGGTGTCAGGCACTGGACTATAACAGCGGAAGCCCCGGGTACCACTTTGAAGAGCTCACGTGACGTGCCGCCGGAGGTGACGTCGGCGAGGGTAGCAGGAAGTGAGGTGAGTGCCCGGTCGGGAGGAGACAGTGACGGAGTCATGGAGCTTCGGAGCTAGTGAGAGGCGCGGGATGGGAGGAGTGAGAGTCGGGTATGGAGAACTCACACACCGGGGGGAGGAGGAGGACAGACACAGCTCCGGACTGTCTGCACGGGGCAACTTTTCTTTGGGGAAACTTGGCTGTTCATAGTGCACTATAGACACGGAGAGAAAGACTCGTCACTTCTATTCTACTTCTATACTCTGACATGCTAGGAGTGAGTATAGAGAGACAGAAATGCGGATAGCACCTCTGGCTGTCCTTATATGCACTATGACCAGCTAAGAGTATAGGAATACAATGGGAGTCTATCTATAGGCACAGCTCATCACCACTTCTACACTCTGTACATTCACTACTACCAGCTACAAGCCAATAGGAAGAGGGGATAGTGCCTTGTCTGTGTCTAAATATCCACTAACATAAATAGAAGTGTGTGTATGTATGTATGTGTGTGTGTGTGTGTGTGTGTGTATATATATATATATATATATATATATATATATATATATATATATATATATATATAGGCACACCACAAGGTCCAACACCGCTTCTACTTTACTTCTACATATCCTCTATGACCAGCTAAGAGTGTACAAGAAATGTGGTGACTGTCCCCCGGCTGTGCCTATATACACACCATTCTATTTTATGTACACCCCCTTAGTGGATGTACACGCACGCTCATCACTTCTGTTTCACAAATACACTCTTAGCTGTTAGTAGTGAATATAAGGCCCCTTTCACACGAATGGACCGTTCAGGTCCGCCTGTCAGTTTTGTCGGCGGACCTGAACGGGTGCTCCATGTTAGTCTATGGAGCGACGGATGTCAGCGGTGACATGTCCGCTGACATCCGACCCGATCCGCTAAAATCAGACTGATTGGCCCTACGTTTCGGATCCGACGCTATCGGATCGGGTGAAATCTGATGTCCGTTTTTGTCCGATCTCTCCATAGAAACCAGCGGCGCTCGACAAGCCCCTCCCCGCTTAGTGAGCAGAGAGGGACCTGTCATCCGCTGGCTCAGTGGAGATCAACAGAGAGATCTCCCGCTGAGCTGACGGACTCTGTGGCAGCGGATCCGCCTCATGTGAATGAGGCCTTAGAGCAGTGTTTCTCAACCAGGGTTGCTAGGGGTTCCTTCAGCATTGGGCAATTTCTGCCTCTCAGATAAGTTCCCACTGACTCCATTGATCTTTTTAGCTATCTGTAAGGAGGTAATTCTTCCCAATGACCACAAGTGTAAGGACCATTCTTCCCACTGACCATCAAATTAATGTATCATGAGTTGTAGATTTCTAACTTTTAGCAGGGGTTCCCCGAGACCGGAGAACTATTTCAAGGGTTCCTCTGTGTTGAGAAAGGCTGCCTTAGAGTCTAGAAGTAATAGGGACGTGGTGACAGTCCTTTTGGCTGTGCCTATATACACAATTCTATTTTGTGGCTGTACAGGCACCATCACCACTTCTGTTTTACATCTACACTCTTAACTGTTAGTGAATATTAGAGAGTATAGAAGTAAAGGAAGAGTGATGGCAGCTATAGAAAAAATGATACATATGCATCCTTGAAGAGAATATGATTAGCTAATCATAGTGTCTATAAGGACACCCAGAGCACCATAACCTTCTGTGTTACTTCTACGCTCTCTATATTCACTACTTGTAAAAGAGAAGTGGTCATGGAGCTCTGGGTGTCCTTATAGACACTATGATCTGCTGATCGTATTCTCTTTGCGTATGCCTATGTATAATTCTTTATAGGCACAGCATCCTAACCACTTCTGTTTTTCATCTACACTATATAATATTCACTACTAGCAGCTAAGAGTGTAGCTGTAAAACAGAAGTGGTCATGATGCTGTCCCTATAAATAATTATACATGGGCATACGCGAAGAGATTCCAAATTAGCTGATCATGCTGTCTATAAGGACACACAGAGCACCATGACCACTTCTCTTTTACAAGTAGTGAATATAGAGAGTGTAGAAGTAAAACAAGTGGTCATGGTGCTCTGGGTGTCCTTATAAACACTATGATTAGCTAATCATATTCTCTTCGAGTATGCCTATGTATCATTTTTTTTCCTATAGCTGCAGTGCAATCACCGCTTCCTTTACTTCTATACTCTCTCTAATATTCACTCTTAACAGCTAAGAGTGTAGTAGGAAAACAGAAGTGTTGATGGTTTCTATTAGAGCTGCACGATTCAGGCCAAAATGAGAATCACAATTTTTTTCCTTAGAATAAAAAGATCACGATTCTCGCGATGTAAAATCTTTCACATTATACAAAAAAAAGGGCTAACTTTAGTGGTTAGTGTGTGTTTTTTTTTTATTAAATTTATTTTTTTTTTTTTAATTCATTAAAGTAATTTTCCCCCCAAAAATTGCATTTGAAAGACCGCTGCGCAAAAACAGTGTGACATAAAATATTGCAACAACCACCATTTTATTCTCTAGGGTGTCTACTTAAAAATATATATGTTTGGGGATCTAAGTAAATTTCAACCAAAAAAAATGGGTTTAACTTGAAACCAACAAATGTCAGAAAAGGGTTTAGTGTTTAAGTGGTTAAAATGTTTCACTTGCACACAGTCTATTCCATTGACAAATTGTTACAATGTTTATACTTTAGTTCAACTGAATGTTTTGATTCTTGGCAGATGGCCCAGTTTTTCTATTCCTTTCTTTTGAAGGCTGTGGCCTCAGGAGAGCAGAGAGATAATTCTTTACATAGAAAGAATTGTGAAACACTTTAGTCACGATTGCGATAACAATTCTTGACGATTAATTGTGCAGCTCTAGTGCCTATATATCCACCAAGAAAGTTCAAGTAAAGTAGAACTGGGTGTGTATATAGGCACAGTTGGAGCACTCTCTACATATCCTCTATGGCCAACTTATGCCGCGTACACACGAGTGGATTTTCCGTCGGAAAAATATTAGATGGTTTTTCCGATGGAATTCCGCTCAAGCTTGTCTTGCATCTCTGAACTTTTGACCGTTAAGAACGGTGACGTACAACACTAAGACGAGCCGAGAAAATTAAGTTCAATGCTTCCAAGCATGCGTCCAATTGTTTCCAAGCATTCGTAGGAATTTTGCGTGTCGGACTTGCTACAGACGGACGCATCTTCGCATGGGAACTTTTTCCGACCGAAAAATAGAGAACCTGCTCTCAATTTTTTTGCTGGCGGGAATTCTGCCAGCAAAAGTCCGATGGAGCATACACACGGTCGCATTTTCCAAACAAAAGCTCTCATCGGACTTTTGCTGGTGGGATTTCCGATCGTGTGTACGCGGCATAAGATTGTAGAAGTGGTACAGAAGTAGTGATGATGCTGTGCCTCTTTGTATATACACTAGTACGACCAACTAAAATGATATAAGTATTATTATACAGGATTTATATAGCGCTGACAGTTTGCGCAGCACTTTACAACAGTAGCATTGTGTGTACAGCCACAGCACTATACTCGGCTGTTTTTAGTGTGCAATATTTAACATGGCAGGTAAGTGGGACACAGCCATGGCACCATTGCAACGTCTCTTTGCTTGTATACTCTTAGCTGGTCATAGTGGCTATATAGGAACAGCCATGGCACAATTCCCTTTCTTCTTCCTTTTTTTTTTTTCTACTTGTATACACTTGGCTGGTCATAGTTGATATATGGGGACAGCAATGGCACCATTCCCAGTTCTATTTGTACTTGTATTCTCTTAGCTGGTCATAGTGGATTGTAGAAATGGGCTCATGCGTGTTCGAAATCCCATATGCCTGATCCCGCCAGGAAGCCGACACTGCAGGTCCGCACCTGCACAGATTGGGAAATGTCTCACTGCCTGCGATTAGCGCTGTGCAGTGTCGGCATCCTGGTGGGATCAGGTATGTGGGATTTTGAACACGCCAGAGCCCATCTCTAGTGGACATATAGGGACAGCCATGGCCCCATTCCCTTTTTGTTTGTACTTATATACTCTTAGCTGGTCATAGTTGATATATGGGGACAGCAATGCCACCCTTTCCAGTTTAATTTTTATTATATGTACTTTCTTAACTGGTCATAGTAGATATATAGGGACAGACATGGCACCATTACCATTTTATGAGAAGGACAGCCACGGCATCATCAGCGCTTCTGTTTTACTTAGACACTGCTAGCATGTCTTGGTAGATACATAAGCCAGGCCATGGCACCATCTCTCATGCACTTTTAGTTGCTCAGGCCCCTTTCACACTGGGGCGGGAGCCGCGGCGACGGTAAAGCAGCGCTATATTTAGCGCTGCTTTACCGTCGTTTTAGCCGCGGGATTCGGCCGCTAGCGGTGCGGTTTTAACCCCCGCTAGCGGCCGAAAAAAGGGTTAAAATCCCCCGCAAAGCACAGCCGTAGCGGCGCTATTGCCGCGGTATTACCGCGGTGTCCCATTGAAATCAATGGGTAGGAGCGGTATAGGAACGGTGAATAACACCGCTCCTATACCGCTCCAAAGATGCTGCTAGCAGGACTTTTTTGGCCGTCGTGCTAGCGCACCGCTCCAGTGTCAAAGCCCGCCGGCTTTCACACTGGAGTGAATGGGGCCGGATTTTTTCAGGCGCTGTACAGGTGCTATTTTTAGCGCTGTACCGCCTGGAAAAACGCCCCAGTGTGAAAGGGGCCTTACAGTTGGTATATGTGTATACAGTATATCTATATATCACACTGGGTAACAGTGCACTGCCACAGTACTGTTGCCACATCTGTTTTTTATTTGTATATTCTTGGCTACATAGTAGCTTTTAAATAGTAAATATTTACAAGCATAGCTATAACTACATCTCTTTGAGTTATACTCTTAGCTGCTTATAGTACATATTATAAGAACAAACCAGGTGAGCACCATTGCTGCTTCTTTTATTTCTATACTTAGGTGGTCCTAGTGGATATATAGCACACTCCAAGTGAGCAGTGTACAACCATCGCACTATTCCCACTTCTTCTTTTTTTTTTTCACTTAAAACGGAGTTTAACTGGAGGCTTTTTTTTATCTGTTGTTCCCGTATCCATCTCCCATGTTAGTTTTGGTATTTAATGGAAGCTTTCAAGCATACTTGCTATTCCATTAAAGATGTTTTATTTATTTTTTTGTCCAGATTTTTTGCTCCTAAGGGTGAACCCACTGCTTGTCAGTGTATGCTAGAAGTTGGTGCCCAGTATACAAAAGGTAAATAGGGATACCACACATGTCACTAAAGCATATATTGTAAGTACATTAACCATCCTCATTAGGGTGTACAGTGGTAAATGTTAATGTCAAAATGCTGTGCTGCAAGGGGCAGGAGAAATTTCTAAAACAAAAGAGCAGGCTTTTCTGGTGTCCAACAAGAATTGACAACATTTTAATGGCTTTAACTTGTATCAAGTTGAATAACCTGCTTTAACCACGTCAGCCCCGGACCAATTTGCAGCCAAAGGACCAGGCCCCTTCTTGCGATTCGGCACTGCGTCGCTTTAACTGACAATTGCGCAGTCGTGACGTGGCTCCCAAACAAAATTGCCGTCCTTTTTTTTCCCACAAATAGAGCTTTCTTTTGGTGGTATTTGATCGCCCCTGGTTTTTTTTTTTATTTTTTGTGCTATAAACAAAAATAATCTATATTTTGAACTTTTTGCTATAATATCCCCAAAAAATATATAAAAAAATAATTTTTTTCCTCAGTTTAGGCCTATACGTATTCTTCTACATATTTTTGGTAAAAAAAATCGCAATTAGCGATTGATTGGTTTGTGCAAAAGTTATAGCGTTTACAAAATAGGGGATAGTTTTATAGCATTTTTATTTTTTTTTTTTACTAGTAATGGCGGCGATCAGCGTTTTTTATTTATTTTTTTTTTTTTTTTTTATTGTGACTGCGACATTATAGCGGACACATCGGACATTTTTGACACATTTTTGGGACCATTGTCATTTATACAGAAATCAGTGCTATTTAAATGCACTGGATCCTATGTAAATGGCAGTGAAGGAGTTAACCACTAGGGGGCGGGGAGGAGTTAGTCTGACGTGTTGTGTTTTTTATTTTTACAGTAGGGGGCGTGGCTGACATCTGACGTCACTGATCGGCGTTCCCGATGACAGGGAACAGCCGATCAGTGACAGGCAGTGTAGGAAGCGCGGGAGAGGTTTGTTTACACAGACCTCTCCCCGTTCTTCAGCTCTGTGACCCGATCGTGGGACACCAGCGGCGATCGGGTCCGCTGGTCCCGCGGCCACGGAGCTCCCGACCGGGTCGCGCGTGGCGGCGACCCCACAGCTAGGCAATTAACCACCTGATTACTTTGCACTTAAACCCCCCTTGTGACCAGACCAATTTTCAGCTTTTGGCACTGACGCACTTTGAATGACAATTGTGCAGTCACACAACACTGTACCCAAATGAAATTTTTATAATTTTTTTCCCACAAATAGATCTTTCTTTTGGTGGTATTTAATCACAGCTGGGGTTTTTATTTTTTGCTAAACAAACAAAAAAAGATGGAAAATTAAAAAAAAAAAAAAAAAAAAATCATGTTTAATAGTTTGTTATAAAATTTTGCAAACAGGTCATTTTTCTGCTTCATTGATATGCGCTGATAGGCTGCACTGGTGGGCACTGATAGGCTGCACTGGTGGGCACTGATAGGCTGCACTGGTGGGCACTGATAGGCTGCACTGGTGGGCACTGATAGGCTGCACTGGTGGGCACTGATAGGCTGCACTGGTGGGCACTGATAGGCTGCACTGGTGGGCACTGATAGGCTGCACTGGTGGGCACTGATAGGCTGCACTGGTGGGCACTGATAGGCTGCACTGGTGGGCACTGATAAGTCGGTACTGATGGGTGGCACTGATGGGTGGCACTGATGGATGACACTGATGGGTGGCACTGGTAGGTGACACAGATGGGCACTGGTAGGTGACACTGATGTGCAACGTGGGCACTGAGAGATGGCACTGTGGGCACTGAGAGATGGCACTGAGAGATGGCACTGTGGGCACTGAGAGATGGCACTGTGGGCAATTTAATGGGGCAAAGGTGGGGGCACTTTAATGGGGCAAAGGTGGGCATTGTATTGGGCACATCGCTGGGCACATTGCAGTGAGAGGGACTGATGTCCCTCTCACTGCCGCCGGTGATCGGCTTTTTTTTTTTTTTTTTTTTTTTTTTTTTCTCCTCGCACTGTCAGCGCGAGGAGGAAAAAAAGCCGATTACCGGCTCTGTTAGTATCTCATGATCAGCTGTCATTGGCTGACAGCTGATCACGTGGTAAGGGGTCGGGATCGACCCCTTACTCGGATCTGTGATCCAGCGAGTCTCAGACTCGCTGATCACAGAGCGCGCCACGCGCGCCCTTCAGGGGACGCGCAGGCAGCTCGTGCCCGGGACGACGTCAATAGACGTAGTCCCGGCACAATAGATCCACGCTGTAGCCGTCATTTGGCTATAGCGCGGGTCTATAGTGGTTAAAGGGGACGTATATATACGTGCTTTTGCCTAGCCGTGCCATTCTGCCGACGTATATGTACAGGAGGCGGTCGGGAAGCGGTTAAAGTGACTTTGGTGCTGCTTAAAAAAAAAAAAAAAAAAAAAAGTTCCCACTTTCCTGAAATCTGCTTTCTTTCAAAGCAAAACCAGTGACAGAATGTTAAACATCTGACACAGTTCAGGTATATTGGTTATATCACTCCCCTGCCCCTAGGTCACTATAGGGCAGGGAGGTTAGACACACCCGGAAGTGTCAGTTATTGAAGTTCCTGCTACCAGTTTTGGCTCTGCGGGAGTGCTGAGATTCCAGGAACGGGCGGCAGGGCAGATGAATGCAAATCGTTATCTTCTGTAGGGCCCATTCTCTGTTTATTTGATTTATTTCAGGTACTTGTATAGCGCCGTCAATTTACGCAGTGCTTTACATATATATTGTACATTCACATCAGTCCCTGCCCTCAAGGAGCTTACAACCTAAGGTCCCTAACATACATTCATACATACTAGAGGCCAATTTAGACAGGATCCGATTTACCTACTAGCATGTCTTTAGAGCGTGAGAGGAAATCCACACAGGGAGAACATGCAAACTCCAGGCAGATGATGTCCCTTTTTGCTGAAAGTGCCAACCACTACACTACTGTGCTGCCCATTCTATATTTACTTTGAAGAGGTTTCTTTAACCTGTTTTTGTGGACCACTAACATTGCCTTAACACCTAGAAAATAAGACCTATTAGTTCCTGAAAGCAAGTTTTTGAAAGGCCACTTAAAGTTACTGTTAATTTTTCATGTGTTTTTAAAATCAGATTTATTTAGATCTTGAAATAAGACACTGACTTTGCATATGTTAATTTTTTTTTTTTTTTTTTTCTTCACAGGGACCTGCAGGCAGGTCAGCACACTATTCCCCTTCGCATGTCATAATGCTGGGACTTGATGTTCAGGAGCAGAGCCAGCTACATTCACTGGAGTCCTCCTTGAGCAATACTTTGAACCACAAGTGGCCTATATTAAATGTGCACTTCATAGATGAGCCAATATCAAACTGGGGTATCAAGGAGCAGGGAGATCTAATGATTGAAAATCACAAGCACCCCCTGCCACAAACCGATATTGTCAACATTGAATTCATTCAGGTGCCAGAGCCAACCTCTTGTGCGGGGAGCCAGGACTGTAGAGGACACTCTAGTTTAAACTCAGCTGTAATGTTGGGTACTGTGGAGAGGGTTGCCCCGATGGATATTTCAAGCACCACTCCAAAGATGGATCTGCAAGAATTGGTAAATTGAGATGGCTTTGTTGCACATACACCATTCCTTGATGTAGTTTGTATATATTTTTTTATTTTTTATCAAGGGTATACCTACAGTTAGGGGAAAAACGTATTTGATCCCCTGCTGACAAAGAAAATGTTTGTCCACTGACAAAGAAATGATTAGTCATTTGATTTTTTGATTTTTATTGCATTTTAGTTCTAAATATGAGCTCCTGAGGTCTTTCTGAACCCAGATCTCATATTTAAGAGGTCCTGTCATGCTTTTTTTCTATTACAAGGCGTGTTTACATTCCTTGTAATAGGAATAAAAGTGACACCATTTTTATTTTTACTTTTTTAAAAGAACAGTGTAAAAATAAAAAATATAAAAGGTAAAATAAATTAAACATTTATTTTTTTTTTAAACGCGTCCTGTCCCGCCAAGCTCACGTGCAGAAGCGAACGCATACGTGAGTAGCATCCTGCATATGAAAATTGTGTTCAAACCACACATGTGAGGTATTGCCAGTATTCTAGCCCTATACCTCCTCTAACTCAAAACGTGCAACCTGTAGAATTTTTATTTTATTTTTTTTTATTTTTTTCAATTTTGAAGCGTGACATGTTTGGTATCAATTTACTCGGCATAACATTATCTTTCACAATATAAGAAAAATTGGGCTAACTTTACCGTTTTTTATTTTTTAATTCAAAAAAGTGTATTGCAACGACGCATTTTATTCTCTAGGGTGTTAGAACAAAAAATGTATAATGTTTGGGGGTTCTAAGTCATTTTCTAGCAAAAAAACCTTTTTAACTTGTAAACAACAAATCTCAGAAAGAGGCTCGGTCCTTAAGTGGTTAATCGTAGGTTTATTTTAACAGTGAGAGACAGAATAACAACAAAAAAATCCAGAAAAACGCATTTCAAAAAGTTTTTAAATTGATTTCCATTTTTGAGTGAAATAAGTATTTGACCCCTTTGCAAAACATGACTTGGTGGCAAAACCCTTGTTGGCAATCGGCGGTCAGACGTTTCTTGTAGCTGGCCACCAGGTTTGCACACATCTCAGGAGGGATTTTGTCCCACTCCTCCTTTCATATCCACTCTAATGCCGTGTACACACGGTCGGAAATTCCGCCAGCAAAAGTCAGATGAGAGCTTTTGATCTGACTTTTTGCTGGCGGAATTCCAGCCAGCAAAAGATTGAGCGCAGGTTCTCAATTTTTCGGTCGGAAAAAGTTCCGATCATCTGTAGCAATGCCGACACGCAAAATTCCTACGCATGCTCGGAAACAATTCGACGCATGCTTGGAAGCCTTGAACTTCTTAATTTTCTCGGCTTGTCGCAGTGTTTTACGTCACCGCGTTCTTGACGGTCGAAAGTTCAGCAAACTTTTGTGTGACCGTGTGTATGCAAGCCAAGCTTGAGCTGAATTCCATCGGAAAAACCATCCAAGATTTTTCCGACGGAAAATCCGCTCGTGTGTACGCGGCATTAGTCATTAAGTTTTCGAGGCTGACGTTTGGTAACTCGAACCTTCAGGTCCCTCTACATATTTTCTATGGGATTGAGGTCTGGGGACTGGCTAGGCCACTCCAGAACCCTAATGTCTTTCTTCTTGAGCCACTCCTTTGTTGCCTTGGCCATGTGTTTTGTGTCATTGTCATGCTGGAATACCCATCTATGACCTATTTTTAATACCCTGGCTAAGGGAAGGAGGTTCCCACCCAAGATTTGACAGTACATGGCCCCATGCATCGTCCCTTTTGATACAGTGAAGTTTTGTCCTGTCCCCTTAGCAGAACCCCCCCCCTCCCCTCCCCAAAGCATAAGGTTTGCACCTCCATGTTTGACCGTGGGGATGGTGTTCTTGGGGTCATAGGCAGATATTCATATTCAGCTACCACACAGTGCTTTATTTTCATAGATACTAGATTGTGATAAAAAGAGAAAATGTAAAGGAATTTGTAGACCGTCTTATATTGAGAATTTAAAATTAAACAACTAAAATGTAGCAAGGCATATAGAACCTTTCGCATTTTCTGGCTTGAGGACTTCCGGCATCATTGAGCCCTTTCCTCCCCAGCTGAACTGCCGCTAGACCTCCTCCTTTCCTATTGGACTTCAGTTTAATCAATTGTAGAGGCTTGGCATCACATATGGACATTACTTATGGTGGTCTGTTTTCAGGAAGCTTTGAGCAGCCCCTTCCACCAGCGGTGATCTGCCTGCATTGCACAGTATTGTCATCAAAAATAAGTATGTAATCAAAGTTTTTATTAGCATGTTTTTACCAAGGGAGGCAAAATATAAGCAAAGTAAATGTAAGCGTTAACGCATTACGTTATTTTGATATAATGACTTTGTTAATTTCAGGCTGAAACATCTGCTATGCAGGACAAAGGGGACTTCCTTGAAATAGGCATACATCCTGAGGTTTCTGCTGAGCAACAAGTAAAAGGTAGTGCCTTGTTTTCTACAGTGTTACCATCAAGGATCCATGTTTCTTACATTTAAATATATTATCAAATTAATATTTTATTTCAGGGGACTACTGGCTAGTTAACCGCTTCAGGACCACCCAATAGCAGATTTACTGCACATTGGACACTATTTTGGGACCTTTGACAATTATACAGCGATCAGTGCTATAAATATGCATTGATTACTGTATAAATGTCACTGGCAGGGAATGGGTTATCACTAGGGGGCGATCAAGGGGTTAAATGTGTTACCTAGGGAGTGATTCTAACTGGGGGGGGGGGGGGGGGGACTGACTAGGGAAGGAGACTGATCAGTGTTCCTATATACTAGGAACACACGATCGGTCTCCTCTCCCCTGACAGGACGTGGATTTACACACACAGATCCACGTTCCTGCTCTGTGACGAGCAATCGCGGGTGCCCGGTGGACATCGCGCGCATCGGCTCCCAAGTGACGCGGCGGGCGCGCGTCCCTTACAATGCTGGGAAGCAGAGGACTTATGACGCCCATATGACATATGACGCCCGTCCAGAAGAAAAAGGGTGTTCCTGCGGCCGTCATATTACAATGGCTAGGATGGGAAGTGGTTAAAAGAAAAAACAGTAACTTCCTTTGCACATGATTGGATAATTGACGTTTTTTAATACAGCTTAACTCTGCTATGAGAGACTTGTACTCCTTTTTAGTAATTTTGTGCAACAAAGTATGAGGGGGGATTCAGGAAAGTTCAACCTTGGATAATTGAAGAGGAGTACTGAAGGCTGAAGATATGTGTATATAGCAGGCCCTAGAACAAATATTTATTGACTCTAGTGTTGCTTAATGCTGTTCCACAGAGCCAACTTTAGCATAGGTAAATTCAGATTGTGAGGGAAAAGTTTAGGGTGTCTAGAAAAATTAACAGCTGGCGAATCCCCTATATATGCGCCAACTGGTCCACTTGGCCACCAACTAGCTGACCATGTTCTAAGGCCAGAGTTGTCACTGAATGTATAAAATGCTTATTACAGGGCTAGACAAATCCCCGGAGCCAGATAGCCAGCCAATGCTTCTTAAAAATTAAGTCTGGCAAATTACTTTTGAGAGTAGTTGTTAATGAAGCTGGCTCCTAGAAAACAATTCTGCTGGCTCCTGAATTCCATATTAATTTGTCCACCCTTGATTTATTACATTCTGGCATAGTCACAGGCTTCAGATCCATTAGCCTGTATAACTGGAGGAGCCTTTGTGGAGAGAACAACAATGAAAAGATGAATAGGCATTTATGATTGTGCATACCAGGCTACTACCTGTTTTCAATGAAAAGTAAATCCCCCACATAAGATGGGGCTGAGTGACGAGCTGATGGTTTTAATAATAGATGCAGTAAAATAATTTCAGTGAAATGCACGTAGATTTGTTTTGGTTTACTAAAGCCATTTTGTTGTCAGAATTTTGCAAAGAGGCAAATATGGCATATTGTCACTGCATGTACAGGGAGCTGCAGTTGCTCACCATAGTAAAAAGCTTGTCTTTTTTTTTTTTTTTGTTTTTCTGTTTTTTTTTAGATAACCAAACTCAACCAGATAAAGCTGCGGGTATGAAAGACATAAGCACTGAGATTGAGTTACATTGTGAGCAGAATACAAAACTGGATAATCTACAGTCTGAGAGGAATAAGCCTCCAGATGTAAAAGAATCTGATTCTTTAGGGAAGCCTTGCTGTTTAATGGGAACGGAGCTCCAGAACTCATTTGAGCAACCTCCTGATGGTCATGAAGAATGTACTGTGGTAAAGTCCTCAGAACACAAATGCCTATCCAATGGTTTAAGAGATGGAGCTTCCTGTATGTGCCTTGAAGATCAAAAAGTGCCACTTTATTCTTGTACATCTCATAATATTACTAAAAGAAACCTGGATGTGTGTGATATCCAAAAAGGCCCTGTGTTGTGTGAAAAAGCTTTTGTTTGCAAAGAATCAGAGTGCTCTGAGTTGGGGGAAATCAACAGTGCATCTCTACTTTCTGCAAGCTCAGAAGGTATGACTGAAAATGGTACAAGACCTAAACAAAATTGTTTAGAGCATGCAGCACAGTCAAAGGACATTTGTGTCCAGCAATCACAAGATATGACTTCTGGTACAGAATGCCATCATAGAAAGGAATGTCTTTGTACACCTCTTTCAACTATACATTTGGTGGGAAAAGTGGAGACTGGTTTGGAAAACTTTCTTTCACAAAATATCAGAGATGATACTTTGCTCTCAGAATCTGGAAAATGTGTTCCTTTGACAGAGAGTGTGACCACACAACCAAATCTTCAAACTTCCATTGATGGGTTGAGTGCCAAATCATCTAATACACAAGAATCTTCTTTTTTACTCAACACAAGGGAATACTTCCATCTGCAAAGTGTTTCTGCAGATTGTCATGAAGATCTCAGCTGTGCCAATAAACTAGGGTACAAATTGGGCGAATCTTCACATTCTAGTTCCATTAATTTGGTTCCAGCTAAAAGTACATGTGGGGAATCTTTTTGTAAACACACTACAATTAACTTATTAGCAGATGTCAATGAAACATCTGCTGTTCATTTTAAAGATTCTGATGCAACAATAGAACGGGAAATAAAAGAACAAGTCTTTCAGGTGGTGGAAATGTTTTCAGATGAAAAGGTCTCAAATTCACAGAGAGGCCCTTCATTACATGATAGTATGACACAAGAGATGCATTGTACCATCTCACAGGATACTCCTGTTCCACATGTTTTAAATGAAGCCCAATTGCATGTCACCTGCTGCACTACTCAAATGCCAGAACATCACAGCATTGTACCTAATCTTCCATGTGACATCAATATTGTAACAAACCCTGATTCTGAGATGAGCACAAAAAATGAGAAAAGTGCCAGGCATCAGGCTGAAAAGAACATATCTGAGGATTCAGACTCTGAGAATTCTAATCAATTTGCTAAACTTGACAACACTGTGGTTTCCAGTCACAGACAGTCATCCAAATCTTTAGCAATTAACAAAACCACCTTAAGTTCGGATCATTTACAAGGCATTCATGGTCAAACACCACCTTCAGAATGTCAGTCAACAGCTGATAAGACATGTCATTTAGCAACCACACTGCAGAATGCCCTCATACCTTATGTGGATATTTGGAGCTTTTTAGCAAAGGCCAGGGAGCCTGATTTATTTTCTTTGAATAGTACTAACAACATGATTCTCAAAAAGGCAAAATCCCAGGCACTTCAGTTAAGAAACCATTTAAGTTGTGACAAAGAAAGTAGTTTACTGTACGTTAAGGAATGTAGTGTTCCTGATAGATTGCCTGGTTGGAAAGCTAGAAAACATGCGTTAGTGCGTCCTTCTGGTCAGCTAGATTCTGTAAAAGCACTCCTGAAATGCCCAGATAATAAATATAAGATCCCCAAAAGCCCGCTACATGGTCATTTTGCCTGTAACCATAGAGTGAAAAAATCTGATGGATTGCTTGGTGTGGATCCCCCCATCGGCAAGAGAAAATGGATTTCCTCCTCTGGTACAGAAGCTGTAAATGCAAACACTTGCTTGGCTTCTTCTCCAATAGGTAAAATTAAAAGTGCAGAGAAATCAAAATGCTATACACCATTGAATGATTCTTGTTTGCAAAAAATAGCACATCCTCCATTATCTAGTAGCCCTATTGTGCAGCGTACAATCTTGCCAGCAGATAAATTGGCCTCTTCATTGACTAACTCTAAAATAGAGCACACTCAGAGCATTAAACATGTTGTGCCTATAAAACCAATGGTAACTAGATCTAGGCACAAGATTAATTACAAAGGGTCTTCTGAATGCTTGCATACTGTAAAACCTGCTCGGCCCTCTTTCTGCTCACCCAAACATCCAATAATGAAGATGCAATCCATCCTCGTTGGTGAGCATAGATCTTCATTTAAATTATTGAAAGGTCAATCTGGGAAAGCATCTCCACCTGAAATGGCAGTTGAAACTCTTAAACGGAAAAGTATATTTATCGAGACTAAAAAAACTCTACCTACTAATATTGGTAAGAAACCACTGCCATTACAAGATAATCAGCAGGTACCAAAACACTGCCTTAGACGGCCTACATGTCAAATGGAAATGAAAGTTGTTGGAGCAGACAAAAGTTTTGAAAATTGTACTTTGAAACTTGAACCTCAAAGCCTTACACGCACAATACAAGGAGCAAAAAGACCAAAGATTAAGCATGAAAATTTTGGTCAGCCTTCCAGTTCAGACTTCCAGGGTTCCATGTATACCGGTTCCCATAAAACTCTTAATCTTCATCCTCGTTCACTAGGGCCTTGCAAAATTCAGAAAGTCCCAGATCTCCCCATAAATAAGTATAAGACCGGTGACATATCTCTGAGAAGGCAGCCAAGCAGAAAGTGTAAGAGCAGTTTCATGCAGGCATACAATGTTCCAGATTCCAATATGCAGATCTGCAAACTTTCTAAAGCTTCCCCTACACATACCTGCCATATCCCTAACTATAGACTTCTACCATCAAAACATGCAGTTCCAAAAATGACTTCTAATACACTTTGTGCAGACATAAATAAGCGGAATTTAGTTGCTTTAAACAAGTGCACTGCAGAGCAAGCATTGCTACACCAACTTTCAGCTATTGCCAGTAGACTGACTGTACCATGCAAGAGTTCCTCCAAGTCAATGCCTTTATCAAACACTGCAAAACTTGTTCCCTTTAGAGGTCAGCTGCAAGCTAGAAAATTGCTAAATGTTTTTTCCCGTGTAAATATGAAAATAAGCTCCCAGACAGCAGGAAATATGGGCTTTTCATCAAGTCGTGACCATCTTCTTTCGCAGTGTATGGATCTTTGTCCCACTCATCTTACTAAGGTTTACCCTGAAGTTCTTGCTAGCAGTTTTTCCTTGGATGACCCCACATTCCCTGTATCTTTTCATATGAAAATAGATCCAGGCTATTTATCAGACTTTATTAAACTCAATCCTCCCGATTGTATGTTTCAAAGCATACTACCCATAACTCAATCAGCACAGCGTTCTGAGTGGACTTTATCTTTCTTCCTTTCCCCACATTTCCCTGCTACCAGTGACAACATGCAGCTTTTCACTCGCTGGAACCCACATTTCAAGTGTTTAGGCAATTCAAAATTTGACTCCAGTTGCAGAGGTAAATCTGAAAGGAAGTCTGGATTCTCAATGCTTGGCCTTCATACAGTACTTGCACTTTCATCTCCTGGCTGTTACAGATTGTGGACCAGGAAAAGAAATCTAGGGAGTAGAATCCCCACCGTCCAAAAATTTTCTGTGACCCAGTTTGCACATGGGCTAAAGGGATTACCACCACAGTTTTCCTGGAAAAGCGAATTCTCATCTTCTCTGGCTTTTTCACTTGGCCGTGTGATGTCTATGTGGAGTCGCCATGGATTATCCGCTTTCTCCTCTGATTTTGCCACACCACCCCCCCACTGCAGTTCATGGCAGCCAAGCCAGAGCCTCGGCATCAGGTAACTAGCACAGTATTTTACCCAAATTTTGAATATCTGAAGTGTTCGTGTTTTTTGTTTTTCATTTTGTGAAACAAATGATTGCTAAAGTAGTGTTAAGTATGGCTGTGTTTTTAAACAAGTTTTGGTTGTTGTACAGTGCACAAAGGTGAGCTATCATGCAGAAGATGATGGCTCCCAAATAATATTGACAGTTGGTAAACGTATATCTGGTGTAATATTGGAACAAGGTGTTCAAAAAGGAAATTAAAGCCTGTCTCTGGGCAACAGAAAAATGATGGCTGTGCTCACACTAGGTTAATTGCTTATTTAGGGGAGCAAAAAGATTTACTTAAATGATATTGCACTGCTCCCCGTACCTAGACCTTTCCCCCTCTTCTCCCCATGCTCTAGCAATCTAGGACCCAAGGGACAGTCCACCGCCAGAGCATTGGGGAGCATCGCCTGCTGAGGAAGTGGAGCATCAGATAAGTAAGCGTTTCTCCTCTCCCCTAGACATTACAAGGAAAAAAACCCTTGTGTGGGCACAACTCCACTGCAAGGAATTCCTTTAAGTTTTCCCGAAAGTGGGTTAAGTATAGCATACCAAAAATGCTGTTCAGATATTTGGCTGTGGTAAGCCAATATAGTATTAATATATGACCATGTATTGAAAAGGTGCAAAAAAAAAATATTGGTGATGAAATGGTAGGCTGAGAGGATCTGGGGGGGGGGGGGGGGGCAATGTCTTCAGGCTATGCAAATTTAGAAAAGGTGGCCAGGTTTGGAACAAACTGGGTGAGCGTATGTATGCGCGTCCTATTTCATGGTGTGGTCAATTTTAAGGCGACAGCACCCCTGTAAATGAGCTTCTCCTTCTCCTCCTCCTCCTCCTCCTCCTCCTCCTCCTCCTCCTCCTCCTCCTCCTCCTCCTCCTCCTCCTCCCTTGATGATTACATTATAATTCGCTCACCGGGCATGTAGGCCTGATATTAAAATGCTTTCATTGAAAACTAATATTGATTGCTTATTATAGCTGCTTGCAGTTTTCAATAGAGGTGTTAGATGATTTAATACAAGCTAATCTTAAGCAATAGACTGGAACATCTGCCCGTATAAGCACTGCATTTTGTTGTCTGTGCTGTTGTTGCTTTCTCCTCCCACTAAGGGACACAGGAACTGATTAACTTTTGGGTTACAATGCCACTTGGAGGAAGATTTGACACTGGCAAACAAAATTGTAGGCCAGCCCACAATAACCAATCCTACTACCAGAATCCCTCCATTTTTTTTTTTTTTTTGCTTGTGTCCTACAAAGTATGGAGTCTTTTCTTGATTTCTGAGATGCTGATCACATTCCCTCTGTTCTCAGCTGCATAAGAACTGGGGTGTCCTGCTTTAGTGTGGTCAGTTTTTTAGGAGGAAAGCATAGGGACTGGCAGGAGCACCAAGGATTTCACACAAAGGAAGCAATACCAAGGAAAACAGGATAGGCACATATTAGGAATATGAAATACTTTGGTAACAAATGCTTTAAGCAAGCTTTTACTTCAGTCATAAAAAAAAAGCCCTCCTGTCCAGAGACGTGTCTGAACGCAACACTGCAGTTTACCATGTGAGTGGATATTATTTTTTCAATAAATGCTATTGTGATACATACTCAGGAGGCGCCCCTTTATCACAATAGCATTTATTGAAAAAATAATATCCACTCACATGGTAAACTGCAGTGTTGCGTTCAGACACGTCTCTGGACAGGAGGGCAGGAGGGACTACAGGTCACAGCAGGATCCACTTGTAGCTGGCATCACATCAAATCCTGAGGGGGATGGTGTAT
Source organism: Lithobates sylvaticus (assembly GCA_028564925.1). Taxonomy (NCBI): domain Eukaryota; kingdom Metazoa; phylum Chordata; class Amphibia; order Anura; family Ranidae; genus Lithobates; species Lithobates sylvaticus. The sequence continues at coordinate 230,855,130 of CM053026.1, forward strand.
CTAGATTTAGTACAGCAGGTGGATCCTTTCTGGTCCTCCAATGTTACAACATCCGGTGGAGATCAGGTCTGTTCTGAGCTCTGGGGGTGCGAGTTCCAAGAAAGCAGTTTGGGAAAAGGTGGGGTGGAGGTGGGGGGACGCCGACACAGTCACCCACTATGCTGCGGTGTTTGCATAGCCTGGAACACTTCCGTGTGGTTGGTAAAAAGCACGGCCGTGTACAGGAAGCCGGAACGAGGCTTGGACCACACAGGAGTTAGGCACCGAGGTGTGACGTGTCTGAACGCAACACTGCAGTTTACCATGTGAGTGGATATTATTTTTTCAATAAATGCTATTGTGATACATACTCGGAGGCGCCCCTTTCCTTGTTTTTTTTTTTTTCTAGCTCCTATTGGACCTGGCTTCAGGCCTCTTCGGTGGCAGCCCTGACAGACCTATATGTTTTTTGTATATCTCTATACATATATACCCTATCCCTGCCCCTTTGGACTATTAGAAACTATATAAACGAGGTACTGCGCCTTTCTACTTTTACATTTTACTTCAGTCATGCATTTCTTTTTGGGCCAGTTTTTTTTTTTTTTTTTTTTGCTGACTTTGAACACAGAGACCATAAGTGCAATCCTGCACCTTCCTATATCAGATCTGTCCACGGCTTTGGTGGCCTATAAGCCAACAAATGCATAGTTTTTCCAGTCCTTTCCAGACTAACCTGTGTCTGAGTTGGTCTGCCATCACTCCCAAAAATACTGTCTGAGGAACAGAGGCATCTCTGAATCCATTAATTCTCGCAGTCCTACAATCTCAGAAGTCTACTTCTCACAAGGTTTATCACCATACATGGAAAGCTCACTTCACTTAGTGGCAGGTGTGAGGCTTTCTCCCCAGGAAATTATCCATAGGACAAATTTTCTTTCTTGCCTTTGCTGGGTCTCCAGCATGTGGCTCTCCACACCATTAAAGTTTTAATCTTTCTTGCCATCTTGTTCTAGAAACCTTTTTGGCTTTCCATTTCTTAAGCCCTTGTGCAGGGTAGCTCCTGTGTGACTGAGATTTAAATTTTGGTTCTGTTGGCACTTCAAAAAACACTTTTTGAACCCATCTGGGATATTCCTCTATCCACACCTACCATATGGCTAGATTCTAGCAATAACCTCTGGGAGACTGTCCTTACTAATAGTACTCCTAAAAATGATCAAGCTTCTTGTTTCACCATTCTACAGTTCCTCAAGCAAACCATATACAAGATTATGGTCTTAAGGATAGAGTTCCACCTATTCCTGTCACTACACGCTTTACTAGATTTGTGAGTCCTCTTGGGCGTTGAGGCATTCAGTTTTGAAACTTGCTAGGTTGCCACTTGATTATTTGGTTCACACATGTTCCAAATTCTATTAGAATGTTCAGGTCTCATCTGATACCAGTTTCAGGCATAAGGTCTTTCAGGTTGTTTTGAGCTGCAGGCAGTCTCCAGTCCTGTGTTTGTTTTGTTTTTTTTTTGTTTTTTTGCTTTGTTTTAATGGACCTATTGGTGTTTGCAATGTTTACCCCTCAGTTGGACATCCTGACAGTGGTTGTAAAGGCTGAAGGTTTTTTTTTTTTTTACCTTCATGCATATGCATGAAGGTGTGCAGCATATGCATGAAAGAATCTGTGCAACAATGCAAATATTTTCTTCTGTTAAAAAATTAACTGACACCTTAAGCTCGGTCTGCTACTTGTTAGTCAAAAAAGCCAGCAACCCAGGTAGACTCTCAGCGGAGCACACGATCCAGTTCCCTGGGGTCCACCTCCAAAGTCTCAAAGTCTGTGGAGGCTAGTGACTCAGAGAGAGGGGGCAAGTACTCTAATTTCCCCTCAAGGATTCGGATGAGGAAGAGTATGTCATTAGGACATCCAGATACAAGTTCTCATTAGAAAGTAGACGCCCTGCTTAAAGCAACCTTTTACTACCCTTGAAATCCAGGAGCAGAAGTCCAGGTGACTTTGCTGGCTCCTGTGTAAGTGACACATATAATGGACTACTATGCGATGTATAGTAGTCCATTATGCTTTTACCTTTGCAGGGAAACAAAGAGGAAGTAAACCCATTAGGGTTTACTTCCTCTTTAAAAAAAAAAAAAAAAAAAAAAGGCAATTTATTCTTAAATATCTCTATGCAGTGGTAAATTATAAATAACCAACTATATGGTTAGGGAGCAAAATATCTAATCCACTCTTAGAATAACAGACAGAAGAGATGTACTGTATATACTATTAGAGGAGATATACTGTGTATATATTACTACATTCGTTCAATTTACTAATCGTTAGTGGGGTCAAATCGACATTCATTCTCAACCACATTGATGGAAAAATTTGGAAATGGAAAACTTCTTGGTCAAAGGAATTTTCAGACAGTGTATGTGGTTTTCGTTCAGAAATTACATTCGTTTTAAAAACAAATTTTCAACAACTTTCTTTCATTCAGCGAATGTACAAAGATTTTTCGTCTGAATAGTCTCGTCTGAAAATTGATCCGTGTGGCCAGCATAAGGCTCGGTGCACACCTATGCAGTTTGCTTTTGATCTGTTTTTGCAAACGTGATTTTGCTGCCATTTGCGTTTTTTGTGCCAATTTGTTGTTGGGCAGATTAAAAAACACAAATTGCTGCAAAAACGCATTACATGCTTTTCTGCAGCTTCTCCGTTCAAGTATATTGAACCAAAAAAGCACAGTTTTGCGGTAAAAAAAAAAGGTCCCCGACCCTTTCCAAATATGCAGCGGCTGAAAAAAAACATAGATGTGAATGTGTCCCGTAGGAAACCATGTAAATGAACTGTAGTGGGTTTCTGCAAAAAGCACCAAAAAAAAACATAGATGTGAACCAGGTCTAAGACGTTTAGTAACATAATGGGGTTAAAAAAACGAAAATTAGCCCTTTTTATAGTACAAAACATATAATCACTACTGTAAGGGGTTCATTTTTTTTTTTTTTCTGTAGAACTGTGAAAGTAATATTTACAGTAGCGATTATTTGCTCTTTTTGTACCATAAAGCCGTGGTCATCAACCCTTTCCTCAGGGCCCACTAACAGGCCAGGTTTGCAGGATAACTGAAATACATCACAGGTGATATAATTTGCTGCTCAGTGATTGCAGTATTCTAGTCTGCATCTCCCCAACGTAATATATAAAACCTGGCCTGTTAGTGGGCCTTGAGGACAGGGTTGATGACCACTGCTATAAAGGGCTAATTTTTTTTTTTTTTTTTTTTTTTTTTTTTTTTTACCCAATTATGTTACTGGCTGATTAATGAAAACCGTAATCGATTACTTTCACTGTGTAATATATATTAAAAAAAAAAAAAAAAACATTTGGGCGATCAACAAACAAAAACCTCAGTTAATGCCAGCTAAAACTAAGGTAGTAGGGATATGAGCCCCCAAAAATATTCCTCATCAGAGAAAAAGAATAAATTTCATATTTTCTACCTGTGACAGCCCCATCTTGGACAGGGGAAACATGATGGACCGCCTGGGTGCCTCTGCTAAGATACGGCTTTCTCCACTCTGGAACGAGGTAGTAGAGCTGAGAATGGTACACAAGAACTAGATGACACTAGCTTAGGTGCAAACTGGAGAGCCTTGTTATTGTAAATTCACACAATTTATACCACCCAAAATCCAAAAGGATTCAAAGCTTTATACAGTACTAGTTGTATATCTAATGAACAGCTAACCGTATTTGAAACCATGATTGAATTAACTGTAAACCAATCAACAGCCAGGCACCCAAGACAAGCTTTGATTAGGTAGGGAGCCCACCCCATACAGTGTGGCACCAATACTCCATCATTCAAGAAGACACAGGGCTGTCCAAATCTCATTAACCAGCCATCTTTTCGCTTCCATCTTCTCACGGAGTTTCAAGTTGGCAGAGACCATCATGGCTTCCTTGACTGTTAAATGTTGTAATAACAACATGTCCTCTTGCATTATATAACAGGACATTTTCCTGAATGCTTGTAGCTCCCTCAAATGCTAGGGCCCATAGTCGGTAGGCAAGAGGCTACCCTGTAGTCCCCTCCAAAAGCCTCTGCCTCAGTTGGGTCTGTCGCACTACCTGATGCCAAAAGCTTCTTTCAGAGAGCTCATGAACTTCTTGGGTCTGACATCTGCAATCCCAGCAGTTACATGGGTACAGTTACTTAAGGCCTCTACAAAACTTTGTTTTCACAATGGAATGGGGACCCTTCTGCAGTGACAGAAATAGCTTATTCCCCATCGGATCAAAAAATCTCTAGTATGGTGGCTGAATGAGAACACATTGATTGCAGGACTTCTGTGGTTCAATCTAGATACTATCAGGACAGATGTTAGTTTATGGGGAACGGGGAGCTCACCTCGAGGACCAACTGGCACAAGGGCATGGAACAGATCATGTTTAACAAAGTCCTCAAACATGAGGGAACGAAAATCAGTAGAACGTGCTTTACATCATTTTGGTGCACAAGTCGGCAGGAGACCTGCAGATTTTAACAAACAATGTTACAGCATCACTTACATCAGCAAGCAAGGAGGTAGGTCAAACCACTTGATGGCTCTGACAAACATCTTACAGAGGGCATAATCAAACTTACTGTCTTTTAGAAAGCTTACCTAACTGTAAAATAAAAATTGCTTGCAGACTTCTTGACCAGAAATTAAACCAGTCAGAGTGGTATCTAGACCAGCAGACATATGAGTTGCTAATTTAAGAAATGGGGGGGTTCCCAAAGCGGAGTTCTTTGCCGCAAGAACCAACCCAAAAAGGAAAAACTTTCTCCTTTAGAGGACAATGACTGCCGTTTTGATGCATTTGCACATCCAATGGATATTCCCACTGGCATGTGCATTTCCCCCAATCAACCTGATTCTAAAAGTGATTCAGAAAGTTATAGAAGACAAAGCCAAGGTAATACTGATTGCGCCCCCACTGGCCACAAAGACCTTGGCTTGCACACTTTTACGGGATTAGCATAGTCCCTCCAATGAGCCTGCCTTACAAGCCTAATCTTAACCACTTCCATACTGGGCCTATTCTGTAAAAATCATCATCAGAACCCCCAAATATTATGTTTTTTTTTTTTTAGCTGACACCCCAGGGAATAAAATGGTGGTCATTGCAACTTTTTATCTTACACGGTATTTGCGCAATAATTTTTCAAACGCCTTTTTTTTGGGGGAAAAAAAAAGTTCCATGAATTAAAAAATAACAAAACAGTAAAGTTAGCCCAATTTTATTTGTATGATGTTACACCGATTAAATGGATACCTAACATGTTGTTATACTTTAAAATTGCCCCTGGACGTCCTCCTGTTTACTTCCCTAATGCGCACTCCTGAGAGCGCGCATCAGGGAAGTTCTGTGCTGGCCGTGTCCGTCGGACACAGCCAGTCACAGATCGCTGTAAACTGCCAATCACTGCGGCCGTTTACAGCGAGTTTGGCGTGTCCAATGAGAGATGATGTCATATGTAAACATTTGAGATCATCTCTCAGCACCGCTCTCCCTCCTCACAGGGAGAGATGAACGGCTGCAGCGCCGTAAGTTAAAAAAAAAAAAAAAAACGAAATGTGCCACATATTAGTGCCATCTCATCAGTGCCACGTATTAGTGCCACATGATATCAGTGCCACGTATAAGTGCCATCTGTCACCAGTGCCACGTATTAGTGCCATCTGTCAGTGTCGCGTGTCATCAGTGCCCCGTATCAGTGCCACATCAATGCCACCTGTCATCAGTGCCACGTCAGTGTCACGTGTCATTGTCCTGGTGCTCCAGGGCCTTCAAAAGTGTAATAGGTAGTCAACAAGTTAGATGTGTAACTTATGCTCCTAGAACACGTGATGGCGCTCCCTGCATTTTGGGCCTCTCTAAGTGGCCAGGCTATGTAAAAGTCCCACACATGTGGTATCGTAATACTCAGGAGGAGTAGCAGAATTTATTTTGGGGTGTCATTTGTGGTATACGCATGCCATTTGAGAGAAATGACCTATTACAATGACAATTTTGTGGAAAAAAAATTAAAAATGAAAAAATAATAAATTTTGCAAAGAATTGTGGAAAAAAAATGACATCAAAAAGCTCACCAGGCCTCTTACTAAATACCTTGGAATGTCTACTTTCAAAAAAGGGGTAATTTGGGGGGTATTTGTACTTTCCTGGCTTGTTCGGTTCACAAGAAATGAGATAGGCCCTCAGTACATCAGGTGTGATCAATTTTGCATAATTCGCACCACAGCTTGTAGAGTCTGTAACTTTCACAAAGACCAAATAATATCCACTAATTTTGGGTTATTTTTACCAAAGAGATGTAGCAGTATAAATTGTGGCCAAAATTTATGAAGAAATTTAATTTTCTAAATTTTATCACAGAAACAAAGAAAAATGCGTTTTGTTTTTTCAAAATTTTCGTTTTTTTTTTTTTTTTTTTTTTTTTTTTTTTTTTATAGCGCAAAAAATAAAAAACCCAGAGGCGATCAAATACCACCAAAAGAAAGCTCAATTTGTGGGGAAAAAAAAGGACAAAAAATTTAATTTGGGTACAGTATTGCATGACTGAGTAATTGTCATTCATAGTGAGAGCACCGAAAGCTGAAAATTTGGTCTGGGCAGGAAGGGTGTTTTAAGTGCCCAGTAAGCAAGTGGTTAACCGCTTCCCGACCACCTCGCACAGATATACTGCGGCAAAAGGGCATGTACAGGCAGATTAACGTACCTGTACGTTGCCCTTTAAGAGGCGACTTGCCGGCGGGCCCGTGCATGCCGAGACCTCCGTGAGCGGGATCGCAGGTCCTGCGGACTCTGTCCACGGGGATACCCGCGATCGTCTCACGGTGAGGAAGAACGGGGAGATGCTAATGTAAACAACCCTGTAATCAGGAGCAGCAATCAGTGATGTATCACACGCAGCCCCTAGGACACACTTTACCCTACAGCACCACCTAGCGGTTAACCCCTTCACTGCCAGTGACATTTTTACAGTAATCAATGCAATTTTTTAGCATTGATCGCTGTATTAATGCCAATGGTCCCAAAAATTTCAAAATTGTCCGATGTGTCCGCCATAATGTCGCTGTCACGATAAAAATCGCTGATCGCCGCCATCACTAGTAAAAAGAAAAAAAAAAATATTAGTAAAAATGCCGTAAAACTATCCCCTATTTTGTGAACGCTATAACTTTTGCGCAAACCAATCAATAAACGCTTATTGTGATTTTACCAAAAATATGTAGAATACGTATCGGCCTAAACTGAGGGAAAAAAATGTGTGTTTATATATTTTTTGGGGATATTTATTATAGCAAAAAGTAAAATGCAAAGTGCTCTGGTCTTTGGTCATCGGAAATCTCTATCAGGCGGCGCCGGATGATTCTTTCTCTGGGCACCCAATGGCACGGGAAAGCCCGGAGAAGCACCGAATGGTGGCGGGAGAAGGGTACGTCCCCCTCCCGTCGCCTATAAGAATGATCAAGCGGCGGAACTGCCACCATGATCATTCTTAGCGTGCACAGAATCGTCGGCTGCAAAGAATGATATCGGAATAATGCGTGTAGCTGCAGGCATCATTCAGATATCCCCTCACAAAGTCAAGGACGTCATGTGACGTACTGTGGTAGGGAAAAGAGGTTAAACCGGGCATGGCAAACTCTCATCTTAAAAAAAAAAAAAAAAAAAAATGTATAACCTTTTTCAGCATGGCTACTGAATGGGAAATATTAGAAGAAATGTATTTTCCGATAAAAGCAATTGCACACTGGTGGCAAGCAGAAAGAAAGTGACATTGGCTATATAAAATAAATTTTTGTCATAGCTAAAAGAAAAGACCGTAATAAGTAGATCACTCATTCCAACAATTCTACATTTTCTACAAGAGGGGGAAGACAAGAATCTGGGTTGCAGCACGTGTTAAAGTTTGGGTATTGGCACTCTCCTTCTGTTTGGGCAAGAGATTGGCAAAGGAGCCGCTGGTGATTATATTCCTAAAGACAATAACATCCAGACCCGCACCCTCTTAAGATTTCCTAAGTTCACCCTCTGAACTCATTGGGAGTGTTCATAAAAAAAAATAGAACACTCAAGTGTTTTTTTTGTTTTTTTTTTATATCCCTGGTATCAGCACACAGGGTCCAAGCTTTATCAATGGTAGGACCATATTGTATGATCCTTTTTGGTTAAAATTATCCTGCAACCAGATCCAGCATCCCTACCCAAAGTAGTGACAGCCTTTCTCAAGAGATTATCATGCCTTCCTTTTTGCTACCAACAGGAAAGAGGACATTTTCTACAGTCTGGATGTTAGTCTGTGTCTGGCTTACCTAGAGATGACTAAACAATGGAGAAAAAAAAATGGCTATGTTTGTACTATTTTCTGGGCCTAAGCCAACAGAGCCTTTAAAAAAAAAAAAAACAGCCAGCTGGATCAAGGAAGCCATAGCTCAGGCCTATTGGTCATGGAACAAAACACCTACCCCCTCCCCCTCCCTTTGAGAAAACGGGGTTGGTTAACTAGATTGCTAGGAATCTTCTGAGATGGCATGAATCCCCCCCCCATGTGCATATTTTTTAATAATCATTTTAGAGTTGTATATTTTAATACCAGTTGTCCCTTCTGTACTGAGACACAAGGGTGAGCTGTTCTTCTTTATAATGGTGGATGATGTGTTTCCCGTTTTTTATGGTAAGTGGAGCCATTAATCAGTGCTGGCCTGGAAGATTAATAGAAATAGTCACTAGGTTGCTAGCTATATTTTTGTGAGGTTCCTCAGGTGTCTCTGAATAGTACCACATGTGATTCCTACAAGTGTCTTGTTTTTTGTTTGCAGCTGTATGAAAAATATGAATCGCAATTCATCTGTAATGAATGTATCCTTGTTTTACAGTGTACCAGTCCTGAAACACTCTACTGATTTGATACCAAAGAACTGTTTCACAGCAGATGAACCAAGGCTTCAGTTTAATGTGTCGTCATGGCAAGAATGTATATCTGCTTTATCTAACCATGCAAACCGTTTATTCTTGGAGGAAGCTGGTGGTGACCTTGAGCCTTCATGCAGTTTATTCAACAAGCAGGGCAAAGATGACATGTCTCTAAACTGTTTGCCTTTTCAGCAACAAGCAAATATCCTCTGTCTATCTACTGAGCAAACCAGGGGTATTGCGCTTCCACCATCTTTGTCCACTGAGCAAACCAATGATCTTGGTCCACTGCATTGTCTGTCAATAGAGCCTCTAAACTTTTTGTCCAGTGACCATGCCAACAATCTTCTCTCTCTTGATTCTCTAAATTTTTTATCCACCAAAAAAGGCAAAGAATTTGGGCCTTCATTGTGTTTATCTGTTCAAGAAGATGCACTCGGAGCAACCCACTCTTTGCCTTTTGACCAAGGTAATGGTCATGGACCTCCTTGTCAACTGTCCTCTGAACAAGACCATGGTCTTGGACCTTTGTGCAGTTTGTCTACTGAACAAGATGATGGTCTTGGACATTCATGTGGTGAGTCCATTGAACATGACCGTGGTCTTGATCCTCTGTACACTTTATCTAACAATCAACATATTGATACCAAGCATTTGCATTATTTGATTGATCACCAGGATGTTCCTCAATTTCCTCACTCTTTGACTATAGAGCAGATGGTGGATCTAACACCTCCAGAGGTTTTGTCTCATGAGCAAGGTGATGGCCTGAAAACTTCATGTTTTTTGTCTCCTGAACAAGCTGATAGTCTTGGGGCTTCACTCCTTGTATCTGCTCAGAAAGAATGTAAACTTGCACCTTGCAACTTGTCCATTCTACAAGACAGTCTTGAACCTCCATGCATTCTGATACCATCCAAGACTCGTGCTTGTCCTTTTGAACAGAGAGAGAGTCTGCCTATTCCTCATGCAAAAGCTGAAAATCAAAACCAGGAACATGAGGTAAGGAAAAAACAAGAAAATCTAAGACCTTCTCACTACAGGAGAAAAGTCTGCTTATGATGCTGATAAAATGTTAAAACCATAGGCCTTCATATAAATAGACATTGTTGTGTTTATGGTTAATGGCCCAACAGCAGCCTTCCCTTCTCCTTCCCCCTTTTTTTTTTTTTTTTTTTTTTTTTTTTTTTTTGAGCCTGTCGGCTGAGACAAAAGACACTGACCAGAATTTTTCCCATCTGAAAATCCTCCCTGCTGTGTCTATGTATTCTAAAAGTGGGGAGAATCTCCTGTCTCCCCACTGTCAGAATACACTGATCAGCACCACAGCCTATAGTTTGCGGTGCTGATCAAACTGAAATTTTACAGAAGTCCTATTTGATAGATCAACTTTTCATGAACCAAAATGGCCATATATGGATCAAAATTTGGCAAATTTAATAGGTTTACTTCTGTGTCCTTTTGTTTGAGGGACACTTCTTTACCATCTGTTGCTTGCCAAATATGTGGAAAATTAGGCAAACACTCCCAATCAGGGACAGACAACAGAATAAGGTTTTCTGTTATGCATAAATTATATTTACTTTCTGAAGCCCCTTCTCCACTTTCTCATTTCTTTTAGTCCCTTAATTTGAATTGAATTTTAAATGCAATAGGTCAGTAACATGATTGGGTATAAAAAGGGCATCTTGGAGAGTCAGACAATGTTCCTCAGCGTAAAATTGCAAAAACTTTAAATATATCATCTACAGCACATAAAAGCAAAAGATCCTGAGAATCTGGAGAATCTTTGCGCAAGGTACAGGGCAAAAACGCAGTATTGGATGTCTGTGCTCTTCGGGCCTTCAGGCGGCACTGCAATAAAAACAGACCTGAATCTGAGTTAATTATGTAAAAAAGATATGGCGCAGTAATAGGGGCATGAATAGCATAATCTCTCCAAGGAGTCCATATTATTTAATGGCTGTAAAGTCAAATATGTCCATAAAGTAATCCATCAGTTGTCTGTATATAGGGCCAAAATGGCACATATAGTAGGCACCTCCACCAAAATTACAGGCTACAATCAATTTTATATAGTAAAAAGACGCAAGGGGATGCCAACTAAATGCAGTATTAGTAGGAAGCTTTAATAAAACTTCCATAAAACAGGTAATGCGCTTATCAGCAGATATACACGTGAGGGATCAGTCAGCCCAGGATGACACCTCGATAGTAGCCGGCATGGTGGAGAAAGCCGCTTGGCAACCAAAGCAGGAAGTCTCTGAAACCACCGTGGAGCGAGAGCCGAAAGTGGCATCTCACCAGTGAATGGCCCATAACTATGGTAACGCGCTTCAGATCAAAGGTTGATAAACCTCTGAGCTTTGAAACGCGTTACCATGGTTATGAGGCGTTTCCTGGTGTGCCGTCACTTTCGGTCCCAGTGGTTTCTGAGACTTCCTGCATTGGCTACTGAGCTGTTCACAGCTTTCTCCACCACGCTGGCTATTATTGAAGTATCTCCCTGGGCTGACTGATCCCTGTAACATTCTTCTATCAACAGACCAGCACAATATCTTGGTTTTATGTGAGTTCCTATTTGGCTGTTTTTATTAAAGCTTGCTAATACTGCACTTAGTCGGTGCCCCTTCTGTCTCTTTACTATGTTTCTGTGATGGGCATCACTGCACGGGCTCAGGAATCCTTCCAAAAATCACCTTCTGTGAACATGGTTCATCATGCTATCCAAAAATGCAAGGTAAAGCTCTATCATGTAAAGAAGAAGCTATATCTGAACATGATCCAAAAGTGCCGCCACTTCAAAGTGGAAAACTGTTCTATGGTCAGATGATTTGAAATTTGCCAAATTTTTGGCTACCATGGTTGCCGTATTCTCCAGATTAAAGAGCAGAGGGTACTTCCAGCTTGTTACCAGTGCTCAGTTCAAAAGCCTGAATCTCTGGTTGTTTGGGGGTGCATTAGTGTGTATGGAATGGGCAGCTTGCACATCCGGAAAGGCACCATCAGTGTTGAAAGATATATCCTGGTTTTGGAGCAGCATTTTTGTACAACCAAAAATGTAAATGTATTTTATTGAGATTTTATGTGATGGACATAAGTGGCACTTAATTGTGAAATGGAAGAAAATTATAAATGGGTTTTCAAAAAATGTTTACAAATATCTGAAGTGACGTGCATTTGTATTCAGCCTCCTTTACCCTGATACCCCTAACTAAAATCTAGTGGAACCAATTGCCTTCAGAAGTCACCTAATTAGTAAATAGAGTCCACCTGTGTGTAATTTAATCTTTGTATAAATGCATCTGTTCTGTGAAGCCCTCAGGTTTGTTAGAGAACCTTAAAGCTGAGCTGCACTTGCACCAAAAATATTAAAACTCAGCAGCTACAAATACTGCAGCTGCTGACTTTTTTAATAAATGGACACTTACCTTTTCCTGGTTCCAGCGGTGTAGGCAGAATGTGACGAGCGACCGCTTGTCTCTCAGCTGCCCCGCCGCCATCCTCTGTCAGGGAATCGGGAAGTGAAGACGCAACGTCTTCACTGCCCGGTTCCCTACTGCACATGCGAGAGTCGCGCTGCGCGTCTCTATTGGTCCCCGCTGTGTCCTGGGAACTGTGTTTCCCAAGACACAACGGGGCATTTCCAGATAGGTGCGGGGCAGTCCTGATAATTTGTCACGGAAGTGGGTGCAGATACCTGTATTATACAGGTATCTGCACCCCCCCTCCCCCCTAAGAGGTGCCAATTGTGGCACCGGAGGGGGGGGAGGAATCCGATAAGCGGAAGTTCCACTTTAGGGTGGAGCTCCGCTTTAATGAACAAATGAAAAACTAATATATGTTGCGCTAAAGTGCTATTGTGCATCAATTGTGAGAATATCTCATGGAATTAATTGAATAAAACCAATATATGAAAGGATAAACCTAAATATATTCAAAAGTAAAATGAATAAAATTATACGTATGTGATAAATAAATATCCAAGTGTAATAAAAAACACGTGATGAAAAGATTGTGAATATGGGATGAGTGATCCTGTGAAGGATAAAACGATCGGCAATAAAACGTTATCAGTTATATATTTTTATATATAAAAACTATTTGGTGATTGGTGAAGGCAATCAGACTATACACGTGTGTGTGTGTGTGTGTGTGTGTGTGTGTGTATAGCATTGAAGTCCATAAACGGGTGACAATATTGCTTGTGATCAACCAGTGACCCTGTATGGTGTTCTGAGTGAAGTGATTGTGGTCCTTGTTGTCCTCAACGCTTATTGGAATGAGGCTTACCAGATATCACAGACTTGGGAAGGCGTACGCCTCGCAAGTCGTGATAGGCTTTAAATGGAGGGTTACCTGGTCCCTGCTCCACAGACTGGCTCCAAGGTATAGCTCAATATGGCGTTGGTATATATAAATTTTCAACCCACAGCGCAGTATTTACCCCCCCCCTTTCTAACCTTAATGAACAAACCGCATCATGAAGGCCAAGGAACACATCAGACAGGTCAGGGATAAAGTTGTGGAGAAGTTTAAAGCAGGGATAGGTTATAAAAAAAAAAAAAAACAAAGAGCTGCAGAGGTGGCTCAGGTGAGAGAATTTGTCCACAGGGCAATTATTAGTTGTGCACGCCACAAATCTGGCCCTCATGGAAGAGTGGGGAAAAAAGAAAGCTATGGTTGAAAGTCATAAGAAGTCCAGTCTGCAGTCTGCTAGAAGCCATGTGGGGGACACGGCAAACGTGGCAGAAGGTGCTCTGGTCACATGAGACCAAAATTTAACTTTTTGACCTAAAAGCAAAACGCTATGTGTGGCGGAAAACTAACGCTGCACATCACCCTGAACACGCCATCCCCACCGTGAAACATGGTGGTGGCAGCATCATGTTGTGGGGATGCTTTTCTTCAGCAGGGACAGGGAAGCTGGTCAGAGTTGATGGGAAGATGGCTGGAGCCAAATACAGGGCAATCTTGGCGGAAAACCTGTTAGTCTACAAAAGACTTGAGACTGGGGCGGAAGTTCACCTTCCAGCAGGACAACGACCCTAAACATAAAGCCAGAGCTATGATGGATTGGTTTAGATCAGAATGGCCCAAAGTCCAGACCTAAATCCAATTGAGAATCTGTGGCAAGACTTAAATTGCTGTTCAGACGCTCTCCATCCAATCTGACAGAGCTTGAGCTATTTTGCAAAGAATAGTCAAAAATGTTACTCTCTAGATTTGCAAAGCTGGTAGAACCATACCCAAAGACTTGCATCTGTAATTGCAGTGAAAGGTGGTTCTACAAAGAATTGACTCAAGGGGGCTGAATACAAATGCACGCCACACTTTTCACATTTTTATTTGAAAAATATTTTGAAAACCATTTATTTTCTTTCCAGTTTACAATTATGTGCCACTTTGTGTTGGTCTATTGCATAAAATCCCAATAAAATACATTTACATTTTTGGTAACATGACAAAATGTGGAAAATTTCAAGGGGTATGAATACTTTTTCAAGGCACTGTATGCTCCCATCCAGACAGTGTCTTTTTCAGGGGAGGCCATGCACATTTCAACAGTACAATGCTAAACCGCATCTATGACAACCGCATGGCTTTATAGAACAGTCCGGGTGCTTAACTGGGCTGCCTGCAGTCGAGACCTTTTCACCAACTGAAAATATTTGTTGCATCTCAAAACGAAAAATACAACAAAGAAGGAGCAAAACCATTGACCAGTTTGAATCCTCTACCAGGTAAGAATGGGACAACATTCCTCTCCCAAAACTCCAGCAGCTGGTCTCCTCAGTTCCCAGGCATTTACAGAGTGTTGTTAAAAAAAGAAGGGATGCTACACTGTGGTAGAAGTGGCCCTGTCCCAACTTGATGTGTTGCCATCAATTTCAAAATTTTACATTTTTTTTTTTCCATATATATATATATATACATATATATATATATGTGTGTGTGTGTTATTACACACTGCGTCAGGGCAACTCTATTGTGCCAAACTACCTACTTGTACGTCGTTTCATGCAGTAGTGTGGGTGCGCCCGCTGCACGGAGGAGGAGCCGATGCGCGTGGTACAGAGAGGCAGATCCCCATTCTGCCAGGGGACAACATGGACATCTGCTGTTCCTAGTGATTAGGAATAGCGATCTGTGCTGTTCCTGTCAGCACGTCCCTCCCCCCTCCCCCCCCCCCCCACACAGTAAGAAAACACACTGAGGGGGACACCCTTTGCCCCTGGTGTTAATCCCTTACCAGTGTAATTTATACAGTAATCAGTGCATTTTTTTTGTAGCACTGATCACTCTATTAGTTTCACTGGTCCCCAAAATTGTCAGATTTGTCAGCTGCAATGTCAGTCTAAAATCGCTGATCGCCTCCATTACTAGTAAAAAAGAAAAAAGTCCATAATCTATCCCGTAGCTTGTAGACGCTATAACTTTTGTGTAAACCAATCAATATACTCTTATTGGGATTTTGTTTTACCGAAAATATGTAAAAGAATACATATTGGCCTAAATATGAAGAAATTTTTGTCTCTTTCACTTTTTTTATTTTTTTTTTTTTTTTTTTTTTAGATATATTATAGCAAAAAGTAAAAAAAAAAATTTTCAAAATAGTTGTGTGTGTGTTTTTTTTTTTTTTTTTTATATTTTTTATTTATTTTTTGTTGTTTATAGCACAAAATATATAAAAACCGCAGAGGTGATCAAATACCACCAAAAGAAAGCTCTATTGGTGTGAAAAAAAGAACATCAATTTCGTTTGGGTACAGCATTGCATGCCCGTGCAATTGTCAGTTAAAATAACGCAGTGCCGTATTGCAAAAAATGGCCTGGTCATTAAGGGGGTAATCCTTCCAGGGCTAAAGTGGTTAAAATTTTCATTTTTTTCTCAGTTGAAACATTTAATATGTTTTTTTTCTATTTTTTCTGTTGTGACTAGAATTTGGGTTGGAGATTTGCAAATCATTGCGTTTGTATTTATGTACATTTTACACAGGGTCCCAACTTTTTTTTGGAATTGGGGTTGCATATTATACATGGTACTATGCAATGCATTATGTTTAGATCTATTAACTACTTAAGGACCGTAAGGATTTGCCTCCTTAATGACTAAGCCATTTTTTGCGTCGCCTTAACTGACAATTGCGCGGGCGTGCGACGCTGTACTCAAACAAAATTGATGTCCTTTTCCCCACAAATAGAGCTTTCTTTTGGTGGATTTTGCGCTTTTTTTTTTTTTTGCTCTATAAACAGTGACAAGAGGGACAATTTAGAAAAAAAAAAAATATATATATTTTTTTTTTTTTTTTGCTATAATACATCTCCAAAATGTTTTTTACATATATTATGTATCTATATAATCAGTTTAGGACGATATATATTCTTCTACATATTTTTGGTAAAAAAAATTGCAATAGGTGTATATTGATTGTTTTGTGCAAAAGCGTCTATAAACTATGGGATGGATTTAGGGACTTTTTTTTTTTTTTTTATTGTTTCTGCTGTTTATGGCGGCGATCTGCGAGATTAAGCGGGACTGCAACATTGTGGCGGACAATTCTTTTTTCTTCTAAATTTTTTTGCTATTTGTGTCCCATTGGGAAGATTTCACTTGCTGTCCCATAGCCCAAACAGAAAGTGAGAGGAAATCCCCTGCATATTAAGGGAATTCCTTAGGGATCCTGAAGTCACTAAAACTAGTGTCCCCATTGGAAGATTTCACTTCTATATTACTTTTCTGGGGACAATACAAAACTTGGGATATTCTTTTACTTTCAGTAAAAATGGTAAACAGAACAAACAGAGGGTTAATCTCCCTAATGGGGGTACAGACAGCAATACAAACTGACAGGTGTTCTAATCCCTCTCCACTCTATCCAAAACAAAAAAAAAAAAAGGGGTTTGCCTTTTAGTTATACTTTAAGTATTCATGCCATGATGCCAATAAAGTGCTAATCATCGCCTATTTGGATTTTTCAAGATTCCTGAACACTTACTCATGACTAAGTCTCAGTTCACACTAATGCAATGCGGGAAATGCACAAGATTTGCTGCGTTTTCCCACATCGCACTCTGAGCAATGGCACGGCGTTCATGAGATCTGCTGCAGGTGTCCATGTTTTCTTAACGACACCCTGAAGCAGATGCCAAAACAGTGTGATTGCCAGAATCGCATCTCATGGGTGTGAACATGCAGGCTCCTGAACCATACCATGCCACATGCCCTCAACGTTGGGGGGGGGGGGTGCTTTGGGGCACCTTGTCCCCATGCCTCTTCACCATAACCCTAGCCAGTGGCTGTAGGGGTCTGCGGGCGGGGGGTAATCGAAATCTGGAAGCCCCCAGATTCTGCCCCCCCCCCCCCCATGTAAAAGAGTATGTACCCCCTATTCATTCACCCCAAAAATTGTCAAAAATTAAACGCTTTTGACAATTCATTTATTTCAAAAATTAAAAATGTTCCCTGAAGTAAATCCATAGTCAAACGTGACGGCAGCTGTCACGAAAAAAGGGGGAAAAAAATCCTCACCCTCACTGGATGACCCAGCCCTCTTGTGACATCATCAATCCAGCGTGCCCCTGGCCGATTGAGGTCACAAGCGGCAGGGCCAGCCAGTGACGGCACCTGGGTGAGCCCCCCCCCATCAGACAGCAGGAGCCTTAAGTAGGAGTGGGCTTTGTTTTTTATGTTTTTTTGGTGAATGAGAAGGGGTACGATGCAGTGTGGTGGGAGGGGCCTCAATGCAAGGCTAGATTGTGTCCAATTCCTGGACTGCAGTTTGGCTTTGCATCTTTTTTTCCTAACAGACTTTTTCCTCTCCCTTAAGTCTAAGTCTTCTCCCACATTTACTTCTGTTCTCCCAACTTCTGGATGTTTACTTTTTTCTGGTGTTTCTATGACAACCTTTTGAAATGGCCATAATGTAGTGTTTTCTAATAGTTTACAACTCGGTGCCAATATATAGTGCAGACATTGATCTAGTTACCCTTTTTTTTTTTTTTTTTTTTTTTTTTTTTTTTTTTTTTTTTTTATAAAAAATTTTATTTTTTTTTTTTTTTCCTTTCCAGAAAGAGGGTGAGCGGAAGCCTCAGCGAGTCTCTCAGATTCGAATCCGTAAAACTATTCCAAAGCCTGACCCAAATCTGACCCCCATGGGTCTGCCCAAACCCAAACGGTAAAAAGATGCATGTTTGACATACAGTGGGATAGCAACATATTAAACTGCTCTCTTGCAGACAGCTGAACCTGTGCAGCTTTGTTTTTTTTTTTCAAAGTGTAGCAAAATGGTCGCTTAGTGAGTCTAGAATTGAGTAGTACTCTTTTTCTATGAGTGGGTGGCATCCAGGTATCATAAAGTGATTACTCTTGTAACTGTCACATGAATGGGACCTTGTTGACATTGATTTTGTGACCATAAAGATATGAAGCATAGTAGGCATGTGATCAGGTATGAATCCTAGATAAAGTGTAGGTACAGTACATTGCAGAGGTTGTGAGGGAAGGTATGGTTTGTAATTGGTGACTTAGGAATAGGGGTTGTAAAATTCTAAACACAAATCGGGGCTTGCTCAGTATCAGACTTGTCCACAACTGGTGCTGCTTTTACTGCTTACATTTGTGACCTGATTTGAAATTTCTTATGTTACATTTTAGCATAAACAAGAAAGAATTCAGTCTGGAGGATATTTATACCAACAAAAATTACAAATCTCCCCCACCAGCTCGGTAAGTTTAAAGCAAAGTTGAATATATTGTCCTGATATCCCTTGAAACCTATGCAAATGGTTTGTTTATGCAGTTATGGTCAAAATGCACATCTTAAAAGAAAGTTTGACTAGGTTTTTGTTGCATGCTAAAAACCACAAATGGTCATGAAAAGAAGATCATGTAGCCTACTCAAAGTGCAAATAATTCTTTGCATGCCTTCTGTGGCTGGGTTCACACCTGTGTGGTACAGTAATGCGTATCCCCTTTTTTGGTAATAAGACGCACAATAGTACAATGCAGCATTCTGCAGTGCTAGTGTACTGCCATAATGTATTGGGGTGTTATTCGGAAAGAACTGCATCTCAGCGCACCAAAGCACATAAGGTGCGCTATTGCATCACTGAGATGTACACCCGGCCTAAAAGGTAGAACCCTTGTGCAGTAGAGTAGGGAGGTGTGTTTCTTTATGCTTCTTTTGGGAATAGCAGGTAGTGTACACCTCTTTTTAGGCCCGGCTCACACACTGGTGTGCATGACAAGTCGCACCCCATTAAGTGCAATGGAACGGTTCTTAGTCAGAGCTTGGGCCCCAAAGCACCACAACCCACCCCTCCCATGTTGAGGGAATACGGCTTTGTATGGTTCAGGAGGGGGGCGTCGCTCATCCCCTCCCTTTGCAGACCTGCCGGGCTGCATGCTCAAATAAGGGTCTAGTATGGATTTTGGGGGGGCACACCATTTTTTTATCTTGGCGTGGGGGTGTCCTCTCCAAATCATACCGGACCCAAAGGGCGTGGGTAGGAACCCACATTATTATTATTATTATTATTATTATTATTATTATTATTATTATTATTATTATTATTATTATTATTATTATATTTTTATTTATTTTTTGCCCGCAATTTAATTTTTTTTTTTTTATTTTCTCTACACTCAGCTGTCAGCGGGGAACACCACTGGCAGCTGATGACTCATCTGTTAAGGAAGTGGCGGCCGGCTTCCTGGCCAGCTTCTTGGCAAGCAACATGCATAGATGTGAATCGAGCCTTAGAAGCTGGATTAGGAAACTCCACCTACAAGGAGCAGAAATGTATCTACCAGCTGGCCTGGAGCCTGGTAATTGACAAGGGATTACTACACCAACCTGCTCAGTCTCCTTTTTCCACCACTGCTATTTTTATTTATTTATTTATTACAGGTACTTCTATAGCGCCATTAATTTATGCAGCACTTTACACATCTATTGCTCATTCACATCAGTCCCTGCCCTCAAGGAGCTTACAGTTTTAAGGTCCCTAACTCTCATCCTTACACATACTAGGGCCAATTTAGACAAGAGCCTATTCACCTACCAGCATGTCTTTTGAGTGTGGGAGGAAACCCGCACAGGAAGAGCATGAAAGCTCCAGGCGGGTAGTGCCGTGATTGGAATTCAACCCTAGTGCTGCTAGGCAGAGTGCTAACCACTTAGCCACTGTGCTGTCCATGCTATAGGATTAAGTAGCTAGAAACTGAATGAACGTAATTGACTTTATTCACAACATGTACAGTATGGTTATGTTTGTTTCTGTGTACATTCTTTGATGTCTTCGTCTTTTTGCGATTTCCCTTCAGGAGCCTTGAAACAATATTTGAAGAACCCAAAGAAAAAAATGGTGTTTTGATGTCTATCTCTCAGACAAAGAGAAAACGCATTCTGGAGTTTAGAGACTGTACAGTACCCAGGCCAAAGAGGGCAAAGGGCAAAGTGAGAGTCATGAACACCTGCAAGAGGGGGCGGAAAGCCGCCATGGAAGGTGTGCAATTGGATGCACTTCTCATACAGAAACTAATGGACCTGGAGAACTTTTTGTTGGAGCAGGAGGCCGTAGAAAGGGGATCAGCTGCTGCTGAAAAGCCCAGTTAACAAAAGACTGATTTGCTGAAGATGTACACAAATTTTAAGAATTAGAAATGTTCATCTTGAATGAAGTTATTGGTGAGAGGACATTTCTTTCCATCACTCAATGTTTGAAGGATGTCCTAGACTATTCGAAAGTATTGTGTGTATTTTAATTATTTTAATATAATTAAATATATTTTTTTTTATGTCCCATTCAAATGACCACAGTCTTTCATATACAATATTGTGGAGACTTAAGGATTGAATGGATTATTGCTTTCTAAGTCATGTGCATCTTCGTTTGGGACATGGCAACTTATCCACAGATGACTTTGAATATTTTAAACTTGCACTGGAAAGCGAAGGATAGCATTAATGCACTTACTGAGATTGAGATTGTGACTCTATCTAGATCTATAAATATTCTAGTTTTTCCATGTAAAAATAAACAGGACTGTGTTATATGGCATTGCAATAGAGGTAACAAGCTGTTTGTCGATGGCAGGCTTTTTCTGTAATAAAGGTTCAACTCGCTCAAAACTGTTATTTCAGTTTTGGATGGGTAATGACAGATTGAATCATGTGCCGGTTTCTAAGTCTCTCTCAGGGATTTTATTGTTTTCCTGCTGTTTTCCCCAACATAGTTTTGCGCCACCTGCCACATTCTTCATCATGTAAAATAATACCCTGCAAGCATGAAACCCTTTTTTCATGACTGCAAAAGATGAGTAGACCTGTGCACTTGGATCTCGTTCCTGGACTCCCGTAGAGGTATAAAAAGCCAGTGGATGAGTCGATGTGCATGTGTCTAGCCACAACTAATGTATCTGTGTTGGGAGGATTGACAATTTAAACTTTTCATTTATAAAACTGAAGCACATTACTGCGCACGAGGACTTTAGATTAAAGGTGGCTATACATGTGGTTTTGTGTTTATTTATTTTTTTAAATGCCAGGGAGCTTAACAGGGGAAAAAAAAGGTTCCTCCATCCATGCAAAACGGAATACACCGCTGTCAATCGATGGAAAATTTCCAACGTACCCATTTGACAGAAGTCAATGAAACAATTCACTTCTGTTGAACAGGGGGGAGCCCAGACACTGCTGGACATTGGGACGGTTCCTGCTGGACTGGCCAAGTTTCGATCAGTGTATGGCCAGCTTTAGCATAGCCTGTAAGAATGACCAGACTCCTAAATGCACTACTCTGGCAGAAATGCAGTAGTATACTTCAAACATTCTGATTGCTACTGGCCACAATTGTGACATAGTGCTGTTCTGCTATTAATGTATAAGGCTTTAAACTATGTTGTTCAACTCCTGCCTGCTAAATGCTTTTGGCTGGAGAGTGTTTGTTTGTATTTCCCTTTTTTTTCTTTTTTTTTTTTTAACTTTTGTGTTCCTTGCCAGCACTGCCTAAGCCTAAATGGCACACAGCTTTGGTGCAATCTTCCTCCATACAGTGCTGGCTCTTTTATGTATATATTGGATACTTTTTTTTTTCTACCCACTGCATTTCTTTACTAAAGGCCACAATTTTAGGTGTTTTAACTTTTGCTGACTGATGTTGTGAGAGTTGAACGCTTTTATTTTTCCTCTGCGTGGTAGTGATAAGCAGTGTGTGCTTCTGACACGTACGCCATACACTGCACTTTTCTGTGAATTTGAGATAAGTTTGTTTGTGCATTTTTGTTATGTTAAGTTATGGATCTTGAATAAATTAAAGCTGCTCTTACTCAAGTGATTGATATTTATTATAAAAAGTGCACAAGCTTCTGTAATCCTGTTTTTTGCCTCACACCTTAGAGATTCATTATTACAGTTGTGTGTCTGAAAAGTTTACTAAATGGCTTTGCTACATCTTCTTCTTTTTAGTGCTGTATTATCTTTTAGACATTTGTGCTTATATTAGGGTAGAACAAAATCCTGAGATTCTACTACATGAAGTAGATGATACTTTTTCTTATCTGTAGTAAACTGCAAAGAGCGTTTATAGCCCGTGGACCGCCTTTTCTAAAGTTTACTCACTTTTCTTTGCACTTGAAAGAAGTCTACTGGAGGCCCAAAATGTGTGATTTTTGTAAAAATTTGTGGATTAACGCAAGGAAAATGTACACAATGTGGTTGTTAAAATTTTGTGCATTCTGGGGGGAAAAAAATCTAAAATATTCTAAAGGTTGTGTAAAGTGCAAAGATGCTGGTTTATTCTCGGCTAGCTTTTTGAATGCATCACATATGCTATATTGTCAAAAGTATTGGGGCGCCTGCCTTTACACGCACATGAACGTTAGTGGTATCCCAGTCTTAGCCCATAGGGTTCAATATCGAGTTGGTCCACCCTTTGCAGCTATAACTGCTTCAACTCTTCTGGGAACACTGTCCACAAGGTTTAGGAGTGTGTTTTTGGAAATGTTTGACCAATCTTCCAGAAGGGCATTTGTGAGGTTGGGTACTAATGTTGGACAAGAAAGGTCCATAAAGACCTGGATGAGTGAGTTTGGGGCAGAGGAACTTGACTGGCATGCACAGAGTCCTGACCTCAACCCAATAGAACACCTTTGGGATGAATTAGAGCAGAGACTGCAAGCCAGGCCTATTCGTCCACTGATTACTTTGCATTCTATTTATTAATTTAAAAACCTAATATAAATATATATATGTATATATATATATATATATATATATATATATTATATATATATATATATATATATATATATATAATGTGTGTGTAAGGCTAGAGCATTGCAGAAAAGTGTGAAGTGAGCTCCACAGTATTTGCGCTGCATGTATAGAGCCCCATGTACATACAGCTCCCCAAACGAATGCCATCAACACAAGTCCGAAGCCCCCTTACACAGGTCCTAAACTGATTATGTGTTGACTTGTGTCTGGTACCTTTTAAAATATCTACACTTAATGTACAGTGGATATAAAAAGTCTACATACCCCTGTTAAAAAGTCAGGTTTCTGTGATGTAAAAAAAAATCAGACAAAGATAAATTTCCGAACTCCGACCTATAAACTGTACAACTCAGTTGAACAACAAACTGAAATCTTTTAGGTGGAGGGAAGTAAAAACTAAAATTTTGTATGCACACCCCTAAAGTAGTAATTGGTTGAAGTACCTTTTCGATTTTATTACATCACTCAGTGTTTTTGGGTATGAGTATCAGCATGGCACATTTTGACTTGCCAATATTTGCCCACTCTTCTTTGCAAAAACACTCAAAATCTGTCAGATTACGAGGGCATCTCCTGTGCACAGCCCTCTTCAGATCACCCCACAGATTTTCAATCGGATTCAGGTCTCGGCCATTGCAAAACTTTAATCTTCTTCTGGTGAAGCCATTCCTTTATTGATTTGGATGTATGCTTTGGGTTTTTGTCGTGCTTAAAGATGAAGTTCTCTTCAGGTTCAGCTTTCTAGCAGAAACCTGAAGGTTTTGTGCCAATATTGGTATATGGAACTGTTCACAATTCCCTCTATCTTGACTAAGGCCCTTGTTCCAGCTGAAGAAAAACAGGCCTGAAGCATGATGCTGCCACCACTATGCTTCACTGTGGGTATGGTGTTCTTTTGGTGATGTGCAATGATGTTGTTTTTGTGCCAAGCCTATCTTTTGGAATTATGGCCAAAAAGTTCAATCTTGGTTTCATCAGATCATAACAGATTTTCCCACATGCTTTTGGGTGACTTGATGTGTTTTTGCAAAATTTAGCGGGGCTTGGATATTTTTCTTTATAGGAAAAGGCTTCCGTCTTGCCACTCTACACCCATGTGAAGAATATGGGAGATTATCACATGTACCACACAGCCAGTACTTACCAGATATTCCTGCAGCTCCTTTAACCACTTCAATACCAGGCACTTCCTGCCCAAGCCAATTTTCAGCTTTCAGTGCTGTCGCTTTTTTAAATGACAATTGCGCAGTCATGCAACACTGTACCCAAACAAAAATTTTTATTTATTTTTTTCATTTTGTTCTCGCAAACAGAGCTTTCTTTTGGTGGTATTTGGTCTGATGAGGCGGCACTGATGGGCTCTCATAGGTGACACTGGGCACTGAAAGGCTGCACTGATGGGTACTTATGGGTGGCATGGATGGGC
Source organism: Lithobates sylvaticus (assembly GCA_028564925.1). Classification (NCBI taxonomy): domain Eukaryota; kingdom Metazoa; phylum Chordata; class Amphibia; order Anura; family Ranidae; genus Lithobates; species Lithobates sylvaticus. The sequence continues at coordinate 230,879,784 of CM053026.1, forward strand.
ACTGATTCACATCACTGTAAAGGAGGCACTGGCAGGAATTACTAATGGGCACTGGCATCATTTTTGGGCACAGATTGGCATCCCTGGTGGCCATGGGTGGCATACCTGGTGGTCATCCCTGGTGGGCTTCCTGGGGGGGCTGCGCTGATAATCGACACAGAGCCCCCCTGCCAGGAGAGCAGCCGATTGGCTCTCCTCACGTCTGTCAGACGCGAGTGCGGAAAAGCCAATGCATGGCTCTTCCTGTTTACACCGTGATCAGCTGTGATTGGACACAGCTGATCACATGGTAAAGAGTCTCTGTCAGACTCTTTACCGAGAGCCGTGTTGCGGTGTGTCAGACTGACGCCGCACCACCGATCGCCGTGCTTCCCACCGGCTGTTGTCCTGAAAGACTTCATATGTCCAGTCAGGATAACAGAACCACCGCCTAGCTGTCATCTTGCTAGAGGCCGGACAGGAAGTTGTTAATGTTGCTGTAGGCCTCATGGCAGCCTCCCTGACCAGTTTTCTTTTGGTCTTTTCATCAATTTTGGAAGGACATCCAGTTCTTGGTAATATCACTGTATGGTATATCGAACGCCTTGGAAATTCTTTTGTACCTGATACCTTTTAACAATGAGATCCCTCTGATGCTTTGGAAACTCTCTGCGGACCATGGCTTTTGCTGTAGAATGCGGCTAGGAAAATGTCAGGAAAGACCTACTAGAACAGCTGAACTTTTTTTATTTAGGATTAATCAGAGGCACTTTAGATGATGGCAGGTGTGTACTGACTGTACTTGAATGTGATTGCTCAATTCTGAACACAGCTACATCCCCAGTTATAACAGGGTGTGCACACTTCTGCAACCACATTATTTTTGTTCTTTATTTTTACTTCCCCGCCCCAAAAGATTTTCAGTTTGTTTTTAAATTGAGTTGTACAGTTTTATAGGTCACATTAATGGTGGAAATGATTTATCTGTCTCATTTTTTACATCACGGAAACCTGACATTTTACCAGGTGTGTAGACTTTTTAGATCCATTGTATATAAATTGTATTGAAGCTAGCAAAAAATGACACCCTCTCCTCAAGTTTAGCAATGTGTTACAATTATCAACTGGGTTGTGTTTTTTTTTTTTTAATTTTTATTTACCGGCTGTTGATATAACAGTTCTGCCATTCTGCTGGTACATGAACATGCCTTTACTCGGCATACCTACATTTACAGAAGTCCACAAGCTGTATTTAAATAGATTAGTATAATTTTATTTCGGATTTATAAAGTTATAGCTGTGTTTGCCAGCTGCCATTATGATTTTTATTTTTTTTTTCTTCTTTTTTCGTTAGCCATGAATTGGCAGTAAAATGGCATAATAACATCAAATAACCTTACTGAACATTCAGCAGCGTGCAGTATTATTACATTTCTGTAGCCTTATAAAACTACTGCAATACAGAAAACAGGAAAAAGATCCCATTTGGAAATGCCCAGGTACCTGTTGTAACAGAAATATGGTGACTATGTTGCTCACTTTAAACTTTTTTGAAGTTGGTTTAAAACCGAGCTCTGGGGAAAAAGAAAAATCTTCTCTTGCAGTGGGGTCCCCCTCCCCTGTTTATTCCTAGGGTGCCAGTAAAAAGAACCTTTACACTGTGCCGCTGCGCTTTGGCCACAGCACTGTGTACCTGGTGGTTTTGTAAAGCCAAAGGAGGGTGAACGCTGCTCCAGGTGATTGTAATCCAATAGATCAAATGGGCTGGGTGCTAGCTCTGGCTTGCCACCAAAGTTGGAAGGAAAAAGATATGGCTGCATACCACCAGAGATCCAATGTAGATTTATTCATGCCAACATGACTGCCACCAAGACAAAGGACAACAGAAGAGGTGACGCGTTTCACATTTAACTAGTGCTTCAAAACCAGCAGGTTTTGGTTTTGAAGAAGCACTAGTTAAGTGTGAAACGCGTCACCTCTTCTGTTGTCCTTTGTCTTTGTGGCAGTCATGTTGGCATGAATACATTTACATTGGATCTATGGTGGTGTGCAGCCGTATCTTTTTCCTACCTGTGGTTTCAGTGCGGGTTAGTTCTGCTTTTGCCATAGACTTCTATTATGTCCTGTGGTTTTGGTGCATTTTCTGAAAGCGCACCAAAAGGCCTGCATGCAGGACTTTTTAATGCATTTTCATAAAACCGCAAGGCATAATAGAAGTCTATGGCAAAGCTAAGCTAACCTGCACCAAACTGCGCTGCACCTGTGCTGTGGTCAAAGCGCAGCGGTGCAATGTGAAGCCACCCTTGGGCTCCTCTTACTGAAATATACAAGTTAACCGCTTGCTGACCAGCTGCCGTCATACTGTGGCAGGTTGGCTCCCCTGCGTGAATCGCTGTTGCTGTACCTTGGTAGCTTTAAGAGCGATAGGGAGCGAACTCGTGACGCCAGAGCTGATGTGCGTGGCCGGTGGCCTCGATGTCTGCCGGCCACCCACGATCACTCAACAGAGAGCAAGAACGGGGATCTGTGTATGTAAACTAAGGGTAGAGCGATCTTCTGTTCCGAGTGATCCAGAACTCCTCCAGTCAGTACACTCCCCCCACAGTTAGAAACACCTCCCTAGGGAACACCTAACCCCTTGATCGCCCCCTAGTGTTAAGCCCCTTCCCTGCCAGTGACATTTTTACTGTAATCGGTGGCTATTTTTACTTCTGATCACTGTATGTGTATGTCACTGGTCCCCAAAAAAGTGTGTCCGATATGTCTGCCGAAATGTCGCAGTCCTACTAAAAATTGCAGATCGCTGTCATTACTAGTAAACAAACAAATAATAAAAATGCCATAAATCTATCCCCTATTACGATTATTTATTTTTCTTTTTTTTTTTTTTTTTTTTGTTACCAAAAATATGTAGAAGAATACATATTGGCCTAAACTGCTGATATTTTTTTGTGGATATCTATTATAGAAAAAAGTAAAAAAAAATATATATATATATATATATATATATATATATATATATACATATTTTTTTTTTTTTTTTAAATTGTCACTTTTTTTGTTTATAGCGCAAAAAATAAAAACCGCAGAGGTGATCAAATACCTTTTAAAAATAAAGCTCTATTTGTGGGAAGAAAAAGGACATACATTTTGTTTGGGTACAATGTCGCATAACCGCGCAATTGTCAATTAAAACGATGCAGTGCTGCATCGCAAAAAATGCCTAGTCATTAAGGGGGAAAATCCTTTCGTTCCTTAAGTGGTCAAAGGAGAAGTCCAGCCTGAGCTTTTTAGGCTGGGCTTCTCCTAAGGGTCACAGGAGTGAAATTTGTTTTGCACTCCTGTGACCCGTTTTCAGCGGAGAGCGGTCTGAAGTCCGCTGATGTCACTGCCATCAGTCGATGCAGTGTGTCATCCTGACTTCCCAAGTCTTGAATCGCCAGCTGCCTTGATTGATGGCAGTCTCATAGAGTCGCTGAGATGGCGGCTCCCCGCACCTCCACAGCTCAGTGCTCCAATGAGCGTGGAGAAGCAGAGAGGAGAGATGCTGACTGACAGTCGGCAGCTCTCTGCTTGGGGATCTGTGAAAACCGAGCCATTGGCGATGTTCGGCGGCTCGGTTCTCAGTGTAGAGGCGGCAAGGGGCAAATGCAGCATCGGTCTGATGCTCCATCCACATAGGTAAGTATGAATCTTTAATAAAAGAAAAAAAAAAAAAAAAACATACTTCTCTTTTTAATATTAATTTTGTCTGCTTTTTAAATATATATTGCCTTAAGTAATTGCAGTTTTAAAGCTGAAATCCATGCAAACGGCTAAATACACAGAGGGAATACATATATGGGAACTGTATTACCTGCCAAAGAATTTGTATTTTTGTTCATCCAGTCCTGAGATTTACAATGCTCTGCCTCACAGTACAGTCCTGTCTTAGCGCAATCGCGCTTGCAAACCGCCCCAGGGAGAGCTCATCTTTTTTTCTTTTTTTTTTTTTCCCCGGCTGTTTCACATTACCTTACAGGTCTCCTCACCACCTTGTGTCTGGACATTGAAAAGGGAAACCACAAACTGATGAGATCATCTCTCTGTCGCTCTGCTTTTTCCTCCTATCAACGCGCTGTTTGCACTGCAGCGCATATGTTTAGCTACTTTGGTGGCTTCTCGCAAACGCTCTCTGAGCTTCAAGAGGTTGATACCAAGTCTAATTCAGGTATTCACACTGCTTGCATTAACGCAAGAAGAGCAGAGCTGCATTCATTTGTGGTATTTATATTAGGGATGCATCAATATATCAGCAGCCGAAAATCTCTGCCTTTTGCCGATAGCAAAAAAAAAAGTACCGATAATGCCATGCTGCATCCCATTGACTTAAATGCAAAATCGCCCCCTATTGACTTCAATGCAAAAACACCAACCACATTAACCACTTAAGGACCGGAAGAATTTACCAGCTTCCTGCCCAGGCCATTTTTTGCGATACGGCACTGCATCGGTTTAACAGACAATTGCGCGGTCGTGCAACGTTGTACCTAAACAAGATTTATGTCCCTTTTTTTTTTCCCCCACAAATAGAGCTTTTTTTTGGTGGTATTTGATCACTTCTGCTGTATTTATTTTTTGCGCTTTAAACCAAAAAAGAACGACATACTTTTTGCTATAATATCCCAAAAAAATGTAAAAAAAAAATTGTCTTCATCAGTTTAGGCCAATATGTATTCTTCTACATATTTTTGGTAAAAAAAAAAAAACGTAAAAAGCGTATATTGATTGGTTTGTGCAAAAGTTATAGCGTTTACAAAATAGGGAATACATTTATGGCATTTTTATTTTTTATTTAACTTTTTATTTTTTTTTCAAATCTCTATTATTTTTCCATAAAATGATATGTTACAACATGTACTTTTTACTTCATCTATATTCCAGTCTATTCCAGGAGCTTCCACATAACTCTTATTTACAATACTTACATATCGCAATAAAAACAGGAAAAAGATAAAGAAAAATACACACATTCTTCCCCTTTAACCTTGTGTCATGGTGTGGTTTGTTGTACCCCTTCGTTTTCTTACCTACATTTCGTTACTTTCTTCCTGCATTTCAATATTTTCCTATTTCAGTCATTTAATCCTTAGATTGGTCAGAGACCCTTGTCTCTTCTATCCAGCTTGACCAAACCCTTTTTTTTTTTTCCTTAATGTCCTCTACTGCTATATGTTTCTCTATACAAAGGTAGGCTATCATTTACTAAATGCTTCCAAAAAGCTATTGAGGGAGCCTCTGTTTTTTTCCAGTTCAATACTATCGGTTTTCTTGCCCATATCTCCTCCCAGTTCTCCTGCCCTAGTTCCAGAACATCTCTTATCCAACATGCTCAAAGTTTTCTCCTATCCATCAGTAATACTTCTACGAAGTGGGTATATTATTATTTTTTCTTACTAGTAATGGCGGCGATCAGTGATTTTTAGCAGGACTGCAACATTGCGGCAGACAGATCGGACACCTAACTGACATTTTTGACACTTTTTTTTGGGAACCAGTGACATTATTACAGTAATCAGTGCTAAAATTATGCACTGTTATTGTACTAATGACACTGGCAGGGAAGGGGTTAACATCAGGGACGATCAAGGGGTTAAATGTGTTCCCTCACTGTGTGGGGGACTGTGTGACTGGGGAAACACACAGATCCATCTTCCTGCTTAGCAGAAAGACAGGATCTGTGTGATCTCCCGTCAGAATGGAGATTTGCCTTGTTTACGCAGGCAGATCCCCGTTCTGTCACTTGGGGAACGATCGCCCGCATGCCCATAAAAATGAGATCCCGCAATGACGTATACCTACGATTCGTGGGATTGTGCCACCTTGCCACAGTATAATGACGGCGGCTGGTTGGCAAGCGGTTAATTAACTTTAAAAAATTAAAAATTTAACTGTCCGTTTCAGTTTCGGTCCAGAGTTTTCATTTTGGTGCACCACTAATTTAAACAGGCTTTTAGCCAGCTGCTACTGTTTTTGAATGCTGGCTAAATCTGATATTCTTGAGATTAATGCTCATAAGCTATAATTAACAAAGATTGTGAGTATGTGTTCTTCATGTACATTATGTGCATTGGTGTGCACCCCAATGCACTTGTGTTGCAGGCCACCACAACACACAGTAACACACTGGTGTGCTGCATCACAAAAAATGGTGCATGTCAGTTTATATTTACTCCAGTGCCCTGGCAGCCCATTTAATGTATGTAATACACGTAAATGCACAAAATTGTACAGGTGTGAATCTATCTTTTAGTGAGTCCCTGATCCTGGAACAAGTATGCAAGTCATGAGTGCCGATGCTAAGGGCTTCATTTTTTTCAGGTTAGGCATGCACTAAGTCGTTAAAGTGGGCTAAAAAAATGTAAGTTTCATGAGAACAAGTGGTGAGGGGAATTCTTTCAATGAGCACACATGTGCCAATGGTAACTGTCTAACATGAGAGTTCCCCTAAATTTGGTGAGATTTTCTGTCATTTCCTGCTATGTTTCCAGGACATATTGTAAGTGAAGAGAAATCCTCCCAGTAGAACAAAAGCAGCAAAAAAGAACCAATAGAGACTTTAACTATTCTCTACTCAATCCAAAGCAAAAATTGTAACTTCAAGGTTTGCACTTTTAAAACCAGGTTGGCAATGGCACTATCCATACATGGAAATTACCATTTTTAGTACATTCATTTTACAAATGTCAGCAAGGGCTAGAATCTAATACATGAATGCTAAAACCTCATGTATGTGATGTCTCGTATGTATTTTGCTTCCATTCTATTTTATATTAACCAGGTTTTGTCATTTTTACCATTCATTTAGCCTTACAACTGGGAACAATGCAAAAATGATTGCAATATGTTTTGACGTGGAAGTTTACAAGCCAAATTATTCCAGCTGTACATCATTGGATTAAGCATACAAATTTCTTCTGTCTGCACAAATGTCCGTATTACAGAAATCCAAGATACCTGCAAAAATAAATTATGAATTGTTAGAATTTATCATAAGGCAAGAGAAAAACAAAATGGAAAATTGTATCAAATACTTACCGTAAGTTTGCTTTCCTGATATCAATCCATGGCAGCATACATGTGATATGGCTCCGCCCCTATATGCACCCACAGAACCAAAAAATGGAGGGTTCTTATGCTGCCGTGGATTGGCATCAGAAAAGGAAAATTATGGTAAGTATTTGATACAATTTTCCATTTTTCCCAACGCCAGCGTGGCAGCATACATGTGATAAATAACGAGCTATACATTTTGAGTACACCCTGTTTAATCAAACTATTACAATGGACATGGAAGCTTAGATCGTTGTTTCGTCTAAGTCCATTGACGTACGAGCCCCTAGATCTTCCCTGTAGCACCTGAAGTAGGTGCATTGTGGCAACCAGCCTGCTGCTTTGCAGATGGCTCCATTTTGCATGCACTGCCCTGAACTTAAAAATGTAAAAGTGGACCTAGTTGAATGAGCCTTAATTACTTCTGGAGGCTCTTACCTGGCCACACTAAGTTTCTGGATGACGTTGACACTTCAAGATGACAAGGTTTTGCAGTAGCTTCCTCCTCTGAACTTGACTGATGGAAACACAAACAGCTACCTTTTATTATGTCTGTCGCATACCGTTAAATAAAAAAATGTGACAAAAAAGAAACACAAACAGCCTTCAGGTGTTTTTTAACTAGGAACACATCCATTTTTCCTGGCTAAAATGGCCGAATCTAGATCCGTGCAAAGAAATGATAGCAACTGGGCCAACCTGGTCTTGTGAGGATCTTTTTCCAGACTTCAGAGTAAATAGCGTTTGTTGATGTCTTTGCTGGAACCTTGCCAGGATTAAACCACTTCCAGTGGATGGCCCAAGTCCTCCAATCCTTTTCTCTCAATTTCCAGTCCATCCGTGGATAGGTGTTGTGGAAACACTGGTATCTGTGCTTGGTCTGGACTAGGTTCCATGGCTAGGGTAAACCCAAGGCTTGCGTGCCAATCTAAATGCTTGCGTGCCAATCTAAATGCTTGCTATAACAGTAAGAACCCCAGACAACAGTCTCTCCTGGAACTTTATGACCAAAGGCAGTAGAGGAAAGGCATGACTACTAGGTCATAGTAGTCTAGGTGACTACTCCTTGGGTGAGAGCGTTAACTTCTTCCACCATGGGTGAGGGTAGCAAGAGAGGCACCTTGTGAATTGATTGTGATGCAAACAGGCTCAGCTGAGGGAGGCCTTATACTTGAGTGATATGGGCAAGATCTTCCAATTAAAGACCCATTCTTTGGGAACCAAAACCTGGTGAGGAAGCCCCTTTCAGCATCCTGGGCGCCGAGAAGGTACACCGCCCATAGCCCCTGAATATTAAATTCGGTCAGGGACATGATAGTTTCACTGCTATTGGAACCTGCCGTCGGTTCTCCTTTTTTTCTGAACCTATGACACTGCTGCTGTGTTGACCTCATGCTATATAACCAGTCCAGCCTGAATGTGAGGCGACAACGCACATAGTGTAATCCCAACTGCTAGGATTTTCTGCATATTGAACACTACCCCGTGTGATGGGAAACTCTACCTGTCTTGCGTTCTAAGATGACTGCAGCTGGTGATTCACCCTATAACACTAGCATCAGTGGTGACAATGGTCCAGGATAATAAACCTACCGGATGGGATCGAGTGAGGGTCTACTGAGATACCTATCACCAGAGGCTCGTGCACATCTGAGAAGAAGCACTTTGAATCGGTTCAAGTGCTGCCTTCTGCATTGCAAAAAGGAAATTCTTTGGAACGTCCATTGAATCCAGTGTGCGCAGAGTAGCATAGGGATGCAAGACATCATCGTTTCCAGAAGACCCCTGCATTGGGAAGTTCACATCTGCTTGGCACATTTTGAGAAGGAGGAGAAAAGTACTCACTTGAGCATTGAACTGGGCCTCCATATCAATGACTAGTCAGGTCTGCTCCAACTGTCTTGACACCTCCTATCCAGCCAAAACCTCTCAGGTTGGCCAGAAGAATCCTCTTTTGAACTAATAGGTAATCTGGATCTCTGGATACAACAGAAGAATACCATCCAAGTAATGATGGATTCGAAGCACCCCCATTTCCTCAGAGAGAATAGAACCCCCATAAAGGTCATCAGCAAGGTGGAGAGCCCTGAAAGGAAGACAAAGGAAGGATTTTATTCTCCTCTGTGTCTCATACAAAGAAGACCGAAAAAACGGTGCTGAATTTAAAGAAACTGGGTCTCAGAAGGTTTATTACCTTCTGAGACTCAGTTTCTTTAAATTCAGCACCAGTCTTCGGTCTTCTTTGTATGAGACACAGAGGAGAATAATAGCCTTCAAATCTCTCTGAGGGAGGATTTTGAATCATTCCCCATTTTTGTTGTATAATATTGATGTACTGAGCGAGGACATCCACCTCCTGAGCAGAATGTGCTATTTTGGTCAGGATAAAGAAATGTTCTGGAGGGTGATGTCTGAAACACCAAAAATAAACAAGTTTTACCGTAGAAGGCACCCTCGGATCCAAAAAAATGGGCTTTACCATCTGTGCACGCATTCAATCACCCTGGCCCCTACCATAATAGTCTGGGGGGAGGGTTTCCCGTCAACAAGACTCCTGTAGGGGGTGAAGGGATTGAAATAGACCATAGCTATGCGTCCTTCAGAAAGGTGCCCTTGCACACCCTTCCATCTGCTCTTGAAGTTTTTAATTCTGCCAAAAGTCTCTTGCGTCCTGGTATGTAGAGTGGGCCAAAGAGAACTCACGAGAGCCTTGAACTTCGATGAGGAGGAATACCAGGCTGACCACTGATTGCTCTTGTAATAGTGCTTAGCGTTGGGATGTACATGTAACTTTTAATTGTGACCAATAAAGAATGTTTGACATTTCAAGGATGTGTGCCACTCTATGAAATTTAGTGATTGTAAAATCTCGTTTTTTTTTTTAAATAAAAATAACAAACATGTTATACTTACCTGCTCTGTTGCAGTGGATTTGCACAGAGCAGCACAGATCCTCCTCTTCTCGGATCCCTCTTCTGTGCTCCTGGCCCCTCCCTCCTGCCAAGTGCCCCCACAGCAAGCAGCTTGCTATGGGGGCACCCAAGCCGAGCTGCAGCTCCATTTGTCCATTCAGACACAGAGCTGCGGTTCGGCCCTGCCTTCTCTCTCCCCTGATTGGCTAACTGACTGACAACAGCGGGAGCCAATGGCTCTGCTGCTCTGTCTCAGCCAATCAGGAGGGAGTGTCCCGGACAGCTGAGACACTTGTGGACATCACTGGACAGAGATGGGGCTCAGGTAAGCATTGCTGCACACAGAAGGCTTTTAGAATGCATTAACATAAAAAACCTTCTGCCTTTACAATCATTGTAAACACTGTTATATGGCAATCAAGAGCTGACTGTGAACCCCATCCATTTGCACAGCAGGCTGAGGACATCCAGAGGTGAGCAGTGGTGAGTCTCTTGAAATAGTCACAACTTCTGGTCAGAGGGAAAAATTTGTCATCATACAGACACTTACAACCACCCTGCCTGGAGATGGGTTTGTTGACCAAAGAAATGGGCTTTATAGCCCTCTTCATTGTCACTGAATGCAGCACTGCCTTAGGGGAACATTAATAACAACAAATGCTACTTCATCCACAAAATCTGCACTTAAGCTCACCAAGAGCACTAATAACCTGCTCTTTCAGCAATTCTCTGATGATGGTGACCTCGAGATTCTGGGTCTCAACTGTATTGCCCTTGCCACCTAGTCCTGCGATCACTGGCTTTCAAGTGCCCCCTGCCTATCAACATGAATCTCTCAGATACCTGTCAATTCATTGTTTGAGGACACAGCCAAGAGAAACTGAATCTCCGCTAAGAAGAATAACACTTCTGTCAAAATGCATAATGGTAGAGTCCACACCTTTGCAGTAGGTTGCAGTGCTGTAAAGTGTGTGTTACTGCAAATCATGTTAAATGCTTTAGCACGTTCATAAGGAAAATGATTCTGGACAGCTGCACTTCCAAAATTCCTCTTAATTGAAGCTTCATGTGACAAACAGTTTCACGCAAATGTTAGCGCTTAGTCATTACCAATTGGAACTAGTCACCACAATCACCTATATACTGCTCTAATGTGTCATCATTGATGCCTTATCGCAACATCATGGTCTTGTGAGTGTAGATCTTGAGGACAAAAAGGAGAATGGGGGAGGTTGCTCTAGCTTTCCTTTTATAGATTTAACCACTAGCCGACCGCCGGCTGTCTATTGACGGCCAGGCGGAGCAGCTCTCAGGACGGGAGGGCGTCATATGACGTCCTCCCCTTCCCGGCCCTCCAGGGAGTGTGCGCGCGCCCGCCGTGTCACTGGGCACCCGATGCGCGTGCCCATCGGCCACGATGTCCGCCGGGCACTCGCGATTGCCCGGTAACACAGCAGGACCGTGGATCTGTGTGTGTAAACACACAGATCCACGGTCCTGTCAGAGGAGAGGAGCCGATGGTGTGTTCTCTGTACAGAGAAACACTGATCGGTCTCCTCCCCTTGTGAGTCCCCTCCCCCCACAGTAAGTATCACTCCCAGGGAACATGTTAACCCCTCCCCGCCCCCTAGTGGTTAACCCCTTCACTGCCAGTATCATTTACATAGAAATCAATGCATTTAAATAGCACTGATTGCTATATAAATGACAATGGTTCCAAAAATGTGTCAAAAATGTCCGATGTGTCCGTCATAATGTCACAGTCACAATAAAAATCGCAGATCGCCGCCATTACTAGTAAAAAAAAATTATTAATAAAAATGCTATAAAACTATCCCCTATTTTGTAAACACTATAACTTTTGCGCAAACCAATCAATAATCGCTTATTGCGATTTTTATTTCCCAAAAATATGTAGAAGAATACGTATCGGCCTAAACTGAGGAAAAAAAAATTATAATTTTTTTTAGATATTTTTTGGGGATATTTAGTATAGCAAAAAGTAAATAATATAGTTTTTTTTAAAACTTGTCCCTTTTCTTTTGTTTATAGCGCAAAAAATAAAAACCGCAGAGGTGATCAAATACCACCAAAAGAAAGCTCTATTTGTGGGGACAAAATGATAACAATTTAATCTGGGTACAGTGTTGTATGACCGCGCAATTGTCATTCAAAATGTGACAGCGCTGAAAGCTGAAAAATGGCTTGGTCAGGAAGGGGGTGAAAATGCACTGTACTGAGGTGGTTAAACAGGTCCTGTGGCTGGATATAGGGGTGGAGCAATATCACATGTATGCTGCTATGTTGGCATCAGGAAAGATTGTTTCTATCTCTTTCATGAGGGATACAGGATTCAAAAACCTTTTGGTTATGCTGCTGACTACTGGAGTATTTGAAGGTTATCAAGTATTAAAAAATATATATTTTTTTGGCTACTGTCCTAGGAGGATGGATGCCTTTTTGTTACTGAGAAAAATGTAACCATTCCTACTAACCATGCTTTTCCCTTTCGCAAGATTATTTTTTCAACAGTCAAGACTTATGTACACACTGCATGATTTAGTCACTTTATGCAGCTGTCCGAATGGGTGTATTCACAGCAATAGCACACCTGGACTCCAGAAGGTATAGATGATAGCAGTGCCGTAGCGTGGGTTGTAAGTGTACCGGCATGCCAAGTAATTTTCCTCCCCTAACAAGTGGACTTTTAGCACTCCCTAAGTCCCTTCCACTAGTACTGTATTAAACCCCTATTATTATTTTCTTTTATAATTTTTTTTTAAAGCGGAGTTCCGCTGATTTTTTTTTTTTAAGTCAGCAGCTACAAAAATACTGCAGCTGCTGACTTTTATAATATGGACACTTACTTGTCCAGGGCGCCCACGATGTTGGCACCCGAAGCCGATCTGTAAATTCCATCTAATACGAGTATACTCAAATTCCTATACTAATGTTAACGGGAGTAGGTGAATGTACGGTTGGTATTCACCATCATTTAGGGCAGTGTACTTGGGTCACTCACTAGTGTGTAGGGCAGTGTACAGAGGTCAGTAGGATGTAGGGCAGTGTACAGAGGTCATTGGGATGTAGGGCAGTGTACAGAGGTCAGTAGGAAGTAGGGCAGTGTACAGAGGTCATTAGGATGCAGGGCAGTGTACAGGGGTAAGTAGGCTGTAGGGCAGCGTACAGGGGTCAGTAGTATGTAGGGCAGTGTACAGAGGTCAGTGGGATGTAGGGCAGTGTACAGAGGTCAGTGGGATGTAGGGCAGTGTACAGAGGTCAGTAGGATGTAGGGCAGTGTACAGAGGTCAGTGGGATGTAGGGCAGTGTACAGAGGTCAGTAGGATGTAGGGAGGTACAGAGGTCATTAGGATGCAGGGCAGTGTACAGGGGTAAGTAGGATGTAGGGCAGCGTACAGGGGTCAGTAGTATGTAGGGCAGTGTACAGAGGTCATTAGGATGTGGGCAGTGTACAGAGCTCAGTAGAATGTAGGGTAGTATACAGAGATCAGTAGTATGTAGGGCAGTGTACAGTGGTCATTAGGATTTAGGGTAGTGTACAGAGGCAGTAGGATGTAGGGCGGTGTACAGGGGTCAGTAGGATGTAGGGCAGTGTACAGAGGTCAGTAGGATGTAGGGCAGTGTACAAGGGTCAGTAGTATGTAGAGCAATGTACAAGGGACAATAGGAAGTAGTATGTAGGGCAGTGTACAAGGATCAATAGGCAATGGGGCAGTGTACAGAGGTCAGTAGGATGTATTGCAATGTACAGAGGTCAGTAAGATGTAGAGCAGTGTACTGTAGCATGTAGGCCAGTGTATAGGGAACATTAGGGCAGAGGACAAGAGGTCAGCAGGGCAGAGAACAGGGGTTGACAGGACAGAATATAGGGGGCAACAGGACAGTGTACAGGGGTCAGTGGGATGTAGAGCAGTGTACAGAGGTCATTAGAACATAGTAATCAGTAGAGCAGAGGACTGGGCATCACCAGGACAGAGGACTGAGCGTCAACAGGGTAGAGGACTGGGCATCAGTAGGATAGGGGACTGGGGGTCAGCAGGGCAGAGCACAGGGGGTCAAGAGGACACAGTACGGGGGGACACAGCATGGCAAAGTAAAGGGTAGTCAGGAGAGTACAGTGGTGAAAAGGGCAAAGTACAAGGGGGTCAGTGGGGGGTTGGGAAGGCATAGTAGGCGGGGTCGTGAGTGAAGACTTCAAGTGGTTAAAGCAAGCTCACAACTGCAGCTGCAGAGTCTCCTACCCCCTCTGCCATCATCCGCTGTGGTTCCTGGGCTTTTATATTCCTCCAGGGTGCCCAGGATGGTGGTATCCTTCTTCAAGGTAAGCAGGAGTGGGAGGAGGTTCGTGAAAACCCATTTCCAGATCTCCTGTGCAATGATTGAAGCCACCAGTAAAGAGCATTTCATCACTTATGGTTTCAGTTCATTCATTCCCTGGCTACTGTAGCCTGGTAAGCAGTTAGTCAAGCTAAGTATTTCCTTGAAATGCTAGAGTTGAGGACAGGGGAGACATTAGGGTTCTAATACACCCCTGATGTCTCCTTTAAGAGAACCTGTCACCTACCCGTGCTGTCATTCAGTTTGGTAGCAATAAAGTTAAATGAAAATAAAATAGTGGGGCGTGTACTTGGTGGTACTAGATATGAGAAGGGCAATCCAAGGTCAAGTTTTGGGTATGTGGGGTCAGCCAATAGGCAGGGGTTTTCTTTTTATAATTCCTTTATTTAACCAAAAGTTACGGTTTACAAATGAAAGTATCGGTAAAGCTAAATACAATGATGTATGAATTCTATAAACAAGTATTACATAACCGCACCAGCTGCTAAGGCAGCTCAACATATTCAAAGCTTACACATTGTGGCAAGTTCCAGGGCATGCAATATATTCTTAACTGAATGGTCGTAAGAGAAGTTTCTTCAGCTTTCCAAGCCTATGTAAAGAGCCCTAACTTAGTAATGCAAAATTGTATGATAAAAAACAACAAGGAGAACCAGGGTCCAAAGTAATCCCCCGATGGCCAAAGCAACTTGATAAAGAGACAAAGTCCGTCACATATGGTCAGAGATATATGTACAGCCAGGAAACTACAGGGGAGGGGTTTCGAGCTGAATGTGTACACACAAAAGGGGAGAGAGCAACAGGAAGGGCAAAGAAATGGGAAAATTAGATGGAGACAAAGACAGTAAAACACGTATATAAAAGAGGGGAAGGGGGACAAAAGACAGAAGACCAGAACTTGAAGTGCCAAAAGAACCATAAAGGTGAATTCTCTCACCCAGAGCCTTACAACAGTCCTATAGAAATCAGCCTTGCTGCGGGTCCTCTTGCAAATAGGCGTCAGTGAAGACGATGTGTTGCCACGGTCTCCATGTGTCACGGAAAGACTCCTCCCGATTGTGGAAGGTAGCCGTAAGGTCCTCCATGTCCCTAAGTTCATTGATTTTAGAAAACCAAAGAGAGCTCGAGGGCTGGTGCACAGACCTCCAGCACAAGGTAATGCACACCTTGGCAGCATTTAAAAGCTGGATGGTAAGAGATGCCTTGTATTTTTTAATAGAATGCTGTGTGAGGTGCAGCAGGCATGCCGCAGGATTGTCCGCGACATCGACGTTAGTCAGGTGTTCAATAGTGTAAGCCACCTCCTGATTTTTGGGCATTCCCAAAAAACGTGTAACATGGAACCCTGCCCTCTGTTGCAGCACCAGAATGTATCAGGCATTTGTGATAAAATACAGTGTAAGGTCGTGGGTACCCTATACTACCATGTCAAAATCTTGTAATTGGATTCTTGTACCTTCATAGCTATGGAGGATTTCTGCGCAAAGTGGAAGATTTTTTTCCTTTTGTGAGTCGGTAAATTGCATATCAAGGTCGGATTCCCACCGCGAGAGGAAGGTGGGAGAAAAGTCAGGTGCCAGCCGGGTCAAGGCAGCGTAGATGATAGAGAGGCTGTGAGATGTATGGGTTCTCTCCTATGGCACAAACATTCCAGCTCATTGAGCTGACGAGAGACACCTGGGATACGAGACCATTGGTGGAGAAAATGCCGAAGCTGGAGACCACTCCAGAAATCCAAGGGAGGGTCTGGAGCAAAGGCAAGTGCAGCAGAGGAGAGTCTGCCATCCAACCCCAAGAAGTCCCAGAGATGTATGTGGCCACCAGTCGCCAGCTGAAGAAACTGGGGATTCTGGAGACCTGGCTCAAATTCCGTATTGCCTAAAATAGGAATCATGGGGGAAGGCAGAGGTGAGATCGAGGTGCAGCAGAACACAGCCCTAGAGACTTGTAATCACTGAAAGTCTTCAGCAGAGGTGAGGAAATCCATGGCCAACTTTTTGCCATACCACCTGAGTCCTCTAACTCCATGGCTACCCAGTGCTTAGCCTCAACATGACAGTACCAGTCAACTAACCTTGCAAGATGGACCACCCTATAATAGGCCCTGATGTCAGGTAACCCCACTCCACCACGATTTTTTGGAAAATGGAGAAGCTGGGGCTGGATGCGTGGTTTCCGGTGGGACCATACAAACTCTCGAAACAGAGAAGTCATGCGTTTGAAAAAAGAGGGGGGCAGGTGAATAGGGAGAGCCTGCATCAATTACAGTATCCTTGGTAGTAAAGTCATCTTCTACAGCGACAAAACCAGGTCAATGTGAGCGTGTGCCATTGAAGTAAATCAGCCCTCACTCGGAGAAGCAGTGGATCAAAATTTGTTGTATAAAGGGAAGTAGGGTAGGAGGTAATGCTAAGTCCCAGATAGCGGACGGCATCAGTCACCCATCGGAAAGAGAAGGAGGGGCGGAGACCATCAACCGTGGTCTAGCAGGATGGGAAGAACAGAGGACTTTGATAGGTTAATTTGGAAGTAGGACAGTGTGCCATTTGTCCGCAGAGAGTGTAACAGCTTTGCCAGAGACACCAGTGGGTCAGTCATAAAATCGTCTGCGAATGTGGCCACCTTGTGATCCCCAGAAGTCTTTTGGTAACCCATAATTCCGGGGTCCGCCTGTACTGTACTCAGAAAGGGCTTTAGGGAGAGAATAAAGATTAGAGGTGACAGGGGACAGCCCTGGCACGTCCAAGTTGTAATCATGAAGCAATCTGAATGAGTTTCATTGACCTTGACAGCTACCGAGGGGTGCGAGTAGAGGGAGGAAATCCAGCTCATCATGGAAGATCCCAACCCAATATGTTCCAAGGTGGCCCGCATGAACTGCCAGCTTACCCTATCGAAGGCCTTCTCCACATCCGTAGATAGAAAGAGAAGGGGGTGATGGGCAGTTCTGGCAGCATGGATCAAATTCACCACCCAGATTGAGGTACAAATCCCGCCTGGTCTCGATGAATTAAGCAGGGGATGTGAAGAAGCAGCCTGTTTGCCAGAATATTTGCAAATAGTGTGAGGTTGGTATTTAAAAGGGCTATAGGACGATAGCTTCCACACTGAGATAGGTCCCTTCCCATCTTGGGGATCAAAGAGATGTATGCTCTCAAGATATCTATAGGCATGGGTTGTCCCTCTGTAAGAGAATTAAGCGCAGATACCAAGTGCGGCGATAGAACCTTTAAAAAACGCCTTATAGTAGGCCGGAGTGAGCCCGTCAGGACCAGGAGCTTTCTTAGGTTTGGAACTGGCCAAGGCAGTCCCCAGTTCCTCCACCGTAAAAAGGTCCTCCAGCTCCTCTCTCACCTCACAGGGAAGAGATGGCATACCCGAGGAGGCTATGTAAGACTGAATCACCAGTAGAGCAGTCGTGGATCTGCCATGGGAGAATGGCTAAGATTGTAAAGACCCTGATAAAAGGTACGAAATTCCACCACCATAGCAGAGGAAGTGGTCGTCTTCTGCCCTGTAGATGCCATGATTGAAGGGATAAAGATTTTAGTTTGGGGCCCACGTAGAGCCCGGGCCAGTAATGTGCCTGGTTTATTTGAATACTAATACATAGTGCGCCGAGCCCACGCCAATTTCTGCTTTGTTTTATGAAAAAGAAGGGACCGAAGTTCCTCCTGAACCCTGAGGAGGTCCTGATAAGTAGAAAGTGCAAGGCTCGCATTGTGGGAGCATTCCAAGCTGCTCAACTTTCGACAGAAGCTCATCTGTACGTTGGGTGCATTAACGCTTGAGGCGGGACCCAATCCTGATCAAGCAAGTGAACATATTCGCCAGCACACCATGGATCAACACTTCCAGCCAAGGATTTATTTTATTGAGAGGGATCATGTAACAGAAATAAGTACAACGTTTCGGAGCCGCACAGCTGTCAATGGGGGACAACTTGATGTTTCCAGGACCCAACTGGTAATTGCTACAGCACCCTCCATTTCAAGAGCTATACTTTCCAGGAACGTGTGCGAATATTGACAAGACCAATCCTGATCAAGACACCCTGGACAACTGGTTTATGCACCTCCCAGAGTACCAGGGGATTTTCAACCGTATCACGGTTGAGGGAAAAATATTCTGTCAGGGCAGTGCAGGGGTTTTCTTGAATCTCTTGGCCTGCTGGGAGAACCTATATATTCAGGTGGAGTCAGGTGGAGTCAGGTGATCTATGTTCTGTGCCACCTGGACGGCTGTCTGGGTGGACATGTGACAGGGGTGAAGCTTGAGAAGTATCTTGAGTGCCAAGCATTCCTGTATGTGCAGATGTGGCACCTTGCTAGGGCCTTTCCCTGCACGGCTGTCCTCCTATTGAAGTCTCAGAGTCTGCCAACTGAATCTACAACTACTTAAGGGTGTCCTGGCCCTAACCCTCTTTCCCCAAAAATACAAAGTGTCTGGCGCCCAATAACTTTGTCCACCTTGCACCCACTATGCCTCACAACCCACCACATACAGAAGAATGTCAGCTATCTTTGGCCTGGGAAGTTTTCATTAGACTGGACAAGGCCAGAGACCTTGCTACATTTGGCACCCAAAGTGGGGCTAAGGCGTTGTCCATGCAGCCGTCGCCCATAGCAACCAGCTTCAGCTCCATCGGGATTTTGTCTGGCTCCGTGGGAACGTGGTAAGTAACATTTACCCCTCTTATAGACTGTGTTGTCGTGTGTACTATCAATATGGGGAAGAACTACCAAGTCTCATTGCTTGGGGGAGAAGATCAGCCTGGTCTTTTGACACTTCCCGCCAGCGCTGTGAGGGTTAATACAGGCTCCAAAATGGACTCCATTACAGTTTTGGCACGTCGCGGCAAGAAGAAGGCAGGCGCCACAGTTCCCAAAGAATTTTTTTGCACCAATCCGTTGCCAGGGGGAGGAGTCCCCGCTCTGCAGAGGAGGATAAGGAAGTGCTGCCATGTGTGTCTGATTGTGGGTTACTGAAGGAGATGGTGCAGTTTGCGTGTGGCTCTGGGTGTCTGTTTCGGTCCGAGTGACGGAAAACCTGTCCTGACTGACACCGGAGTGCAGTACACACCGAAGGGCAAGCTTTCCCTATATACGGCTGGAGGCTACGAGTCTTTAGGATTGATTTGTGGAAAATGTTCTGGCCTGACCACGCAGTTGAGGCCTTGGGTCGTCTGTGGACGCTGTGGGGAGCATCTGTTTGAGGTCGTCCTCCGCGGATCCTAGAAGTCGATTGAGATAAGAATGTTGTCATCCCATCGGAGAGCGATACCCCAAGCCTGTCAGTTGTCCCCCAAGTCATGCAGGAGTCTGTTACCCTTGCCGCAACGACTACCCCAGGACCCAGTGCACGGATCGCTTCTAGAGGCCGAAGTAAGACCCAACTACTCGCACTGATGTCTGAGCCAACCAAGAAAAAAGCAATGGGGCTGGGTATGTCAGCAAGAAGCGAGTGTGGTGTGCCTGTGGGGGAAGTGATACCAGTGGCCGTGAAAGGGGATGTCATAGAGGTGCCAGTCAAGGTGCCAGTCAAGGTGCGAGCCAAGCGCAATTATATCCTGGCCAAAGTGCTTGACCGTCTCAGATTCAGACATTCCTTCTGATGTACTATCGGAACTCTTCTCGGACACTTTGTTTTACTCAGGGAATTGGGGAGATAGTGAGGAAGAGTTAACCAGTAAAATGCAGGAGGACAAAACACCTGCTACTACTACCGCAAGTGTGCAGATTATGCTGTCAGCCAGTGCAGCTCCGCTGATTAGCATTGCCAGTTCCTTTGAAGAGAATCAAGGGACTCGATGGGTCCCCAAAGCTCAGCCTACTACGCCTATGCCTAACCCAAAAGCCGATCATAAGCCGGATGTGGTTGCTGGGTGTCCAGTCCTACGTGCCACAGATGCACGTGTTCTACCCGAGTACGGAGACCTTAAGACCCTGCCTCGGCTGTCAAAAATTCAGTGTATAATTATAAAGGATGTGGCAGAAGACTACGGGTACTTATATCCCTACATTGCCTCTCACCTGGAAGAGGAGATTCTGGAGAGGGAAACAAATGGGTGGATGAAGCCGTCCGCAAATTCCTTCAGATCCCTCTAAAGACTTACTTTCTGTAGTTGTCACCGAAGATGTCAGGGAAATACCTCTCAGTGATAAATACCTGGGGCTATGCCCGTAAAATTAACCTGGACAGCGTGATCCTCCTCAGGCCAGACAAGAAAGATGCTAAATATTATGTTGTCACTGTAAATGCCAAGAGAGAAGATGTAAAACTGCCAGATCCCAGATATTATTGGTGAAGTCTCATCAAAGTGATACCATTACCTTGTGGATTACAAATATGGGTTGTGTGATGTCAAGCACGCTATGCTGACAGCCACCTCGCACACCCATTTAAAGTGTTTTGTCAATGGGGGACACCCCAGAAAGCTGTATTGCCGAGACTGTGCTGGAATGAATGCTGCTGACAGTTATGGAGAGTGATCATCTGAGCCCTGTTGGCCAAAAATTTAAGTTGTTGGGGTGTTTCACCCTGAAGAGCGATCTGTGGACTTCAGAAGATTTTTGGTTGCAAATGATGAAGATAGTCTCTTCGTCTTTGGCTGTCGAGTGTACAGACTTAAGATACTTTTGCAAGGGGGCCTGTGTCCCGAAGTGTGGTCCCTTGCATCCAGGCTTGACTGCTTGTTGCTGGAGATGCAGTCATGCCCTTTGTACCCGGAGTTGCCTTTGGAAGAAGAAAAGGAACTGCTGGGAAATGTAGTCCATTTGAAGTAAAATTAATGGACGGTAACATGTCATGGACACTGGGCATATAGTTGCCTATTTCTTCAAATAAAGGACTCATATACAGTATCTTACAAAAGTGAGTACACCCCTCTGAAGGAATGACACTTTGCTACAATGTAAAGTAGTGAGTGTACAGCTTGTACAACAGTGTCAATTTGCTGTCCCCTCAAAATAACTCAACACACAGCCATTCATTTCTAACCCGCTGGCAACAAAAGTGAGTACACCCCTAAGTGAAAATGTCCAAATTGGGCCCAATTAGCCGTTTTCCCTCCCCGATGTCATGTGACTCGTTAGTGTTACAAGGTCTCAGGTGTGAATGGGGAGCAAGTGCGTTAAATTTGGTGTTATCGCTCTCACTCTCTCTTGCTGGTCACTGGAAGTTCAACATGGCACCTCATGGCAAAGAACTCAAGGAAAAAAGAACTACATAAAGATGAACTAGGCTATAAGAAGATTGCCAAGACCCTAAACAGGACAGGTTCCACTCAGAACAGGCCTCGCCATGGTCGACCAAAGAAGTTGAGTGCACATGCTCAGCGTCATATCTAGAGGTTGTCTTTGGGAAATATACATATGAGTGCTGCCAGCATTGCTGCAGAGGTTGAAGGGGTGGGGGGTCAACCTGTCACTGCTCAGACCATACGCCGCACACTGCATCAAATTGGTCTGCATGGCTGTCGTCCCAGAAGGAAGCCTCTTCTAAGGGCTCTTTCACACGTTTGTGTCTGTGTACGTTGCCCGCTCTGCTCAGCAGGGGATCGCTCCTTCGATCCCTGCTGAGCAGGAAGATGACAGGTCCGTCTCTGCACTCTGTGCAGGACGGACCTGTCAGAGCGCCGCTCTCCCCTATAGGGGATCGGATGAAGACGGACCGTAGAGTCCGTCGTCACCCGATCCGCAGACGGATGGAAAAGTAGGTTTTTCCTCCGTCACACTTTTTCGGATCGGGTCGGATGTCAGCTATTACATGTCCATTGAGGTCTATGGAGCGTCCATTCAGGTCCGCCTAAAAAACTGACAGGTGGACCTGAATGGATCGTCCGTGTGAAAGAGGCCTAAAAATGATGCACAAGAAAGCCCGCAAACAGTTTGCTGAAGACAAGCAGACTAAGGACATGGATTACTGGAAGCATGTCCTGTGCTCTGATGAGACCAAGATAAACTTATTTGGTTCAGATGGTGTCAAGTGTGTGTGGCGGCAACCAGGTGAGAAGTACAAAGACAAGTGTGTCTTGCCTACAGTCAAGCATGGTGATGGGAGTGTCATGGTCTGGGGCTGCATGAGTGCTGCCGGCACTAGGGAGCTACAGTTCATTGAGGGAACCATGAATTCCAACATGTACTGTGGCACACTGAAGCAGAGCTTCAGAGACTGGGCCACAGGGCAGTATTCCAACATGATAATGACCCCAAACACACCTCCAAGTTGACCAATGCCTTGCTAAAGAAGCTGAGTGTAAAGGTGATGGACTGGCCAAGCATGTCTGCAGACCTAAACCCTATTGAGCATCTGTGGGGTATCCTCAAATGGATGGTGAAGGAGCGCAAGGTCTCTAACATCCACCAGCTCCATGATGTCATCATGGAGGAGTGGAAGAGGACTCCAGTGGCAACCTGTGAAGCTCTGGTGAACTCCATGCCCAAGAGGGTTAAGGCAGTGCTGGAAAATAATGGTGGCCACACAAAATATTGACACTTTGGGTCAAATTTGGACTTTTTCACTTAGGGGTGTACTCACTTTTGTTGCCAGCGGTTTAGACATTAATGGCTGTGTGTTGAGTTATTTTGAGGGGACAGCTAATTTACACTGTTATACAAGCTGTACACTCACTACTTTACATTGTAGCAAAGTGTAATTTCTTCAGTGTTGTCACATAAAAAGATATAATAAAATATTTACAAAAATGTGAGGGGTGTACTCACTTTTGTGAGATACTGTATATATATCAGAACTGTTACTGATCAAACCATTGCTGAAGTTCTATGCTAATTAGGAAAGGGGGTGGTATTCTCAGCGAGAATGGGGCCTGCTTTCATGATGTAAATAATATGCACTATTGTATGCAATAATGCACTATATTCTTATAGGGTAGGGTGCATTTGCATTGTTTTGATTTCTCTCTTTCTGGTGTTGCTGTGTCGGTGCGTCTTCCTTGGTTACGGAGAGACAGGGATCTAGCCGGATAACAACACTAACCCTCTATATATTTGTTACCACTGTATATATTAGATAGATAGTTATGTGGCAATACTATTGCTTTACTTGCGTTCAAAATGTACATAACTATTTTTGATATTTGAATGTCATACGTGACTAAGGCTGGCTTCACACTGGGCGGTGCGGGGCGGCGACGGTAAAGCAGCGCTATATTTAGCGCTGCTTTACCATCGTTTTACCCGCGGTATGCGGCCGCTAGCGGGGTGGTTTTAACCCCCGCTAGCGGCCGCAAAAGGGTTAAAAACCTCCGCAAAGCGCCGCTGCAGCGGCGGTTTGCGGGCGGTATCCCCGCGGTTTCCCATTGATTCCAATGGGAAGGAGCGGTATAGGAGCGGTGAATACACCGCTCCTTCACCGCTCCAAAGATGCTGCTAGCAGGACTTTTGTTGCGGTCCTGCTAGCGCACCGCTCCATTCACACTGGAGTGAATGGGGCCGGTTTTTTCAGGCGGTATACAGGCGCTATTTTTAGCGCCGTACCGCCTGAAAACCGCCCCAGTGTGAAAGGGGCCTAACTATTTTCATGTGGTACGCCACACATATGTTTATTTCATATTGTTATAATGTTAACTCTTTCCTTGTTTCCCCACCCATCCCAGTTTTTGCCAGGACATTCGCTCTTAGGCTTGGGAGCTCAAATAATTTTTTTTCAAACTCAGAGACGTCGTTTCTTGGGCAAGGGGAGGATGTAGCACCCTGTAGTTTAGGCATGGAGCTCCTCACAAATTTACTTGCCAGGAGTAGTTATCCTGGTTAATTGATAGAGATCTATTGATTTCTCCCTGTTTGGCCTTGTTGCACTTTTCTCTTCTGCCACTAGGTGGCCACGTACTTGGTGGTACTGGATATGAGAAGGGCAACCCAATGTCAAGTTATGGATATGTGGGGTGTTTCAGCCAATGGGCAGGGGTTTTCTTGAATCCCTTGGCCTGCTGGGAGAACCTTTATATTCGGGTGGAGTCAGGTTCTGTGCCAACTGGATGGCTGTCTGGGTGGACATGTGTCGTGTTCCCCAGGCTGCTAAGCTGGAGATTGGGCCTATCCCGGGGGCAGCTGGCTGCTAGGCTGTGTGAGGGCCTATTTAGAAGCAAGAGAGCAGCGCAGGGTTGGGATTGCGGCTTGCAGTCCAACCAGAAGTGACGGTTCTGCCGGCCGGAGAACCTGTCAGTGGTAGAAAGGAAGCTGTCACCACAAGGGAACCAACCAACTTATTACCAGGCATCACAGTAAGTAACTGAAGCAAGTAACGGATCAGCGTTCTCACCGAACGGGCACAATGGAGAATCGGGAAACTTCAGGTGGTGATCAAGTCAGGGACCCAACCAGAGTAGGTGATACTTGCAGAGCAGCCTTGTGTGTCAAGCTAGGGACTGAGCCGGTCAGCAGGGGTGAAGCTTGAAAAGTATCTGGAGTGCCAAGCTAGGGACCCAGCAGGGAAGCGTGGGTGATGCTTTAGGGAGATACCACCGCAAAGATTGGAGGAGCTCAAGGGATTCAGAGTCAGTGAATCAGAGGGTCTAGTGAGAGACCGGGAGCTCAGTGTTACAAGAGGCAGTTGTTGTGAAGCTGAAGGAACTGTTACGTTTGAGTTGGGAACTGTTAAAGACTGTTGCCATAGGAGACAACATTCATGCATGTGCAGATGTGGCACCTTGCTGGGGCCTTTCCCTGTATGGCTGTCCTCCTATTGAAGTCGCCGGGTCTGCTAATTGAATCTACAACTACTTAAGGGAGACCTTGCTACATGCAGCATAAAAATTTGCAACTACCAACATTTTATTATTCAGGGCCTCTGCTTTCAAATAATATACTGGGGATTTTCATTTAATTTAATTTAATTTTAATTTGTCTAGCAACAAACTGAGATTTTAACATTAAAAACTGTCCCAAACGAAATCCTGGGAAAAATGGAGGGCAGATATTCCATCCCTGGGCGAAGAGGAGTGGGAAGAGTGTCTAACTTCGTACATTCCATCCATGATTGCCGCAAAAGACAGGTTTATACAATTTAAGTTCCTGCACAGGGCTTACTTCACCCCACAGAGGCTGACGCGCATTTACCCTCAAAGAGACCCTAACTGTCAAAGATGCAAACAAGAAGTTGGTACCTTCTGGCACATGGTCTGGTCCTGTCCCAAACTCCAGCCTTACTGGGCGGCAGTGGTCTCTACGCTGAACGATGTGACCGGGTCGAACCTCCAGGTTGACCCTCAAACTTTATTATTAAACCACTTGGAAGACATAGAGGGGGACAGGTATTGTAAATTGTGTATTACATTCTCATTATACTATGCCAGACGGGAGATTTTGTTGAGATGGAAATTAGAAGACCCCCCTACCCTTGCCTCGTGGAGGCGATCAGTGGCCTTGGTACTTCCCCTGTATAAGCTGACCTAAGAAAGCAGACAATGTCCAGGAAAGTTTGATAAAATATGGTCCTCCTGGATAGATGCCTCTGACAACCTTGACCCCCCCTCCCCCTAACTATCATTCGGACCACATCAGTGGCATTTACCCCCCTCCAACCTAGTCACCATATTCCCTCCCCCCCCTACCCATTACCAACCTGACATCCCCCCCCCCCAATAGGTTCCGGGTATCCTTATAATGTATGTGAGGTTTCACTAAAGATGACATGCTCTTATGATTGTGTGTAGCTGATGCTCATAACACCGGTACTCCTGGATCATTAACCAAAGAATGACTGCCGGATGAAGATTGTTTCTCCTGTCTATATTTGTATGCCACTGTACTTACTATATTGCTTTGTACTGTAATGCTGATTTGTCTAATAAACTCCTCTGTTAAAAAAAAAAACTGTCCCAGACACAAAAAAGGTTAAAGGATTGAATCAATGAAATGCAGCTAAAGTAATAACCAAGGGACACATTTAAATACAGTGGGGTTGATTTACTAAAGAGTAAGAGAGAATTTGGAAAGTGAATATTCACCTGGATTAGTGAATACGGTAAGGCCCCTTTCACACTTGTGCGATTTCAAAGTCGCGCTATTTTGCCGCGACTCGCGGACGCGAATTTGCCGCAGTTTTGCTGCAATTTCAAAGAGTGCCTGTGTAAGTGGCATGAAAATTGGACCAAAGTAGTGCAGGGACTAATTTGATGTCGGAAAGACTTGAAGTAGTACTAATATGAATGACTGTCATTGGAAATCATGGGGAACGACTTGTCATGCTACTTTGCAGTCCCAAATCGTGGGACTAGTTGTATAAGTGTGAAAGGGGCCTAAAGCTGTTGTCCCTTGAATACCCAATCATGCATGTGATTACAGGATTAACCACTTGCTTACTGGGCACTTAAACACCCTTCCTGCCCAGACCAATTTTCAGCTGTCGGTGCTCTCACACTTTGAATGACAATTACTCAGTCATGCAACACTGTACCCAATTGATTTTTTTGTCCTTTTTTTCCCACAAATAGAGCTTTCTTTTGGTGGTATTTGATCACCTCTGGTTTTTTTATTTTTTGCGCTATAAATGAAAAAAGACCGAAAATTTGGAAAAAAAACAAATTTTTCTTTGTTTCTGTGATAAAATTTAGCAAATTATTAATTTTTCTTCATAAATTTTGGGCACAATTTATACTGCTACATATCTTTGGTAAAAAAAATAACCCAAATTAGTGGATATTATTTGGTCTTTGTGAAAGTTACAGACTCTACAAACTGTGGTGCGAATTATACAAAATTCATCACACCTGAAGTACTGGTGATCTCATTTCTTGTGACCCGAACAAGCCAGGAAAGTACAAATACCCCCCAAATTACCCCTTTTATGAAAGTAGACATTCCAAGGTATTTAGTAAGAGGCATGGTGAGCTTTTTGATGTTGTCATTTTTTTCCCATAATTCTTTGCAAAATGAATAATTTTTTTATTTTTAATTTTTTTCCACAAAATTGTCATTGGAATAGGTTATTTCTCTCACATGGCATGTATATACCACAAATGACACCCCAAAATAAATTCTGCTACTCCTCCTGAGTATTACGATACCACATGTGTGGGACTTTTACACAGCCTGGCCACTTAGAGAGGCCCAACATGCAGGGAGCGCCATCACGTGTTCTAGGAGCATAAATTACACATCTAAATTGTTGACTACCTATTATACTTTTATAGGCCCTGGAGCACCAGGACAATGACACGTGACACTGATGTGGCACTGATGACAGGTGGCACTGATGACACATGACACTGATGTGGCACTGATGACAGATGGCACTAATACGGGGCACTGATGACACGTGACACTGATGAAAGATGGCACTAATACGGGGGCACTGATGACACGTGACACTGACAGACGGCACTAATATGTGGCACTGCTGACAGATGGCACTTATACGTGGCACTAATATCATGTGGCACTGATGAGAGATGGCACTAATACGTGGCACTGATGACAGATGGCACCGATACGTGGCACTGATGACACGTGACACTGATGACAGATGGCACTGATACGTGGCATTGATGACACGTGCCACTGATAACAGATGGCACGTGCCACTGATAACAGATGGCACGTGCCACTGATAGCAGATGGCACGTGCCACTGATAGCAGATGGCACGTGACACTGACAGGTGGCACTTTTGACAGATGGCACTGATACGTGGCACTGATGACAGATGGCACTGACGTGGCACTGATGACACGTGGCAATGATATGGCACTGATGACAGATGGCACTGACGTGGCACTGATGACAGATGGCACTAACGTGGCACTGATGACAGATGGCACTGACGTGGCACTGATGTGGCACTGATGACAGATGGCACTGGGGACAGGTGGCACTGGCAGATGGCATGGATGGCACTGGGGACAGGTGGTACTGGGGACAGGTGGCACTGGCAGATGGCACGGATGGCACTCTGGGGACAGGTGGTACTGGGGACAGGTGGCAGCTGGGACAGGTGGTACTGGTGACAGGTGGCAGCTGGGACAGGTAGTACTGGTGACAGGTGGCAGCGGGACAGATCACTTTATTTTTATTTTTTTATTTTTTTTACTTACAGCGCACCGGCGCCGTTCCTCTCTCCCTCCTCACACGCTGTCTGTGTGAGGAGGCAGAGCGGCGCTGACAGATGATCTCATATGTTTGCATATGCAAACATATGAGATCATCTCTCATTGGACAGCCTGATCTTGCTGTAAACGGCCGCTGTGATTGGCCATTTACAGCGATCTGTGACGGCTGTGTCCGACGGACACGGCCAGCACAGAACTTCCCCGATGCGCGCTCTCAGGAGCGCGCATTAGGGAAGTAAACAGGAGGACGTCCAGGGACGTCCTCCCTGCAGGGAGCGTCCGCGCTACAGCCGTCTTTCGGCTCTAGCGCGGGCGCCTAGTGGTTAAAGAAAACATAGCTTTACCTTTTTCGCTAAGCTAAGTGAATGTACACTTTCCAAAGTGAGCCTCAGCTCTGCTCAGTGAACAGTCCTTTAGTAAATCAACTGCAATGTGTCTGAACTTTTTTTGAATTTAAAGTTGAATACCTGCATCTGTGCAGTCAAAAACAGAGTCAGCAAGCTGCATGAAACTTTCTCCTAGGATATCCTGAAGTGTAAGGTGTCCAACTGGCAGAAGACAAGAAGTTGAATCTTTGAAAAGCAGATCACCCTCTTCATTAGGTTTCACTGTCTTAAAGAGCTGAAAGGTGGAGTCTTCATCTTTTTTTAGGAATTCCTAGGAAAAAGGGCAACAAATATGTAAAATATCTGTGCATCATCATTTCATGGGTATACTGACTAAGGATAATACTTACATAAAAGCCAGGTAACGCCTTTGCTATTCTACTTTTAAAGCATAGTGCTGTATATATGTGTATAATAATTTCCTGAAGTGTGGTATGGACAATTAGCTGTCAGAAAGTAAATACATCTATAACCACTTTAGGGCTATGCCTTTAGTTAAAAATTGATTTCATAGTCAAAACAGTTGTGTTTTATTTGTCACATTTAGTTAAATCTTGCTTTAACTATACAAGTTTTTATTAGAGTGTTAACCAGTATAAAGGAAACTTAAAGTGGTAGTAAATCACCATTTTTTTTTTTTTTGGTGTTTTTTTTTTTTTAAACCTGTAAGGCAACGTTATAATGTGTGAGTATGCACCGCATACTCACACATTATGGGAAACTTACCTTAAAACGAAACCCTCCAGTGGCTTGCTGTCACCCCTGACAGGGCTTCCATCTTCACCCGGTCTTCCTTTCGGGTTGGCGGGCTCTGGTCCTTTGATTGAATGAGCCGCGATGACGTCACTCCCATGAATGCGCACAGGAGCCGCTGTTCACGGCACAAGACTCCGAAGGAACAGCAGAGGTATGTCTTTCCTTCAGAACATATGACGTCACCAGTGGCTTCGCAAGTAAATATCTCCTAAACAGTGCATGTTTAGGAGATATTTACTGTACCTATAGGTAAGCCTTATTATAGGCTTACCTATAGATAAATATCAACCAATAGAGTTTACTCCCACTTTAAAGGCATTATAAACTTTCCTACCTGCACCTTTTGTTTTTCACTTGCATAAGATGTGCATTGATCATCTAGTTTCATGGTGTCATTCGTTGACCTTTACGTACAGGTTATAGTAGAGTAAATCTTCACTTTCCTGTGTCAGAAGCTTCTGTTTGTGTTCAAACATGAGGTATGTGTGGCACAACAATGCACAGGTTAATTCATGACCACTGTCTAAGAACTGACACTTACTTTGAAGAAACTACATATCCCACAATCCCTGTGTCTCTCAATCTTGTGTTCTGAAGGTGAGAGCTAGTAATTAGATCTGAAACAAGCACAAGCAGACAGAGCAATGAAGGGAAGAGGTGTGTTTTCATCACATTAGCACTCCCACATTTGTGATGCAACACAGAGGACATGATGAGGCATCGACTGGATTCTGTATGACCCAGAACAATAAGTTGTCTGTCCCTTTTTGTAAATAGGGACAAGCTAGGTGAATGAATACATTCAGGGGCATTTATCAGTCATGACACTACAAACTGCAACCTAGGTGAATAAATAGATGGATAAAGGGGCATTTATCAGTAATGACACTACAAACTGCAACCTAGGTGAATAAATAGATGGATAAAGGGGCATTTATCAGTAATGACACTACAAACTGCAAGCCCATCATTAAAGGGTACGGCAAACAAATGCACAGGGAATATAACTACAGTGATATCTAGTTAAATTAACAAACATTTGAAAGTGTACAATGCTTTTAAATGTCTTATTGGAAGTCCTTTTTGAATGTCCCTTTACCAACTGTGGATGTCATACATTTGACGTTTTATCCATCTGATATGGTATCTGTAACCTCTTGCTGTTATTTGGCTATATGTTTATGCAACTTGTTTACACCTTTTTCTCCCACCAACAGTGACTACCAATGTATTATTTAGCTGCTGGTAATTGTCTGGTATGCTTAAAGGCTAAGGTCCCCTTCTAAACATGTTACATGTTCCACCTGTAATTATGGTGGGACATGTAACATGTCCTAGCTCCTGACTCCTCTCCCCCCGTATACCCCCTGCCCATGACAGTTGACAGGGGATCTTCTCCCAGCACCCACTGTCACAATTTAAAAACAGCACGGCCACGTTATTTATTGACAGAGTTCTGTAAATGAATAAACTACCAATACCATCAGCCACCGCAGCCGACAGCTTTTAGTCTTCAATGAACTGAAAGGGTGCTGGTGAGCGCTCTCATAGTTTATTGATTCTTCCTGCAAATCAGTAACTACATGCCTATTACATAGCTGACTGTGGAGCCCGAGATGACAAGGGTGACCTCTTGCGCAATTCCTGCCCAAGCACCCCTGGTAGTGAAGACAGGGACTCTTAGGGCAGTGGAAGGGCACAGGTGTCAGGAAGCTGTTGTAGTAAGCTGAAGCTTGGAAACACAGGAGTCCTTCCAGTGGTATTATGGAGTCTGGTCACAAGCCGTGTTCAGCAGCAGCCAGGCAGATAGGTACAGGGTCAGGATCAAGTTCCAGGTCAGAAACAGACAGAAGTCAGTAACATGCTGGCAGCAAGGTACCAAGTCAAGAGGCGGAGATATAGTTAGAGATCCAAGCCGAGGTCGGTTACACAAGCGAGCAGCAGACATAACAGGCAGGGGTGATTCAAGAGTGGTGTCAGACATAGCCGGGTCAGGAACAAGGTTAGCAGACTTTTTCAAGAACCAGAAACACAGGAACCAGAGCTAAAGACAATCCAGCACTGAGGCCAGGCAGACTCTTAGCCCCGGTACACACGGTCGGAAATTCCGACCACAAAATCCGTCCGATTTTTTCCGACTGATTTTGTCCGAAACTGGTGTTGCATGCACATGGTCAGACAAAGTTTTCGGAAAATCCGAACGTTCCGAACGTGGTGACGTTCGTTGTGTACAACGGAACTACGTAGAGGCTAGTAGCCAACAGCTTTGGTCTCATAATTTGATCTGAGCATGCGTGGCACTTTGTCCGTCGGAATTCCCTACACGCGATCGGAAAAAGTCTGATCGTATTTTGTTGTCGGAAAATTTGAGCTCCTGCTCTCAAATTTTTTTCAGCGGAAATTCCGATGGAAAAGCCCGCTAGAGCCCACACACGATCGGATTTTCCGACAACATAATCCAATCAGACTTTTTACATCGGAATATCCGACCGTGTGTACGGGGCATTAATTTAAATAGGCTGCTGGGCACCAAGATCTGTGGATGTGTGCGCCGGCCTATGTGTGCCTGCACATATGCACAAATGCTCATCTGCGTGCGCATTCTAGTCCTTGGCCATCATGTTAGGCTTCCATGCTCATGATCCTGCATATGCGCATAAGAATGAGCACCTGCTGCTCAGAAATTAGCATCTGCTGTATGAGATCCTTGACACTGCCCATATCGGAGGTACAAGTAGACAGTGTACTGAGAGTCTGCAGGATCCTGGCATTGCACCCGCAAATTGCTGATTGTGGGTGCAATGCTTTACAGGCTGCAGTGTAAAAGAATAAATAATAAATGCACATTTTTTTTACCTACAAAAAGATATGCATTATTTTTTAATAAAAGGTGAACTTGTCCTTTAATACCTTAGCTGTGCTCATTTCAATCACCCAATCATGCAAGCCAATAGACACTAGCCAGGGGTTTTGTCCGAATGCCTGGACGCTTTCCTGTTTGGCCTCCTGTTCGGCAGGAGCTGAAAATCATATATAAATGTAAAAGGGATATTTCTACCTCTTCTATATATGACAGCTTCCCACTGTCACTGGTTCAGAAGGAAGCCACCCCATTGTAAGTTCAATGTCCATGCATCCACAATGCCCACCAACCACAAAAAAAAATAAAAAATACCCAGAGACTCGGCACACACATCAACCCAATGCATTACTAGTGTAAGGTTTCTTACCTGGGATTTCATTAGAAAGTCTTGGATCTTTACAGTAATTACAGGGCGTGTCATCACTACATTGGGTGGGATCACACCCAAATTACAGGTCTTCCATTCTGTCAGTGGGACTCTTTCACCATTAGGACACAACAGTTCAAAGTCTGAAGCACTATAGCCAAAAGCCCAACCAGAAGATTCCATATCTATAGCAAAACATGTGCTACGTTATGTTCTCTTAGCATTAAGAATGAGCAGAAGGTTTTGAAAAAGAGGGCTAAAGGATTAAAGTGTTCATGGATTAATATTCAAAAGACGGAGATGAAGCTTCTTACTTGCAATGTTATTTAGGAGTGAGTGGTGCTCCAAAAATGCAACATCCCCATAACTGCGCCCACTTGGGTCTCCAACTAAACACCTAAAAGCATCATCAGGTTAATACAATAGAAAAATGCATAACAAAATGTTGTCTTATATATAACAATATTTCTATATACCGTAATATTTCTATCTTACAGTTCATCAAATATAAAGATAAAGTGCCAGAGATGAGCACTTGGTAAAATGTGCAGCTTTTAGAGTCTGCAGTATTTCCTTTAGGCCCCTTTCACATGGGCATTCCGATCTCACCTACCTCAGGCTGATCTGATAGTAAGCTCCATGCAGCCCTATGGACAGTCAGATGGAAATGGACTTGTGTCAGATTACCTCCGAGTCAGTTAAGGTTCATAAAAAAAAAGAAAAGGTACTTTTTGTAAAAGTAAACCTGACAGATCAGAGGTAGTCTGATGTAAACAGATGGCAGAGTCCATTTACACCCTGCAGCAGATAGAGCTGTAATTTCCATCCTATTATGCTCTGATTCAGCAGGGGAAGTGTTCGTGGATCTCTTGCTGATCCGGACACACTACACTCCATGTGAAAAAAGCAACAAGTAACAAAATAAAGGACAACAAAAATTTACAGCATTTGCTCTAAATGTGCCCTATCATCAGCATGAAAAAAATGTAAAGTTGAAAATAAAGATACATATCACCAAAACAAATAAAACATGTCAAGGTATTGACACAGATGCTTTTTCCAGACATTGGAACTTTCTTGAAATCAAATCATTATTTGGTGTGACCACCCTTTGCCATCCAAACAGCACTGATTCTTCTAGGCACACTTGCACACAGTTTTTGAAGAAACTCGGCAGGTAAGTCTTTCCAAATTTCTTGTAGCACTAACCATAGATCTTCTGTGGATGTAAGCTGTCTCAGATCTATCTGTCATTACATGTAATCCCAGACATGTCCGATGTTGTAGGCTCTGTGGGCACTAAACCATTACTTCCAGGACTCCTTGTTCTTTACACTGAAGATAGTTCTTAATAACAGTGGCTGTATGTTTGGGGTTGTTCTGCTGCAGAATAAATTTGGAGCCAGTCAGGCCAGTCACACGCCTTCCTGATAGTATGACATGATGGATAAGTATCTGCCTGTAATTCTCAGCATTGAGGACACCATTCATCCTGACCAAATCTCCAATTCCATTTGCAGAAATGCAGTCCAGAACTTGCAAGGAACCTCATGCTTCACTGTGGCCTGCAGACACTCATTATTGTATCGCTCTCCAGCCCCT
This sequence comes from Lithobates sylvaticus, assembly GCA_028564925.1. Classification (NCBI taxonomy): domain Eukaryota; kingdom Metazoa; phylum Chordata; class Amphibia; order Anura; family Ranidae; genus Lithobates; species Lithobates sylvaticus. Next base: position 230,914,167 of record CM053026.1, read on the forward strand.
TGGCAAACTAACTGCCTCCTGCTACAGGCAAATATTTCACATTTTGGTCAGTCCAGAGCACCTGCTGTCATTCTCTGCATCCCAGTTCCTATGTTTTTGTTCATAGTTGCATCATTTAGCCATGTTGGCTGCTTTTTTGTGCTTAGCCTCGTTGTATAGCTTTGCGGCCACAATTCTTCCATGAGGGCCACTTCTGGCCAGACTGCTCTGGAAAGTAGATGGGTGTTTCTGCCAGTTCTGTGCTGATGGCACTGCTAGACATCTTCTGATGCCTTGCAAAGTACAACTTTGATTGCAAAGTGAACAGCCTATTAGCCTTCAGAAAATCAACCACTTAGACTACACTGCTATCAGGTGAGAGTTAAAAGTATAAACAGAAAAAGTGTTTCTCCTGTGCTTGTCCAGGCGGTATTAATGTAAAATTGTAGTAATTTTGAATGGTAAGTAGTATAGGACGATCATGCACGTCCCGCTGCCTAAACTGATCAAGGGTGGTCCGAAAGAGGCTGAGTGGAAATGAGGGGATGGAAGGCGCCTGATCTAACGCATGAATCAAAGTGATATAGTTTATTCATAAACAAAATAGATGAGTACAAGGAAATGACAACGAATTCATACAAACTAAGTTACAAGATATTCATTATAAATTTGTTATGCCCATACAAGGGAAAATGATCAAGGTAAGCTAACACGTTTCGAGGTGTCCCCTCTTCATCAGAGCCTTGGAAAGTAAAAGAAAGCCTGTAGGATGTGGTAGATATACATGGAGAGGGGTGGCTGATTAGGAGATGTATCCCACAGTGATGTATTCTCCTTTACTCCAGAGGTATCCACATAACATCACTCTACTAGTCTTCACTAGTATTTATTTAATTATTTTTGTACACTTTATGGGTCAACTGTACAGGTTTTTCTTGCAGGAATATTTAGCGCAACTTTTTCTTTTTAGTTTATGTTATTTTGTGTGTATCTCACATCAAGTTGCAGCTTTTATTTTTATACATGTTTTCATCTAACATTTTGTTTATGGGAGGAACTTAATAGACTGCGCTGTAGTGCCATTTTTTCCACATCACTCTACATACCGTAGAATGAATGGTTGGTTTGGTATTTGTTGTTTGTCTGTCATCTGTACCTGCGTTTGAACTTGTTACCCATACACATCAGTTGCAGGCTAAAGGCAGTCTTTCTGGGAATTCTGCGATCCTCCTAGCAGAGTGCTGTCCTGTGTTACAAGAGAAGTGCTAGCAGACTGCCTGTCAGGGCCTTGTATGACCAGTTGTTCCTCTAACCAAAGCAATTAGGTTCTGCAAGTACTGCTTTAGCATTATGTGGATGTTGACATATATGGTTAATTTCTAAAGGTTGTAAGAGGCAATAGCTAATCTAATCCTATGACTATATAATAATGCATTTTACACATTTTCACATTTTTCAACAGTAAGCTAAACAAAAAAAAACATACACAAATATTCAAAACGATGTAAAGTTGAACTCCAGAAAACTAAAAAGTTCTCACTTTTGAGGCTGGACCTGAACTGCAGGAGTTAGCTGCTTGATAAGTCTTGTCTAGGAGCATTTTTACTTACCTGATGCCCTCACAAATGGCACATCCCTCTACTCTGGCAATGGACTGTCCCTTGGCTTCCTCACATTCAAATGGTCTTAGTGATGTCAGAGGACCTTAGACTGCCAGAGAGTAGGGGAGAAGTGGCTGCAGGGCCCAGTCTAACAGTGTCAACGAGCCCATAGGTGTGGGAAATCAGGTAACCTGGTTTTCACAGGCATAAACAAACATTTAAAAGGGCGATTTTTTTTGTTTTCCGGAGTTCAGCATTAAAGCCCAACTCCAAGCAAATCTTTTTCTTTAGTTTTGGATAGAGCAGAGAAGTATTAGAATCTATGTCAACCTTTGATGACTGTCTGTATCCTTGCTTGGGAAAATTCTGCCCACTTTATTACTTTTTGTTGGCTGGTAGTAAGAGCACAAAGTCAGCACATTTCCCCCAAAATAGGGGCACAGACAAAATAAAAACAGAAAAATATTTAAAAGCTTGGTCAGTATATTAATACTACGGGGACACCTGACTAGGATAGATCAGAAAAATGATAAACAGAAATGTCTTTTATGTGGACCTATATAGCCTATCTAATCTAGCTGGAAATCTCAATGGAAACCCACACATTTAATAGAGAAGATCTTTTCCTGCCCCATCTAAAACTAGAGTTGGGCTTTATGCAAAAAAGACTATTATTTTTCAGGTATTGTTTCTCTTTCATAGACTCACCTTAGAGCACCCATGTTGCCATAATAACGCTCGTCGTGATTGGCTGCACACCTCCCATTGACTCTGCCACCCTCCTCCCAGCCAACACAGACCTTACAGAGGCCATCATCTGCTCCGGGCATGCACCCCTTCCAGAAATATTTTTCATAAGCTGAAGGAGGACAGCAAAGCCAAAGGGACAGCTAAATAAGTTACCAAGCTAGATCATATAACCTGTCATACAAACAATCTTAAAAGTCAGAAAATTCTTATCTAGTCCCCTTGCTTACATTGATAGAATTTCGTTTGATCATTTTCAGTTGAAGCCAAATCAATGTTTTTGACAAGAAAATTTGAAGGAGCGGGATGAAAATTTTTTCTTGAACAAACGAATACCCAACAGTGATGCCGCGTACACATGATCGGAATTCTCTTTGGAAAAAGCTCTGATGGTTTTCTCGACGGAATTCCGCTCAAACTGTCTTGCCTACACACAGTCACACCAAATTCCGACCGTCAAGAACGCAGTGATGTACAACACTACAATGAGCCGAGTTCAATGCTTCCGAGCATGCGTCAAATTGTTTCTGAGCATGCGTAGGAATTTTGCACGGCAGAATTGCTACAGCCGATCGGAATTTCCGATAGAAACCTTTTCCATCGGAAAAATTGAGAACATGCTCTCAATTCTTTGCTGTCGGAAATTCGGCCAGCAAAATTCCGATGGAGCCTACACACGGTCGCATTTACCGGTGAAAAGCTCTCATCTCTCTTTTTCTGGCCGGAATTCCGATCAAGTGTACGCAGTATTAGTGTGATTTTCCTTCAGAAAAGACCACTAGCTCCAAAATCAAATGTTAAAAACAAAGTACTTTCAAACAATGGACAAATCAGCAACTGCTGATACTGATAAGTACTGATAAGAATTTTTTCTTTTGCTAGTGTACAGTATAATCAGCTTAATTGTACTTTTTGGGAGATCATCCAACATGCAATGGGTATTATAAATCAAATGGATTAACTGTCAGAAGAAGGAATCAAATGCTCTAGTATGCTACCATATATTATGTAGATATCTAAAGATATTTAAAAAAGTGCCATTTAAACCAAAAAGGAAGTCATAAGTAACTGCTGATTTATTTATTTAAAATATGTGTTTTTAATATTTGGTGTTCTCTTCTTCTGTTCTCTTACCTGAGTTAATGTCACAGTCCCAAGTCTCATTTCCTGGTGCCCGGACTGTGTATTTGGAGAGCAGGAGCCATCCTGCAGGGCTATACATGCTACCGTGGCAGGAGCGTCGCCCAGTCAGGTCAATCAGAGTCACTGCTTTCATACTCTTTTTGGTGACAGCCAGTGCATAGAGAGAAGGAAACCCTGAAAAGATACCAATATGATATACTTACTTTAATATTATTACTTTAATATTATTAGTTAAAGCTGTTCTAAAGCCTTAAGGTTCTTCACCTTAATGCATTCTATGCATTAAGGTGAAAAACCTTCTCTGCTGCAGATGCCCCCCAGACCCCCCCCCCTTTTCCTTACCTGAGCCCAATCCAATCCAGAGATATGCACGAGCGCAGTGGCTCCCGCCGCTGTCTATTTCTCCTCATTGAACAGATTGATAGCAGCGGGAGCGATTGGCTCCCTCTGCTGTCAAACAAATCCAGTGACACGGGAGCGGGGGGTGGGGCCAAGTCCTACTGTCTGTGTCAATAGACGCAGCAGCAGGACTTAGCACGCACGGGGGCAACCGATGCAAATGAGGGGCCTGGAGCACCGGCAGGGGACCCCAGAATAAGAGGAGCTAAGCTGCTCTGTGCAAAACTACTGCACAGAGCAGGTAAGAATAGGCATGTTTGTTATTTTTATTTTTAATTTTTAATTAAGCTTTACAATCATTGTAAGCAATTTCCAGTTAGACGTGCACTTCGTAAAAACACAATAGCACTTTACAAACCACTGAAATCTTACTAGCATGCATAGAGTATTTTGTTTACTGTTTTGAATAACAAGTACAAAGTCCAATGGTATGGAATAGTCTAAAGCACCCAGTCTGAAATCAGTTGGGTAGTGAATTTTGAAAAGAGCAGACAGAACAGAACTCATATCAAATTTGTATTGCTGCCTTTGTCCCCACTGAGATAATTTAACATCTCTGTTTGTTATGGTAAACACTGTCACTGAACAGAAAGTGAGAGAGTTGTCAACAAAACAAAAGGTAGGGCTTGTGACGAAACGTCCCTACACACCTCTTGAGTGCGTTCGTCATATATCACTTCCTTCAGTCTGGACATAGGTATAAGATATTCCAACCGCTCCCAAGCACCAAACGAGACAACACTTGCTTGGTGCCAACATGGACTGATCTTTATTTGACATGTCACACAATTTTATACAGCCAGATGACTAAGACCTAACTTAATTAGCATGAGCTAATTATCTTAATCAACACTGGACTCCTTCATTCAATTGCAGGGTTAATTAGCACATACAACAATAGGTGAAATATTCTTTAGAATCTGTGTCAAGCCAGACTATACTCAATTACATAACAGACAGGCTGTCTGGAGTTCATGACATTAGCATCTCTTGCTAATATGCCAAATACACATACAGATTCTATGTGTATTGGGGGGCCAGCATGGACCTGAATCCAAGTAACACCAGCTCAGGGGTCCCAGGCTTGCAGCTCAAAGAGCACTGTTCCCCCAAATGCCAGGGCCCATAATCGCAAGGTAATCGGCAGGTCTGTTACATTTCTCCCCTTTCGGCAGGAGACTAACACAGGAGGAGACCCCAGACGGGTTGACTCCGAAGTTAGTCCATAGTTCCAGTCCTCTAATGCTGGTACCCACACAGTACCCCAAACAAATTGTTCCAAACAGAGCACGACTCACCCAGCCAACCTCTGCCTCTCTCATAGAACATCTCTGCCGCTGGGGAGAGGCGTGGACTGGTCCTTCTCCCTGGAGTCTTTTCAGCCGCTGGAGAGAAGACAGGGTGACTGGGCTCACTCCATCATGCTGTTGGGGATCTGGGCCGACCGCCCAGCATCCCTGGGGTATACAAGTGGGGACTGAAGTCCCATCCACCGATATCAGCTCAAGCTGCAGTTGTGAAGTGCAGATTGCATTCTCTCCTTGGGTCCCAAGCTGCTGCTCGGGAGTGACCACCACCTCCTCACCCTGGGCCTCCAGAACTGCCACAGGTGTGGGGCAGAGGTCTTGGACCCTCTGTCCGGTTGCCAGCACTTTAGCTGGGTTGGTGTTATCATTCTGGGGCGCCGTCTGCTGCTGGACAGTGTGACCGATTGCCCCAGCTTCTTGAATCTGTAGAGACACTGTAGGTGCTAGGCAGAGGCCAGCGGCGCTCTGCCCTGTTGCCAATGATTCAGCTGGGAGTAGCAGATTCACTACATCAGCTTGTCGCCGGAGAGAGGGGCCAACTGCCCTGGCTTCCTGGAACTCCACAGTTGTTGCCGCTGCTGGGCAGAGGTTGGCAGCACTCTGCCCCAGTGGCAGCCCTTCTGCTGGGGTCTCCACATCCTCCACTCTGGTTAACCGTTGGGGCAGGAGGCTGGCTTCCTTTTCCATTCCCTCATCTGGCTGCTGGGACGACATGTCTCTGGTACTGTCTCCCAGGTGCACAAATCTTTGCTGGGGAGGAAAGACCGCTTTCTCCACCCTGGCCAACTGTTGGGGAGGGACGACGAACACCTCCTCTCCCTTCTCCCCCTGTATCTGCTTCTGGGAAGTGATTGCCACCTTCTCACCTTGGGCCTCCGGAACTGCCACAGGTGTGGGGCAGAGGTCTTGGACCCTCTGTCCGGTGACCAGCGCTTCAGCTGGGGAAGTTCCTTGTAACTCCACAGATACTGCTGTTGGTGCTGGGCAGAGCACAGTGGAGTTTGGCCCTAATACCAGCTCTTCTGCTGGAGGCTCATCAGGTTCTTCTTCCTTAGCAGAAAAGTCTATCAAATCCCCAGTCTCTGCAACTGGTGTCTGGGGATATAGATTCACCATCTCCTGTCCATGGAACCCAGAAGATGCTATCAGTGCTTAGCAGAGGTTGGCAGAGCTCTGGCCGGTTGTCAGCACTTCAGCTTCTGGGGTGGCAATTTCCAGATTTTCCACTGCCGATTCCCTGGCATGCTGCTGGACAGGCACATTCCTCCATCCAAGATCATCCCATGCAGAAACAGGATCATCAAGGTCAGTCAGCACTTGCTGCATCCGCCATAAGACCTCCGCGTCCATAGCTGCAGGGGCAGGTTGGCAAAGCACACTGTTACTCTGCCACATTGCCGACTCTTCAGCCAGACCAGAGTTGTCCACTGGTATTTCTTGATAGTCCCAGGCAAAGGGATCCCAGCCCTGGCACTGAGCAGAGTCTAGCAGCCGTCTGTAGGCAATCTCCAGCTCCCATTCCTGATCGGCCAGAAACTCCAAATCTTCCAGTGCCCAGTGCACTTCCGAGACGTTCAGTAGCCCTTTTCTGAAATCCATGATTTCATCCAACCGCCACTCCAAATCACTCCCAAAGTTAGAGGCTCCTGTCAGCTTCACATACAACAGTCCCAGGCCGCCGTAGCTTAAGCCTTCCGTTGGGCTGTCATCTGCTATCCAAGGGCATGCTTGGGATACATGCCACCGGAGGGCTCTGTAACTCTCATCCAGCTTCATCTCTGCCCAGATCAGCCTGCTTAATTCAGCTGTCTGCTCCTTGTGCGGTTTCTCTCCCAAAAACAGCACCCGCAATCCATACTGCGACCAGTACCTTTACTGGTTGGAGGGGAGAACTTTTCCCTGGTGACGCCGCTCACGGGCTAGCGCTTCCTTCCGGAGTTCGCAGCGAATAGAATCAAACCATCCCAGCAGGACCTGCTCTGATACTGGTCCTCTGTGCTGTAGCTGCATCTCTCGCAACCTCCTCCTGAATTCGTCTTCCATGGCGGCTGGTATCTGTACCTCTCCTCCTCTCCTGCTATCCGGACCTTGGATCCAGGTGGAGGTTTGGATGTCCCAGACTGCAGGAAGTATGATCCCACTGCTTGCCAACAATGTGACGAAACGTCCCTACACTCCTCTTGAGTGCGTTCGTCATATATCACTTCCTTCAGTCTGGATATAGGTATAAGATATTCCAACCGCTCCCAAGCACCAAACGAGACAACACTTGCTTGGTGCCAACATGGACTGATCTTTATTTGACATGTCACACAATTTTATACAGCCAGATGACTAAGAACTTAATTAGCATGAGCTAATTATCTTAATCAACACTGGACTCCTTCATTCAATTGCAGGGTTAATTAGCACATACAACAATAGGTGAAATATTCTTTAGAATCTGTGTCAAGCCAGACTATACTCAATTACATAACAGACAGGCTGTCTGGAGTTCATGACATTAGCATCTCTTGCTAATATGCCAAATACACATACAGATTCTATGTGTATTGGGGGGCCAGCATGGACCTGAATCCAAGTAACACCAGCTCAGGGGTCCCAGGCTTGCAGCTCAAAGAGCACTGTTCCCCCAAATGCCAGGGCCCATAATCGCAAGGTAATCGGCTCGCATTCAGTCCCCTCCAACAGCCTGTGTCCCGGCCAGGTCTGTCACAGGGCTTATCCTTCAACTCCTGTTCCAGTAACAACTGTCTGAAAGGGGAATTCCCCTAAATTTGTAAAGATTTTGTCTGACTTCCTATGCTGTCTTTGAAACAGGAAGTGATGCTAAATCTCCCTAGTGGGACAAAAATGGGGTTTCAACCATTCCTTACTGTAAAAATGTTGGCCTTTACATATCATAGTACATATCACATGACTAGATATGCATTTATAATATATATTAGATGCCTTTTCAAATGATTGCTAGCTATGAGTAAGCACTGAAGTCAATGTGAAACACGTCATATTTTGTAGCACCCTTTGTTGTAGATTATTTGATGTGATCTTCGTTTTTGGAATAAAAAGCACAAGAAACTAATTATTTTTGGTGTGCGGCTATCCAGAGTTCTTTCTGTTACTTCCTACCGTGTATGTATCAGCCAGCACCTGAGGCTCTCTGATGGGAAGACAAGCACTTGCCTTGGCGGTCCGACCTAGAGCGGTGGCTCTTTCTCTCTACTGTGAATTTATATATATATTTTGTTAGTAATTTGCATCTTATGTCCTCAACTGTATTTGTGCCATATAATTGCTCCTTTATTAATTGAGGATATTGAACTGAATTGACATTCTGTTTATACTATATTTTCATAACTGAGCAATGTTTGCTCTAGTTACCTTTTCTTTGCTTTGTACTTGTAAAATTTATGCAAAATAAAAATACCTTTAAAAAAATATAAGTTCAAATGTTCTTTATTGGACTATCATATTCTACCTTTCTCTGAGACACGATGAAGCAGCTTCATGGGATCTGAGAGGCAATCAGATCCATCTCCTATGAAAATAAAATAAAACAAGGGCTGAAAAATATTCTATAGTTAGTAACCCATCTTACATCCTTGTATTAGAGTGTATTATCACAGTTCAAGCATGTATGTAAAAGAAAACTAAACCTTCCTATACTCTACAGCCAAGGAAGCAGACACCTTCGCCTTTGTTGATCTGCAGTTGCCATGGGAGGTTGCACATGTGATCAGTTAGGACTCTAGACATCTGATGGTTTGACAGTTCAGTGGAAATTAGGGATGGGCTCGGGCGTGTTCGGGATCCTGCCAGGAAGCAGACACTGCACACGGCTAATCACAGGCAGTGAGACATTTCCCGAACTCTGCAGCTGCGGACCAGGAAATGTCTCACTGCCTGTGCTTCCTGGCGGGATCAGGCAGGTGGCATCCTGAACATGCCTGAGCCCATTCCTAGTGGAGACCCCTCATTCACGGCATGCCTTGACTAAAACTATTTTGGGAACAGTGAAATCTGTAGGCAGGCTGCCTACAAGAATGTTAGTTCAGTTAGTGGCTGGCCGAGACTGGGGTAAAGAGTTAATTTGTGTGCTGCTGTTCCTCGGCTTTTTGTTACAGCCTGCCCACCTGTGGTATAAAGAGGGGGAGGCTGGGGCCCAAGAGAGTGGGGTTTGCTTAGCGGGTTTTGGATTATGAACAGAATGCTGTATGTCCTTCTTTAGCAAGGGGGTTGATATACTGGATACCTCCCTGGTGGCGGTTTCTAGTAGCAACCGGATCCGAACCCGTGTTACAGAGATCCATGACCTGGTTATATGGTACGGGAGTAAAGGTGTCCACGCTATGTGCACGGTGGGATCCCATTCTGTTATTGGGAATGAGGTGGCAGAGGTGCGCTGGACCGGTGGAGAGGACAAGAGCGTCCCTCCTAAATGCAATGAGTTAAGGTGTGTAGTGCCATGGGACAGCAATTTCCAGAGGAACTCTGTACATCTTATTAATGCTCATCTCTAATTCGAGGAACTTGTATTAACAAATTTTTCAGTTGGAGAGTTGGAGTGTCTGGTAAATCCCTCCTCATGTTTCAATGTGTCACTTGAACTTAAGACCAGTTTATACAATATCTTAGAACACTTTTGCACACTCACCCCAGTATTCAACCGTAGCTGGTTGGAGACCACACTTTCCAGCAATGTAAGCATGAGTGGCATCTAAAGTTACAGCGTCTGCTTCGTTACTCTAAAACAATATCGCCAAAATAGGATAAGACAATAACGCATGACACCATATATGCTATATAGCAAATAATTAAAGTGGAGTTCCAGCCTGGGTGAAAAAAATAACACTTACCTGTCCAGGGAGCCCGCAATGTTGCACCCAAGGCCAACCCATCCATCAGCTCTGGGTGCAGGCGCTGGCATCCTTTTTTTTTTTTAACAGAGGAGTGGCGCTGGCATCCTTTTCTAAGGGAAACAGAAAGTGAAGCCTTGTGGCTTCACAGCCTGTTTCCTACTGCACATGTGCAAGTGTGCGGTGCTTTCTAAAATTTCCCATTGTCTTCTGGGACACGCACAGGTCCCAAAAGGCAACGAGGGGAAGGAGGAGGGCACAAAAAAAAACACAGAAGTGACGTACCTGGCTGTGGCGCCATGGGACGGAAGTACCGAAGAAAACATACCAAAAGGGTCTGAAAAAAAACTCGGGAACTCCGCTTTAAGAGATAAAACACTAAGTGCAAGCATTCAGCATTGGTACATAAGAAGAGAACAGCAGCTGCAATACTTTGATGTATGTATTCCATCTGGTAACATGAATCTTCTTGAATGGCTCTAAAAAAAGGGCTGCCTGGAAAGGATCATAATTTAACACAGATATACAATGGGGATGTGGTATATCTTGACAGACTGCAAGCAGGTATATTTTGCTAACAGATTTTTACAATTATTCTGCCAACAATTTAATATAGCATGACTTAGTATAGCTATGTAAATATATGGAATGTAGCCTCACAACAAATATTACATACTAAACTCTACTTCTGTAACATTGTGATAGAAGTACCAGAACAATAAGTTAATTCATTTATAACTAAAAAAATTCTCCACATACCAGCTCCTTACCAATTAGGCTACACTAATGTTCCTCATTCAATTACATTTATTTAGAATGTCTGACAAATAAAAGTTTACCTTTTTGTCTTTCTCTCTATCTCTCTCTCTTTTAAAGTTAAGAAACATGATAGATTTACTTGTGTCATCCTCCGTCTCTCTGTCTTCTCCAAAACTAATGCTTCCAATATTGCAGTAAATAAAGGACTATTCTCACCTACATTTCCTTAATGGTGGTAAGTTCTTACCTTGATCATCTCAATGCATCCAGTTAGGGAGGTGGCTTGGACGCAGACCAGTGGATCTGACCTCACACTCAGTGCCCAATTTTCACATTTTCTTAGCTCAGCTGAACTGATACAGCACCAACGTATAACACTGTGATCAAGTGAAATACCTGAAATGGATATGTTATCTCATCTTTCTGACCGTTGTGTAGCCAAGATATTATCTATTTGAATTAATCATGTCAACCATATGTGAACACTAATGCCCTGTACACGCGATCGGAAATTCCGTCGGAAAAATCTTGGATGTTTTTTCTGATGGAAAAATAGAGAACCTGCTCTCAATCTTTTGCTGGCAGAAATTCCGCCAGCAAAAGTCCGATGGAGCATACACATGGTCGGAATTTCCGACCAAAAGCTAACATCGGACTTTTGCTGGCGGATTTTCTGATCGTGTGTACGGGGCATAAGAGGCATATTTATAAAGTTAATCTGACTTTTACCAAGCATTTACTGCATCCTGGTGCATGATTGCTTCACCATCAGTGAATGTTTGGTGAAAATCATATTCACTACTTTAGAATTATGCCTCTAATTGTTCCAAAATATATACAAAAATAACAAGTATATTCCAGCAAAACATTTCCGTGAAATCTGGCACTAGGGAGGCAAGGCAGTGAAGTCAACTTTGTGAGCATTTTTTATTGAATATTTTCTCTTTTTATAGTAGTCTTTAATTAATCTGTGAAATTCAGATGGAAATCTTTATATTTGTTTGTGTGCTATGGGTGCCTTTGGCTAACTGCATATATTTGGAGGTGCAAGCTTTCGTAACCAGTTTGTGCCTTAGCGATCAGAGGTAGATGTGGTGTTACTTTGAAGCTTACACAAGGGAAGGATTTATTTCAAAATTTACTGACACTATCTGAGCTGAGCAAGTTTCCAGCTCCTCGCATGGATGCTGTGATGGGAGTCACTTTGGGCTGGGGGCTTGTAGAACCCAGCTTACCTTAGAGAGCTCTGAAGACTCCTGGTCAAGCTCCCCCTACCACTCCTATGTGTAAGTTACCCTGTGTCTGTTAGGGGCACAGGGTGACTGAGACCCGCAGTCAGGTCTGCACTAACCCAACTCACCTTACAACAACACCAGACTCAGCATTTAATGTTACTCATGTTATCCTGGGTCTTATATACATGGTTTGTGTTGAAAGAATAAAGGGCTCTTTCACTTGGGACAGTAATATTTCTGAACAATATCGCTCAAGAAGGGTGGAGGGATGGGGGAATTCCTCCTCCATGTCTGCTGGTATCTGAACCTCTCCTCTCCTGCTATCTGGACCTTGGATCCCCTGGTGGTGGTTTGGACGTGTTCACAGGAGGAAAGTACAATCCCACCACTGCCATATGACGGACCCCATACTAAAGAAGAGTATAGCTGTCGTATATGCTTCCTTTGTCCGGTACCAGCACAATCCAATGTCCCTTAGTCCACCCAGTCACTTGTCGAAGCATCAGGGTAGGGTGGTAACAAACATAAGACTGTTTATTCAAACACTGGCACAAAGAGATATTAACTCAGGGGACAACCCCCTCTTCTTTGCATAATGACACAGGGCAGGGTAAACTATATTTTTTTTAACAAGAAAAGGGTAAACTATTTTTAGTAACAAGAGACACACAGGTGTCCAGCAGTAGACCGTCTTATTAGCAGGGAGGGCTGTTAGAGGAATTCCCCCCTCCCTCCACACTGCCCCCGGTCTACATGCTAGAAACACAAATACATCCCATAATAGGTTGCTCCCAGGCAGACAGAAACAATAGAATAATGGGATACAGCCACACCTCAAACGATCTAGTTAAAAGTCTACAACAGTTTATGAGACCAAGCTCATACAATATTCCAGCAGTTGGAAAGGTGGAATTCATTTATCTTCATATATTTCTTAAGGGATCTTGTTCATAAATATTACTGTCCCAAGTGAAAGAGCCCCTTCATTCTTTCAACACAAACCACGTATATAAGACCCAGGATAACAGGGCTGACATGAAATGCTGAGTCCGGTGTGGTTGTACGGTGAGTCGGTTTAGTGCAGAACCGACTGGGGCTCTCGATAATAGACACATTGTAACTTACACATTGGAGGGGCCAGGTGAGCTGGACGAGGATTTTCCAGAGTTCTCTAAGGTAAGTTGGGTTCCACAAGCCCCCCCGCCCCCCCACCCAAAGTGACTCCCGTCACAGATGCATTTCAGGAGGGAAACTGCAGAACTCAAGCTCCCCTACCAGCTACCCAATACACACACAATATTACATTTCTCCCACAGGCAAAGACAAGAGTCTCATACTTAATACTGTACTTAATACTATGGTTACATGCCAGATCCCTGAGGGTAATTCTACAGCTGAGGACCAGGTTCAAAATGCCAGCTGCAGCGGAAGGGTATATCTTGGACCATTCCAATCACCCTTCCATCAGAACCCACCTTCACCTAGCCACCACCATTCCTATGCTGAGCTGGCTGTGTGTTACCATTCCAGCTCCCTTCCAGTATCTATAGGCCATGCTATGTTGCCACGAGGTCCATTTCCATTACTCTGTGTACAATAGAAATGAGACAGAGGATGCAAGAAACAGCTTTTCTTGACTTTCAAATAATGCAAGAAGCTTATGATAATAATAACAACAGTGGAGACTACTCCATGGCTGCTGCAGCCTCTTCCCATATTTAACAAGAGTGCTATTTGTCTCTCTCTTCTTTCTCAGGAGTGAGACACTCGAACATGATTGGTTTATATTCCCAGACCAAGTCCGTAATGATGAAATCCCAACCCTTTAAAGTATTGCTAAACCCACAACAGTAAAATCTGTCTGTATATGCAGAATAGCATTCGTGTTATGCTCACTGTGAAACTTTAGGAGTTAATCCTCTGCATTGTGTAAAAAGGCTGTTTTATCCTGTATGCATAGATCCCCCCCCCCCCTCCTGCAATGTCTACCTTGGAAAGAACAGGCAAGGTAGCCAACCTCAATCTGCACATGCCAAGTTGTGTCTTTTATGCTGGAGAGAACAGTTTCTTGTTCTCAGAGATAGCCAGGTCACATGACTTCCTGAATTCTCAGCACTGAAGAAACTGTGCAGTTTATGATGTAACCGTGGTATACAGATCATTCAAAAGGGTATAATGTGGCAATATTTTAATGTAAAAAGAAGATTTATAAGCTGTGGGCACTGTGGGGGGCGGATGAACTATTTTCATATTACTGGGTTTAGTAACACTTTAAGAGAGGGGGCACGCAAAGGGGAAAATGTCCATGCCAACTCTTACATCCTCTCCTCACGAGGCTGACTGCTTTCCATAACTGCCTTCCTAACTCGAACCCCTGTTATTATCTCCAGCAAAAAAAGAGAAGAGAAGACTATACCAACAAGGAGAGGAGAATAAACACACAGCACACTAACATTGCAAGTGTTAAATTAACTCCCTTTACAAGTTAGCTTATTTTCTCAGGCATAGTTTCATACATATTTTCCGGAGCTTGCACCTCAAAATGAATTCAGTTCGCCAAGTGCATTTTAATTTACTGCCACAATCCAAAGTGTGATATTAGTCTTAAAAATAAGTTTAAAGATCATAAGCATTAAAACTAGCAGCATGTAAATAATACAAATATTCATTACATTCAGATGAGTCTATACATAAAGAAAGGAACAAACTGTAAACACTATTTAAAAGGTTGGATCAAGCATGACGGAAGACACGTAATACACATCAGTTTAAAATCCCACTCAGAAACTCCTATTTTCGTAATACACACCAGTTTTAAAAAGGTTAATTAATATTGTCAACCAATGTTGCTACTTATGGTGTCTGTGACCACCTGATTTGGATCAGCCACACTCGATGGGCAACCAACAGAGGAATGTATGTAAATGGGTGAGAATTAAAATGGTGCAAATCTGACACCATAGAATATTTCTGACCTCTGGTAACCCTGGTTAGACCATTTTTCTCCTTCTCAAATGACCTCCCACTTCCTTGAAATGTGATGGCTCTACATGACATAGCCTAGAACCCCTGGGATGCCCATTTTCCTCCCTCTTCTTTCTCTTTTCTTCTTTTTATATTTTCTCATTTCACAAATCCTTTATTTGTTGGGTCTCTATGGGTTCCAGATGAGCAACAGAGGCCTTGACCGCTTACTTTCTTCACCTCTCCCTAAAAGGTTTTTTTTTTTGTTTCTCTCCCCCGCCCTCTTGCTCAAATCTTTTATTTGGGTTACAGAATCACTAGGATGCTAACGGATTAGTAAACATGATACTGACTCGATTGCTCTGAAGTATTTTCTGTGATTGTTCACCCTTAACATTTCAAACTGTTGCTTACCTCTCATTAATGGACTCCTCGCAAGCTTTGCTCTAATCCAGTTTTACAGTGTTATAGGATCGTTTCCATCCTAGCCCTACATTTGGGGAGGATTATCTGTTCAATGTGTACTGATATCTTTTATCACCATTGTGACAATGTAATGTTTCTACCTTTTCTACTATTGAAAAATTCAATACATTTTAGTAAAAGAATATTTCTGACCATCAGTAAAATGTGCAGCTCATTCATGCAAAAAATCAGTTTCGGACTAAACATTTGTTAAGAGACCAAACTATACCAAGCTCGGCTTGTTTCCCACCTTCATGACCCAGGCCCCTTAGGAGAGCCACATAATCCAGTCCTAGTATTGCAGTCATCTCCAAATCTTCTTCCACTACCTGTAGTCCCTGTGTGGAGTCAAAAAACAGGAGATTCTGTCCCCCATAAGGCTCTGAAGAGAAGAGATCAAGGCGCCTATTTTGTCTTCCGCTTCTTCCAAACAAATTCTGAGCAGAAAAAAATGTCATATATTTAACAATGTGTGTGTGAAATTAACTATGGCTGGCAGATATTTTTATTTCTCTTGCCTTGTGTCACCTATAACTTAGGAAAGTTTAATCCCTCTTTAACCTTATAGGCTTTGAGATGTGTTGGGTAGAAGTTACACAGAATTATAGAATTTATGCAAAGTGCTTGAGAAAAGTGCAACAAGGGTTCTGCAGTACAGCAGAGGCTAAAGAGAGGAGGAGCGGACAGGGGAACTGAGAGGGCTAGGGGTAAATGGAGGAGACACGTTGAGCTATGATGGGCCCAGATAAGAGCAAAGGACCCTGGGAAATGTTATTGATATTATAACACATCTTTTTACCATCCAGGCACAAAGAACATCACATATGTAGGATCAAGAAAAGCCTACAAACAGTCAATTGCTTTAGCAACAGGTTTTAAAAGAACATCAGGATCATTAACAAGTGTAATACTTTACAGAAGTATTTTTACAGGATTGTTAGGACTCATTTACACTTGCTTCAGATTCAACACACATTAATGGCTATTTTGCACTTTTTCAAAACAAGTTTTTTGACATGCTTTGTTAAAGCTCTCTGAACGCCAGTCATAGCTCCTGTCACTAAATAAAATGGTTAGCTTACAGTCCTGTTTACACCTTGCTTTTGCTTTGCTTTGGCTTTGCTTCAAAAATTTTACCCCATATCGCTTTAGTGGTGCTTCAAAGCTTCTTCAAAGCCTCCATAGAAGTTTATGGCAAAGCTCACTTGAAGCCCCAGTAAAGCCCCACCGAAACCTCATCGAAGCCCCACCAAAGCCCCATCAAAGCCCCACCAAAGGCTCATCGAAGCTCCAACAAAGCCCCATCGAAGCCCCACCAAAGCCTCATCAAAGCCCCACTGAAGCACCAAGCAAAAGCAAGGTGTAAACAGGACTGTAAGCTAACCATTTTATTTAGTTACAGGAGCATTTTACTGGTGTTCAGAGAGCTTTAACAAAGCTTGTCCAAAGCCTTGTTTTGAAGCAAGTGTAAACTAGCCCTTAGTGTAATTTTTTACAGTAACATTTGGAAAAATAGAAAAAGGTTAAAGCCCATGCTAATTTTTTTATTTTTTCATCTGTACTCCATTGGGCGAGATTTCTCTTTACTTCCTGTCTTTTAGACACAACAAGAGGTAAAAGATAAATTTTAAAGGAAAATCCAGTTGAAAATATTACCGTCACCTCCTATTCCAGTGATAGCTGTATCATATTAGATTTCCCATCACTTTCTATCACAGCAACAATCAGAGAGTAAAGTCCCGTACACACGATCAGAAAATCATATATGAAAAAAAAACGCTTTAGAAGCGATCATATAATACCCGGATCGTTAGTACAGAGCTTTCGAGAGCCGATCATGACAGTTCATCCAATATTATCCGATCGGGCATGCACAAAAAAAATATTCGTACGATGCCGGATCGTACGATTTTCATTTAATCAGTACAGTTATCCTTCGAAACTGCAATACAAATACATTACAACAAATTACATCACTTCAGAATTTTTATTCTGTCGTACGAGAATTTTTAACTTTAGTAAAATCTTCAGGTTCGATCAGAGATTAGCATGTAAAAAAAAACTGATGATTATTCGTCCAATAATCTCATTGTGTGTACCAGGCATTAGTATCCCCAGTGGGGACACAGGCAGCAATAAAATCTCAACACTTCCCTTCTATACAAAACATGTATTTCTAAACAGAAACTGTAAGATTCAGATCTGAGTGCTGTGTACTTTACATTTTTCAAAGACAGAAAACATCACCTGAATCAGAGTAAGAAATTTTTTAATCACTCTTTGCATGTGCAATCGTGTGACAATCCCTTTACTGGGTCCCTGTCCCAAATTACACGTTCTGTAGGACTTCAGACTAGCAGTGGATCCATCACGGCATAAAAGTTCAAACTGATCCAGTTCTGAATCTAAATAAAAGTAAAAAAAACATAGTTTCACAACATTTTATATTGCTATATTAAATATAACTGACCATACAAACAGGGATCTGATTGCTCATAACAGATTGATTAGATACCTAAACAATTATACACACACCCACATCATGAACATCCACGATTCTATACAAAGAAATCTTCCCACGACCTAATTTAAAAAAAAGCAGGGGATATCCCTATTCCTCTTGCCCTTAAAACTGTTTACCTACCTCCTATTTGTCCCCTCGCTGCGGTCTGGTATGGTTCAGGAGCGGCGCTCATCCGTCCCCTCCCTTTCCTGACCTGCGCCATTTTTTTTTCATTTTGCAGAGGCAGTGTGTCCCCTTCAAATTCATGCATGGCAGAAGGGTCTGGTATAGTCCTTGGGGGGACCCCATGCCATTTTTTTTGTGAATTTTTTTAGCCAGCAATTTGTTTTTTTACATTTAGCTTGCTGCCAGCAGATGACTCATCTGTTGCTAAGGACGCGGCTTCCCGACTGGCTCCTTAACAACCAGCTATATACAGTAAAAAAAAAGTGTAAAAAAAAACACACAAATAGCAAAATGCAATAAAAACGGTTCCAAAAATGCAGAAAGCACAGCAAAAAGCACTGCAGAAATGCTCAAAAGCAACAAGCATAGATGTGAATTGAGCCTAACACTGAGAACTGAGCTATCAAACACCGCCAATCGCTCTGTTCTCATGGCTTCCTGAGCAGAGAGCTGGTGATGTCTATCTAAAAGGCTGAGCTGGGTGCCGGTCCAGACATGTGGGCGGGTCCTGTCCATGTGGTCGCGATCCTTCTCGAGCCTGGACCGGCTCTGTGACGTCAGCTGACAGTGGGCTTCAGCTTGCTGTCTGCTGAAAATGTGTCACATGAGTACAGAACGAACTGCGAACTGTGATCCACAAGAGAAGTACAGCCAAACAAGCTTTGGCTGTACTTCTCCTTTAAATATATACATTTCTACCACCATCCAAAATGTGAGACCAGCTAAAAAATAATATTACAGATCATAAGAATTAAAAATAGTATGCAAATGCTTTGGCAGTGGGAACTTCATTGGGCAAGAGCTCAAAATGAAACAAAAGAGGTGTTTTCATATATATTTGTTTTACAAAAGTATATGAAACTTACCAGGTACATCCATTATAGCAAAGTGATCAGTGAAAGCGACATCACCTGCTCCATTCTTCAGACACCTGCACATTACAAACATAACAAACAACCAATGTTAAAGCTATAAGATCTATCCTTTGTATTCAATGTATTGTGCACTGCAACTCTGAGCTGTGCCATATCTGACTTAACATTTAAATTTTTTTTTAATAATAAACTAATTTTATATAGCGATATATGTTCGATTAACTCACAGGAATGTTCTTGATATCGTCACAGCAAAACTAATGACAGAGGTCAGTGATAAATCCAAATTTTTTTGCAAAATGTGCCTATTGTACCTGAAAGCACCATCAGAGTAAGAAAAAGGTTCGTTGCTGCTGGTCTCACAGAAGTGGTTCTTTTCTCGTACGTAGGATTTGGGACCTTGGCATAGTTCACACAGGTTTGGGGTGGAGACTCCGATTCCAGGAATGCAGCTTACATTGAAATATGTACTGACAACTAAAAAGAAAAAAAACAGGGTCTGGATAAAATCTACAAATACGGTAATCCAAAAAAATATTTTAAACTCCAAATCCATGAAAAAAAAAAAAGAAAAATCTACCCTGTTAGCCCTTTTCCTCTGCACTGCAATGGTTATTAGCTTGTTATGTTTGAGGAATTTCAGAACAGGCTGTATCACTAACCTTATACCCCACTGGCCAGTCGACTCTCCTTCTCTGCCCAAAGCTCTGGTCTGCGGGCAGAGACTTGGTGTCATCACATACAATATGGGGGATTAGCAACCGCAGCCAGTTTACAGAAATTACTATAGGGGAGGGGGGCATAGTGGTCACAGCACTTGAGGGATTCTGTTGGAGTGATTCTAGTGGTTCTAAAGGCTCAAGGTTTTTTACCTTTATGCATTCTATGCATGAAGGTAAATATCCTCCTCTGTGCAGCAGCCCCCCCCCCCCTAGCCCCCCTAGGACTTACCTGGGCCTAATCTTCCTCCAGAGCTGGGCACAAGACTCAATGAGAAGGGGACTCTCCCTTCTCATTGGCTGAGTGAGCCAATGAGTAGAGAGAGAGGGCAGGGGCCGAGCCGTGGCTCTGTGTGTGAATGGACACACAGAGCTGCGACTTGAGAACGACCCCGCTTGGGTGCCCCAATTGCAAACTGCCTGCTCTAAGGGCAGTCCGCAGGAGGAAGGGGCCAGGAGCAGCGGCAAGGGGCCGGGGGAAAAAGAGGCTCAGGGCTGCTCTGTGGAAAACCACTACACAGAGCAGGTGAGTATGACATGTTGGTTATTGAAAAAAACAAACAAAAGCCTTTAATATCAGCTTAATCCTCGTTCACACCGGTGCGACTTGTCATGCGATTGACAGGTCAAATTGCATGACAAGTCACACCCTATTGTCAGCGATGGAACTGTTCAAATCGGTGAGATGCCAACTTTTCGGTGCAGCACCTATTTGAAAAAGTAGTTCCTGCACTACTTTTGGATAGATGTCAGCCAAGTCGCTTCTGAAGTCGCACTGACATGCGGCTTTGAAATCATGTGAAATCACATGATTTCAAACCCGCATTCAGTGTGAACCATAGCTTAAAAAAGATTGTAAAGTCTCGTCTAATTATACTCCTCCTCTGTGCAGTGGATTTGCAAAGAGCAGCCCAGATCCTCTTCTTCTCGGGTCCCTCTTCTGTGCTCTTGGCCCTCCCTCCTGTCGAGTGCCCCTGTTCTATCAGATAACCGCTACCCATCACATCGTGTAAGGGAAGTGACATTCCGACCAAAAAATACTTACTGCACATGCACTATGTGTTCCACAGCACTATGCGTCCCAAACATTTCATGATCTGACGGGTAGTGGTAATCTGTTAGAACACCCATGCGGACATCTTACTACACCCAGCTATGTCTTGAATTTCAGAGTAATTTTAGCAGTAAAGTGAGCGTATATAAATAAATATAGTGTATTGACATCTGTGATGCTGTTTGTGGGCGAGGATCACGACCTGGCTGTCTGGAGCGGTCATCAGGCAGGTCCAACCAATTTGGCACATCTATGGGGTCTTTCTCCAAAAAGAGGAAGAAGGCAGGGAGTTGGTCTGGGTCAGACAAGACAAAGACAAATTTACTGTCGCCCCATCAATAAAACAGTTTCATTCCCGGTACGTGCTGGAAATGTAACACTCCCATTGGCTGTGCTCTCAACCAAACTGTCAAACCATCCAATGGCTGATGTCATAACTGATCACATGTGCAGCATCATGGCAGTTGTAGATTAAACAGAGGCCAAGATTGCAGCTTCCTTGGTTGAAAACGATAGGAGGGTTTACTTACACTTTTTTTTTTTTTTTAACAAATGAGGAGGGTTTACTTACACTTTAACTGATACTACACAAGTCACTCTGACTTTAGAAAAGGTTCCTGCACTACTTTGGTCTGACTTTGGTGCGATCACAGCCCTTGTACAAGTCAGATGAAGTCAGCAGAAAGTTGCAGGGGTCGCAGGCAAAGTCGCAGCAGTATGAATCAACCCTTAAAGCAGCCATATGAAAAGCAGTACCTATTCACTCAGACCTGGTCTTGCTGGATACACTTTACCACCACCCAAGAATTTCACGATATACAGGGCGATTCCCCCTCATCCCATAGCTTCCTTCCCTCCACTTGAACATGTATCTGATGCACACACTTCCCTTCTGGTCCTTTGGCTCGGCCTTCCAAGATACCTGTTTCCCTCCCTTCTATCCTCCCATACCTTTATCACTCTTCACCTCCTATTAACATTTATAGTGTGATAATTCTGTTATGTTAGTTCTTATACGTATTGTGTTGCAAAATAACTTGATGGCGGCTACGCCAGCAATTGTTTGAATAGCTCTTGTGTCTATTTAAGCTTACATTAACTTATTGCTTTCATGATTATTAACATTTTCATACACCACACCTATATCAAGATTATCTGTCGGTTAACACAGCAATCTTAGAGCTCTATCTCAGTCACAGTTTGATCCCAGTTGGGGTGACTGGGTATAGAATCTATTACTAGGATATACCCACCATGATCTTGAGCTATGGTGTTGCTAATGCACATCTAAACTCTCCCGTATGAAGACACATACTTACTTTGCTCTTCTTGACAATCATTCCATACAAAATCCGCTTTTACACGTGGAGATACTTGCCCACGCTTTTTCATCCCCTCTTATGATATATTTCCTTTTAGTACACACAAATATCAGAAATTTCTGTACATCTATGAAATGAGTTCTATACTTTCTGTAGCTCCAAGTTTCACCTGTTGTTTTTGATTTGTTGCTATTCCATGTATGTAATCTTTGTATACTTGTTTTATGCTCAATAAAAACTTTTTGAAAGAAAAACAGTACCTAGTTTAATGAATATCTTTTTGCTACAAAATAACTTCCTTCACTGTGTGCGTAGCCCACAAACTGGACCTTGAACAAAAATCTGTCAAATTTCTTTATGGTTTTATGTCCTACTAACTACCAGTTGTATATTTCTCACTGAACATGCTTGGTTGCACCTTAGACCCTTGGAATTAGATTAAATTCAGAGCTCTGCTTGAGATGAAAACTATACAAATTATATGAGTGGACTGAGAACTCCTGTTGTGTGCATAGCTTAGTTTATTTTCTAAAGCATGGGGCCTTCTCTGAGACTAACGTACAGTAAACCTGTGTTTTGCCCATATAGAGCAAAGCTAAAGCCAACGCTTGTATTGCCTGTGCTTAGTCAATGCAGTACGAAGCAACAGGTTCACTTAAATAATAAAAATAAAAGTGCAAAGGAAAGTATACCTAAAAATTGTGGAATTCTCATTTACTCACTTCACTTTCAGTCAATTTAGTTTTAGTGTTTAAATACAGTTACGATGATTGGTAGACCTTACAGATTATGTGTAAGTAAATCATTCTATATACAGTAAGCCTTAATACAAATAGTTATATTGCTCTTGCCTTTAGCTAAGGGTTGCTCTTCATCCCATATAAGTAAGTTTTTGGAAAGCAGGAATCCAAGAGGAATATTCCATCCTGATGTCCATCTGGCCCCATTGTGACAAGAACGAATCCCTTGTAAGTAATTAATACTCAGGGTACCACGACGGGCCACTGCCACTGCAAACACACAGCTTCCTGCAGAAAAAACATCGTTACTATGTCTGTGGTTTCAAGCGGCGACATTTACACAATCCCGAAACCAATATATTACCTTCAGCATGTTGTTCTTTTGCTACAACTGCCAGGTTATAAAGTCTGACAGCAGTATAGACATCCCCTGCATCAAGGGACACTGCATCAGCCTTATTGCCCTGTGAAGACACACAAGTTAAGCATCAAGTTATTTTAACACAAAACAGGTCAAATGTCCTGAAGTTGAGTTTCCAACAGGGCTGGCGATAAGGGGGGTACCAATGGTCCTCCAGGTACACAGGGGGGCCCCGGGGCAGCAGGGTCAATCAGATTTTGGCAGGACAGAGAGGGGGATCAGTGCAGTGGGGTGCAATTACAGGAACAATGCCCTGTGTGTCTCTCCCTACATCAGCTAAAAGCCGGTTTCTCCAACTCTCTCTCCCGCCAGTCTTCATCGGCTGCAGGGAGAGACACATAGGGCATTGTTCCAGTAATTGCCCCCCCCCCCATCCTGCCCATATCTGATTCCCCCTGCTGTGTGCCCCCTTTGCAGCGCTGCCGAATTCCCTCTCCCGCCTGGTTGCTGTGGGGGATTTTCAGGATGGAGAAGGGGTCGGCAAATATGTAATTTACTGCCCCCTTCCTTTTCTGAATGAACACAGTGAGTGATCGGTACTGATCAGTCACTGTGTTGATTCATAACTGAAGCATAGTGAACTGTATTTGCTATTTCTCAATTTATTAATGAATAGAAGCATCTGTGTCATGTTCATTCATCTGCAGTGCAGTGAGAAAGGAATTGAAGAATCTGCGTCCTCAGTTCCTTTCTCAAAGGTGAGATATCAGAGGTCTGTTTAAACCGCTGATATTTCACCAACCCCCCCCCCCCCCCCCCAACAGCATTGTAAAAAAATGTAAAACTAAATAATTATTATATAAGTGAAAAAATAATAACAAATTGTAAAAAATTTAAATTAAAAAAATTGGAAAGAAATATATTTTTAAAAATTTCAAAAAAATATATTTTTAAAAATTTCAAAATATTATTTCAAAATGAAGGGCTTATTCACATGGGTTCTCTGGCCCATAGAGTGTGAATCAGAGGTTTGTTTGTGAGGCTGTATCCCTGTTACTCTATGAGGATGCAACGACTGTATGAACACATGGTCCTAATTTGACAGGTGTGCATGCGCAGTTGTGTGGCCCCAAATACACACTGTCTGTCTTCGGCAGCCGTATACCTGCATCTACATGCCTGTCTAATTAGGATCTGCGGCTGTGTTCGTACAGCTGCTGTACCCCCATAGTGTACCATAGCTGTACACAGCAATAGCCACATTTAAAAAAACACTGATTTACACTGTACAGGCCACCTTGCCTATGTAAATGAGCCCCAGGACCTCATTTACACACAGAACTTTGTTTATTAACTCAATACAATTTTTCTATTAGATTTAGCAGGAATTTTGTAAGTTATGTTATATTTGTGTCCGCTAATAATGATTTTAGTGTATTTTTAGTGAAAATATAGTTTTGATATTTATGGGGGGCCCTCTCAAGTAGGCTGTATGGGGCCCCGTGATTTCTAACAACAGCCCTGGTTTCCAATATTGCTTATTCAATTTGGCATGGAACTGATTGTGAATTTACTGAGTCCTCTCACCCTAATCTTGCTCATACAGTCCTGTGTATTGTGAGCTCGGACACAAGATACTCTGGAGAATTGATCATTTGAAGGCAACAAACTCTGGAGAGTTCGGGCCAAATGAGAGCATTTTCTTTGTTCCCCATCAGACAGCGTACACCAGCGAAACTTCTTCCCTTTAAAGGATAAAGGAATTACATCAATAATATCATTACAACATTCCATTACAATCATTACATCAATACAATCAGGACAATAAGTTTATTTAAAGTGGAACTTCATCCATAAGAGTTTGATTACAATTAATGTTCTTTAAAAAGAACATACATTCCACATTAATAATTATGCTATCAAAATTAGTGTGTGCTGTAAATTGCCTCCATTGCTCCTGTTTCTTCTTGGAGGCGGCCATTTTGTTGAAGCTCAGAGCAGTCACTTTCTTATTGGAGACTCTACCCCTCTCAAAATATATATGTTACTTTCTGGAATTAAAATATGTACATGTCCAACCTAGATTGTCTGTCTTGGCTCAGTTAGGTAAGAAGGCTGACAGAAGCTTTACCGCGTTAAAGTTCACAGGCTGCCAATAAGGGAAAAAGGGAGAGGGAATCAGGGAGATAAGATAATACACTATCCTTGTAAGTTTAAATTTCTTGTGCATCCCTTGCAGTAAAGTTTGTCTTGTCACCTCTCCTGCTTTTATTTTCTCTCACCCTAATATGTTTTCCCTTACACAGTCTGTGTAATTTTTGGTGCTCCACACTCTGTAAAAAAAACTGGATTTACCCCCTTAATGACCAGGCCATATGGCATACGATACGATATGGCACTGCGTCGCTTTAAATGACAATTGTGTGGTTGTGTGACGCTGTACCCAAACAAAATTGATGTCCTTTTTTTGCACAAATAGAGAGGTATTTGATCACCTCTGCAGTTTTTATTTTTTGCGCTATAAACAAAAAAAGAGCGACAATTTTGAAAAAAAACTAATTTTTTATTTTCTGTTATAATACATATCCAAAAAATAAATGTAAAAAAACTAATAAATTCATCACTTTAGGCCAATATGTATTCTTCTACATATTTTTGGTAAAAAAAATCCCAATAAGCAAATATTGATTGGTTTGTTCAAAAGTTACAGTGTCTACAAAATAGGGGATAGATTTAGGGACTTTTTTTTTTTTTGTTGCTTTTACTGGTAATGGCGGCGATCTGTGATTTTTAGCGGGACTGCGACCTTGCAGCGGACAAATCTGACCCTAAGTGACACTTTTTGGGGACCAGAGACATCAATACAGTGATCAGTGCCAAAATGCACTGATCAATGTATAAATGACACTGGCAGGGAAGAGGTTAACACTAGGGGCGATCAAAGGGTTAACTGTGTTTCCTGGATGTGTTCTAACTGTGTGTGGGATGGACTCACTGGGAAAACACAGAGATCGCTGTTCCTGATCACTAGGAACAGCAGATCTCCATGTTGTCCCCTGTCAGAACAGAGAGTCTTGTTTACATAGGCAGATCCCCGTTCTGCCTCTCTGTGGAGCGATCACCGGTGGGCGACGGGCATCAAATCCACCAGACCCATGCACACGCTCCCCCCGTATCTCATGCATGGAACGACGTACAGGTACGTGCAGCCGGGCCACCCTGCTGCAGTATATGTGCGGTGTGCGGTCCGGAAGTGGTTAAAGATGAGCGGCCTCTAGAGGCACAGTACCGAGAATAGAGAGCAACTGATAGGCATAGGCACATATTTTTTATGCTTTACATAGCTATACCTGCAAAAGGGACCAGCCTCAAGAGATCTATCAGGACTTAAAGTGGAATTTCACCCAAAAGGGGAAGTTCTGCTTGTTTGCATCCCCCCTCCACTGCCACATTCGGCACTTTTTGTGGGGAAGTGGGTACCTGGTTTTTACAGGTACCCACTTCCTGTCAAATGCACTGCGGCGATCTGAGCAAGAAGTTCCCCCTGCAGCCTTCTGGGACACATAACTGTTTATATATAGTAGATAAGGCTTTGGCTAAATCTCTGGGTAGAGCTTCCATGTTGCCAACCTTCACACTTAGACCAGAGGAGCCAAACTGGGCATTAAAGGCATGTCTAAACTGGAGGTATCTAAACAGATGAGAGTTAGGAAGCCGATATCGGCATTTTAATGCATCAAATTATAGGAGAACCCCATAAAACTATATTTTTACAGTGACATTTGCATTGTTAGATTCTTCAAAGTTAAAACTTTCTTACTTTCGAATGGGGCCCTGCTAGGTTATCTCCTTAAAGCGGGACTGTACCTGAAAAAAAAAAATGTAAAAGCCAGCAGCTACAAATACTGCAGCTGCTGACTTTTAATAAATGGACACTTACCTGTCACAGGTTCCAGCGATGTCGGCAGCAGAGGCCGATCGATCGATCGGCTCTCTGCTGCTGCCGGCGCCATTCTCAGTGAGGGAATCAGGAAGTGTCGCCTTTGCGGCTTTCCCTCCCGGTTCCCTACTGCGCATGCGCGAGTCGCGCAGCACAATGAGAATCGTCAGCGCGCCAGGACAGGAAGTGGCTTAAACTCCCGTGGGAGTTTATGCCCGGAAGTGGGTGCAGATACCTGTCTTAGACAGGTATCTGCACCCCCCTCCCCCCTGAAAGGTGCCAAATGTGACACCGGAGGGGGGGAGGGTTCCGAAAAGCGGAAGTTCCACTTTAGGGTGGAATCCTGCTTTAAAAAATAAAATGCAGTCTGCACTTTGGTGATCTTAATATCATCCATATTGTTTAGGTAATTTGCCACATCTCCAGGGTTGCCTACCCCTGTTCTAAGCTTTTCAAAATTGATGAAGCATGACCCTACGGTTTTTGTTTTGATCTTTGAAGATCTGTGAGAATAAGTAACGTCACATCAAAAGCACCTGTGAGTTGGTGTGCATTTTGCGAAAGGCAAGGCATAGATTACCTATAGAGAGGGGAGCAAGAATGATTTCATCAGGTTTCCCTTCACCTCTAGTTCTAGCAATAAATTAAAAATTTTGGATTTCCTATCATTTTCTATCCGGGTGATAGTGGTAAACACCACTGAAAACCTAAGCTGGACACTGTGAGCACCAGGCTCTCTAAAACCTGATGTAATGATAAAACTCTGTATCAATTAAAACAAAACTAAAAAAGAAAAGAAAAAGTTTAAATTCACTGGAAGCAAATAATTCATAATAACCCAAAATCTGACTATATCAATAAAATGCAGTTAGCTGGCAACCACTATTGCATCTGGTACATAATGTCCCTCTAGTTTTTTGTTAGTGTTAAACAGTCTAGTAAAATGATGTTTATTGGAAATTAGCTTTCATGCCTTCAGATACTGTATATTAGTTAACAATAGTTAATTTACTCACCTGAAACCACATGAGGAAGGATAGCAGAGAGATTGATCAAACACAGGAATGAGAGAAGATGCATGTTTGTAAAGGAAAACAGCTCATCTGTTGACTGCTTACATGGGATACTGGACGTCCAAAACAGGAGAAGGGAGGAGGCAAAAAGATGGGGGGAAACTAGAGGAAATGGAGAAAGAACATTACAGATGGAACTTATCAATAACATATGTAATACTCGAGAAAATATGCTCAAGCCAGAAATGTTCCTGAAACAAACAGTCTATTTTTAGCATTCACGTTTTATGGGTATGGGCCCATTGATTCCATTCTACAGTCACCATTTCACAAATTGTATCAAACTGTTCTGCCACGTTAGATGAGCTGCAGCATTCTCTGGTCATCCAGAATCAAGGGAACTGCCAGTCTCGAAATAACAAACTCCAAATACACATATTCTCTGCACTAGAAGTATTTTTTTTGCCTTATGCTTTAAAATCAAATAAATATTAACTTTGATAATTTTTCTAAAGAGAAAGATTGTAAAGATTATTGCAATACAAGTGTGTTGTTACAACCAGTAAACAGTAGGTACAGTATTTGACAATATTTTAGGGTACACACTTAAGACCCCTTTCACACTGAGGCGGTTTTCAGGCATTTTAGTGCTAGAAATAGCACCTTTAAAGCGCCTGAAAACCGCCTCCCATTAATTTCCACACTGGCGTGGTGCTCTTGCAGGACATTAGGAAAAGTCCTGCAAGCAGCATCTTTGGGGCAGTTTGGGAACGCTGTATACAACGCTCCCAAAATGCCCTGCCAATTGAAATGAATGGCCAGCACTTTCAAAGCGCCTGAAAACAGCACGGGCGGGGGTTAAAAGCGTCGCTAAAACGATAAAGCGGTAAAGCGCTGCTAAATCGAGCAGAGCTTTACTGCTATTGCTCGGGCGGCCCCAGTGTGAAAGGGGTCAGTTCTGTTTTTCTCTGCTGGTAGTGATCGCAGCTGACAGAGAAGGGGGGTGGAGGGAGCTTTTTTCCCCTAAGAAAAAAGGAAAAATAAACACATTTTTAATCAATGATGGGAGAATTGTGCGAGAAATATAATCAAGAAAGAAATGTGCATGAGCTGTGACCTGGAAAGAAAAGAACAATGGAGATATTTGCCAGCACACCATAGATCAACAAGGTAGCGTTTAAACAGATTTTTTATTGCATGATCACATCACAGAGCAGTGCCACGTTTCGGAGTCACGCAGGACCCCTTCGTCAGGCATAACATGCCTGACGAAAGGGTCCTGCGTGTCTCCAAAACGTTTCACTTCTCTGTGATGTGATCATGCAATAAAAAATCTGTTTGGACGCTACCTTGGTGATCTATGGTGTGCTGGCAGATATCTTCATTGTGACTTTCGGAACCAGTCTCCATGTGGTTGTTGCTGCAGCACCAAAATCCATGAGAGCTTATCCAGGAACGTGTGCGATGGGAATATGAAGTATTACCGGAAAGAAAAGAAGATTCCCGGCCATGAAAAATTATTTTCTGTAGCAACATGAGGTGAAATTGAAGGCTTGGTTGGTAGAATCAATGGTGGCACCATCGGATTTGCAAAACACATGAAAATTCTGATTTTCAAAAGAAAATGCTTTCCGATTTCGACCCGTGTATGGCAGGCTTAAGTCTGTTTTCAACATACTTTCAATAGTCCAAGCTGTCCAGCAAAAGTGGTAGTTAGAGGGTCGAGACAAACCCTTTAACACTGACAGGGGTGATTACAATGATCAGCTTTTATTCATTTGTGTAAAACATTTATCCCAAAAGGAAAAAAAATTGTTGCTGTAACTGCCAAAAAGAATTCTGCTTTATTTTGTTATATCAATACCATCTAAATCTGGTAGTGCATCGAACACTACCCTCTGCACAGATTGACAAGGCTGCTGTATTTTTTATTTGGAAGCATATGATTAGAGCCAGAGGCTTTAATAGGCTTCGAAAAAGGGTGGACTTGGGGCGCAGAGCACTGTGCTTCAAGCCCACCCAGTTGTGTGACGATAGCGAATTAATATTTGCTATTGTCACACTGATCCTCCTCTCGGCCAATCAGGAAGCGGGTCCTGAGACCGTCACCTGATTCGCTGAAAGGACAGGCGATCCTATTGGATGCTGAGGAGGAGGGAGGAGACGCACGGCGGAAGCTGCCGTGATGGAGAGGAGGAGAAGAGGCAATAGAAGCCGCCACCCATTGCAGCGCTGCCCGCCCGCAACCTAGATGGTGTAAGTGCGGGGCTGGATGACCAACTGCGAAACCCCCCGGAGGGGTGCGGGTGACCTGACTTACCGACGGACAGTGGGGGGAGGGGGGGTTTCGTGGATGTGCCGTGGCGCTGGCCGACCGGTGGGGGGGGTTGTTGTTTGACCCCCCTCCCCAAAAAAAAACAACAGCCGCCACTGCTTTAGCCAGTGATAAGTTGGAACACAGCGAAGCCAAAATGTAAATAAAAATACCATCCTTGCAGCCGTGTATATGCAAATAACTAAACACTAATACTAGACCCACAAGTAGAGGTGTTTCATCAGATTAGGCGACCCGATAGAATGTGTAACGGAAGTGACGTTTGGTCACCGTCATCTTACTACACCGCGCACTCCCCCACAGTAAGGATACACTGAGAAGGGGGTGTTTCATCAGATTTGGCGACCCATCAGAATGTGTAACAGAAGTGATGTTATGTCACTGCCATCTTGCTACACCCCGCACTCGCCCACAGTAAGGATAGAGTGGGAAGGGGCAAGCGGACATCTTGTTACACCCACCATAGTTTTGCATTTTATACTAATTTTTAACTGTAAACTGAGGTTATATAGAGAAATACAGTACTTAGAACTCCATTTGACTGTTTAGATGTTGAATTTCTAAAAGCAGCGAACTTCTGTCCGATTAGCAAACCTGTAAGATCAGCAGGCTTGCCGCTGCTTTTAAAATTCAACATCTAAACAGTGAGATTGAGTTCTAAGTACTGCATTTCACTGTATAAACCCAGTTTACCATACCTTCCAACATTTTGAGATGGGAATGAGGGACACCTACTAGTAAATGTATGTAGGCATAGGACACGCACCTTGCCACACACCCCCTTAAAGGAGAATTAACCCCCCCCCAAAAGGTAATTAAAATTTACAAATGCAGAAATTTAGAAATCGGATCAAAGGTTTAGCACTGGGAAACACTTTTTGAAAGACAAAAAGTGCATTTTATATACAACTATATAGATCAGACCAAAATGAGGGACACATGAGGGGGGAAGAGGGACATTGCTCCAAATCAATGACAGTCCCTCGAAATCAGGAACAGCTGGGAGCTATGAGTTTACTGTGTAAAATGTAAAACACCGGTGGGTGTAACAAGATGTCCACGTGCCCCGTTCTCGGGGATCCTTACTGTTGAGGAGTGTGGGGTGTAGCAAGATGGCGGCGACGAAACATCACTTCCGCTACTTATTGTGACGGGTCGCCTAATCTGAAGAAAAACCAACTTTTGAGGGTTCAAACAGCGAAGCTCATGTTATCGCCACCATGTGTTCACAAACAAGCACAGCAACCGAGCACAGCCTGGTCTACGACAAGATGGCGCTGCAGCTCCTGGCTTGGTATAGTCAAGTGAGGCTCTAGTGTATAATCAAGGCGGCCCGGATTGGCTGACTTCTCGGCTGTCTTACCTGAGTCATAACCGGTGCAGGGGTGACAGGAGGAAGATGGCGCTGTGCTTGTGGAGGA
The DNA here is from genome assembly GCA_028564925.1 of Lithobates sylvaticus. Lineage (NCBI taxonomy): Eukaryota > Metazoa > Chordata > Amphibia > Anura > Ranidae > Lithobates > Lithobates sylvaticus. The sequence continues at coordinate 230,946,091 of CM053026.1, forward strand.
CGTGCGGTCTTCATTGCAGGCTGAACAGGTACAATATGCCCCCCATATGAAAGAAATAATATGCAGCCCGAGGAAAGGAACAAGTGCTGTTCTTCTGGTCTAGTGCTGACTGGAGGACACATACAGCATGTTGTAGCTGTCCTCTTCACTACCAGCTTGTATATAAGATGTAACCCTATGCTCTTTTCTTTATTTCTAGGTTATTGAAGGTTGACCAGCTTCGAAGCTTTCATTCCAGTGAGTGTTCTTCTTGTATAAGTAATTCCTTCTATTTTACCTGTCTAGATAGTTATTGCTCTTCCAGTCTATAGAATGGGTTCTGTCACATTTCTTATAACCACAAGAAGCATCAGACCTCAACCAGTCACACGAGTGTCAGTATGGCTATCTAGTCTACTAAATGTGGGTTACAATGTAGAGTAAAAGTCAAATGATCAAGGCTCATGGTAGGGCTAGCATTATAGGGCTTGATTGGCAGTACCTACTGAGGAAGTTCTGATTGGTTGGACGAAATGAGTATAGGGGCGGAGCTGTACATTGTGACATCATCACGCCTGCTGTGCTGAAGTTAATACACGTAGTGGTAAGGGATCTTACCACTAGGTTTTATTCAATAAAATCCATCAGTGAGCACTATCGGTTTCCTACTTTATCTGTAGCAATGTCAAGACATTGCATGTGATTCGCACCCGCACTGCGTTGCCGATCACATGCAATGTCAGTGCATAGCAAGTTCAGCCATACAGTCATTGGATTCGCATAAGAAAAAGGTGCAGGCACCCCCCCCCCCCCGCGCACTGGAATCGGATCGCATTGGGTGTTCTCACCCATGCGATCTGATTCCTGTCCGAAGCCACACCTGTAAACCGATCTGGGCATGTCATTAACATTGTATTGACACCCTCAGCGGCTGAAATCTCGCTGGTTCCCCGCATCGCTACAGTGTGAACCTAGGCTCTGCGCTGTTTACATAGATTCGCGGAAACAGCTGATTAGATTGTGAGGGGGTTGAATCGAGATCGTGTTCTTTTAACGATAAATCGTGCAGCTCTCCAGTGAGTACTATGTAGTCCTCTTTTGCTTGCCTGCTGAGGTTTTAGGTTTTTCTGGATCATGGGATATATTGGAGGTGACATATATTACTTAGAGGTCCATATAATAGGGTGAGCGCTAGAAGTAGGTATTTGATAGAACGCTGCACATATTAAAAAGTTGATTTTCTATAATAAGCCAAGGAGCATCCCGCTTTGTATGGGGTTGGCCTACATGTTTCGATTGTTGCAAGCTATCATTGCTTTCATCTAGCAATTTCTCTATAAAATGCTTCTTTCAGTATGCAAATTGTTTAACATCCTTCACTGGAATGCTGATAGTTTTAGTATAATTTTTATATAAAATCAGCCATCAAATTTCCCTCAATTACATTTTATTTTAATGCTAATAACTTTTCTTGTTTTTGATGTACAGATGGAAGGAGATTTCAAGCTGCATCTCTTGCTCTGGGTGTCAAGATCAGACCTCTGTATGTGCTTATTGGAACAAGTGGAGGTTATGCAGGCTACAGACAGTATGAAAGTTTTAAAATCCATAAATTGGAGAAGCTTGGGATTGAGGTTCCCCCACAAGTAGCTCAAACCTGGGAGGTAGGGGCTTCTATACTTTATGTACTGTTTTATATTGCAAGGAATGTTGTGTGCAGTGTTTTTATTTTATTTTTTTTAACCCTTTGTGGAAAATGGATACCAGTAAATGCATAAGGGTTCAGAGAAAATTGATGGGAGTAACAATGGAAATATTGGGTGCACTTAAAGTGGTTTGTAAAGGCAGAAGTTTTTTTTTTTTTTTTTTTTATCTTAACGCATTCTATGCATTAAGATAAAATGCCTTTTGTGTACAGCAGTTCCTCTAGCTCCAAACGATGTTGTAGGAATGTCTCGGCCGTTCGGGACTCCCCTCCTCATTGGCTGAGACAGCAGCGCCATTGGCTCCCGCTGCTGTCAGCCAATGAAAGGGGGCGGGTCCGTGTATGAAAAGGACACACAGAGCTGTGACTCGGCTCGAGTGCCCCTATAGCAAGCTGTTTGCTGTGGGGGGCACCCAACAGGAGGGTGGGGCTAGGTGAGCCGAAGAGGAGGATCCAAGCTGCTTTGTGCAAATCCACTGCACAGAGGAGGTGAGTATAACATGTTATTTTTAATAACAAGACTTTACAATCACTTTAAAGGGGCTGTAAACCCTCGTGTTTTTTCACCTTAATGCATTCTTCGGTATATTACTGTCTATGTAGTGTAAAAGCTGTGGGGAAGAGTTAGGGTGGTAAATTTGGCTATATCAAGAATAAAAATAACTAGAAAAGCTACACTTTCTGGGGAAATTGTGTGAAGTGTTCTTGCCTCCACCTACAGTAGTCTACAAATGGAGTGGGTGGAGTGGTTGGAGTGGCTGGAGTAACTATGAAAAGTGATAAAAAGCTTAATATTTTAAAAAGTATAAATAGTAGTAAAAAAGTTGAAGTTCCATCATTAGCTGAAAGAGCTGAACATTTTGTTCAAAAATTATTATTTTTTTTATGTATTTCTTTTTTTCATGGGCTAGTCATGATGTTTTGGCTGAGCATGGGGGGGGGGGGGGGGGGGGGGGGGGGGGGGGTCATGTTTTGGCTGAGCATGGGGGGGGTCATGATGTTTTCAGAAATGTGTTTTTTTTTTTTTTTTTTTTTTTTTTTTAATTTATTTATTTTTATGGGGTGGTCGTAATATTTTGGCTGATTATGGCATGGTCAAAATGTTTTGGCTGGTCATAATGTTTTGGCTGATCATGGGGTGGCAAAGTCAGATCCACAGTCGTATGACTGTCGTGTTGTACCAGTGTGAACCTAGCCTGAGATGTTTCTACAACTTGATTGGAGTCCACCTTTGGGGTAAATTCAGTTGATTGGACATGATTTGGAAAGGCGCACACCTGTCTATATAAGGTCCCACAGTTAACAGTGCATGTCAGAGCACAAACTAAGCCAAGAACTAGTCCTGTAGACTTCGGAGACCCAATGAGCACAGTGGCCTCATCATCCATAAATGGAAGAAGTTTGGAACCACCAGTACTCTTCCTAGAGCGGTTTGCCTGGCCAAACTGAGTGATCAGGGGAGAAGGGCCTTAGTCAGGGAGGTGACCAAGAACCTGATGGTCACTCTGACAGAGCTCCAGCATTTCTTTGTGGAGAGAGGAGAACCTTCCAGAAGAACAGCCATCTCTGCAGTACTCCACCAATCAGGCTTGTATGGTAGAGTGGCCAGACGAAAGCCCCTCCTCAGTAAAAGGCACATGCCTGGCGTTTGCCAAAAGGCCCCTGATAGACTCTCACACCATGAGAAACACAATTCTCTGGTCTGATGAAACAAAGATTGAACTCTTTGGCCTGAATGGCAAGCGTCATGTCTGGAGGAAACCAGGCACCGCTCATCACCTGGCCAATACCCATCCCTACAGTGATGCATGGTGGTGGCAACATCATGCTGTGGGGATGTTTTTTAGCAGCAGGAACTGGGAGACTAGTCAGGATTGAGGGGGAAGATGAATGCAGCAATGTACAGAGACATCCTTGATGAAAACCTGTTCTAGAGCGCTCTGGACCTTTAGACTGGGGCAAAGGTTCATCTTCCAACAGGACAACGACCCTAAGCACACAGCCAAGATAAGAAAGGAGTGGCTACCGGACAATTCTGTGAATGTCCTTGAGTGGTCCAGCCAGAGCCCAGACTTGAACCCAATTGAACATCTCTGGAGAGATCTGAAAATGGCTGTGCACCAACGCTCCCTATCCAACCTGATGGAGCTTGAGAGGTCCTGCAAAGAAGAATGTGGGGAAAATGCCCAAAAATTGGTGTGCTAAGCTTGTAGCATCATACTCAAAAAGATATGAGGCTGTAATTGGTGCCAAATGTGTTTCAACAAAGTATTGAGCAAAGGCTGTGAATACTCATGTACATGTGATTTTATTTTTATTTTTTACTTTTAACCACTTAACAACCGGCCCATAGCCGAATGATGGCTACAGGGCGGTTGCTTAACCCTGGGAGGGCTTACTATGACGTCCTCCCAGAATTCCGCTCTCGCCCGCCCCCGGGGGCGTGCACTCAAACGATCATGGGCGCTCATCGCGGCCATTTACCACATGATCGCTCTGTCAAATGACGGAGCATTTCACTTGTAAACAAACCGGCGTCATGTCATAACGTCGGTTTCGCTCTCCTCTCTGTGTACCGATCGGTACATTGTGAGAGAGATCGGTGGCAGCAGCGCTGTGGGCTGGATCTGTAGTGCCCACAGCGCTGCTCTGTGATAATTGCAGTCACATCCCTCCATGCTCAGCCATCCCTCCATGCTCAGCCATCCCTCCATGCTCAGCCATACCCTGCCGTGCTCGGCTGTACTCGGCCTCTGTATGTGGCTAGACTGTGGAAGTCTCACGCATGTGTTATCGCCGTACTCAGGAGGAGTAGGAGAATCCTATTTTGGGGTGTGTAATTTTTGGTATGTACATGCTATGTGTTAGCCCCCCGTTCACACCTATGCGAATTAGATGCGGCTTACACCGCATCCAATTTGCAGGAAATTTTAAAATACATTCATTTGAATGCATCTGGTTCACATATGTGCGTTGCATTCGCACTGCGCATTGCACAAAAAACGTGTGCGTTTTCTGGGCATTGCGGTGGGAATTACAACCCAGTATTTTCTATGGGAACGCATCTGATTCGCAGATGCATTCCGTTCTGAACACAAATTCTCTCCTTCTCCTCACTACCCCCCCCCCCCCCCCCTCCCTGCTCACTGATCCGCAGCTAAAAGGCAGAGGATCCTCTGAACAACTGATTTTTATCTTCGCAGTGAAACCGGAGCTTCAATTCGCAACGCACATGTGTGAACCCGGGCTTAGAATATTGTATAAATGGACAACTTTGTGTTAAAAAAAAAATGCGTTTTAACCACTTCCCGCCTGCCGGCCGTCATATGTCGTTCTTGACTTTGTGCGGGGATATCTGAATAATACTATAATAATCAGCCGGCGATTCCCTACACCATAAGAACAATCATAATGGCTGTTCCGCTGCTTGATCGTTCGCTGCCCTCCGGTGCTTCTACCGACTCACCGCTACGATCGAAGCCAGGATCGTTTTTGTCATGCCATATTCCTATTACAATTGATGTTTACATTCCTTGTAATAGGAATAAAAGTGATCAAAAAAATTTTTTGGGGCAAAAGTGTCAAAGTAAAATGAACAATAAAAAAAATCTTTTTTTAAAGCGCCCCTGTCCCCATGTGCTTGCATGCAGAAGCGAATGCATACGCAAGTCCCGCCCACATATGAAAACGGTGTTCAAACCACACATGTGAGGTATTACTGCGAACGTTAGAGCGAGAACAATAATTTTGGCCCTTGACTGAGCATGTGCAATTTTGAAGGGTGACATGTTAGGTATCTATTTACTCAGCGTAACTTCATCTTTCACATTATGCAAAAACATTGGGCTAACTTTACTGTTTTTTTGTTTTTTGTAAAGCACAAAACATTTTTTTTCCCCAAAAAAACACGTTTTGAAAAATTGCTGCGCAAGTACCGTGTGAGATAAAGTTGCAACGACCGCCATTGTATTCTCTAGAGTATTTGCTGAAAAAAAATATGTTTTTTTGGGGTTCTAATGTAATTTTCTAGCAAATAAATGATGATTTTTACATGTAGGAGAGAAATGTCAGAATTGGCCTGGGTGCTCCAGAACGCCTGATGGTGCTCCCTGCATGTTGGGCCTCTGTATGTGGCCACGTTGTGTAAAAGTCTCACACATGTGGTATTGCAATACTCAGGAGTAATAGCAGAATGTGTTTTGGGGTGTAATTTGTGGTATGCATAACCTCCAATAATATGACAATTTTTGTGAAGAAAAAAAAAAAAATAATTCCTGATTTGCAAAGAATTGTGGGAAAAAATGACAACTTCAAAAAACTCACCATGCCTCTTTCTAAATACCGTGGAATGTCTTCTTTCCAAAAAGGGGTAATTTGGGGGGTATTTGTACTTTTCTGGCATGTTGGGGTCTCAAGAAATGATATAGGCTGTCAGTACTTCAGGTGTGATCAATTTTCAGAGATTGGTGCCATAGCTTGTGGACTCTATAACTTTCACAAAGACCAAGTAATATACACCAATTTGTACTTCTTTTTACTAAAGATATGTAGTAGTATAAATTTTGGCCAAAATTTATCAAGAAAAATTACAAATTTGCTAAAGTTTATAACAGAAACAAAGACTTCTTTTTTTAACAGAACTTTCTTTTTTTTTTTTTTTTTTCTTTTATAGCGCAAAAAATAAAAAACCCAACGGTGATTAAATACCACCAAAAGAAAGCTCTATTTTGTGTGGAAAAAAAGGACAAAAATGTCATATGGGTACTACTGTTGTATGAGTAATTGTCATTCAAAATGTGAGAGCACTGAAAGCTGAAAATTGGTCTGGTTATTAAGGGGGTTTAAGTGCCCAGTGGTTAATTAATTTGCAAACATTTAACAAACTGCTTTCACGTTGTCATTATGGGGTATTGTTTGTAGAATTTTGAGGAAAATAATGAATTGAATCCATTTTGAAATAAGGCTGTAGCATAACAAAATGTTAAAGTGAAGCGCTGTGAATACTTTCCGGATGCACTGTAAGTTAATAATAGCTACGTAGGAGCTTGGGCACAAGCGAACAGAATAATTGAGCTTAATTTTTTTACTATTGATTGAAGATGATTACGGTAAGAGAGGGCGATTGATTCGTATGAAAACCCCTTCTCGAGGGCGACTATAGACGTTTTGGACACATCTTGTGATGGTTTAATCTATATCGTGAAAAAAAGCTCATTGAATAGTCTACCTTTCCCCAAGATGCTCTCTTGTGTCTGTTGAAAGCACTGGGAAAAACAGTTTAGAATGAGTGCTGAAGTAACCAGGGTAAGGGCTCTTTCACACGGATGGTCCGTATGTCCGTTTTTCATCCATCCGTTTTCAGATGAAAAACGGACATCCATGTATCCCTATGGGATAGCGGGTGTCAGCGGATGAGCATCCGCTGACACCCGAACTCGTCCGTGCCCGCTATGGTCTGTTTCTGCAGACGGAAGAAAACCCTATTTTTCCATCCGTCTGCAGAGCGGATCGGATGACGACGGACTCTATGGTCCGTCGTCACCCGATCCCCCATAGGGAAGAGCGGCGCTGTGACAGGTCCGTCCCTGCACGGAGTGCAGAGACGGACCTGTCATCTTCCTGCTCAGCGGAGATCGCTCCGGCGATCCCCACGGAGCAAGCGGATATCCACTGGGCGGATCTGCACTGATCCGCCCCGTGTGAAAGAGCCCTAAATCAGGCCAGTGCCGTGACCATTTCTTTTTATAGAGGAAGCAGCTGCCCTTAAAGTGAATGTTCAATAAAACGTGTTTTCTACAAGGCTGATGCTGAAATTTGGTCTTGCAGAGATATGGCGAAAGCTAGGCTGCTGTCACTACACTGTGAATGAGTTCTTATTTAAGAGAGTATTTTGACTATTGGTGTTTGTAATAGTCTTCCAAGGATTAAAGCGCTTGTAAACCCTTACAAACCACTTTGACCTACAGGTAAGCCTAGATTAAGGCTTAACTGTAGGTCCAAGAAATATCTCCTAAAATTACACGGTTTAGGAGATATTTACAAAAAGACAGGCACCGATGTCTACGATATACCGCTCGTGGCGGCTCCAGTGCGCATGCGCAGGAGTGACGTCATCGTGGCTCCGGCGAATCACAGCGCCGGAGCAGTGGGACCCGGAAGTCAATCTGGGATACATGGCAGCGGTGAAGATGGAGGACCGCTTCGGGGGCTTCCTTCTCAGGTAAATTATTCATAATAAGCTAGTATGCTATGCATACTAGTTCATTATGCCTTTGCCTTGCAGGTTGCATTTAAAAAAAAAAAAAGTAAATGTGGTCCTCAGACGCAATATAGCCCCTTGAAGATTTTTTCCATTCAGTTTGGCCCACTGTTTTAGTTGAGTTGGACATGCCTGAATTAGGGACGTCGGGCAAAAACTACCCAACTAGGGCACTAACAGCAATAAAAATCTGAAAGCTCAGAATTTAGGGGGTTGGAGGGAGGACTTGACCGATCCAATTTGTAATTTATTATTCCATGACTTGCCAATCTACCCGGCTATCTCCCATCTGGAAGCTGGCTTACCCCGTCTCCCTGCCTTGACACCTGCCACGATTCTATTTTGAACTTGGACCTCTACCAAACTTACCCTGGGTATTACAGGTTTCTTATCAAATACGCCACTGTGGCACAATTCTTGTTATACGGAAGTGGGTATACTAGAGGGATTCCAATCCTGGGAAAATATGGGCATTCATCATATTTCACAGCTATACAATCAAGCCACTTCAAAGTCCTTTTTAGACTTACAAAAATTGTTTTTACTGCCAAGACAGCACTTCGACATGCCCTGCAGACTCAGGCGCGGCACTCTAGGTTGGAGCTTACAGAACACCCCTTAATAAACAATATTCTAGCTGCACAGGATAAAAAGGGAAGGATCTCAGATTTATAATACCCTTTCTACAAGTATACAAGATACGGCTAGGTTACCATGTAGACATAGGTGGGAACGAGATCTGGGTGCTATTGAGGGTGAGGAATGGGATTTTTGCCTGGAGTCTATGCCAAATGTTTCAGTCTCTCCCTCCTACCGACTTTCATAGCATTTTTTCTCTCTTCGCCTTTCAGGACAGCACCTTGGAGAGAGCGCAGCTCCGCCTTTACCCAGGAAACACTGCGTGACAACGCCCCTTTTTAAGATCAGCTGCTTCCACCATGCCTTCAGTTTTAGTGTTTCCTCCGCCATGGTGGAACACTGCTGGGGAACCAGGGGTGCTGCGCTCTCTTTAAGGAAAAAACGAGGGTTTTGGCAGTGCCTCATGCTTACGTTCGCAAAGACCAGCCCAGCACCTTCCCGAACGATGGGTTAGGTGTTCCGGTGTTCCCTTCCTTCGTCGGCTCACAGGAGTAATGGACTGCCGGAGGTTGATCGCCCGTGCGTTCGGGGGGCCGCGGTTGTGCTCAGAAACGAGCGTTCCATGCCAGGCCTCAGCATGGCGGCGCCGAATCCCGGACGGCGGGGGACGCCAGTTCCGGTGGGTGGAGGCCTCCGGCAGGGCGTAGCAGCAATTGGTTCCAGCTGCTGGAACGCAGGAGGAAGGGGCAGGTCCTCTGGCCGGGACTTCCGTTTGTTTGGCACGGTCGGAAAGCCATTCAAAGCGTGCGGACGGCGGCTGCTACGATCGAAATGGAGGACGAATCTTCAGCAGCTATGGCGGATGCAGGCGCCCAGGCTCCCGGCCAGTCCCAGGTAGGAGAGGTACAGAGGGACCTCTTTCCTTTACATCACTGGGTGTTTTTTTGTTCATGTATTAAGTTAAACCTGCAGCTGTCTGCTTTGGTGTAAAGGTCCATTAGCAGTTCAGCAGGGATTGAGACTCTGGGCACTTAGGGTGTTTGGCGTTGGGGTCTATTTGTTGTACTCTTTAGTGGCTGCAGTTAAAGAGGACCCGCGGGTTCTTTTATTTCTGTCGTGTCAGAAATCTACTGCTAAGTCAGAGAGAACTTCAAGAAAATGCCCCTCATGTAAAAATCTTTTAAGGGACTCTTGGCATAAACCCCTGTGCAGATCTTGCATTACGGGTTTAGTGAAGGAGGAGTCCTCACAGGGGTGCAAGGAACTCCTGTCTTCAGTGAGAAAAGAAATAGCAGAGGCCCTAGGGACAGTACGCTCCCTTGTGAAAAAAACGTGGTCAGAGTTCCAGCCAAGAACAGAGTTCTCAATCCAGTCTCCCTCCGTCCACTTCTGTGCAAGTTGAAAGTGAGTCTGAGGAAGAAAGGGAAAGTATTCCTCCCTCAACGTTTGATTCTGATGTTGAGGAAGAGGATGAAGAAGCCAAGGCTTCTAGATATAAACTGTCACTTGAGGAAGTTGATGATTTACTCAAGGCAATTTATACTACACTGGAGATCCAGGAAGAAAAAATTCAGCTGTCAGTACATGACAAAATGTACCAGGGGCTGGAGGAGGTCAAGCATAGTCTTTCCTGTACACAAAGTGTTAACAGACTCCATTAAAGGAGTGGAAGGACAGAGAATGGACAGTTCTTCTCTAAAGCCCTTAAAAGGAGGTTCCCTTTTGAGGAGAATGGGGAGTGTGTTTGGAATAAGAAACCAAAGATAGATACTGCCTTCTCTCAAGTGTACAGAAAGACGGGCTTAGCCTTTGAGGATAGGGGAATTCTCAAAGTTGCTATGGACAAAAAAGCAGATGGGCTACTGAAGAAAGCATGGACTCTTCTTTAGCCAATCTGAAACCTGCAATGGCAGCCACAGTGGTGGCCAGAAATTTGGAATGCTGGTCAAACCAACTCAAAAATCAGGTGGTGGCAGGTACCTCCAGGAAAGAATTATTAGAGTCCTTCCCTACTCTATTAAAAGCCGTCAAATATATGGCTGATGCCTAGGCAGTCTATCAAAATGTCTGCCAGGTCATCAGCACTGGTCAATTCCGCAAGGAGAGCCCTCTGGCTTAAAACCTGGTCAGGGGATTCAGCCTCTAAAGCGAAACTGTGTGGAATTCCCTTTTCAGGGGATTTGTTGTTTGGTCCAGAATTAGAAGACTGTACTTGAAGGACAGCAGACAAAAAGAAAGCTTTTTCTCAGAAAAAGGACCAAACAAAGAAAATTGGAATCCTCAGAGAGGAAAGAGAATGACCAGCTCCCAGTAGGCGGGAGGCTTCAGGACTTCTGGTTTAGTTGGGAAGAAACAGCAAGAAGTCCATTTGTTCTAGGGATAATCCAGCAGGGTTACCATCTAGAGTTTTTACAAGACCCCCCCCCCAAATCGGTTCTACACCGAGGGATCAGGAGAAGGCTCTGGCTATGAAGTCCCTTCTTCAGGAGCTGATGCAACAGAATGTCATCTCTCAGGTCCCAGAGGGGCAAGAAGGAAAAGGGTTTTATTCCCATATATTCTTGGTCAAGAAACCATCGGGGAAAATTCTGCCTGATCCTCAACTTAAAGCTGTTGAATCGGTCCATAAAGTACAAAAAAATTCAGGATGGACACGTTTTTTTTTTTTTTTTTTTTTTCTCGGTGAAGAACTTGCTGACCCCCAGGTGTCACATGGCCTCCATCGATTGGAGAGATGCATAGCTCCATATCCCAATAGCACCCCAGTCCCAGAAATTTCTGCGCCTCGCAGTCAATCTGGTAAAGGGGGAGATCTGGCATCTACAGTTCAGAGCCCTGCCATTCCGTCTCTCCTCCTCACCCAGAGTATTCACGAAAGTGATGGCAGAAGCATTGGAACCCCTGAAACTGAAAGGGATCCCAATAGTGCTCTACTTGGACGATCTGCTACTTTTCGCCGACTCAAAAAGTCAGGTGGAAGTCAATCTTCAAGTGACTCAAGCACATATAAGAGGCTTGGGTTGGCTTCTCAATATTCAGAAGTCCAACATAAAGCCTGCCCAAAGAGTAAGGTTTCTGGGGTACGAAATAGACTCACTGGAACAGAAGATGTGTCTACCCCAAGAAAGAATAGAAACAGCTCTGAAGGCACTTCAGTCCAATTCAAGGTTCTCAGTATGGCAAGCCATGTTGGCTCTGGGTCTACTGACAGCAGCAATCCCCGCAGTACAGTGGGCCAGACTGCATGCTCGTCCGCTACAGGCGGACATGTTGACAAATTGGTCTTTTCAGGAATCTCTGGAGGAAAAGTTCGTCATAGGGGTAAGAGCAAAAAGATGACTCTGGTGATGGAGGAATCAGAGAAACATCTCAAAAGGTCTCCACTGGTCCTTCCCAGTAACCCAAAGGCTGACTACAGATGCCAGCACAGGGGAGTGGGGAGCCCACCTGGAAGAACAAACTATTCCAGGGGGGTTGGTCCAAGCCAGAAGCGAGTAGGTCACTAAACTGGAGAGAGTTTAAGGCTATTTCATCTGAGTCTTCTGTCCTTCCAGGAACTTCTAAGAAGTCAGCATGTCCAGATTTGGTCGGACAATATGACCGCAGTGTTATACCTAACAAAACAGGGTGGCACAAAAAGCAGAACTTTGTTGGAGTTAGCCTGCCAAATACTGAGATGGGCAGAGAACAATCTGGCCTCCCTATCGGCAGTTCCACTTAAAAGGAACGGAAAACGCCTTGGCAGGTCTCCTCAGCAGGAGAACAGTAAGAGCAGCAGAGTGGTCTCTGAATCAGGATCTATTCGAGACAATAGCCAAGAGGTGGCGTTGTCCTCAGGTGGACCTGGTGGCAAAACAAGAAAATGCAAAAATACCAGTGTTCTTCTCCCCCCAGAGAACAGATCAAGCTCTGGGGATAGATGCTCTGGCCCACAGATGGGACTTCTAGCTGTCCTACGCTTTTCCCCCATTTTCACTGATTCCAAGGGTATTAGCCAAATTCAGACTGGAATCCACGGAACTAATTCTGATAGCTCCTTATTGGCCAAAGAGACCGTGGTTTGCAACCCTAATGAACCTCTCAGTAAAACCTCCTTGGAAGTTACCTAACAGGTCAGATCTACTGAGTCAGGGCAAGTTTTCTCATCCAGATCCAGCGTTTCTCAACCCGGCAGCCTGGTTTCTGAAGAACAAATCCTAAGACAAAAGGGCCTATAAGAAAAACTCATTACTACCCTTCTTGCAAGTAGGAAGAAGGTGACAGACATTTATTTTAAGGTCTGGAAAGTATATAATACATGGTGTTCCAGAAAAGACTTTAGTTTGTCTAGTACAATTTCAGTTATAGAATTCCTTCAAGAAGGATTGGAGAAAGGCCTAGTAGCTAGTACACTCAAGACGCAGGTAGCGGCGTTATTAGTTTTTTTTTTGAAAGAACCCTGGTAAGGGAGCCCCTGATAATTCGTTTTTTCAGAGCTATGGCTAAAGTAAAGCCTAGATCTGTGGTTATTTTTTCCAAATGGGATTTATCTTTGGTTCTTCAAGGGCTAACAAAGCTTCCGTTTGCACCCATAGAAGGATCATCACTTAAGTTTTTAAAGTTTAAAACTGTGTTGTTGGGGGCAGTAACATCAGCCTGTAGAGGCAGCGAGTTACAAGCTCTATCAATTAAGGAGCCCTTCATGAGATGCTTACCAGATAGGGTAGTCCTAAAAACAGACCCAGCCTTTCTACCGAAGGTGAGCCCTGCATTTTCACCGGGCACAGGAGTTTATTTTCCCTACATTTTGCCCCTCACTGTCGGGGCCAGGAGAAGAAGCCTTCCATACCCTGGATGTCAGGAGATATCTTCTTAAGTATCTGGAGATAACAAAGGACTTTAGAAAATCATCCTCACCCTTTGTTCTAATGGAGGGCACTCACAAGGGATGTAAAGCTTCCAAAAACACCCTTGGAAGATGGCTAAAGCAAGTTATTAAAGGAGCATACGCCTCTCTAGGTTTGGAGCCTCCAGAAGGAATCTTGCCCCATTCGACCAGAGCAGTAGCGGCATCATGGACAGAAAAGGCCGGAGCATCGCCTGAGCAAATTTGTAAGGCTGCCATATGGTCCAGTTTCTCAGACTTTTATAAAGCATTACCGCAGGGATCTGCTCTCAGCCTCAGACCAATCCTTCGGGAGAAAGGTTTTGTAGGCAGTGGTCCCACCCCGAAGTAAGTTTCTTGATTATCCTCTCCAAGGTGCTGTCCTGAAAGGCGAAGAGAGAAAACCTTAGTTAGACTTACCGGTGACGGTATTTCTACGAGCCTTTCAGGACAGCAGCCTACTTCCCTCCCTAGGTTATGATGTATAATGTATAATTATAGGGCATGGTAACTGTCTGCTTATATTTTCCAGCATGTCGGAGGATTTCTCGATAACAACTGAAGGCATGGTGGAAGCAGCTGATCTTAAAAAGGGGCGTTGTCACGCAGTGTTTCCTGGGTAAAGGCGGAGCTGCGCTCTCTCCAAGGTGCTGTCCTGAAAGGCTCGTAGAAATACCGTCACCGGTAAGTCTAACTAAGGTTTTTTTTAGCATAGTACTTACCGTACCCCGGTAAGTTCACAGATGGGGAAGCAGAGAATCGCCATTATGCCCCAAATCTAATGCCGCCGATGGAGATCTTATCCATTGGTTGTGATGTTGTCCAAAACTTTTCCGACACTGGAAAGCTGTGACCGATTTTTATAATTTCATCAGTCTATCAAACCACTGTTCCGTTTTTAAATACTGCAATATGTTTGCTGGGTGCGGTGGATGAGGAAATTTTTACTCTCCCCCCCCCCCCGAACAAATTTGGCAGTACTAAAATATGGCAACCAAGGCTAGACACTGCAGGCCTCATCCTGTACAGACTCCTGCAGGTATAATTCTTCATGCTCTTGATAAGGCAATAACTAAATATTTTCATTGACTGCAGTTATTGGCTTTTGGCCTTATCAGTGGTTCAGGACTGGTTGGTTGCCAAAGAAACTTTTTGTAGACCGTAAAATCGCACTTGGAGTGTTTTTTGAGTGGTTCACCTTCCCGTTGGACGGCTGTTAGTTCATTTACATTATCTTTTTGACTATTTAAAAAAAAAAAAAAAAAAAAAAAAAAAGGTTGTGTCATTTAATCAGATGCACTCTCCCTTCAAGTACATACTACTATAACCTTAGGCAATGGTACCTCCAGGAAAACCCTTCACCCATATTTATGGTGATTACAAAACTGCTTCTTATATGTACTTTTTTCAAAACAGAGGTGAAAAAAAAAAAAAAAAAAAAAGTACATATAAGAAGCAGTTTTGTTGTAACTATGGGTGACTGGTTTTCCTGGAGGTACCATTGCCTAAGGTTATAGTAGTATGTACTCGAAGGGAGAGTGCATCTGATTAAATGACACAACCCTTCTTCTTTTTTTTTTTCTTTTTTTTTTTCACCTCCTTTTGGTTGCACAATAAAATTATTTTTCTAAATAAAAAATAAAAATCAGAAAGCTGTTCTGAAACTTCCTCCAATGTCCCAAAACAAAAAAATGTTGGCTTTCAAGAAAAGAGGCAAAATCAGAAGGTATGTTCATGCTTTTTTTACTGACCTGACCACATATGGACATTATGTTCTTTGTGCCTGCCACCATTTGTCAAATGAAAACTTCATTGGGAGAATTATCTCCAACCTCTGTGCAAATTTATTATCTAAACTTGATATATCATGAGCATATATGTCAGTTGAGCTTTGTGCTAAAATTCTTTTGTGAGGGTGCCAAATGCACTTAGTACTGTCTTTACTGTATGGACAGATTTAGTAGGGGGCAGTTTCACAAAATATATTTTCTTTAAAAGAACTTTAAACCTTCCTACCTGCACTGTTTGATAAGATGTGCTTTGATCATGTTTAATTAATTTGTTGCCATGTATGGTATAGTAAATCAACACATTCCAGTGTCAGAATTTTCTGTCTGTTTGAAATCTAAGGCATGCTTCATGGCACTGCACGGGTTAATACATGACCTCTGTCTCTAGTGTGAGAACTCACACTTTCTGTGAGGAAGCTTCATATCACACAATCCCTTGTTCTCCATCTAGTGCTCTTCAGATGAGAGCTATTAACAGAGCCTACCGTGCTGAAAGAGGTGTTTTAATCTTTAGCACTCGCTCATTTGTGATGTAACAGAGAAATGACTAGGCATGCACTGGATGGTATGTGACCCAGAACAATAAGTTGTTTGTCCCTCTGGTGAATAGGCACAAGTTAGGTTGCGTAATGCATGAACGTCGGAAATCTACAAACTGCAGCCATAATATGTGAGCACATCATTACAAGGTAAGGCAAGCAAACAAACAACACAGGGATTATAACTACACTAATACCTAGCTAAAACAACAAAAACATTCAAAAGTGTACAGTACCGTTGAACTAGTTTGCCAAATACAGTTCATGTTTCCAACCAGATTTGAAAGCTGCTTTAAAATATTTTATTACATTGACAACTTTGTGTCAGAATACAATACAGCAGTGGGAGAAATCCCTGCATCCACGTCATTTGTTAAACACATGAAAAAAAAGTGGTTGTGCTATATGCATATTCTTTAACCACTTTGAGACGAGCATCTTCTGGGAGGACGCGTACGGTTATGTGTGGCCTTGTGATCTGTGACCGCTGTCTAATCAATCGGGGTACTGGGCCGCTGTGATTGGTCACATCACATGGTACCAGGGCCAATCGCAGTGATCACATTACCAGTAGTCAACAAAGGCTGTTATTCATGATGCCATTGCTTACTACTGTCATTTATGTAATTGGTCACAGTGATCACATGGTACAGGGCGGCGGTGACATGTTACAGGGCCAATCACAGCTGCCCTGTACCATGTGATAGCTGTGGCCAATCACAGCTATCATAGTAGTACTTTAAGCGTAATTTCAGTAATTTTTTCATCTTTCCATCTATTAAATGCTCTGCCCTTGTTTTTAACTTTGGATAGTTATTTATATATATATATATATATATATATATATATATATATATATATATATATATATATATATATATATATATATATATTATATATATATATATATATATATATATATATAAATAAAAAAATTCTGCAAGTAAATACCTTATACAGCCCACTTCCTGTTTCTTGTCTGATGATAAGCCTAGGCTTATGACCTCATGCACAGCGCTCACTCTTGTGAGTTTGTCGGGAAGGGGGATGAGTCAGAGAACCAATGAGAGCTGCAGAGCTGGAGGTGTGCCTCTGTGTGTCTTTGTAAATCCAGGAAGCAGCTTCAGCTGCCCACAGTTTAAAATGGATGCAGCCAGACTCAGTGGAGGGATATTTCTGCAGCATATTTGGCAAGTACAGAATCACAGTATATATAAAATGATATGCAAAGTGGTTGGAGGGAAGCTTCAGAATGGCAAAGATGTTATTACAAATTATCTGAGCAGACAGCAGTTCCTCTTTAATGGCTGCAGGAATGCAGCTGGAGTGTGTTTTTGTTTCTTTTTTTTTTCTTTTGATTGCCTTTACAGCCACCATGTCTCTGAAACTAGTCTTGCTGTAAAAAGAAAAAAATGTAAATCCTGATCAGCCCCCCTCCCAGAACAGTACAGTGTACTGCTCTGGTAACGGTAAAAAATAACCGGGGTACAAGCCCCCTCAACCTGGTTATGGGCAGAATTCTTACTGGCTAATGTGCTACAGAGGTCTCTCAACTGTTTTATTTCTGTCTGTATAAGTATTTGAGTTATATGTTGATTGAAACTTCTTCCTTTAACCCGGCAAAAGGGATTGTTTACCGACGATCCTATTTTTACTTTTATACCATTGTATAATCGGAGTGGTTGGAATGAGTGTATTCATGCTTGCCCCATTCCAGCTTCAGTGTACTCTGTTCTGCAACTGCAGATTATTTGTAGAGTTGGGCGAACGGTTGTTCTCCCCATTCGGGGAACACCCAAATTTGCAGGGTGCGGACCTCCGCTTTAACTGGTTTTCTGTAGTAATTTGCACTAAAAGGACAATGCTGCTGTCCAAAGATGCCCCTGTGCTCCTTTTATACAGAGTAGGGGCTTACTAATACAGGAGGTGTGTTGCTGGCCAGATCCCTAGGTGGAAACAGAGGGGGGGAATGCCTAAAAAGGAAAACTAATGCAGCCACCACATCTAATGATTTCCAAGCTGCAATATATTACATGTTTGGTTTTGGGTTTAATACCGCTTTTAGGTCTTTAGTGTATTAGTGGTACACTTAACTGCAATGGGTGGAATAGCTAAACAAAAAAAAAGAAGGAATATTGCAAAATTGGGGCTTTGGGATTATTATTATTATTATTATACAGGATTTATATAGCGCCAACAGTTTATGCAGTGCTTTACAATACAAAAGGAAGACAATACAGTTAATAATACAATAAAATACAAGAGGATTAACCACTTGCCGAAGGCTGGCCGTCATATGATGTCCTGGGCTTTGTGGGGGTATATCTGAATGATGCCTGCAGCTACAGGCATCATTCAGATATTGACTTTTTCATCCGGCAGTTCCCTACACAATAAGAATGATCATAGCAGCCCCCACCCCCCTCCTCCGGTGCTTCTACCGACTCACCGATGCGATTGGTGAGTCGGAGAATGGATCCGCCGACCCCGGATGTTCACCATAGAGATTTCCGGCAGACCGGATGGTTGTCAGGGTCTCTATGATTGTTGAAGGCCGGGCACGATGTTATGACGTTTCGCCCGGCCTCTGCATCCAAGCGAATGGCGCCGCCTTGGCTGGGAAGCCGAGATCGTTTTTATATTTTTTTTTTTTTTTTATTTCAGGCTTCCCAGCCTAGAGGTGAAATGTGGGATCTTATTGACCAAATACCTTGCAAGATAAAAAGTTGCAATGGCCGCCATTGTATTCTCTAGGGTCTTTGCGGAAAAAAAAAAACCATATATAATGTTTGGGGGTTCTATGTAATTTTTCTAGCAAAAAAAATGCAGATTTTTACATGTAGGAGAGAAATGTCAGAATTGGCCTGGTTGGTAAGTGGTTAAGAGTGCCCTGCTCAGAAGAGCTTACAATCTAATATATTTTGACTTTGAATGTAGCTGTCCAAAATGGCAAGCAAACAAAAATAGTTACATAGTTGGTGAGGTTGAAAAAAAGACACAAGTCCATCAAGTCGAATTTATGTGTGTGATTATATGTCAGTATTACCTTTAGGGCTGCAACTAACGATTATTTTCATAATCGATTAGTTGGCCGATTATTGTTTCGATTAATCGGCTAATAACCTTAAAAAAAATGTGTGGTGTATAATTTAGTTAATATGTAAAGTTTAAAAATCCGGGGACACGGGAGTCCGGGCATCTATCACAGCGCTCTTTCAGTGTTACCTACAACTGTCTCCTCCTCTCCATTGCCCCTTTCTGTGGGGGTCCCCCAAGGCTCTGTTCTTGGACCCCTTCTCTTCTCCATCTACACCTCTTCCCTTGGTCACTTGATAACCGCCCACGGCTTCCAATACCACTTATACGCCGATGACGCCCAAATCTATCTGTCTACTCCTCACCTCACTCCTTCAGTCTCCTCTCGCATTACTAACTTACTAACTGACATATCAGTATGGATGTCGCACCACTTCCTTAAAATGAATCTCTCTAAAACTGAGCTATTAATATCCCCCCTGCCCGTGCCCCCCTCCATGACTTTTCCATCAAAATCAACATTGCAACCATCAGTCCCTCCCCTCACGCCAGGGTACTCAGTGTAATCCTAGACTCGGACTTGTCATTTCAGCCTCAAGTCCAATCGCTGTCAAAAGTTTGTAGACTTAACCTCCGTAATATCTCTAAAATTCGCCCCTTTTTAACAAATGACACCACCAAGCTCCTCACTCTTCACTCCCTTGTTATCTCTCGCCTTGACTATTGCAACTCCCTTCTCATTGGCCTGCCTCTCCATAGGCTCCTCCCCTCTTCAGTCTATCATGAATGCTGCTGCCAGACTTATCCACCTTACCAACCTCTTAGTGTCTGCCAACCTTCTCCTCCAATCCCTACACTGGCTCCCAATCACCCAGCAAATTAAATTCAAAATACTAACCACAACATACAAAGCCATTCACAACTCTGCCCCCGAGCTACATCACCAACCTTGTCTTCAAGTATCACCCAAATCGTCCTCTCCGCTCTTCTCAAGACCTCCTACTCTCAAGCTCTCTTGTTTCCTCCTCCCATGCTCGTCTCCAGGATTTCTCCAGAGCCTCTCCCATCCTCTGGAACACGCTGCCTCAACCTGTCCGGCTATCCCCTACTCTAGCTACCTTCAGGCGATCCCTGAAAACTCATCTCTTCAGGGAAGCCTATCACGCCTCCAACTAATCTTTTACCACTTCCATCAGCTCATTCCCCACAGTTACCTTTTTGTATCACCTCCCCCACCCTATTAGATTGTAAGCGCTTCTGAGCAGGGCCCTCTTAATCCTCTTGTATTTTATTGTATTATAACTGTATTGTCTCCCTTTTTATATTGTAAAGCGCGGCGTAAACTGTTGGCGCTATATAAATCCTGTAATTAATAAATAAATGTGATGACAGCTTGGGAGGGGACACAGGACACCATTAGATTGTCCGAAATAAAAACACAAATGTCTGCTCTTATTATTCCCAGTATGATGCTGGGGTGACGCACACTGTGTGTATTACTTTCTCTTACCAGTCTGACCATCTGTCAGGTTGTGTCACAATCACCATTCAGCTGATCTACATAACTAGGGTTGTCCCGATGCCACTTTTTTAAGACCGAGTACAAGTACCGATACTTTTTTTCAAGTACTCGCCGATACCGATTACCGATACTTTTTTTGGCACTGATGGGGGGCGCGCACTGATGGGGGGCGCGCACTGATGGGGGGCGCGCACTGATGGGTGGCGCGCACTGATTGGCACTGATGGGGGGCACGCACTGATGGGGGGCACGCACTGATGGGGGGCACGCACTGATGGGTGGCGCGCACTGATTGGCACTGATGGGCGGCACGCACTGATGGGCGGCACGCACTGATGGGCGGCACGCACTGATGGGGGGCACGCACTGATGGGGGGCACGCACTGATGGGGGGGCACACATTGATGGGTGGCACTGATTGATGGCTGGCTGCATGGGCACTGGCTGCATGGGCACTTATTTATAGCTGGCAGTGGATTTAGGATTTAGTTTTGCTCTGAAAAAGCCCATCTTGGTACACCTAGCACTCAGCCTCAATAAAGCAGCAGTGGACATCTTGTTACACCCAGCCCTAACTATATGGGCTGGGTGTAACCAGATGTCCGCTGCTGCTTTATTGAGGCTGAGTGCTAGGTGTACCAAGATGGGCTTTTTCAGAGCAAAACTAAATCCTAAATCCACTGCCAGCCATAAATAAGTGCCCATGCAGCCAGTGCCCATGCTGCATGGGCACTTATTTATGGCTGGCAGTGGATTTAGGATTTAGTTTTGCTCTGAAAAAGCCCATCTTGGTACACCTAGCACTCAGCCTCAATAAAGCAGCAGCGGACATCTTGTTACACCCAGCCCTAACTATATGGGCTGGGTGTAACAAGATGTCCGCTGCTGCTTTATTGAGGCCGAGTGAGTGCAGGGTGTACCAAGATGGGCGTCGGGATAATAAACCACGTGGCGTGTAACGGCAACACGGAGCGTCACTTGCATTACTGAATGTGACGGCTCCGGTCGCCTATCTAGTTGCACGGGAACGCGGAGACACGGAGTACTCACTCTGTACTCTCCGCTCGGCTCTCTGTAGTGTACTGTTCTGCCCTCCGCTCCGCCCGCTGACTCCGCCCGCTGACTCCGCCGCCCGCTGCCGCTGACAAGGTATCGGCTAAGCATCGGGCACATTTGTGCGAGTACAAGTACTCGCGCAAATGCTCGGTATCGGTCCCGATACCGATACTAGTATCGGTATCGGGACAACCCTATACATAACCCAACACAAGTCCGTATGATAGAATTGTCTTCTATGTGCCTTCATCACACCACAACACTGCATTATTGTTTGCAGTCTCTGACCCTCTCTTGTACCATGTTCGCAGTCTTTGACCATCTCCTGTACCATGTCGGCAGTCTCTGACCCTCTCTTGTACCATGTCGGCAGTCTCTGACCCTCTCTTGTACCATGTCGGCAGTCTCTGACCCTCTCTTGTATCGTGTCTATAGCCTGGAGCTCCTTTAAGTTTTTGTCTGCTGTGTTTAGACTTTGCTACATGCAGGAATAAAAAAACAGATAGAATAAAAAAATATGGAGTTCTCCTGACTACTTGAATTTTTTTTTTGATGAAAACTATGCGCACTTGCGCTGTAATCGTGATGCATCGCTGAATCGAATCGTTGACATGATCGAATCGTGAGGCCAGTGAAGATACGCACCTCTACCGCCTGTGGAAGAGAATTCCACATCCTAACTGCTCTTACAGTAAAGAACCCTCTACGCAGACAATCGGAATACAATGCTGCAACTTGTTTCAGGTATTTTGCACTACCAAGAGAACCTGGGTAATTGCTACGATAAAAGGATGTGCTAGTCTGAACCGGCTAAGGAACTGAGATTTTATCAGAAAGCCGATTCTATGTTTCTGGACTCTACATGTTACCTGGACAGCGCAAAGTTTTTGGTAGATTTCAGATCTACGTAACCAGTTTGCAGCCTTTCCTACGTTTTTGGGAACTGAAGAAAACTCAAATATGAATTTATAATGTCTTATTGAGGGATTTTGAACAAACAGCAATACAGTATGGTGGCAAATAACTGACGATCTGAAGAGCCACATGGCAGTGAATCTCATATATTTTTGCATATTTTTTTTTTTTTTCTTCGTTGTATACAGAAAACTATTTTTTAAAGTTAAATGACGAAAACCAGTGCAATGAAGAAAGAATTGTGTAATTGACCATATTGTTCATATTGTAAAATATGCTTAAAATGATCTTTGAAAGTGGTAATCTCGGGAATGGACTTTCCAACCTTTCCTGCTGCTCTTTGTGGTGGCTCATGTCCATTTTTGTTAAACTTTGGAAATGGTTTGTATTCGCTTTGTTGTATCTGACCGTCATTATGAGCTTAAACCTCAATTAACTTATGCATCCCTCAGTTGGATTGTTACTCCCAGGATTAACACTTCATCATGGTATCAGGTCAGGAGAAAAACCAGCATAGAAGAAATAAAATTCCCCAGGATTCCTGGAACAGAGAAACGTTCAACGGGTTGGAAAAGGTGTTGAGAATTTCCAAGGATGCAAAGAGACTGGTAGCTAGGTAGCAGATACCTGTTCGTCGATCTATTTTGGCTGCTGGAAATGCAGTAACTTCTATAGGTATCTCTTGTGGGATTTCTCGTTTAATCGTCGTGACCAAGGCAGTATTTGTACATTGTTGCATAGCTAGTCTGGATGAAAAAAGTCCATCTAGTTCAACCAGTTCAGTTTTAGGAAACTAAAATGTTTAGCTGCATAAACAGACGGGAATGGATTTTCTAAATCCAATTGCAGTGTTTTTTTTTAAATCTTTGTACAGTTATCTGTGTTGCAGATTCTTTCAGTATTATTCATTTTTTGTATTACAAATGGAAAAAAACTTACTTGGGGCTTTTGTGAATTTGGTTGTTTGTGGCTTTTTATAGTTTAGCTTTTTAAAGTTGTGCATATGTTGTGGTGGGCATTTCATGTTTATAGATATAGCATTTCCTTCTACAGAAGGTAGTCGGAAATTTTAGTGGGTGTGAATATCGAATGTGTTTTACATATTCTCATGTAGAGGTAGAGCTGACCTGTATATTTAAATGCTGTGAGGGATAAAGGGCAAGGAACTCCTAGCTGATGAGGTAGGGAAGGAGGAGCAAGAGATAGAAACCTGCTTATTGCAGAGTATTATTCTGTGTCGTCACATCCTCCGCCAGGCTAGGAGGCAGCAAAGACCGGCAGCCTCGGACCTGATGATGTGCCAGTCACCGAAGGGCCAGCACGGTCCGGACCTTTACCCGAGGAGATGGTGAGATGCCGGAAGCCTGCAAACAACCCTGCTCCCTTCAGATGTAACCTGCGCAAAGTGAAACTTCATGTTCGCAGAACACGAGCAGCCAGTGCCAATAACAGTGCCAGGGAAGATCAAACAGACCCAGCAGAACCAGCAAAATCTGACAGTACTTCTACCAGCAGACGGGCACGCTTCAGGTACCTTCCGATTGCAGGTCAGCCAAAATGAGGAAAGGACAGGGAGAGCAATGCCTAAGCTTTTGTTTGGCCTAATTAGGCAAAAGCTCCTTATGCATTCAGTGGAGTGAGGGGTGGGGGAGAGAATGATGCTTCTGTGTGGTCAGTCGGGCAGAAAAGCAGCTTGCTCAGCATTTGCAGCGTGAAAGAGGCACCAGGCCTGAAAGGAATGTGTCACTGGAAGGGATGGATGGGGAAAGAGGCAGAAAAGCAGGGATTGGTCCATGGCTGTCTGCATTGAAGGGGGAGTGTGAGAGGCGGCTCTGGATCCTGGGTACCTCATCTCCTGCTTGACAGCCGTAAAAAAGATCTTGAGCTGAATGTCTCAGCATTCCACTTAATGTAAGTTGCTTTGTTTTTATATATTTTTTTTGGCGACGATGCTTTGATCTCAGCACAGCATACTTTTGTGTTTTTCAGCCATTCTTTGCAAAATTGCTGTTGGAATGGATGATAGTTTCTGTAGTATGTTTACATTGTGCCCCTTGCAATTGATCTGTCTGTACCCTTTGTGCTTGGGTCAGCTGGACCCTTACGGACCGTATGGAAAATCTGATTTGTATCTGGATAATCAGCAACAGTGATAGGTTAAGAAGGTGCTTATCTGTGTCTGGGGAGGTTGGCCCAGCCCTTTAAAACTTTACTTCTGAAATCCTGTTTTATTAAAGCTTAATCTTTTCTGGTGGGCAACTTTGTGTGTGTGTGTTGTTGTTTGTTTGTTTTTTTTTTTTTTATTAGCTGGATTTGTGTCCATTGTTTTTGTCTTGTGGTCCTTTTTTGGTTGTATGTGGTACACCCTCTTCCTAGGAGATAAAGGCACAAAGCTCTGAATAATTAGGCAAACCACAGTGTTCTAAACGTCATCCAGCAGGTCTGTCCTGTACAAAGTCACGATGGATTGCACCTGTTGTGCACTGCCAAGTTGCTTCCATAGTGTCAATGGTGTAGTGCTCAGACTGGGTATGTGCCAGGATCTTTTCATAATTGTGTCTGATTTGCAGGTTGCAGTTCCCTCAGCTGGCTCTCAGACGGAGGTTGGGGCAGCTGACCTGTATGTCTAGGTCTGCCCTGAAGCTGCGTGCTTGGCCTCTCACGATTCTTTATTACCTCTTGCCATTTGCTGCACTTCGGCCCTTGGTCAGAGTAGGATGGCGACCTACTAGCAGGGTAAGTTTACAGTTTGATTTCTGTTTTGTGACTGCAAGAGTAATCCATATGTACATATTGAACTACTATATATTACAAGCTGTGTAGTGCAGAGACGTTGCAATAATGTTTCCTTAACTGAAGTGCCTTATCCAGAGAGGATAATTTACACACATAACTAGGCTAGGTCATTATGTTCGAGAAAAATAACATGAACGTTGCACTTCCTCTCGAATGTAATATTGGTGGCTATAATCAGGAGTTCCATAAGCAGTCCTGAAATCATCGGTAATGCTTACTGAGCAGTCGCATTCCTTTTGTGTGTTGCCAACTTCAGGCTAGCCATACACGGGCAAATTCCACAAGGAAAAATGACGATGGGCTGTGAAAGGGACCTGTCTGGCTCTTTCTGGTTATGAAACTTCCAGGATCACACCAACTCCTTGTGGAGCAGACCATTCCCCGTTCCCTTTTCTATGTACAGTATAATGGAGAAAAGTTGTTAATCTATGAGATTTGCCAGCATGTTTCCATTACTGCATGTAGTAACAACAACTTACCGCAGTACTGATTATTACTAGAGCGCTAACTGGTACAGGGATCAATTGTCACATTGCTCGCAAATAGGTGCCTGTGAATGGTCAACATTTTTAGGCTCTTTTAGATGTCTCCATTTATAAAAAAAAAAAAATATATATATATATATATATATATCGTATCTATATAATTTAGATGAACACTGTCATTTATGGGTTTTCAACTAGGATATCCCATATTGTGGTGGCAGGTATTTTTTTTAATTAAAATTAATTCTGTAGCATCAGAAATTATATGATTAGTTGGGTTCTGCGGGTCTTTGACATTTCTTGGTCTTTTTTTTTCTGTGAATGGGACAGTACACAATGATCTATGCTTTGTAGGAGACAAGCTATGCTGGGGACAGCAGATTGGAGGTCAACATTCTTTCAGCATATGTCCTTCATTCATCTGTCTGGACTAAAAGTAATCCGCTTGCATATCGCTTATGACAAGTTGTCACTGGGGAAAAGCCTGCCAGATCTGAACAATGCTTAGCAGGCCAGTTGATGAATAGCCTTAGTGTTATGAGAAGTAGAAGGGGTAAAATGGTTCCTCCGTTTTGAAAAAAAAAAACGCATTTCTATTATATTTGGCTGTAGTTGAACATTGTAGTCTTCAGATGAATGGCCTTTTCAATTAATCAAAAATGCACTGATATTTTAGTGTCTTTAAAAAGACAGGCTTTGGAACTTGATGATGCTGATATGCAGAACTGTTACAGGACCAGTAAATATAAAACGATCTCCTTTCTATGAGTACCATTAATAAATATTTACAGATTTGTAATAATGAGCTAGAGAGTCCATCAGTAGGCAGTTTTGCACTATAAGATATGGGGAAATCTTAGGTGAAATCGCCTGTGCTGATGTTTTTATATACAGTGCCTTGAAAAAGTATTTGTACCCCTTGAAATGTTCCACATTTTGTCATGTTGCAACCAAAAACGTAAATGTATTGGGGATTTTATGTGATGGACCAACACAAAGTGGCACATAATTGTGAAGTTGAAAGAAAAAGATAAATGGTTTTCAAAATTTTTTACTAATTAAATATCTGAAAAGTGCGGTGTGCATTTTGTATTCAGCCCCCTTTTTATTCTGATACCCTTAACTGAAATCTAAATACAGCTGTTCTGTGAAGCCCTCAGAGGTTTGTTAGAGAACCTTAGTGAACAAACGGCATCATGAAGGCCAAGGAACACACCAGACAGGTCCAGGATAAAGTTGTGGAGAAGTTTTAAAGCAGGGTTAGGTTATAAAAAAAAAAAAAAAAAAAAAAAAAAAAAATCCCAAGCTTTGAACATCTCAAGGAGCACTGTTAAATCCATCATCCGAAAATGGAAAGAGTATGGCACAACTGCAAACCTACCAAGACATGGCCCTCCACCTAAACTGACAGGCCGGGCAAGGAGAGCATTAATCAGAAGTGGCCAAGAGGCCCATGGTAATTCTGAAAGAGCTGCAGAGATCCACAGCTCAGGTGGGAGAATCTGTCCACAGGACAACTATTAGTCGTGTGCGCCACAAATCTGGCCTTTATGGAAGAGTGGCAAGAAGAAAGCCATTGTTAAAAGCCCATAAGAAGTCCCATTTGCAGTTTGCGAGAAGCCATGTGGTGGACACAGCAAACACGTGGAAAAAGGTGCTCTGGTCAGATGAGGCCAAAATATTACTTTTTCGCCTAAAAGCAAATGTGTGTGGCGGTGAACTAACACTGCACATCACCCTAAAAACACCATGTTGTGGAGATGCTTTTCTTTAGCAGGGACAGGGAAGCTCGTCAGAGTTGATAGGAAGATGGATGGAGCCAAATACAGGGCAATCTTAGAAGAAAACCTGTGAAGCCGAGTACTCATGTGCCAAATGTTGGGAGAAAAAAATGTCTGGCATCCGGCCACTGTGTATGTCACTTCTGTCGGACGTGCATGCTGGAAAACCACAGCCGGCCGACTTCCAATCAGCACTCTTGGCCAATGGCAGAGAGAGCTTATCAGAGTGTTCTGGCGGATGGCCGTCCCCCTGTCGGAACAGGAGATCACTGCACTAATGTCGGATTATTTATTAGTACAGCATCTCCTACCGGAGCTGTCTGTTTTTTTTTTTTTTTTTTTTTTCGTTCAACCTGCTGGGTTTGTACGAAGAAAAACTTGTAGTGTATACCGGGCTTTAGAGTCTGCAAAAGACTTGAGACTGGGGCGGAAGTTCACCATCCAGCGGGACAACTGCCCTAAACATATAGCCAGAGCTACAATGCAATGGTTTAGATCAAAACATATTCATGTGTTAGAATGGCCCAGTCAACGTCCAGACCTAAATCCAATTGAGAATCTGTGGCAAGACTTGAAAATTTCTGTTCACAGACGCTCTCCATCCAATCTGACAGAGCTTGAGCTATTTTTCAAACAGGTATGGGCATAAATGTCACTCTCTAGAAGTGAGAAGTGTGCAAATCTGGTAGAGACATACCCAAAAAGACTTGCTGCTGTAATTGCAGTAAAAGGTGGTTCTACAAAGTATTGACTCAGGGGGGCTGAATATAAATGCACACCACACTTTTCACATATTTATTTGTAAAAAAAATTGAAAAACATTTATAATTTTTCCGTTCACTTCACAATTATGTGCCACTTTGTGTTGGTCTATCACATAAAATCCCAATGAAATATATACCCATCTGTATCCGACACTTGCTGGCGGGAATGCGGCCTCAGGGGCTCATTCCTTCGCATTTGGTGGGAGTGCCCTAAAATACAGCCCTTCTGGCTAGATATACAAGCTCAGATTAAGGCCATTCTGGACATTGAGATCCCTGATTCTCTGTTGGAATCTTTGCTGCACGTCCCTTCCATTCCTCTCAGCCAATATCGCAAGTCTGTATTGCCTCACTTACTCAACGTGGCCAGAAGGTTAATTACGATATATTGGAAGAGACCACAAATTCCTACACCTGCTGAATGGATTACCTTAGTGAATAATATAATGGCTGCAGATGGTGAAGTGTAAAGACCGCTATGGCAAGTTTTATAGTGTATATGGGCCACTTGGATACACTATACTAGAAAAAGTCACACCGGGCTCCCAGGGTTCCCCACACGTAGCAACCCCTCCTGTTGATGGGGTTGAGAATGTGGAGGCTCCTGATCCTTAATCGAAACAGACCAGCCACTATACCCACAAACTTGGTATGGGCCTGAGTTTTTCATGGAATGCTGCCTTAATATGTTTTATTTACTTTATTTTGTTTTTTATCCTTCTACCTCTTGCTTCTCCCCAGTTTCTCATCCACGTTTGGGGGTCTGAGTCATTCTTAGTGTCATGTCAGGGGGGGGGGGGATATCGGGGGTGACACATTGATGTTTGTGTTCATATGATATGGTTGGATTATGATGTTCCCTTTGCCCCATTCCCCCCCCCCCCCCCCTCCTTTTTCTAATCATTCAATTGAGCAATGCGTATGACACCAACGAGGATTCTTTCTATACGTTTTTATTCTTTTATGTCTTTTGTATGTTGTATTATGCAAAAACAATTTTCAAATTAAAGATTACATAAAAAACACAATTAAAAATTACTTTTTTGGTTGTAACATTTAAAAAATGTGGAAAATTTCAAGGGGTATGAATACTTTTTCAAGGCACTGTAATCTTCTGTATTTCATTTTTATTTTTTTATATATATTTTTTATATTGTTTGTATATGTTGGTATTCAGTGTAACTTGGCTTAATTTAAGTAAAAACCCCTTCAGGGCCCATTCATATAAAGCCTTATACACTGAGTTTTTATTTTTATTTATTTATTTTTTTTCACTTTAACCCAGCGGGTTGAACGAAAAAAATGCTGTCGGCTCCAACTTTACCACTGGTCTGACGTTAGTACAGTGATCTCCCCCCGCTGAGCTGTTGTGTTCTGAAAAGGGGACGCCCTTACTCATCTGGCTTCTCTCGGATCAGCTGCCCTACACACGGCCCGAATGTCAGGCGGTTTTTATTTAACGCCTACGGTCGCCCGGCATTTGGCCCGTGTGTACGGAGTTAAAGCGGGCCAAATGCCGGGCGACCGTAGGAGTTAAATAAAAACCGCCTGACATTCGGGCCGTGTGTAGGGCAGCTGATCCGAGAGAAGCCAGATGAGTAAGGGCGTCCCCTTGTTTTTAAAGTCAGCAGCTACAAATACTGCAGCTGCTGACTTTTAAAATAAGGACACTTACCTGTCACAGGGTCCAACGATGTCGGCACCTGAGGCCGAACCGTCCCTCAGTCCTCGGATGCTGCCGCCGCCATTTTCGGTAAGGGAATCAGGAAATGAAGCCTTGTGGCTTAACTTCCCGGTTCCCTACTGCGCATGCGCGAGTTGTGCAGCGCAATCCGAATGGTCCCTGTTGTCTCTGGGACCCGTGTGTGTCCCATCAGACAGCGCGGCAGGACAGGAAGAGGCATAGACTCACATGGGAGTCTATGCCCGGAAGTGGGTGCAAATACCTGTCTTAGACGGGTATCTGTACCCCCTTCCCCCCGAAAGGTGCCAAATGTGACACCGGAGGGGGGGAGGGTTCTGAAAAAAGTGGAGGTTCAATTTTTGTGTGAACCTACGCTTTAAGATGCAGTGGGTTGACTTTTTGACTGCCCTCCAACTGCAGACAGTCCAAAATTCCAAGTTCCCCTATGGGCATGGTTCACACTAGTGCAGTGAATAAAGTACAGCATGCTGCATTTTTCTGCACTGCAAATGCACAGAAATGCATGTAAAAGGAACAAAAATGCACTGCAGTTCACATAAAAGCCCAAAGAAGAAAGACAGGAGTGAACGCAAATACATGAAAAACCGCAGTTTCTGGTGTGCATGGGCCCTAAAACTGCAATCATTGCTTCTCTGTACTGTGCATGGCTGGCCCTACTTTACCCTAATTACTTGGACAAGAAGGGGCACCCCGGTCTTTCAGTTTTGAAATATTTCTTTAAATAAATAAAAATGCACTTTGTGGTATGTAAGCATGCCTAGGCACTCCTGTTCTTATATACCAATAGCTGTATATTTACAGTGCAAGATCTAAGGCAGCCTTTTTCAACCAGAGTGCCTTCAGGTTTCTTCAGGGGTGTCTTGGCAAAATACCTAAAAAAAATTGCCCATAAATTGTATACAAGCCAGCGGGTGAACAAAGCCTGCCTTTTAGTTACACAAAGCCACACTGTGCACCATTACAACCTTCAAGCTGCTGGTCTCCTATCAACCAATGACATCATTCGTTGATAAGGGGGACCTCTGGAACCTGCATAGCATCCTAGTTTGCCATGTTTGCCCCTCTCCATCAGCAATGGGATCACATTGGGTAATGAGAGCTGCTGGTAGAGAGTGAGGGAGAGAAGCTGAAGGAGAAGAGAAACACTGGATTACAGTACCAGTGTGCACAGATGGATTTGCTTTGTAGGAATAAATTACCTCTAATGTTGACCTAAGTATGTGGATGTTGCTGCATTATGTAAAACGATTAGGGTTTTACATTTTAGAATATGGTGCCTCGAGATTGTCCATAACTTTTAAAAGAGTGCCTTGACTAAAGAAAAAGGTTGAGAAACACTGATCTAAGGCACTCTTGCCTTTGGCTGCTAGTCTTAGGAGATTTGGAGTGAGATTTGACATGGGAAAGCAAAAGCCCTGTCTCTTCCAAGTGGCCACCTACACACAGAGACCTAATGAGAACAAGGCATAGACAGTCAGTAATAAGGAAAAGATCAGCTGCAGAGACACCATAGGCAATACTTTTCACAAATCCTTTGCCCTCTGCCTGCCTTTTTTTCTGGTCCCGCTCCAGAGTTCAGTTCCTCTTTAAAACCCTTTACCAGCTGTAGCACCATAGATAAGTGTTAATAAACCCAGGACCCTGCATTCACTATACCTGGTCTCCCACTGTACACAGAACATGGAAATGCAATAATTTTAGTTAATATAAACTGCTAAATGCCTTTTCTCATCAGCAGTATATAGCAGCCTTCAGTGTCCAGCCAACCACTGGTTAAAGCTTGTAGGAGGAGTCTTCATTCAACTCTGACTGTCCTATGAGGCTGCAGGACCGCTGACCCTCTGTCTGGACAGTGCTGATTGGCCCTGTGCTGATCACATGCGCCCCCCACCCCCCCCCAAAAAAAAGAAACCTCTCTAGCCATACACACCAAACTGAACATGTGCAGAGTTCCCCCAAAGCTCTGTACTATCAGATGGATTGGGGACAGTAAAAGAAGGGGAGGATCAGAGAAGACAGGATCAATACAGCCTTTTTACACAATGCAGAGGATTAACCCCTTAGGTTCCATAGTGAGTATAACAAGCATGCTTTACTGCATTTACAGACTGATTTTACTGTTGTGAGT
This sequence comes from Lithobates sylvaticus, assembly GCA_028564925.1. Lineage (NCBI taxonomy): Eukaryota > Metazoa > Chordata > Amphibia > Anura > Ranidae > Lithobates > Lithobates sylvaticus. The sequence goes on from CM053026.1 coordinate 230,977,994, forward strand.
TTAGTAACACTTTAAGGTAAAGCCATGAAATTTTGTACATGTTAATAGGATCCATGTTTTTTCAGATAACCAATGAAATCTGTCATGATTTAAAAATTAGGTTGGGCTAGGAAAATACACCAAAATAAATTTAGAAAGTATCCAGGTCAAAGTCAGCCAGAAGGCATTCTGCACATTCAGGAGAAAGTAAAATATGGCTTCCCTGTATTTTTGTGTAGGTTTCCTTTAGTGACTCTCTATCTGAAAATGCAGGTTGGGAGTTCAGACATCAGTGGCGTATCATCCATGTGTTCGGGGTGTTCACTGCACACGGCACGGGCCTCCGAGGGACCCACCCAGCACACATGGATGATACGTTGATCGGTGTAGCGGTGGTGGCCCATGTTTTCATCCATAGGGTGTCGCATTGAGGGGGGGTGGGGCCACTGCTGCTGGCAGGAGAAGTGACAGCTGTATCACTGCTCCTGTGGATGGGCCGACACCTCTGGAGAAGGGATGCTGGGGATGCCCTTGCAGTAGCTGCTCAGACAAGTAAAGAAAAAGTGTCAGAAAAGGAAGACTTCCTCTGCTGGGCTCTGCAATAGATGTCATCAGTCAGAGCCTGGAAGAGGAGAGGAAGTTTTCTTTTGCTTACGGGAGATCTCTGAGCTATCGCTACACTGGCACCCCCGGCATCCCTCCTAGATGAGAGAAATCAGCCCAGAAGAAAAGTGAGAGAGAGGATGGATTCTTCTACACAGAAGGCCAGATGGATCAAGCAGACAGGTAAGGAGTACCAGTGCCCCCTCCCTCACTGACTGGCAGTGCCCCCAATCTGCCCCCACTAAGCAACAGTACCCTCATCTCTCCCCACTAAGCTTTAGGATACCCCCATCTCCCTTGACTGACCACCAGTGCCCCCCCCCCCCTTGAAGACAAAGCTGCATTCTTTTAGGCAGGTGTGCAGGGCTGGGGGCCCCATCAGGTAGGCTGTAGAGGGCCCCATGATTTCTAACAGCAGCCCTGCTGTAACTGCCAGGCACCCACTGCACCGATCACCCTAGACTGTCCCTCTGTGTCCTCCAGACCCCTGTATCCTTCTCTACTGATACTCCACTGCCCTACTACTGACACCATTCACTGGCCCCCAAAAAGCATATTTTTTTTAAATGGGGGGGGGGGGGGGATTTGAATTTGTAAAAAGAAAAATAATAAAGGAATGCTGACACCGTCCATTGCCCTACTGAAACCACCCTGCACATACTACCCACCGCCATACACTCCCCACCCCTCTCCCTGCACATACTACCCACCGCCATACACACCCCACCCCTCTCCCTGCACATACTACCCACCCCTCTCCCTGCACATACTACCCACCGCCATACACTACCCACCCCTCTCCCTGCACATACTACCCACCGCCATACACTCCCCACCCCTCTCCCTGCACATACTACCCACCGCCATACACTCCCCACCCCTCTCCCTGCACATACTACCCACCGCCATACACTCCCCACCCCTCTCCCTGCACATACTACCCACCGCCATACACTCCCCACCCCTCTCCCTGCACATACTACCCACCGCCATACACTCCCCACCCCTCTCCCTGCACATACTACCCACCGCCATACACTCCCCACCCCTCTCCCTGCACATACTACCCACCGCCATACACTCCCCACCCCTCTCCCTGCACATACTACCCACCGCCATACACTCCCCACCCCTCTCCCTGCACATACTACCCACCGCCATACACTCCCCACCCCTCTCCCTGCACATACTACCCACCGCCATACACTCCCCACCCCTCTCCCTGCACATACTACCCACCGCCATACACTCCCCACCCCTCTCCCTGCACATACTACCCACCGCCATACACTCCCCACCCCTCTCCCTGCACATACTACCCACCTCTGCACACTCCCCACCCCTCTCCCTGCACATACTACCCACCTCTGCACACTCCTCTCCTGCACATACTACCCACCTCCGTGCACTCTGCAGTCCTCTCCTGCACATACTACCCACTGCCGTACACCCCATACTCCTCTCCTGCACATACTACCCGCTGTCGTATACTCCACTCTGAAAATTCCCTATTTAACTTTACCACATTCTGCACTATGCATGTCACCTCAGACTCTATTTAACCACACTCCCTTTTTAAGCCACGTCCAATATTTAGCGCAATTTTAACCACGCCCACTTTTTGCCATTTGACTGTGCCTGGGGCCCACTCTTAATCTTGCACATGGGCCCACTCATTTCATATGTGCTTGTTCTGGTTTGGTGACCTATTAAGTCAGATGAATAGCCTGGAGCATACAGTAGTAGCACCTTGCAGATCTGAGCTTGGCTGCTATTGCCAGCCTTTTGGAAATGCTACTTTCCTGGCTGGTCTGCTCATTGTCAGATTTCAGTACTTTGAGTCACTGACTCAAGTATGTAGCAAGTGACGTCAGATTGTCTAATCGGCATTCTTCTTGTGGATCAGTGACTCTGGCTCAATTCACATATATGTGTTGCAGCAACATGTGTTTTACTGGTGCTTGCAGTAATGTGTAAACCACAGTGCACTGCAGCACTATTTATTTAAAATGGCTTCCCAATGCACTACAATGGACTTGTGTGTTAGTGCACCACAGCACAAAGATGTGAACCATCTGTGAGTTGTGGTGCTTTGGAAACAAAAAAGGATCTGGTACGTTGGGAAGCTATTTAAAATGAATAGACTAACTTGCTACAAAGTACTAAAGAGGGACCCGAAGGATAGCCAGGCAACTAGCAGCTTTGCAAGGTGAGCAGCAGTTGTAGTCCAGGTATTTGTTTTATGACAGATAAAGATGCACTGACTGAATGGAAATGGGACGTGCTGTGTCCTATCAACACGGCACAGCCACGATCGCCGCGCGCCCCCACGGCCGTTCTGGTGCGCCGTCATATGATCCACCCAAAACATTTGACGGTGGGCGGGCGGCAAGTGGTTAAAGCAGCTGTACAAAGTAAAGGAAAACGTGAAAACCTGGCCCGTTGGGGGTACTTGAGGACTGAGGTTCAGAACCACTGGTCTATACTAGAGTAACTCATCATATTCCTGTATCAGAAATTCAGAGATCATGTGGCATAGCACTGCATAGGTTAATGCATGACCTCTATCTACATTTCCGGAGAAAAAAAAACGACATCTCCCACTTTCTTGGAGTCTCCTAGTGTAGTGCTGCTGCAGGTGAAAGCAATAAGAGTTTACCAGGCTGAAAGATGTGTTTTCATAAAGCTAACATACATTTGTGCTGCAATGGCTAGACAGGCATGTGAGTCCGAACAAGAAGTCGCTTATCTCTCTAAGGACAAGTTGGGTAGATTCATGAATGGACACAGGGGAATCGATCAGTCACTCACATGTGAGCCCATTATTACAAGATCAGGCAAACAAATGCCTCAAGGATTAGAACTACCCACTTAAGCTTCAGAAGGTTTTACCCCCTTCATGACCAGGCCTTTTTTTTTTTTGCTATTCGGCACTGCGCTACTTTTAACTGGCAATTGCGCAGTCATGCAACGCTGTACCCAAATACATTTTATTTATCGCTTTTTTTTCACACAAATACAGCTTTTTTTCGTGACATTTTGATTTATTTATTTTTTTGTTATTATATAGACGGAACAAAAAAAAATATTTTACCTTCTGCTATAAAACATATTCAATGAAAATTTTTTAAAAATCAAATGTTTTCATAAATTTAGGCCAAAATGTATTCTGCTGCATGTCTTTGGTAAAAAAAAACAAAAAAAAAACCTGACATTTCCAGTGACACTAATACAGTGATCAGCGATAATGCTGTACACTGTTGCTGTACTAATGACACTGGCTGGCAAGGGGTTAACATCTAGGGGCAAGCAACGGATTAACTGCGTGCATATTAATGTTTACTGTGTGTAGTATGTGCTGCTTTTACTCTCTGCTTTGATGGGAGAAAAGAAAACTGCACTTCACTGCTGTCTGTACAGAGCTCTGTGTTTGTCAACACAGAGCTATGTTCTGTAATTCGCTCAGCCAATTGGCCGGGATCCGCTGATCAGTCTGTATTTTAGCAAATGACAGCACAGCCGGGGCGGTAGGCGCATGCATGCGCCTCCTACCTGGAAATGCTGATCGATGTAGAGATATAGAGGCAGGAGGAAGTCCGGAAGTGGTTTAAACTAATACCTAGATAAAACAACAAAAACATTTGAAAGTGTACAGTGCCTTTAACCATTTGCCATCCAGCGTATGTATATATGCATCCATGACAGCAGGTTGGTTATACCAGGATCATGGCTGCAGCCAAAATCCTGATACCATTTTTTTTTTTTTTTTTTTAGTGCCGACGATCTGCCTTCATGTAAAAGGGATCTGGGCAGCTTTGCAACTGCTGAGCCTCCTGCCACTATTTCCCGGGCTCTCCTGTTTCACCGCTGTAAGCAGTGGTGTCGGCTGCCCATAGAGGAGCTGGAGGAACATCTGTTCCCCAATCTCCTGTGTGATGGCTGAAGCTGCCAACTACAAGGTTTTCATCCCTTCTGGTTTCAGAGTGGTCTATTTCTGGAAATTACAGCCAGGGAAGCAGCTGATCCAACAGATCTGTGTTTGATCAGCTGTCTTGGAGGGCAGGGGAGATCTCAGGAGTCTAATAGACCCCTGATGTCTCCATAAAGCGCATCTGTCATTTCCCAAAGTTATCACAAGGGGTTTGTGTTGGCAATAAAGTTAGATAAAAAAAAAAATTTTTTTTAATAAAATAACTAAAAATATAAAATAAAAGCACCCCCATTTATCCCCACAAGTGTGTGCAACTTTTACATCCTTTATATTACAGAAAATGTGGAATTCTATTGTTTGTGTGCAATAAAATAAATTTTGTGTATGCTGTACATACGGTACTTCGGACATCAGAGTGCAGTTTTTGCCACTGAAGTGAGAGAGAATTCTAATAAGCTAGTGGATGACTTGATCATTAATGTATACTCCATAACTAAAATATTGGTTTTGAGTGAATTGTTACCTTTTTTTTTTTTTCCCCCCTTAAGTGCCCATCTACACTAAAATGCTGTTCAGGAAACCCCTCGTTCTGCGCCGTTTTCCCGCACCACATTTCAATCGCACTGCCCTTGCAATCTGCAATTTGCACTCTGGATGTTTGAAAGCATAGCATTATAGATGGCAATGTTGTACAGCATTGCCCAATTCTGTCGCTGCTCAGTAGTTTCTTGAAAAGTTTGCATTCCATGCTTCCCCCTTCTTTCTAAAATCCAGATCTTTGCCTGACTTGTTGGTAGACCTAAGCAATGTCACAGGGGGGTATGTGTATTGGCCTAAGCAAATACTGACTTGAAAATGTTTATATGGGACTTTTGGGGGCTCCTGCAGGATGGCGGGGACTCTGGGAGGCAAGCAACAATTTCAAAGAGACCCCCTATGTTGCCTGTTGTACAGAGTACTTTAATTGTCATTGCAATTGCTGTACAGTTCAAATACTAGGTATAGCTGATGGACATAGGAAATAAACCTATTAGGCAAATTATAGGAATTATTTGTGATAGCTATGCAAATATTTGAGGCATTTGCACAGGATTTTTTTTTTTTTTATTTCTAAATAGGTCCCTTAGACTTTTATATATGAGAGCTTTATATCGGTAAATGAATTAAGCAGAAGTGTGTGTGTGTGTGTGTGTGTGTGTATACACCCCATAGCAGTCTGTTTGCTTTCATCTACTAACCAGAAATGAGATACTTTCCTTAGTTTTTTTTTTTTTTCTTTTTTTGCACAGTGGAGTCATTTTAGTTATGGGTGATCGTCAGGTCCAACCTGGGAACTTTTAACGGCTAAAAAAAAGTCCCCTTTTGGGGGAAAAAGTAATAAATGCCTATTTTGATTTTTTCCTCCCCAGGAGCCTGCAAAGCATTGCACCCGTGATCAGTGGTACAATGTGAGGACCCTGCAGCTTTTAGCCTGTACCTCTGATGGGGGCTGCCTGTTTACAGCAGGGCTTGTGAATGAACTCGGAGTGCTCCTCAGCACCCTTGCAGTTGATTGAGAACACAAGCTGTCGGCTGCAATGGCTGGCGGTACTTGTAGTTCTCTCATTCACAGATCGCTGTAAATGAATGACGTGGGTGGAGCTCTGCACAGCTGCGCTATTTTCAAAGTGTCACAGCAGGCAGGGGAGGATCAGGGGTGCAGGGGCCGGTCTGGCGCATGTTACATTTACACGCACATTACACCTAAATTATGGGTGTAACATGCTCTGGAAAGTGAACTTATCCTTTAACTGTAATCAAGCTATTTTATATTTATGGTACAAGCCCTTATAGCTGGACACCTTCACTGAAAACTGATGGCCCAAATATTATATGATCACAAGCTAGGTTGATAGCCTTTCAAAAGTTGCTTTACAATAGCAAAAAAAATGCACACGCTCCATACACTATCTCCCAGCACAGGATCTGTCTTGTATGCCTGCAGACCTCATAGTCCTCTTTTTGTCTATATCTCATTTTGGTAGATGATATTCATTATCTAAATGCAGTCCTTTTTTATGTCTGACTGCTTTGAGTGGTCTATACAGGTACAGTAATAGTGTCTACTTGGGGATGTGCAAGAATCGCATTTCATAAAAGCTACATACCCTTTTCATTTCCAAGAAAAAAAAAGTACAATGTTATGATGAGCTTGTGAGTTGCTAATTGGCCTGTCCTCAGGTAAACCAGGAACTTTGACTAAAAGAATATTTTAGGTACAAAAGGCAGAGCAATTAATTGCATGAGAAGAGCGAAGCACTGAGAGTTTTGTGCATTATACAGTATGTGGATGCTGTCTGGGCTGATTTGTGCATCCCCTGTAGCAGTCCCTACTGGTTTAAGTGAACTGAATATGATGTAGGTTTTTATATTATCTGTTTAACAGTGGAGATTCTGTTTCACATGTCCATTGGAAACCAGCTACCCTGTTTCCCCAAAAATAAGACCTAGCGTGATTGTCGGTGATGGCTGCAATATAAGCCCTACCCCCCAAATAAGCCCTAGTTAAAGTCCTTGTAGGGCTTATTTTCGGGGGAACTGGGTAGGGCTTATTTGGGGGGGAAGGGCTCATATTGCAGCTATCACCGATGATCACCCTAGGTCTTATTTTTGGGGAAACTGGGTATTTCAAATTTCTGTATTGAATTCTGTTTCTTGTTGTTTGTTAATTGGAAAACATCTCTTTAGCTATTTTGAACCTGTGTAATAATAGTAATATAAATGTAATAAATGTATAATAAATATAAATGTAATAATCTGTAAAGCCCTTGCATACCTTTTTTAACATGTACAGTCTATTTAACGATTTGTGACTTTAGCAAGTATCTAACCTTCTTCTCTTTTTCGGCATATAGGTTGCCATCTACAAGTCTGTGCCAACAAGACTGCTTTCTCGGGCATGGGGACGCCTGAATCAGGTGGAACTACCAACATGGCTGCGGAAGCCGGTGTACAGTCTATATATCTGGACTTTTGGTGTGAACATGAAGGAGGCTGCAGTGGAAGATCTGCACCAGTACCGAAACCTCAGTGAATTCTTCCGAAGGAAGCTGAAACCTCAGGCAAGGCCTGTATGTGACTCCCATAGTGTGGTACGTACAGGACGTCTTGAATAGCCATCAGTGCACAATAAAAAAGGGTATGTAAGGAGTAGGCTAAGAAGGGTTAGGATGGAAGTAATATTCTCCTAAGTCTTTCTTCTAGCATCATCTTTGTAATTCTAGGTAGGAAACCTAATTTAGATTGGATGAATAATATACACTATATTGCCAAATGTATTGGGACACCTGCCTTTACACGCATATGAACTTTAATGGCACCCCAGTCTTAGTCCGTAGGGTTCAGTATTGAGTTGGCCCAACTTTTGCAGCTATAACAGCTTCAACTCTTCTGGGAAGGCTGTCCACAAGGTTTAGGAGTATGTCTATGGGAATGTTTGACCATTCTTCCAGAAGTGCATTTGTGAGGCCTGGCGCATATGTCTCCGCTCAAATTCATCCCAAAGGTGTTCTATCGGGTTGAGGTCAGGACTCTGTGCAGGCCAGTCAAGTTCCTCCACCCCAAACTCACTCATCCATGTCTTTTATGGACCTTGTTTGTGCACTGGTCCAAATCATTTGGTAGAGGGGGGATTATGGTGTGGGGTTGTTTTTTCAGGGGTTGGGCTCCAGTGAAGGGAACACTTAAGGCATCAGCATACTAACACATTTTGCGCAATATTCTGGTCCGAACTTTGTGGGAACAGTTTGGGGATGGCACCAGTGCATAAACAAGGTCCAGTGGCTGCATTTTTCTTTGTACTCCTCACCTTTGCAACGCCATACAGTTTTCAAGCCATCAGTTCCAAAAACATTTATCTTGGTCTCATCTGTCCAAAGTAGAGTCCCAGTAGTTGTCGTCTTTTTCAGCATGGACCCTGGCAAACTCTAGGCAGGCTTTTTTGTGCATGAGCTTTAGGAGGGGCTTCCTTTGAGGACAACACCCATGCATTCCATTCTTCTGCAGTGTACGCCGTAATCTGTCACAGGAAACAAACACTTTGGCTTTCTACTTTAGCTAACTGCAGTGAACTTTTATGGCGATTTTCTTCAACCCTACTAATCAGAAGACCCTCCTGTCAAGGTGTTAACTTCCGTGGAAGGCCTGGACTTCTCTGAGATGGTCGCAGTTCCATCTTCATTACATTTTTGTATCACTTTTGCTACAGTATTCTGACTGATAAGTAAAGCCTTCACCTTTCTTGTGTAAAGAAATGATTTTCTTTCTCAGGCCTTGTGACAGTTCTCTTCCATGTGGTGCCATTACTGACAGCATGAAATGGGAAGTGGTTTTCTTTAAGTAATGCCCTTTTATAATCGGCAGTCTGCTGGACACCTGTTTAATAAATAATTAGATTTATCTCTACTTGAATTCTTGTTAATTAGGATTTTGTTGTCTAAAATTTAGCTTTGCTCCAAAGACTGTCATTGGGGTGTATTCATTTTTGCAACATGGTCTTGGATGAATTTGTTAGGAAAAATACTTTTTTGTGTGTGCAAATTAACAAATCTTGGTTGCAATCAATGGCCCGCATTTGTGGGAGTATTTTGTAGTATAGTGTCCCATAGAAAATGTTGATTCTGAAAGGAAAGTATATAGGTTTTATGACAAATCTGTTGGGGTGCTGAGCTGTGTGTGTGTGTGTGTGTGTGTGTGTGTGTGTGTGTGTGTGTGTGTGTGTGTGTGTGTGTGTGTGTGTGTGCGCACACACACACGATATTGCTCATTGCTTGTCAGTGAGTATCGGTAACACAGGAGTTAATGGAGGTGTAAAAGTCATACATTTTTACTAATCAGACAGCACTGACGTGAACTGTATGGATGCTATTTACAGATCTCAGCAAGGTTATGTTCTGATGCATACACATTTAGTAGGTGATTGTGGCTTGCTTTCTTTTCTTCTGAAATTTTAGTTACCCGTTAAAAAAAAAAAAATGTATTCTAGATTTATTCTGCAGAAATGCAATGGCCCCATCATAGGGATTTCCATGCCTATATAAATATTGAGGATTAAACGGATACGAAGGTCTTCTTTTTTTTTTTTTTTAACCACTTCCCATCCAGGCCATTTCTGGCACTTCACTCCTACATGTAAAAATCATGATTTAATTTTTTTCTTGAAAGATATTTAGAATCCCTAAATATTATTATATATGTTTTTTTTTTTTTTTTTTTTTTAGCAGAGACCCTAGCAAATAAAATGGCGGTCGTTGCAACTTTTTATGTCGCACAGTATTTGCAGCTATTTTTCAAATGCATTTTTTTTTGGGGATAAAAAAAACTCATGAATTAAAAAAAAAAAAAAACAGTAAAGTTAGCCCAATTTTTTTGTATTATGTCAAAGATGATGTTGCACCGAGCAAATGGATACCTAACATGTCACGCTTTAAAATTGCACACGCTCGTGGATTGGTACTTAAAAATCTCAATAGGCGACGCTTTAAATTTTTTTACAGGTTAGCTGTTTAGAGTTACTGAAGAGGTCTTGGGCTAGAATTGTTGCTTTTGCATCTTTTGCACACGTGCGATTTGAACGTTGTTTACATATGTGGGTGCGACTTATGTGCGTTAGCTTCTGTGCATTGGGAAGGGGGTGCTTTAAAAAAAATTTTATGTGTGTATATATATATTTTGTAGTTTTTTTTATTTATTTTTTACACTTTTTTTAATTTTATGTATTTTTTTCTGATCACTTTTATTACTATTACAAGGAATGTAAACCTCCTTTATAATAGAACTAGTGCAGGACAGGTCCCCTTTATGGAGAGATGTGGAGTCTATAAGACTATAAGACCCCCAAAATAAAACTCTCTGCCTTTCCACGTCCCTGATATTGTTTACTTTCTCGTCCCCTCCCGCCACCTGCAAGAATGATCAAGCGGTTGATTGTTCATACGGTGGACAGAATTGCCAGCTGAAAAAGATAACTGGATGATGCCTGTAGCTGCAGGTATCATTTAGATATACCCCACTCAAAGTCCAGAACACCATATGACGGCCTACAAGCAGGAAGTGGTTAAAAATAACAAACATGTCATACTTGCTCCATGCAGTGGTTTTGCACAGGGCAGCCCAGATCCTCCTCTTCTCGGGTCCCCTGCTGGCGCTCCTGGCTCCTCCCTTCTGCCGATTGCCCCCACAGCATGCAGTCTATGGGGGCACCCAAGCTGAGCCACTGCTCTGTGTGTCCATTCAAACAAGGAGCCACAGCTTGGCCACCCCCCCCTCTCTCCTAATTGCTTCACTGACTTTGACAGCAGTGGGAGCCAATGGTGCCCGCTGTGTGTCTCAGCCAATCAGGAGGGAGAGTCCCGGACAGCCGAGTCTCTCCTGCACATCACTGGATCGAGATGGGGCTCAGGTAAGTATTAGAGGGGCTGAGGGGGGGATGCTGCACACAGAATGCATTAAGCTAAAAAAAATATAAACTTCTGCCTTTAGAACCACTTTAAGCAAAAGATTTGTTGTGCTTTGCATTGTTGAAGCAGGGGGTTAAAATATATCAACTGTAAATGAAATCACTTTCCCATACCCATCTGTTGGCCAGTTTTTAGAAACTACGCTCCGCAACAGAGCTCTCGGCACCAATTTTTTCCCACAGTTCATTTTGTGTGTTCTCTGCTGTGGCTCCTCCTGATTATCCCTACATCAATATTGTCTCTACAATACATCGACTTGGGGTCAGCAAGAGGAACCACAATGGCCAGCGAGTGGACCTGTTCCTCAACAAATCAAAGGCGTCAAATAGGTGTTTGATCAAATGATCGGTGTTGGGAGTTAGGCTACAACGTTCCTGCAGCGGTCTCTGCTTTAATGTTTATTAGCAGATCACCATTATGACATCAGAAAATCAGTAAAACCTACAAAAAGGCATACTGTGTTTGTTTTGTTACACAACGGATGTCTAATTTTTTGCATTGTTACATTTTTTTTTCACCAGATTAGTCCAGCTGATGGAAAGATCCTTCACTTTGGCCGAGTAAAAAACTGTGAGGTGGAGCAGGTGAAAGGGGTAACCTACTCCCTGGAATCATTTTTGGGACCACAGACGTGGACAGATAATCTCCCTGTCACAAAAAGTGAGTTTGTACACAACCTTGGGAAATGGATGATGTTTTCAGTGAAGTGGCATGCACATCAGTTTCTGCATTATTACATAATCGGACTTCTCTGTCTGAAGGCTTCACTGTCGCACTTGTGCTGTAATCTCCTTTTACTAATCCTGGTATAACTTGCAGCTGAATTACAGTTCTCATCAGTGTAACTTGTCCTTGGTGATATAGTTTGTAGCTTTAGTTCTTTAGCTGATAGTGTCTTTTCCTGCTGGATAGATTACTTTTACTGGATTATGCTTTTTTACATTTGTTTTGCAGCTTCATTCCAGGATCAGCTTGTGACTCAGGAAGGCAATGAGCTCTATCATTGTGTCATTTACCTAGCCCCTGGCGACTATCACTGCTTTCACTCACCAACTGATTGGAATGTGTATCACAGACGTCATTTCCCAGGTAATGCTTCCATTCAAATAAATATTATGTGTGCCTGTGGACACTTTTGTTTAAGATCTATCCGATGTATACTAGTAGCTGTAAATACATATTTGATAACGAGGCCATATAGAATAAACTGTGGATGTGTTATCCCTGTCTCCCTCCTGGAACAGTGCACAGCATCAAAGCCTAAAGCCTGGCAAACACGGCTCAAAATTTGAATTGCCTGAAAATCGAGCTGTGGTCCTGTTGGCTCAACAAACTGACTGAAAAATTTAAGCTGGACCTAGTAGAAGCACAAAGGAAAAGAAACACAGCGCCTCTAAGTGCAGTATTGGTAAACCCTTTAATGATAAGTCAAAAGTGAAACTACTCACAAAGGGAGCATAAACAAGCATGATGGTAATCCTGCAGCAAAATCCGGGGGGTGGTTATCTCCTAAATGTCTGTCTCTGAAGTGCAGCTGACAGCTCGTGCAGGTGGATTTCAGCATTCGCAGCCTATGAGAACAGCAGGGAACACAAGGGCGATCATAGATGATGTCACTTTCGGGTGCAGGGTGAGAGGAGGTGGCTTCGCATTCGGAGCATGCTTGCTCCTTCCTCATGCTTCTAGCTCTTCACACTGGTTGCCCTTAGTGCTGGTACATGGATTCCTCTCCCTCTTCATCTTGGAGACTGTTGCTATGGACCTTGTCCCTCCTATTAAGAGACTCTTTTTTTAATCACATTTATTGAGCCTCCGCTGTCAGAATACACTGATCAGGGCTACAGCCAATTGGCTGTGGGCACGGATCGAATACAATTTTTCCAACCATCCTGTTTGAGATGGATAGATTATTAGATCGACTTCTATGAAGCAGGAACAGCCATAAATTAATCGAATGCGGCCTGTCCCTGCTCAACCAGAAGAGTTTTGGTCAGAGTACAACATTGGGGGTTACAGTGTTGGCCAGCACTACAGACGAAAAAGATTTGGGGGTACTTATTTCAGATGATTGCAAAATGAGCAAACCGTGTAACCAGGCAGTGGGAAAAGCGAATAGAATTCTATTTTTGTTTTATTTTTTGTTTTGGGGTTTGTGTTCGTGTTTTGGTCTGGTTCTCTCTGCGCTTCATAAACTACTCTTTGCACCACTCCCGGTCTACTCTAACCCACAAAAGTGGTATTCCGTGCAGCAATCGTGCTAGGTGGGTGTCTGAACTGGCAGCTTTATCCTGCAAGCAACCCATTTGGTTTTACAAGGTGGTGTTGAGGCCAAAGACCTCCTTGCCTAATGTAGTCTCTGCCCTTCACCTCAAACCAGGAGGACATTGTTGTTCTGTTCCTCTGTCCAGCTCCAGTTAACCAAAAGAAAATTTCCCTCTTTGTCATCCCAGATGGTCACCATAAGGGTTCACCAGCTTATCGTTCCACCATCTGAGGGTGGCTGAGACAGACCATCTTTCAAGCTTATGGTCTCGGATTAGCTTCCACCCTTTCCTGTCAATGCGCACTAAACTGGATCTGTGAGCTTTTGTGAGTTGCTTTTTGACATCAACCATTTCTCACACTTGCAAGACTATTTGCTGCGTTGCCCACCCCTGAGACTGCTTTTTGATGTCCCTCCCGAAGGTTAAAAAATTCCTGTGTTCCTCAATGGACAAGAACTAAAATTAGGTTTTTGTACTTGCCTTAAAATCTTCTTGGTACTTTTAATACCTTAATAAAACTTAGACATGCTGGTAGGAGGATGGATTATACTGGGCTGGCTTACAGTTTTTTTATTTTATTTCCCAGTGTCCAATTCTCCTGTAGGCAGGAGAATAACCCTAAGGTGAAAGACTGTATGCCTCAACAAACTCCAAGAACAGGATTTTATCCTATTTTTGCAGCTTTGTGAAAAGATACTGTATTCCCTACTCTTGTAATCCTATGCCAAAGACTATAAGAGATGTCATATGGTAGGTTGATTTTATATTTTCTACCTACTGTGCCTGTAGGTAGGTGGGGATAGTCTCTCAGTTATGGGCTGTCATGAAAGTCGCCTAGAAAAGATTTTGGTAAAATTTTTCTTCGTTTCTACAGTGCTTGTAAGATTTTGAGTTCTTTCCAATGTTACCCTTTGCAAGTTTTTTTTTTTTCTTTTACGTTATATGCATCGCACGGACAAAAGACTGTTTTATAGGAGGAAAAAAAAAAAAAAGGTAGACAAGATAGAAAACTTTTGTGTGTTTTTTTTTTTTTTTGCTGTCACTCTATCTTTTATTTTTTTTATGGCCGTCTGAGTGCTTTAATATAAATTGTTGCTCTATCGCTTTCTTAGGATCACTCATGTCCGTGAATCCAGGAGTTGCTCGTTGGATAAAAGAATTGTTCTGTTATAATGAACGTGTTGTGCTCACAGGGAGCTGGAAACATGGGTTCTTCTCGCTCACAGCAGTAGGAGCTACTAATGTTGGCTCTATACGCATATATTTTGACAGGGTAAGTGTTGCATTAGGTTATCTTGAACTGTACAACCTTGTAAAACAAATATGAAGACAATACAGTAGCAAGCGAGTAAAGCACCTGACTTTGCACAGATTACTTTCACTCAGCAACCTATTATTGTAATGTACAAGAGCAAGTATCTTTTTCTTTAAAAATTGCCAAACTTAATTTCAATTTTAAATAGATCAAATTACATAGCCAAAGTACAGGTTCAGATACAGTCTTGTTGGTTTAGCACTGTTTATGATCCCCGTGCCTTTATCTGCTAGGTACTGTACATAATAAAGTGTGTATGTAAATATACCCATACAAATGTAATACCATTATCAGCAATATTGTGTATGTGGCCACCTTTTAAAAGGAGCCCTTTGAGAAAAGAACACTTGCAGCTTCCATTGTCAACTGTTTAAGTACCGTATATACTTATATACCCGAATATAAGCCGAGGCACCTAATTTTACCACAAAAAAAATGGAAAAACGTATTGACTCGAGTATAAACCTAGGGTGAGAAATGCGCAGCTACTGTAAGTAGAAAAGAGGGTCAACAATGCCCATTTGTAGCCTCACTGTGCCCATTTACAGCCATAGGTCCCCGAACTTTAAACTTGGTAGTTAAGGGTTCCTAGATGACCCCTGGCTGGACCGAAATAACATTGCTGCAGATGGACACAGTTGACCGACTTTGGGGCCCTGTATCTTTGGCACACTTGGTGCTAAGAACCCCAAATTTGGTATGCAAACTCACAACCTATGGCACTACAACATATCCAAATATGGGGTTCCTATTACCAAGTGACCCCGCGATATGGGGCCCCAAAGTTGGTTCAGAAAATGTCAAGCACTTTTCTGCAGCAGAGAATGACATTTTCCAAACCGACTTTGGGGCCCCCGTATCTCACTTAGTGCTAGGAACCCCGTCTTTGGATATATTGTAGTGTTGGTTCCACTGGGTTTGCACACAATTTGGGGTTCCTAGCACCAAGAGGCCCCGAGATACGGGGCCCCAAATTCGGGTCGGAAGATGTAATTTTCTGCTGCAGAAAAGTGATTGACTCGAGTATAAGCCGAGGGGGGCACTTTCAGCACAATAAAACGTGCTAAATAACTCACCGTATATACTCGAGTATAAGCTATGTGCTGTGGGGCTGTCATCCTTATCCTTCCAATATTACCTGATCCATGACAGTGATGCATTATATTCTTTTTTTTTTTTGTTTACCATATACAGATGCATCTCCAAAAATTTGAATATTGTCCAGCAATTCAAAATTTCAAGTGAAACTCATATTTTTTATAGATTCATTACACATAGTGATATATTTCAAGCATGTCTTTCTTCTAATTTTGATGATTTTGGCTTGCATCTAGTGAAAGCCCAAAATGCAGTATCTTAGAATATTACATAAGACCAATAAAAAAAAATGTTGGCTTACTTAAAAATATGTCCATGTATAGTATGCACTCCTTACTTGGTCGGGGCTCCTTTTGCATGAATTACTGCATCAATGCGGTGTGGCATGGAGGCGATCAGCCTGTGGCACTGCTGAGGTGTTATGGAAGCCCAAGTTGCTTTGATGGTGGCCTTCAGCTCATCTGCATTGTTGAGTTTAGCGTCTCATCTTCCTCCTGGCAATACCCCACAGATTCTCTATGGAGTTAGGTCAGGTGAGTTTACTGGCCAAACAAGCACAGTGATACCATAATCATTAAACCAGGTTTTGGCAGTGCGGGCTGGTGCCTAAAGACTTGTTAAAACGCAGTGGACCCACACCAGCAGATGACATGGCTCCCCAAATCATCACTGAATGTGGAAACTTCACACTGGACCTCATGCAACTTGGATTCTGTGCCACTCCAGACTCTGGGACCTTGATTTTCAAATATAATGCAAAATTTACTTTCAATTGAAATTTGACTTTGGTCCACTGAACAACAGTCCAGTCCTTTTTCTTCTTAGCTCAGGTAAGATGCTTCTGATGGTTCAGGAGTGGCTTGACACAAGGAATGCGACAGTTGTAGCCCATGTCCTGGATACGTCTGTGTGTGGTGGCTCTTGAAGCACTGACACCAGCCGTAGTCCACCCCAAACTCTTGAATGACCTTTGCTTCACAATCCTCTCAAGGCTGCAGTTATCCCTGTTGCTTGTGCACTTTTTTTTTTATTTCTACCACACATTTTCCTTCCGCTCAATGTTCCATTAATATGCTTGGATACAGCACCCTGTGAACAGCCAGCTTCTTTAGCAATGACCCTTTGTGACCTGCCCTACTTGTGGAGGGTGTCAAGGACTGTAACCTACTGAACCAGACAGAAACAGCTCAGGAAACCTTTACAGGTGTTTTGAGTTCATTTTCTGATTAGTGTGTGACACCATAAGTGTACAATTTTCTGAGATACTGAATTTCAGGTTTTCGGTAGCTGTAAGCCATAATAATCAAAATTAACAGAAATGCTTGAAATATATCACTCTGTGTGTAATCTATATAATATGAATTTCACTTTCTGAATTGAAGTACTGAAATTAACTTTTTGATGATATTCTATTTTTTTTTTTTTTAGATGCACCTGTACAGTATGCATTGCATCTCTGTTTTACACCTGTTGCCTGGAGGTCAACTTTTTTTTTTTTTTTATCTTTTTATATATCTCCTGATTTTGAAAAAAAAACAAAAAACAAACAATGAACATTATATAGGGCCAATATACAACAAAATAAAATAAAATTGGTCTAAAAGGACTAAATAGGTGCAACAGCAAAAAGACATTAAAGTGGAACTTCCGCTTTTCCGAAGCATGGGGGCAGCAGGGGCGGAGGAGCGATTGGCTCCTAATGCCACGTACATACAGTCGAAATTCCGACGGAGGCTTGCCTGTGTAAAAGTCCGACCATGTGTACGTGGCATAAACTTTTTTGCGGGAGGATGCCCCCATGCTTCGGCATATATATATTTTAGGAACCGGTTGCGTTAAAAAAATGTTTTATTTTTTACTATGTTTTTTTTTGGTATTTGCTTTGCAGGTATGGTATGGCAAGGTCTTACTGTTATACTGTAATGTTACTTTGTTTTAATGTTAACCATAATTTGCTTAGCAGGTATGCCATTCAGTTGCAGCGCGGATTTATTTATCTTGACAGCAACAGCGTTTGCTCCCACGATACATAAAGCCGCGACTCCAACGCTGTAGGAGGTGATTTCACCACCACAGTTTAAAAAAAAAAGAGCATATATGCTGAAGCATGGGGGCAGCAGGGGCGGAGGAGCGATTGGCTCCTAATGCCACGTACATACGGTCGAAATTCCGATGGAGGCTTGCCCGTGTAAAAGTCCGACCATGTGTACGTGGCATAACTTTTGCGGGATGATGCCCCCATGCTTTGGCATATATAAATGGTGCATGTATGCCCATCATTAGAAGTGGGTGGATGAAGGGAGGTATTCTAATGGTGGGCATACCCACCGATCAATCTCTCTTTTTCGTTCAGCCAAGAGGCTGCATGAAAAAAAAAGGTTACAATATATGTCCAGTATGTTGCTGGACTTTGAATGGTTATACCAAAATGATGCCTGCAGGTTTAGGTATCATCCTGGTATCATTCTTTTCAGCCAGTGATCGGCTTTCATGTAAAAACAATTCTAGCGTTAAATTAGCCTCTAGACTGCTTTTACAAGCAGTGGGAGGGAATGTCCCCCCTCCCGGATATAAACAGCGCCGTTGGGAAATTGGCAAAGCGTTTTATCACACCGATCTTGGTGTGGTCAGATGCTTTGAGGGCAGAGGAAAGATGTAGGGTCTAATAATTTTTTCAAAGAAAGAGTACCTGTCACTGCCTATTGCTATCATAGGGGATATTTACATTCCCTGAGATAACAATAAAAATGATAACAAAGAAAAAAAATGGAAGGAACAGTTTAAAAATAAAATAAAAAAGCTAGATAAATAAAAAAATAAATAAAAAAAAATAAAAAACACCCCTGCCCCCCCCTTCTCTTGCGCAAAGGCGAACACAATCGTCGGTCTGGCGTCATATGTAAACAGCAATTGCACCATGCATGTGAGGTATCACCGCGAAGGTCAGATCGAGGGCAGTAATTTTAGCAGTAGACCTCCTCCGTGAATCTAATGTGGTAACCTGTAAAGGCTTTTAAAGGCTTTTAAAAATGTATGTAGTTTGTCGCCACTGCGTGTTTGTGCGCATTTTTAAAGCATGTCGTGTTTGGTATCCATGTACTCGGCCTAAGATCATATTTTTTATTTCATCAAAAATTTGAGCAATATAGTGTGTTTTAGTGCATTAAAATAAAAAAAAGTGTATTTTTTCCACAAAAAATGCGTTTGAAAAATCGATGCGCAATTACTGTGTGGGCAAAAAAAATGCAACACCCACCATTTTAATCTGTAGGGCCTTTGCTTTAACAATATATCTAGTGTTTAGGGGTTCAACTTAATTTTCTTCAAAAAAAAAAAAATGTTTTCATGTAAACAAAAAGTGTCAGAAAGGGCTTTGTGTTCAAGTGGTTAGAAGAGTGGGTGATGTGTGACATAAGCTTCTAAATGTTGTGCATAAAATGCCAGGACAGTTCAAACCCCCCCCCCCCCCCCACCCCCCCCCCCCCAAAAGACCCCATTTGGAAAGTAGACATCCCAAGATATTTGCTGAGAGCAATGTTGAGCCCATCACATTTTTTTTTTTTGTCCCAAGAGAAAACAAGAAAAAAGTTGTCACTAAATGATATATTGCTCAAACATGTCATGGTTATATGTGGAAATACACCCAAAATACATTCTGTTGCTTCTCCTGAGTACGGGGATACCACATGTGTGGGACTTTTTTGGGAGCCTAGCTGCGTACGGGACCCCAAAAACCAATCACCGCCTTCAGGCTTTCTAAGGGTGTAATTTTTTTATTTCACTCCTCACTGCCAATCACAGTTTCGGAGGCCATGAAATGCCCAGATGGCACAACCCCCCCCCAAATGACCCATTTTGGAAAGTAGACACCCCAAGCTATTTGCTGAGAGGTATGGTGAGTATTTTGCAGATCTCGCTTTTTGTCACAAAGTTTTGAAAATTGAAAAAAAAAAAAAAAAAAAAATTTTTTCTTTACTTTCTTCATTTTCAAACACAAATGAGAGCTGTAAAATACTCACCATGCCTCTCAACGAATAGCTCGGGGTGTCTACTTTCCAAAATGGGGTCATTTGGGGGGGTTTTGTGCTATTTTGGCATTTTATGGCCTTCGAAACTGTGATTGGCATTGAGGAGTGAAATAAAAAATTACACCCTTAGAAATCCTGAAGGCGGTGCTTGGGTTTCGGGGCCCCGTATGCGGATAGGCTTCAAAAAAGTCCCACACATGTGGTATCCCCGTACTCAGGAGAAGCAGCAGAATGTATTTTGGGGTGTAATTCCACATATGCCCATGGCATGTGTGGGCAATATATAATTTAGTGACAACTTTGGGCAAAAAATTTTTTTTTGTAATATTCCCGCAACTTGTGGCAAAATATAAAATATTCCATGTACTCAACATGCCTCTCAGCAAATAGCTTGGGTGTCTACTTTCCAAAATGGGGTCATTTGGGGGGGTTTTGTGCTATCTTGGCATTTTATTGCCTTCGAAACTGTGATAGGTAGTGAGGAGTGAAATCAAAAATTTGCACCCTTAGAAATCCTGAAGGCGGTGCTTGGGTTTCGGGGCCCCGTACGCGGCTAGGCTCCAAAAAAGTCCCACACATGTGGTATCCCCATACATTTTTTGTCTTTATTCAATCACTTGGGACTCAAAAAAAAAAATATTCAATGGGCTCAAACATGCCTCTCAGCAAATAGCTTGGGGTGTCTACTTTCCAAAATGGGGTCATTTGGGGGGGGGGGGGGGTTTGTACTTCCCGGCCATTTTAGCACCTCAAGAAATGAGATAGGCAGTCAAAAACTAAAAGATGTGTAAATTCCAGAAAATGTACTCTAGTTTGTAGACGCTATAACTTTTGCGCAAACCAATAAATATACGCTTATTGGCATTTTTTTTTTTACTAAAGACATGTGGCTGAATAAATTTTGGCCCAAATGTTTGACTAAAATTTCGTTTATTAGATTTTTCTTATAACAAAAAGTAGAAAATATCTTTTTTTTTTTCAAAATCAAATCAAAAGCAATCAAATACCATCAAAAGAAAGCTCTATTTGTGGGAAGAAAAGGGCGCAAATTTCGTTTGGTTACAACATTGCATGACCGCGCAATTACCAGTTAAAGCAGTGCAGTGCGAAATTGAAAAAAGACCTCTGGTCCTTAAGCTGACAATTGGTCCGGGGCTGAAGTGGTTAAATGACAGTGAGACACGGCACAAAAAGGTCACGAGCTAAACTATGAAGCTGTGTTGGCACTGGCCAATTGGCATGAACTTCAGGGCTTTATATTTTATGTGTAAACTTTTCCTATAGCTTTTAGATCAGTACAGGGGGTCCCCGACTTACGAACACCCGACCTACGAACAACCCCTACTTACGAACGGGGTGCTGCGGGGACCCTCCGCCATTTTCCGGTGGTTTTCGGCGTCTTTCGGCCGTTCTGCGCATGCGCGGCCATACGGAGCGTCTAAAAATGCCGGAAATGTCCGTAATTTGCCGCGCATGCGCAGAACGGCAACAGACGGAACATCGGAAATGTCCGGAAATCTCCGTATTTGTCGGTCTGCGCATGCGCGCCGACTTACGAACATTTCCGAGTTTCGTACACGGGGCCAGTCCCTAACGAGTTCGTAACTCGGGGACCCCCTGTAGTGACCTTTTTTTTTTTTTCATTGGTCCACGTTCTCCATGACAATTGCGAAGCTCCCAAAGCCCTTTGTTTGATGATCCCCATATTTCCTTGTGCCATAGATTTCAATGGGATTTGCAATTTTTTTGGACATTACGATCATTTTGCAATGTAAAGATTTGCAGTTTGAACAAAACTGAACAAAACTGCAAAAAATAAAAAATAAAATATAAAAAAACGTTGCTGTATAATTTTGGGAATCCAGAGGCGAACAAACGCACCACTTCAACAGCTTAACTACCTGAGATCCACGCTATAGCCGAATGGCGGCTACAGCGCGGATCTAAGATGCCGGGATGACGTCTATTGACGTTGTCCCGGCCACGAGCTGCCTGCGCGCCCCCTGAAGGGCGCACGCTCTGTGATCAGCGAGTCTGTGAGACTCGCTGGATCACAGATCCGAGTAAGGGGTCGATCCCGACCCCTTACCACGTGATCAGCTGTCAGCCAATGACAGCTGATCATGTGACAATAACAGAGCTGGTAATCGGCTTTTCTTCCTCCTCGCGCTGACAGCGCCAGGAGAAATAAAAAAAGCCGATCACCGGCGGCAGTGAGAGGGACATCAGTCCCTCTCACTGCAATGTGCCCAGCAATGTGCCCAATACATGGTGCCCACTGTTGCCTAATTAAAGTGCCGCCTACCAGTGCCATCTGTCAGTGCCCACAGTGCCATTGGTCAGTGCCCACAGTGCCATCTGTCAGTGCCCACAGTGCCATTGGTCAGTGCCATCTGTCAGTGCCCACAGTGCCATCCGTCAGTGCCCACAGTACCATCTGTCAGTGCCCACAGTGCCATTGGTCAGTGCTCACAGTGCCATCTGTCAGTGCCAGTGCTGCACATCAGTGTCACCTACCAGTGCTCATAAGTGGCACCTATCAGTGCTCATCAGTGCCACCTATCAGTGCCCATCAGTGTCATCCATCAGTGCCCATCAGTGTCATCCATCAGTGCCCATCAGTGTCATCCATCAGTGCCCATTGGTGCCACCCATCCGTCCCCATCAGTGCCATCTTTGCTGTCCCCATCAGTAGCGACTTATCTGTCCCCATCAGTGCAGCCTATCAGTGCCCACCTGTGCCGCCTCATCAGCGCATATCAATGAAGCCGAAAAATTACCTGTTTGCAAAATTTTATAACAAACTATTAAACATGATTTTTTTTTTTTTCATTTTCCATTTTTTTTTTTTGTTTAGCAAAAAATAAAAACCCTCAGCTGTGATTAAATACCACCAAAAGAAAGCTCTATGTGTGGGAAAAAAATGATAAAATTTTCATTTGGGTACAGTGTTGTATGACCGCGCAATTGTCATTCAAAGTGCGTCAGCGCCAAAAGCTTTTTTTCACATTTGTGTCCCATAGACTTTTACGGTGTTCGCGTGTTTGCACAAATGTTTTGCCTGTACGCATGTTCTGCTACGAACCGAACGGGGGGGGGGGGGGGGGTGTTCGGCTCATCCCTATGTATCACCTGAAGCTTGTCACTTCAGTGGGTATACGTGTTTGTTATTACCTTAAGCATACTTTCACACTGGGGCAGTGCTGGCATTACTGCTGTTATAGCGGAGCTCTTCAGCCACTAGTGGGGTGCTTTTTTTTTTATTCTTTATTTATCCTTTTTTTTTAGAGCAAAATACCAAAAAAAAAAAATATCAAGTGCATGCATAACATTCCATAGTGTAACTCAGTAACCCCCTTTAAAAAAAAAAGGGGGGGGAGGGGAGGGAATAGAGAGGGTGGGGAGTTCTGGGTTCATAATTCAATAATTCAGTTCAATAATTGTATTATTATGCGTCCTAGGTCTTTATAGTTATTTATATCCCATCTAATCTTAATGGTTCATCTCCTTTTCTTCAGAGATACACAAAAAAAAAAAACGGGAGGGAAGAAAACAATCAAACAGGTACCGCCATTCGGGGGTGGTACCTTGAATGTTATCCTGTGTTAAACGCCCTGAGAATTTTTTCCTGTGTCTTCCATTCAGATGTCAAAGGCCGCGGCTGGGTTTTAGCCAAACGCTGTTTGAGCTTGCCCTCTGGTAAGCAGCTTTCCATTCGGTGGTGGTTTTCAGTCACTTTATAATGGATCATAGTGGTGTTTTACTTAACCATGCTAAAAGATACAGGATTTATCTAGAGACTGTATTGAACTACGTTTAGTACACATCCTGGATGTCATTTAACCCATCATTATCTGGTCTGGCGTAGACCTTGGTGGACTTATTGTTGGCGCGGTCTCTTTGTTTTCTTTTGTTTATTGTGTTTATCCCACTCATACTGCAGTCTACTGGTGTTTTGGTGTTTTATTTTTTATTTAGGTGTAGCGCAGTTTTCCTTTTACCCTATAGTGCACTGTGTCCGACACCTAAACACAGTGCACTTAAAGGACATTTTTTATTTATTTTTTTATTAACCACTTGACAACCCCTTCCTAACCAGACCAATTTTCAGCTTTCGGTGTTCTCACACTTTGAATGACAATTACTCAGTCATACAACACTGTACCCATATGACATTTTTGTCCTTTTTTTCACACAAATAGAGCTTTCTTTTGGTGGTATTTGATCACCACTGGGTATTTTTTTTATTTTCTGTGCTATTAATGAAAAAAGACAGAAAATTTTGTAAAAAAATAATTTCCTGACAGACTCCATGGCAGCCTACGTGTGGGTTAACCCCGCCTCCTCTCCAATGCTATAGGACCCCATTACCATAAAAGAGTACTCACCACTCCATGCTGTGTTCCTTTTTTGTCCTCCTCCTATGGACCTTCACATTTCGTTCGCGTCCGGTAGGATTTCGGATTTTTCGTTTCTGAAGAAGCATACCTGTGCGGTGCAAAGCTCTGTGCTCAGCCATGGGCGGGCGAGTAAGCTTTTGAGGCTGGATGTCCTTCTCCCCCCAGAACGGGGTGGTGTTGCCTCGGTATGCTGGTGGTCGCAGGGACGCTGGACGGATGGCATCGGCGGCTGGCAAGGTCTGCACCGTTATTCTCCATGGCAGTATTATTTGTTGTGTGTATTGTCCCTGGTGTCTAGTGTACTCCCCCCCTGGATGGCGGCTGGAGCGCTCCTGCGTTCCAGCTCGCCGTATGATTTCCGGGTTCCTGGCCGCCTCGGCGGTCTGCGCATGCGCACCAGCCTCCGGCGAAAGCGAGGCCTGGTTCGCGCGTGCGCGGCCTGACGGTCGCGCATGCGCAGTATGGTTTTCCCTCGGCACAGGTGTGCGGGGAGGAGCAGTGACGTCACGGGCGGGGAATTTAAATTCTGGGCTGCTGCTGCAGTCCTATCTGGGTTTCCAGGAGAGTGGAAGCAGCAAGCCCGTTCCCCAGCCCAGGCAAACTACTACAAGGTCAGTGCTTGTTACTCTGAGTGTATTTAAAAAAAAAAAAAAAAAAAAAGTTTCTTTTAAAGGTATATGCATGTATTTAAAATTGTGAATATATTCTTTGGGGGTTATTTTCTTCCAAATGTAATGGCACAATACCGTCTTATGCTTTTATATATATATGCATGTAGTAATATGATGTTTTAAAAAAAAAAAAAAAAAAAAAAATCAGAGTTGGCACGCATTGTCCTTGCTAGTTCTTTTTGGCCGGTTTGTTGCTTAGGGTATTTTTCTCTTACAGACTGCAGTATTCATATTGTGACGCCCGTCGTCCACAGGTCATGGACAATTCACCGCCTTTTAGTGGCCAGCCCTTACGCACTAGGTATGTGCTGGTAAGGGAGGGGTTGAGGTACAACTGCATTGCTTGTTTGCATTTCTCTGATGCCAATATTTTTCTCCCCTACCCTGTTTGTGCTTCAGCCCTTCCAGACCAGATTCGCAGGATAGGGACCTTGCCAGGCCACAACAACAACAAAAACAATCGTCTAGATCTAAGCAAGGATCCTCGCATGGGTCTCATCATCAGAGGAGAAGTTCTCATTCCTCCTCCAGACACCGCTCCCACCGCCATGATGAACGCCCAAAGTACAGAACGTGCTGGGGCTGTAGGACACGGGTCCCGGATGACAAGTCATTATGTGACAGGTGTTTTGCCAAGGCGGTCGGGGAGAAAGACACGGAAAACCAGCGCATGGAGTCCCTGGTGAAACGTGTTGTACAGCAGTCGCTTAAGGACATGGTGGCCCCTCACACGTTGAGCCAGTCAACGACGGCGTCTGGTCCTCAGGCTGATGAATCCCGT
Source organism: Lithobates sylvaticus (assembly GCA_028564925.1). NCBI lineage: Eukaryota > Metazoa > Chordata > Amphibia > Anura > Ranidae > Lithobates > Lithobates sylvaticus. The sequence goes on from CM053026.1 coordinate 231,003,561, forward strand.
GACGATCCGGGTACGTCCCAGCCCTACGAGGCTTCTGGTGAGTCCTCGGGAGAAGAATTCCCGGACGAAGAGATCGGGGGCTTTGATTTCGCCATGGTCTCACCACTGATTAAGGCAGTTAAAGAAGCCCTCAAGTGGGAAGAAGCGTCTACTCCCCCGGCCAAACAAAAGAAGTTTTTCAAGCAGCTGGGTAAAGAGCGGCCAAACTTCCCTTTACTCACAGAATTAAAGGATGTGATAGAGGAAGAGTGGAGCAGGGTGGATAGGAAATCCTCCATGACTACCAAGACTTCCAGGCTGTACCCCTTTAAGACGGAAGAGGTGAAGCATCTGGAGAACGCTCCGCTGGTGGATGCAGCGCTGATGCGCTTGGCCAAGCATGTCACTCTCCCGATGGAGGACTCGGTTTCCTTTAAAGATGGTCTGGAGAGGAAGATCGACCAGGACCTCAAAAGGATCTACGGTCTGGCTGGAATGGCCTGTAAGCCCGTCTTAGCCCTAGCGGCTATGTCCAAGGCCATGGAGGCATGGACTGAAAATGTGGACTCCTTCCTGAATAGCGTATCGGCCGAACTGGCCAGGAGTTCAGCAGCAGCAGAACTAAAACTCGCAGCAGTTTTTCTGGGGGAGGCTTCCATCGACTTAATTCGTCTGTTGGCACGCATTATGCTGTCATCAGTCACGGCTAAGCGCGCCTTATGGCTACGTCCTTGGCTCGCCGATCCTGTTTCCAAACAAGCCTGGTGCAAAATCCCCTTCGAGGGATCTACGTTATTCGGTAACAAGTTGGATGATGCCAAAACGCGGGCGACAGGCGGTAAGTCGGGGTTCCTTCCCCAGGACAGAAGACTGCTCGGGCGGAAGAAGCCTCAATTCAAGAGACGAAGCCCTGAGCGCTCGAGGGAGGTACGCTCCTACAAACCAGGAAGGGACTTCAGAAGGAATTGGAACAGGGGACAGAGTTCCTTTCGCAAGTCCACCAAGAACCAGTCGTCTGGTGGACGTGAGCCACCCAAATCCTTGCCCGCCCAGGCGGGTCGGGTGGGGGCCCGTCTATCCCTCTTCCGGCACGTCTGGGTGGCCTCGATCTCGGATTATTGGGTCATCAAGACGGTCTCGTCAGGGCACAGGTGGACCTTCTCCAGCATTCCCCCTCCCAGGTTCGTGTCTACCCAACTTCCTCGGTCGGAGGACCAGAGACAAGTTCTACTCTCATACGTGGAGCTGTTAAAAGCCCAGGGGGCGGTGGTCCGGGTGCCAGAAGAAGAGCGTTTTCAAGGGGTCTACTCTCCCCTCTTCTTAGTACAGAAGAAAAGCGGATCATGGCGACCAGTGATAGATCTGACATACTTAAATCGGTATATACAATACGGGAAATTCAAGATGGAGACTCTTCTAACTATACAACAAGCCATCCAACCAGGGGATTGGATGGTCTCGATCGACCTAAAGGACGCTTATTTTCATGTTCCAATAGAGGAAAGCTGCCAAAAGTTTCTAAGATTTCATGTCGATCAAGACCATCTACAGTTTATCTGCCTCCCCTTCGGGTTGACGACCTCCCCTCGAGTCTTTTCAAAGGTGCTCTTGGCAGTGGTGGCCCTGATCAGGCTGAAAGGGGTAAGACTGTATCATTATTTAGACGATCTGCTGGTCCTGTCGCAAAACAAAGAGCAGCTGTTAGTTCATCTCAAGCAGGTGATGTCCACATTAACCAGCTTCGGTTGGCTCCTAAACATGGAAAAAAGCCAGCTAGTGCCAACCCAACGGCTAATTTATCTGGGTGCCCAGTTCGACACCGTGCGAAGTACAATCTCGTTACCGGTGGAAAAGATTCCGGTCATCCGGGAAAGGGTTTCTCAAGCCCTTCATACACAATACCTGAGAGCCTCGCAGTGTCTCAAAATCGTGGGGACAATGGTCTCCACGACACCCATGGTCAAGTGGGCCCTGTGGAGACTACGCACGTTCCAGTCGGGTTTTCTGAAACAATGGAAGTCGGGAAGCAAAAGCCAAAAGATACGAATAACATCAACAATGAGGAACAGTCTCTTCTGGTGGCTCCAACACAAGAATCTCCTGAACTGTCACTCGATAGCTCCCATCTCTTGGGTGACGGTGACAACCGATGCCAGCGGGACCGGCTGGGGGGCCCTTTGCGGGTCGGATCTTGCACAGGGCAAGTGGGACAGAGGTCTTCCTGTCCTAGGATCGAACATTCTGGAACTTCGGGCAGCTTGGTGCGCTCTCCAGCACTTCTCCAGATCTTGAAGGGGAAGTCGGTACTGTTGCGAATGGACAACACCACGGCGGTCTCCTATGTGAAGAGACAAGGGGGCACCAGGAGCTCTACCCTTCTCCGGGAAGTGGAACCCATTCTGTCATGGGCACAGAAGAACTTGGTGAATATTTCCGCGGTTTTTCTCCCAGGGGTGCAGAACACGCAAGCGGACTTTCTATCACGCACTCAGTTGGACAACAACGAGTGGTCCCTCCACGTTCAGTCCTTCGAGTGGATCCTGTCGCTGGGTGTCGATCCAGAGGTAGACCTTTTTGCCTCCCCGTGCAACTTCAAATTAGAGAGGTTCTACACGCGGAACCGCTGCAGCCAAGCTCTGGGGACAGACGCATTGACAGACCAATGGAAATTCAGGAAGGCCTATGCCTTCCCGCCACTTCCCCTGATTCTCAGATTTCTTCAGAGGCTCCAGATGGAGACGGTGGAAGTAGTGATGATCGCTCCTTACTGGCCCAACAGGCCTTGGTTCCCTCTGCTAGTTCAGCTGAGTATACGGGAGCCGGTATCTCTTCCGCTCAGGACGGACCTTCTGTCTCAGGGGGCGGTACTGCACCCATGTCCAGCAATACTGAAACTGATGGTCTGGTTCTTGAAAGGAAGAGGCTAGAATCCATCGGATGCGCTTCTAGTGTGATTTCCACCTTATTGAGTTCCAGGAGATCAAGTACGAATAAGGTATATGGCAGGATCTGGTCCAGATTTGTGAGTTTTTGTGTATCTACGGAGAGGTCCTTTGAACATCCAGGTGTCCAAGATATCCTCGGTTTCCTACAGACTGGCCTTGACCTTCCCTTATCCGTAGGCTCTCTCAGGGTGCAAGTTTCAGCTTTGTCAGCCTTCTCCGGTACCTCCTGGGCAATCCATCCGTTGGTTCGTCAATTTTTTAGGGGGGCCTCAAGACTCAAGCCCCAAAGGAAGCCGAGATTCCCTAAGTGGGATCTTCCCCTGGTCCTGGATTATATTTCTGGGCTGAGTATGACGGGGCCATCCCCGCTTTCCGTTAGAGACTTTTCGGAAAAAGTTGCCTTTCTGGTGGCGGTCACCTCGGCCAAGAGGGTATCAGAAATCGGGTCGCTGGGCTTTGAAGAACCCTTTTTAACTTTCTTTCCGGACCGGGTGGTCCTCATTCCTATGTTGGGATCCAATCCTAAGGTAACCTCGGTATTCCATCAGAATCAGGAAATTGTTCTACCTACCTTTAGATCGCCAGGATCTGATGACATTCATCCTTTGGATGTCGGGGAAGCACTGAGAGAATACCTTCGCATTACCTCCGCCTTCAGGCGGTCAGATCATCTTTTCATATTGCACTCCGGCAACAACAAGGGGAACAAAGCTTCAACTAGGACTCTTGCAGCTTGGATTGTGAGAACGATACAGCAGGCTTATAGGGCTAAGGGCTTGGCTCCTCCTGTGGCGGTGACGGCGCATTCGACTAGAGGAATGGCTACTTCATGGGCAGCGGCCCGACACGTGGCTCCTGAGACAATTTGCAAGGCAGCTTCTTGGGCTTCTATTAATACCTTTATGTCACACTATTGCGTTGAACCTGCTTCTTTATCCTCTGTTAATTTTGGTTTGAAAATTCTATCGGCTGATAGACCAAATTAAATATTTTCTGTTTAAAGCATACCCACCCGTGTGGTCGGCTAGTTATTTCCCACACGTAGGCTGCCATGGAGTCTGTCAGGAAAAAGGAAAATTTATTATCAAATACTTACCGTAATTTTCCTTTCCTGATGGACTCCATGGCAGACGGAGTTCCCACCCATGAGTCATATGAGTAGGCTAGTTACGGAACACAGCATGGAGTGGTGAGTACTCTTTTATGGTAATGGGGTCCTATAGCATTGGAGAGGAGGCGGGGTTAACCCACACGTAGGCTGCCATGGAGTCCATCAGGAAAGGAAAATTACGGTAAGTATTTGATAATAAATTTTCCTTTTTTTCTTCATTTCTATTATAACATTTTGCAAATAAGTAATTTTTCTTCGTAAATGTGGGCCAAAATTTATACTGCTACATATCTTTGGTAAAAAATAACCCAAATTAGTGGATATTATTTAGTCTGTGTGAAAGTTATAGAATCTACAAGCTTTGGTGCCAATCACTGAAAATCACATCTGATCACACCTGATGTACTGAGGCCTATCTCATTTCTTGAGACCCTAACAAGCCAGGAAAGTACAAATACCAACAAAATGACCCCTTTTTGGAAAGTAGACATTCCAAGGTATTTAGTAAGAGGCATGGTGAGTTTTTTTAAGTTGTAATTTTTTCCCACAATTCTTTGCAAAATTAAGATTTTTTTTATTTTTATGGCATGTACATTCCACAAATAACACCCCAAAATATATTATATTTATATAATATATAGGACAATGGAAACGCCCACAAAGTGACCCCATTTTGGAAAGCAAACACCCCAGGTGTTCTAGGAGCATAAGTTACATTTCGAATCTCTCAACCACCCCAAAATATATTCTGCTACTCCTCCTGAGTATGGCGATACCACATGTGTGAGACTTTTACACAGCCTGGCCACATACAGAGGCCTAACATTGAAGTAGCACATTTAGGCGTTCTAGGAGCATAAATTACATATCTAATCTCTCAACCACCTATTACACTTTTGAAGGCCCTGGAGCACCAGGACAATGGAAACACCCACAAAGTGACTCATGTGATTGGTCATTTCGGGGAGGGCACTGGGTGTTGTCATTGTAATGGAGGAAACGCATTATCATGAGGTATCTTGATCTTCGCATAATGGATGAATAGATTGGCATGTGGTGGATGGGGTTGTTGGACCAATAGGAGTATAATTTTTTTTTTTTTGTGAGTCCCATATTGAATGTTAAACTAATTTAAATTCCTCCACTGTCAATGATCTCCACTCATAGGGACGGGCATAACATGAACCAGGGTTGCTTGTTATGAATTGTTGTGCATAGAGGTTGCACTGGGCCACGATGGAGGATAATAGGTCTTGGGTAAAAATTAAAAAAAATCAATAGGGGCAAAATTCTCTGTGTTCACCTGAACACCTGGCTGGGCGGTGAAAGGGGAGATGTTTGTTGCTCCTGAATTAGGGGGAAGCCACAGAGGGTTTTCAAGGGCATAGGGAAGGCCGGCATGGGTCCTAACGCTTTGTGTTTGAAATGCCCCCCCCCCCGGTAGTTCTTGGCCTTTGCTGCAGTGGTTCTTCATTTCTTCTGGATGGCACTGTGCTACTGGTGGATGGCACTGAGCTGCTAGTTGATGCCACTGCATTTCTGGTGGATGGCGCTGAGCTGCTGGTTGATGCCACAGCACTACTTGTGGTAGCCTGCTGCTCCATACCAGAACGCCTTTCTTTCACAGGCACACTTTGCTCTTCCTCTGATTCTGTATCAGACCCACTGCTTACCACGGGTTCATATTCTGAACCAGAATCAGACGAAGACTCAGAGAGCTCCCCGCTGCTCTCATCGGTCAAGCTAAGCTGTTTGTATGCCTCCTCAGCAGAAATTTTATTTTTGCCATACTGGTGACTGTGAGCTGTGCTAACAAACTGCTGTGGTAGGGACACTTGGACAGATATGGCTGCACTGATGGATGCTGATGAGGCTGCACTGCTGGGTGCTGAAAAGGCTGCACTGCTGGGTTCTGATGAGGGTGCACTGCTAGGTACTGATGAGGGTGCACTGATGGGAACTGATGAGGGTGCACTGATGGGAACTGATGAGGGTGCACTGATGTACACTAATGCACCACACTGAGGATGCACTGATTATCTGGCACTGATTTGCACTGATGGGCGCTGATGAGGATCCACTGATATGGTGGCACTGATGAGCACTCACTTATGGGCACTGATGTGCACTATTGGGTAATGTAGTGGCACCAATGAGCGCTGTAGTGGCACTGATAAACACTGTAGTGGTGCAGATGAGCACTCTAATGACGAAGATGTGGTACTTATGGCACAAATGAGCACTATAGTGGCACTAATGTGGCACTGATGAGCACTGTAGTGGCACAGGTGGCACTGATGGGCACTGGTGGCACCGATGTGGCACTGGTGGCACAGATGAGCACTGTAGTGGCACTGGCGGCACAGATGGGCACTGAAGTGGCTGAGGTGGCACTGATGAGCACTATGGTGGCACTGATGAGCACTATAGCGGCACTGATGGCACAGATGGGTACTGTAGCGGCACTGATGGGTAGTGTAGTGGCACAGATGGGTACTGTAGTGGCACTGATGGGTAGTGTAGTGGCACTGGTGGCACTGTAGGGCACAGATTAGCACTGTAGTGGCACTTGTGTGGCACTGCTGGGAACTTTGAAATACTGGTCACTCACTGTTTTTCACTAGATCTCTCTTCTCTCCTCTCACGCTGTATTGGTGTGAGGAGAGAAGAGAGCTGGGACCTTTGCATGACCCCAGTTTGTTGACATTATGATAGCTCCCTCATTGGAGGGAGCGATCACGTAGTAAAGGGCCACTGTCATTGGCCCTTTACCGCGATCCGTGTTGCGCCGGGTCCCGTGAACCCAGCGAGCATGGACACTTCCGTGCACGTGCCCTACGGAGCACGCGGGGAGCAAGAGTGCCTTTGCGCCCCCTATGGACGAGCCGCCACTGACGCAGCAGCAAAGTGGCTCTCCTTTTTTTATTTTATTTTGGCGTGGGGTTCCCTTTCAAGATCCTCAGAGCACAAGACACACCACAAGTTGGATCATCATGATCCGACTTGGATGTGACTGCTATTAAAATCAATGGGCTGAAAGTTGGATCAGTAGACGGCTTTTATAGGGAACCATTCATTTTGAATAGAGGCAGAGAAACGCTGATAAAAGCTAACGTGGCTAAACGCTAATGCAAAAAGCTACTAAAAGCGTGTTTTTACAGCCGCTTTTTCCTCGCATTGGTAGTGGCTTTGCAGCTCGCTTTTTAAATGCCCGTGTACATAAGGTCTTAGTGTGCCAGTAGCTATTTGGCGCTCCAAGGCTTCATGTACACTGGAAGCTCCTAAACTTGAGTTTAGGAGCCTTTGGCATTATTTTTGCCAAAGCTCCTAAATTCAACTCCATAAAAGCCTATAGGGCATCTGAGGTGCGTTTTTTAACCACTTGCTTACCGGGCCTATTTTGGCCTATTTTCCTTCATGTAAACATCATCATTTTTTTGCTAGAAAATTACTCAGAACCCCCAAACATTGAGTACGTTTTTTTTAGCAGACACCCTAGGGAATAAAATGGCGGTCATTGCAACTTTTTATCTCACACGGTATTTGCGCAATAATTTTTCAAACGCCTTTTTTTGGGAAAAAAAAAACGGTTTCATGAATTAAAAAATAAGAAAACAGTAAAGTTAGCCCATTTTTTTTATATAATATGAAAGATGATGTTACGCCGAGTAAATAGATACCAAACATGTCACGCTTTAAAATTGCGCACAATCGTGGAATGGCGCCAAACTTCGGTACTTAATAATCTCCATAGGCGACGCTTTAATATTTTTTACTGGTTATCAGTTTAGAGTTACGGAGGAGGTCTAGTGCTAGAATTGTTGCACGCGCTCTAACGCACGCGGCGATACCTCACATGTGTGGTTTGAGCGGCGTTTACATATGCGGGCGGGACTTGCGTGTGCGTTAGCTTCTGATCGCGAGCTACAGGGGACAGGGGCGTTTAAATTTTTTTTTTTTATTTATTTATTTTTATTTTACTTTATTTTTTTTTATTTTTACACTTTTTTAAAAAAAAAATATTTTTGGATCACTTTTATTCCTATTACAAGGAATGTAAACATCCCTTGTAATAGGAATGTATGTGACAGGTCCTCTTTATGGAGAGATGTGGGGTCAATAAGACCCCACATCTCTCCTCCAGGCTGGAAAGCATGAGATCGGTAAAAAATTTTTTACCGATCTCATGCTGACAGCCGCGATCGCGGCTTTGTTTACTTCGGGGTACCGGGCGTGACGTCATAACGTCACGCCCGGGCCTCCGACGGTCATAGAGATGACTGGTGACCATCTGGTCACCGGAAATCTCTATGCTCGTCATCCGGCGGCGAGCGATTCTTTCTCCGTGCCCCCGATGGCACGGGAGAGCCCGGAGAAGCACCGGATGGCGGCGGGAGGGGGGGGACGTCCACTCCCGCTGCCTATAAGAACGATCAGGCGGCGGAACTGCCTCTATGATCGTTCTTATGGTGCACAGAATCGCCAGCCGGTAAAAATGATATCTGAATGATGCCAATAGCTGCACGCATCATTCAGATATCACCACTCAAAGTCAAGGACGTCATATGACGTCCTTGGTCGGCAAGTGGTTAAAGTGTGTCGGTTGGTTAGCATTAGCCTTAAGCCCCATACACACTATCAGTTTTTCTGCTGAGTTTTTCCTTCAGATTTACCAAAACCATATAATATGAGGTCAAACCTTAGGAGTTTAAATTTGTATGCAATCAGGCAGGCCCTTGCACTACATGGTTTTGGTAACCATGAAGGAAAAACTCAACAGAAAAACTGAGTGTATATGGGGCTTTAGAATTTTTTGCACGTGTAAGCCTTAAAGAGGTTGTAAAGCTCCTTGTGTAATTTGTACCTATAGGTAAGCCTAGAAAAAAGCTTACCTATAGGTACTGTAAATATCTCCTAAACATACGCTGTTTAGGAGATTTTTACTGTATACTGCGCCGATGATGTTATCTGCGCATGCACTTTGAAAGAACGGCCGCCCATGCCGTTGCTTCCTGAGCGTGTGCCGTGTCCACGGCCCCAGAAGGAAGACGGGCGAAGATGGATGCGGCCTGCAGCAGGGATGACGCAGGCTTGTTTGCAGGTAAGTGTCACATAATGTGCTAGTATTGGAAGCATACTAGCACATTATGCCTTTACTTTACAGGCAAGTAAATAAAAAGAAGTTTAGAGTTTACTTCCTCTTTAATGTTGATGTGAACAATGCATAGAGCAGGGATATTCAATTAGTGGACCTCCAGCTGTTGCAAAACTACAAGTCCCATCATGCCTCTGCCTCTGGGTGTCATGCTTGTGGCGGTCAGAGTGTGGCTATGTTTCATGGGACTTGTAGTTCTGCAACAGCTGGAGGTTCGCTAATTGCATATCGCTGGCATAGAGGGTTGATCAACACTGTGATATCAGACACGTGCCCATTTCTATATAAATGGATCACAGGTACATGACTATATTGGTGATTAAAAGTAGACTAGAGCAGAAGCTGAAGGCTGACAACACACTGTACTCCAGTCCTTTTGTACACGATACTGCTGTTTGAGCATCTACTTTTTCCGACTTTTTTTTTGTACGTATTCATGCGTTTTTTTGTTCTCCACGATATGTAAATGGAATTTGCACACATTTGTGTGCAATTGTAAATCCTGACCAAGAATGGCGATTTTTCTATTTAATTTTTTTTACGCGCCTGTGTGCACATTACAATTAATGGGCTGTTTTATCCCAGTAGTAAAAAAAAAAAAAAAGCTGTACTAAGCTTTTTCAAGCTTCAGTGTGCAGGAGGCCCTTACGGAACGTTTTTTTTTTTTTTTTCCAGGATCTTGTACTGCCCAGTCATGTCTAATGACCTCACTTTCACTTTTAAACCAAACATCATCACAACATCACGTGACCCACGCCATCATCCCCCCCTGCTAATTAAAGGGTTAAGCGTCTGGCCGACACGCCCTCTCCAGCGTCAACGAGTGACGTAGGGACGTCCGAGGTCCTTTTTGACGTAGCCAATTTTCGGTGCTTGACTGGAACGATTGCTGGCTATCCCGGATCGGCGCGACGGGAGGCAGAAGCCAGCGAAGGCCCCGAAGCTCCCAGCGGAGAGCAGACCGGCGAGGAGAGGGGGAGCCGCGGGGCCGGTACGTGCCGTGCGTTGTGTGCGTACACTGCGTGCCGTGCGTAAGCGGCGTCCGTACGCGGCGGGGGGTATTAGAGGGAGGGGGGAACCGGGAAGGAGCGGGGGTGTATTCAGGTAAGAGGGTAGTTGTGTGTGGGGTGGAAAAGGATGAGCGTGTGGCAGGTGCTTGGGACTGTGCCCGTACATGTTTCTGGGCACTTTGGGGGGTGTCTGACGGTTGGTTTGGGTCTGTTGGCTGACTGCGTTACTAGAAACGGTTTTCTGGGCCTGGTGAGCGTGCTTCGTTATGAGTTTGTATGGTGCTATGTGTGAGACAGGTGGCTCCTCAGTCCCTACACTGTACTTGTTGACTGGTCAGTGAATGGCTACTATATAGCCTCTTAAAGTGAATGGCTACTAATATAGGCTATTAAAGTGAATGGCTGTACTGCTTTAGAGGGCTTTGTAAAGACCAAGGGTAGCTATAGACCACTTTATTTTTCTAGCTTTAGATATTGCAAGGCTTAGAACTTCTGTTGGGTTTTAAATGTCTGTTGTTAATGAGGAGACTAATCTTCTTTGTCCTACAGACTACTCCCCCCAGCGGTGGGGGGGAGAATACCACAGTCACCGGGGCATACAGTGATGGTAAGGCTTCCAATGAGGACCCATCGCCTGGCTCCATGAAGGGGTTTGGGAGACCCTTTGTGCTGTTTTGTCTCAGCCGGACAGGAAGAGAAGTGTAGTCTATTCAAAGTGGTGTACAGCAAAAAAACTAGGGCCTGTGTTGGCTGGCTTTGAGCTTGCGTTGATGGCATTGGTTTTGAATGCTTCTGAGATTGTTTAGAATTCATTGGGGGGTGTTTCTCAAGCAAGTTTGTGACACTTAGGCCTCAATCAAATGGGGTGTTTACATCTGTGTCCTGTGCGTTACCAGCAGGGGGATGCACAGGTGTTACTTGCATGCCAGTCCCATAGCTGTCTGTTGGGAAGCAGTTGCTGCATGGATGCTGCTGCTGCTTCCAATCTGACAACTGTGCATGGCCCAGAATGCATCCACACTGATGTATTATCAGGTCCTAGTGTAACAAAGTTCTAAGACAGACTTGTTAAGTGTGAGACAGGTTTTTATCGTACTTCTCAGGACACTGGTTCTTGTATCCATTATGATGGGGTTATGCTTTCACCTTTTAAGTGAATGGATGGTGCCAAAGACAGGACATTCCTTCTAGTCTTAGCTTGGTTTTTTTTCCCCCCTAGTATTCTAGGTGATCATGCCTGTGCAGTCTCTACACTAGATAATGATGTATTTTACAGCTTATCTTGTTCTCTAGTTGTCTGGGGAACAGGAGGACTAGCTTAGCCAAATTGTTTGGCTTGCTAAAAGGAAGGCTACCTGGACTGTGCTTTGGAGACACAAGGGCAGTGGGGGAGGTTTACTAATGGAATCCAACCAGCTTCCAGGTTTTATTGTCAGAGCTTAACCACTTCCGGACCGCCCACCGTTGTTATACGAGTGAGGGGAAGATGCCCCCCACCTGTCTCCATATCATTGCAGGGCGGAAGCAACGTCACTTTTGCCCATAACTTTAAAGGGTCATTTTTGTATTTTTTTTTTTTAATGCCATTTTTTATTGCGTTTTAGTGTAAATCTGAGGTCTTTTTGACCCCAGATTTCATATTTAAGAGCTCCTGTCATGTGTGTTTTTTTTTTTTATTTATTTATTTTTTTTTAAATAAAAGTGACAGTTATTTTTTTTTTTTTTTTTTTCACTGCCTCACGCAGATATACTGCGGTAGAAGGGCACGCACAGGCAGATTAACGTACCTGTATGTTGCCTTTGAAGAGGCAGCTTGCAGGATTGTGGGTCCTGCGGACTCTATGTCTGTGGGAATACCCGCGATTGTCTCAGTGAGGAAGAACTGGGAGATGCTAATGTAAACAAGCATCACCCTGTTCTGGCCTAATGACACTGATCACAGCTCCCTGTAATCGGAGCGGTGGTCAGTAATGTCGCACACAGCCCCTCCCCCCACAGTTAGAATCACTCCCTAGGACATGCTTAGCCCCCTACATTGCCTCCTAGTGGTTAACCCCCTTCACTGCCAGTCACATTTACACAGTAATCAATGCCTTTTTAATTGCACTGATAGCTATATAAATGGTCCCAAAAGTGTCCGATCTGTCCACCTGCTGAAATGGGTAAGTTTGGGCCACTAGGGACCTGCAGGTTATTTGGATGGCTGTACCCTGTTGTGTGGGTTAGTTTCCCAGTGTGACTACCCACACTCCCTTATCTCCCTTCCTGCCTTTAATTTTGTGTGGTGCATTGGTTTTGCACCTTATTGTGCGTTTCACAGGTGTACTCTACCTTGGCTAATCAGGGCAGTTGCGTTTAGGGAAGACAGGGACACTTCTGGCCCCAATGTGCGGGGTGGAGTACCTGCACATCTTCCTATACATCAGGATGCAGGGTTAACCGGTGACGTCATGATGCAGAGCTGATCACTGCCTGTCACCTTGGAGCACCCCTGCCCCCGTTATGCTTACCCAGTAATACTCTTAGTACTTATTGGCAGATTAAACATATTGGTGCAACAAATACTGTTTTTGCGGACAGCATTGCCGGTCACATTCAGAGATGCTATGACGGATACATAATAGTGGGAAGCTTTACCTGGGGTACAGTCTAATACATTTGAGGCGCTTTTGCTTTAGTTTACAGGTCTGGCACCTGTTCTCTTGGCTAGCTCTATGCGGCTTTTGATGGCTTGTATCCAAACTATTACAGGTAGACCATGTCTCGGCGATGACAGAGTGGGAGAAAATTGTGAAGATGGTTCCCAAATACCCTTAAGAAGAGGAACCTGGCTGTAGCTCTCCTTGCAATATCTCCCCTGGACATCATTTAATTCCTGCCGATTCAGAATCCCTCTTTTGTTTGGTCTCAACTACCTCTGGGGCACTTTCTTCTGGCTCTTGTGTCCAGGGAAAAGTTCTCCTGTTTCCAGAATAATTTCTACTTTTAGATTGGGTCGTGAACAAATGCTTACCTCCCCCTTTTTTGTTAAAGGAGGAACCTCCCAAAGGTGTAAGGGGAAGTGACTTTTCCAGAGGATGGAGACAGAAAATTTCTCCTCAGTGGAATCTAATCATATAATAAGATGTCCCAGGGTGACTGATCTAACTGGCACTTGTGGGTTTTCTGGTGGAAATGGACAGGACCAATAAAAAAAAAAAAAATTGTTTTCAAAGGTTACAAGATTGGCATTGTGGGGCCTGCCGCATATGGTGTGTGGGTTTTTTTCCCCCCTGTACTTCATTTAACAGTATGGGCCTACTTTTTTGGCTTAATCCTATTCCTTGTGAGCTGCTAGTGCTTAATCTTCCCAGCCCTCTAAATAGTGTACCCTTTCTGTTAAAACCAAGGCAATTATCTCTGGGAAGGGCTACAGTCTTCCCTGCAGTGATATACTGCCAATATTGTCGGGACCCCCCCATCTTTCTCCTGTCTGACTTGTGCTGTTTTGTCAGCTGTTTACATGCTCCTGGGACTTTAGCACAGTAGCAGCTGCTCTCCCTCCTCCTCTCCAGGCTGCTTGATCTTGAGCAGATAAACGAGACAGCAGCAACACATCCCTGTGCAGAAGTGAAAGGGGGTGAATAGCTTAAGTTGTAACTGCCCCTCAAAACTTTCAAAGAGGGCATACTGTTGTGCCCCTAATGCAAGAACAGAAGGATGAAAGGAACTAAAGCTGTTTAAGAATACTGGCAATATGCGCAGTTTATTTAGTCTATCCCACACCTGTCCTTTTAAGGGTGAATTTATGCATAGCGCGATGACAGGCATTGTCAAATGTCTCACTGTATGAACACGCACAATAATTGTTTTCTGTTCCTATTTTGTACACTTTTTAAGGCTAGGTTCACACTTGGGCAATGACAGACATCGCATGTGATTCACACCGCATTGCAGTGGCTGGCATCGCATTCGCACCAAAATGGTGCAGGCCCTCCCTTTTTTTTTTTGGTCCGCACTGGAATCTGATTTGGTTTCCATGGATGTTCACACCTATGCGATCCAATTTCTGCACAATTTGACAGTTCGCACTACGACCTGCCACTTTACATTGACACCTGCAGCGGTTCGCAGATGTCAGTGTGAACTGCCAGCGAGTGACATGCAATGCGAGAACCCGCACTGGAATCGCGCTGGTTCCCGTATTGCATATCTGTGAACCTAGCCTAAATAAATTTGTACAAAAATGTGTGGTGCACTACGTCTCCTACTGCAGTCGAGAATGAACAGGTGCTGGAAAGGTAAAGCACTGTTCTAGTGTGAATTTTCCCTTAACGGTTTAGACATGGACTAGGCTTTTTGAACTCTCCTCATCTTACATGCCTATGTTGTGCAAGGACACATGGCTTATTTTCCAACCAGACTACCTGCAAATCCCAAGGATATCTTCTCCCTGAATTTTCAACCTCTCCTATCGACGCTCACTGCAGACCCTAGGAGATGGGGACCCCCTCGCCCTGTCTTGGTTCGGCCGCTGTAATGTAATGAAGATGCATGGAATGCTACGGCTGCTATATTTGCTGCAAGCCTTACCGGTCAAATTACCCCAGACTTTCTTTCATGCGGTACGTTCAACGTTAATCTGTTCCTCTGGCGTGGCAGACATCCACGTATTTGTAGGGTGTTGCTGCTAAGGCCGAAGCTGAGGGGAGGCATTGGTTTCACTGACCCTGCTCTTTACTACACAGCAACGCACATGACACGAGTGGTTGACTGGTGCAGTCACGGGGAATTGAAACTCTGGGTCACACTAGAGCAGGAGATGACCCGGGTCCTGTTGGCTGGTCTGCCCTAGGCGGGCAAGCAGTTAGACCCTCACTCAACTACTCAACCGTTGATTGGTCCTTCACTCGCTGAGATGGAAAGATTTTTTTTTTTTTTTTTTCATCTTTCCTCCTTGACTAATTTCCCTTCTCCCATGACCCCAATCGTAAGACATCCTAGATTTCCCCCCTGGGTTTGTTGGACCTGGCCTTTACCGGGCGAGCCCTGAAAGGGCTTCTACGAGCATCTCAATTTCTAAGTCCCACAGGCTTAGTATCAGGACAGGCACCCATGTGGCCCAATGGTACGCAAGGGTTAATGACATTGAACGAATGGAAGACCTAACTGCCACAATCCGGGATAAATCTGAGGAACATAAGACCAGGCGGTTTTATTGGACCCAGTTCCTCTTCTCAAAGGAATACCTCTGTGATACATAGGATGGCCCTATTGACTGTCAGAGGCTCTTGTTCCAAACCATGGCTATCAAACGGTTTGGTGAACTGAGTGGCACTTGCTTCCTAGGTGAACTTCTACCGCTCTCCACTTCACATATAAACCCCCTCTTCCCTTTTCCTTCACCCCCCCCCCCCCCCCCAATCTCTCTTCCTTTCCTTTTCTCTCATATCCACTTTCTTCCATTTAAACTCAAAATCTGGTATGTTTTGACCCGCCCCCCCCCCCCCCCCCAATTGCCCACCCCGCAGTACTCTTCCCCCCATGTACGGATACCCAAATTCTCCAAGGGTACCGGGGCTAATGCCTATTGTACTGTAAGTGATCAGTTGACCCCTCAAGTTGAAGCCTTAATCTCACATCTCCTAGGTATCGGGTATAGAGGTTGGCCGATATTTGGAGTTTTTAAATTAATCGGCATTGGCCGATTTTGCTGATAAAAAAAAAAGGCCTATTTTAAAACTTCAGCGCGACTTGCAAATGACTTCTGATAGAAGTCAATGCAAGTTGCTTGAAGTTTTCCCGTGGAGCGACTTGTCTGGGCAGCCTGCCAAGTGTGAGAAAAAGACCAGAGATACATTGTTTCTTATTAATGGACTGAACTCTGTGGAGGAGTTCTCAGTTTAACCATTTAAAGCCTAAATCTTTTCTGGCACTTGTTGCTTACGAAGTAAAAATCCTGTATTTTCTGCTACAAAATCACTTAGAACCCCCCAAAAAAAATTTATATATATATAAATTTAATTAGCCTGTGCTGTGGGCACACAACGAACCTAGTAGGTTGGCCCAATTTTGTAGCGTTCTGCAACCTGGGGTGGACCAGTCTGGAGTAAGTCAAGGGATGAAGGGTTGTTTGGGCTGGCGTGTTCCAAATAACCTAGTGAAATTCACAGTAAATTTGGAGATCCTTCTTCTGGGGGAACTTCCAGTAGGTACAGGGCATGATCCTCCTTTTTGGGTTGTATTCAGCCAATTGTTACGCTATGGCTGTCTCCTTTTTTTTTAGTTGTCAGACCTTGATAATATAGGGCGGTGATGGTGAACCTTGTCACCGCAGATGTTTTGGAACTACAAGATGCGCCATCACTGATATAAAAAAAATCTGCCACAAAGGGAGTTCTCTCCTTAGTTGAGCTTGTGGGTCAGTTGTTCGGAGCTTCAGTTGGGTATAGGCATCCAACATTTTGGTGCTGCAGGGGTCTGCTCTGCCACTATGGTGGCATCAGACCATCTTTGGGTATTCCATGGGAAGCCAGAGCATTCAGGAGGTTAAGGTAATAGTCGGCTGAGTTCAGTTCTTCATCTGTGGTAGGCACCCTAGAGTTTTGATAGTTTGGACTACCCAATACACTAAGCTAGTGGGCTAACCGATAATGGAGGTGCAACTCCTCTTCAAAGGGGTTTATTTTTTTTGTCACACTGTTTAGAACTAGCATCTAAAGTTTGTAAAAGCGCAGGGGTTTGTATTGTGACCATGTGGTGTTTTTTATCTTTTTTTATTTTTTTATTTTTTTCCCCTGATCCTATATCGATTACTGTGGTTTTACAAAGTAGCAATTTTTTTTTTTTTTTTTTTTAAAACTTCCCTTCCTTCAGACCCCTTGTCTTCAGTTAAAGGGAAGCCTCTCCTCCCTTGCTTGATTATCTTTGTGTCTGAGGAGCCTTCACACAGGAGATGGCCCCTGATCTTCTTTACTCAGGTCTTCTTGGACTGTTTCACCGCTACTACATGTTTCTGAAGCAGTCTAGTATACTGCCTGCCTCCTATGAACTGTTTTCTGGTGTATCTTCTCATCCTTAAGACGGCTGGGAGAAATACTGATCACTTCTTTAGGGTTTTCTCTCCTTGGAGAATCATCTCCTGGGCTGACCTCTGTTTCCCAGTAGAGGTGGTCCCTCTACTTTGTGAGAACCCACTTTAGGCAGATCTAGTGGCTCAGACTTCACTGGATGTAATCTGTGGACTGCTGTACCTTCATCTTTAGGAAGAAATGTGTTTATTTTCTGTATCAGGAAAGACTGTCTGCTTTCTGTGCTGGATAGCACTATTAGTCTAGCTCACATATGCTATTTCTGGTAGGACAGTCCATGGGCAAACCAGTTCCCCTCTAAGGGTGGCCTCTGGTGTATTAGTCTCCTGCCACAGAATTCCCTATCAGATTACTTGTATGTGTTCTATTCTTGTGTTGTATGATGCCACAAATTTGAGTATTGGTTGCACTTGTTCTGCTTCCTGTTTAAAGTGGATGTAAACCTGATTCACGAAATTTGAGTTGGGCACCTATATCTGCAGTGTTTTATCTCTCCAACACACTAAGTCCTGTGGCTTTCTCCTGCTCCGTTCTTCTGTTAGCATGATGACTTCTGACAAGTTCTCCAACAAATGATAAAACCAGGCTGAATTTTGTGTTTGGGCAGGTACTATAAATTAGCAGAAAGCTGCTTTACTCCCAGGACAGCTCTGAAAGTTTCTGCCTACGGAGGAAAGGCACACACTCCACAATCGGCTGTCTCCCAGTGTAATCCACCACTATACTGCTGAATGAGGAAGTGAAAACACGCTGTGTACTTTCTAAACGGTATATAAAGCTGAAGACAGCAAATATACATGTAAAACTTGTGTAGGAGGATTTGTTTCATCTGAGGCCATTCACTTTACTGGGCATTTGTGCCGGTTTACATCCACTTTAAGACACTTCCATGTCCATCTCATCTGGTAGCTTCCTTACACATGGGAGGCTCACGGTTTTGGGGTTATTTTTGTTGGCGGTGGCATTTTGTCTGTGGTGTGTAATGGTTAATGATGCACATCTGTCTCTTGGGGTTTTTTATTTTTTATTTTTTCCCCTCTATTGAGGTTTCCCACTTCGTGGCTCTATGAATGCTGACGTTTTGTTGTATCTTGGGTATCCGAAGCATACCTTGGCTTTTGTTTAGGCAGGACTGTATTGGCACTCTGGGATTCCAGAGGACATCTCAGTGCCCTATTGCAGGGGTACTTTGCCTTCAGCCTCAGGGCTTGGGGGTTCATTTCACCAGGCAGAACAAACCTCTGTTGGATGTGGTTATGCATGAGTGGCTGCTGATTGCAAATTCTGATTTAGTTGTACTTGAAAGTTTGCAGGCACCTGTTTTCTTGGGGTAAGGAGTAGTGATTTGACTGGGGTAAAATCTGTTATATCGGACTGTCTCCAGGCTAAGCCTGCTTGAGGAAACTGGGACAAACTACCAGTTTTAAATGACTTGGTTACAAGTGTAGCCAGAACAGTCCTCCCTTACACCTACACTTCATGGATTGACTGCTCATTTATGTCTAGGGAAACTAAGAAAGCACTTTTACTTTACCTGATCCTCTGTTCCAGCAGGCTAATCTGTGCTGTTTGATTGGTCCCTGCAGCCTCTTCTCCCCTGCACTCGTGGTGCGGTCTGTTTTCTCTATTAATACCAATGCAAGGACACAGATCTTGGAACAGAAAAGAGCGCTGAGGCAGCATTGGATGGTGTAAAGAGAAGCATTTTATCCCCTAGACTAAATGAGCAGCTAACCTTTGCAGTGCAAGGGCAACTGCCCTGCCCCCTTGCTCTCCTCAGCTAACTGACTTTGACAGCAATGGGAGCCAATGGCAGCGCTGCTGTGTCTTCGCCAATCAGGAAGGAGAGTCCAGGCAAGCCAAGGCACTCGTGGACATCGCTGGATCGAGATGGGCTCAGGTAAGTATTAGAGGGGCTTGGTTATTTTTTATCTTAAAGTCAGAAGGTTTTATCTCAACGCATGCTATGCATTAACAACCACTTTAATCCAAAAAAAATCAAGTAGGCAGAGACTGATATATTTGCAGTGAAGGGGGGTGGGATGGAGAGGAGCCAACTTAATTGAAAGGGTGAAGATCCACTTTGCAGGATAACTAAAGGTGTCTTCCTTTTTTTTTTTTAAATAAATAAAAAATCATACTTGCCTCCTCGTGGCCCAAACCTCTTCTGGAGTCCCTCAGCGGCGCTCCTTAAGTGCCCTGTTGGAGAAGCGCTCTCCCCCAATATTGTTGGGATAATTCCCAAGCCTGGTGCAGGCCTGCCCCTTGAGCTAATAGTGGGCAGAAGCCTTCTATAAGTGGACAATGGTTCACAGGAGTACAAAAAGCAAATGTACTCCTGTGACCCACAAGAGACATATGGTTTAAAGCTTTGACCATGCTTCTTTTAAACCTATGCCACTAAGATGCAGCTGCTTGTCATCTGTAACCTTCTTTTAGAACACTGAAATATGTTCTAATTTTTTATTTTTTGTCACTGGGCATGTTTCATGTATGTAATACTTTACTTGCTACAGTCATCTGATGTTGGTAATCTTTAAAAGAAAATGGGGTTTATTGGGTGACGTTGCCTCAACTCGTAGTATGGCTGCCCACACAGTTTACCCAGGTTAGCCTATTAAACATCTGCTGCTGAGCCTACCTAACCAATTTCTCAATTAGGTTTGTTGTGGATATCTGGGCTTGTTGGAATGGATCACAAGGAGGACCCAGACATAAGAGATTCTTTTGGTAACCTCAAGAAGGCCCCTCAAAGCAAATCCCATCACAGATACTCAAAGGTATTTCAAATATATTAACTATTAAGAAAATCTGTGGCTGTTCTGTACACATTCAACTGCTATGACCAAGATGACTTGGGTTTACTTGGTGAAATGCTTTGGTTTTTTTTTTTATTTATTTTTTTGTGGGGGGGTTAAGTTGGGTTATTTTTGTGTTTCAGTTTTTGCTTTTAAAAATGCCAACTGTCTACATTAACAGGAAGAACTTCTGGACATCAAGGAGCTACCGCACTCTAGACAGAGACCATCTTGTTTACTTGACAAATATGACAGGTGTGTGTGTAGCATTGAATGTGTGCTTGAGTTGACTATGGTTTAAAGTTTGACTTTTAATAATGAAACCTGTTTGGCCTTCTTTGACAGTGATGGTATTTGGGACCCTGAAAAATGGCATGCGTCTCTATACCCAAATTCCGGACGCAGCTCACCTGTTGACTCTTCAAGAAAAGACACTGACGCAGAAAGAGGTTCTCTAAAACGTCGAATAGCAGGTAAAGTGTTGGGCATTCTCTGGCTTCTTCTGATGAATTCTAAATGGATAAGTAATGATTTGTCTACTTTTTGCAGACCCAAGAGAACGAGTGAAGGAAGATGACCTTGATGTGGTCCTCAGTCCGCAACGGCGGAGCTTTGGGGGTGGTTGCCACGTTACTGCAGCTGTTGGTTCACGCCGATCTGGAAGTCCCCTGGATAACAAGGAAAATGAAAGCTTACGACTTATTGGTGGGCGAAGAATTGGCAGTGGCAGAATCATAGGTGCTAGAGGGTTTGAACGAGATCTAAGAGAACCTCGTGAGACAAGAGAAAAGGAGTACAAAGATAAGCGTTTCAGGGTAAGACCTATTGGTTTGTTTTCTCTGTGAAGGGGCCAGTTCAGACTAAGGCAATTTTTTGAGGTACTGTGTTGCTACTGTTGCATTCTTTCTATCATTAAGAAAATATATATAGGAAGTGTGGGACTACTGTGTTTAAAAAAACAAAAACAAAAAAAAAAACAAAAAACATGCAGGCTCGAGCACTCGTGTTTATATACAGTTAAAATGTCAGGTTTCTGTGATGTAAGAAATGAGACCAAGACAAACTTTTTAACCAACTTTCAAACATTTAAACTGTACAACTCAATTGAAAAACGAACAAATCTTGGGGGGGGGGGGGGCTGTGGATTAAAAACTAAAATGTGGTTGCATAAGTGTGCACACCCTTTTATAACTGGGGATGTAGCTGTGTTCAGAATTAAGCAATAACTTTCAAACTCATGTTTAAATAGGAGTCAGTACACATCTGCCACCATTTAAAGTGCCTCTGATTAACCCCAAATAAAGTTTAGCTGTTCTAGTAGGTCTTTTCTGCCATTTTTCTTAGTCACATCCTACAAGCCATGGTCACAGAGCTTCCAAAGCATCAGAGGGATCTTCCTGTTAAAATGTATCGGTCAGGAGAAGGGTACAAAACCATTTCCAAAGCATTAGATATACCATGAAACAGTCATTAAGTGGAGAAAATGTGACCTTACCATGAACTGGACATCCCTCCCCAAATGAATGGGGAAAAGACCAGAAGAAAACTTGTCAGGGAGGCTGCCAAGAGGCCTATAGAAACATTAAAGGAGCTGCAGGAATATCTGTCAAGTACTGGCTGTGTGGTACATGTGACAACAATCTCCTGTATTAATGCTCCATACCCACAGTGAAGCATGGTGGCAGCATCATGCTTTTGGGTGTTTTTTCTTCAGCTGGCACAGGGGCCTTAGTCAAGGTAGAGGGAATAATGAACAGTTCCAAATACCAGTCAATATTGGCACAAAACCTTCAGGCTTCTGCTTGAAAGCTGAAGAGCTTCATCTTTCAGTATAACGACCCAACGTATACATCCAAATCAACAAAGGAATGGCTTCACCAGAAGATTACTTTTTTTTAATTTTTGGAATGGCCCAGACCTGAATCTGATTGCAAATCTGTGGGGTGATCTGAAGAGGGCTGTGCAAGGGAGATGTCCTTGCAATCTGACAGATTTCGAGTGTTTTTGCTAAGAGTGGGCAAATATTGCCAAGTCAAGATGTACCATGCTGATACACTCGTACCCAAAATGACAAAGTGCTGTAAAAAAAGATGCTTCAACAGTGTTAGTTTAAGGGTGCATTTATGCAACAATATTTTTTTTTTTTTTTTTGTTTTCTACCTCCACCTAAAATTTGTTTGTTCAATTGAGTACAGTTTATAGGTCACATTAAAGGTGGAGAGTTCTGACATCTTTGCTTTTTTTTTTTAATCGCAGATAACCTGTCATTTAATGGGTGTGTACTTTTTTTATATCCACTGTACCTTAATGGAGGGATAAAAAATAATAATAATAATTTCACATTTAGAGAGAATATGGTGATAGCAAGAGAGTATTTGGTGAACGCAAGAGAAATGATTCCTATACAGAAGAGGAGCCTGAATGGTTTTCTGGTGGTCCTACTAGCCAGTCTGAGACCATAGAGCTCACTGGCTTTGATGAGAGAATTCTGGAAGAAGATCAGAAGGGAAGAAAAAGAACACGCAAAAGAACATCTTCTGTAAAGGAAGGCAAGTAACAGCTTTTTCTGCTACCTTAGACCAGTAGAATGTTCTATGTAAGGCATTTAAAGTGCTATCAAAAGCAAAAAATATTGAAGCTTACCATTTTTGATATGGTGGCTGCATCAGTTTTCTTTTGTGTGTCCCCCCCCCCCCCCCCCTGTTTTTCACCTGGTGATCCCATACACCAGTAATTCACAGCCCTGTCCTCAAAGTACTCCCAACAGGCCACGTTTGCAGGTTTTCCTTATTTTGCACAGGTACTCTAAATCAGTCAATGACTTGGTATTTTGGACAGCTATTTTATCTGAGAAATTCACAAAACCTGGCCTGTTGGGGGGGTACTTGAGGACAGGATTGAGAACCACTGCCATGCACCACCTGTATTAGTGGGACACAACTCTGAAAGAGTAAGTATACTAGGCAGAAAGAAGAAAGTTAATTAAAAAAAAAAAAAAAAAATTGATTGTAAAATAAGGTTACACCCTAGCTCATAAAATTGAGGCCCCCAACATACACATGTACAAACTTACACATGTGACGGGGCACCTACACCTGAAAGGTCAATTGCAATACACCTGTTGCATATCGCATGCAGAAACGGAAGCAATAATTGTAGCACCAGACCTCATTTGTGACACTAAATTGATGACTTATAGGGGGCTTTTAAAGCATCGCCTATGGGAAAATATAGGCTGTTTAACCACTTCAGCCCGGAAGGATTTGCCCCTTTCCTGACCAGGCCATTTTTGCAATGCTTTAACTGACAATTGCACAGTCGTGCGACATTGTACCCAAGAAAATGTATTTTTTTTCCCCACAAATAGAGCTTTCTTTTGGTATTTGATCACCTCTGCTGTTTTTTGCGCTCTAAACAAGAGCGACAATTTTAAAAAAAAAACTATTGTACTTTTTGCTATAGTAAATATCCCAAACCTTTTTAAAACAAAAACATTTTTTTTTTTTTTCTCGGTTTAGGCCAATATGTTCTACATATTTTTGGTTAAAAAATCGCAATAAGCGTATATTGATTAGTTTGCGCAAAAGTTATAGCGTCTACAAAATAGGGGATCAATTTTATGTATTCTTTTACTAGTAATGGCGGCTTTTTTTTTTTTTTTCCTCTGCGGCTGACAGATTGGACACTTAACACTATTTTGGGACCATTGACATTT
This sequence comes from Lithobates sylvaticus, assembly GCA_028564925.1. Classification (NCBI taxonomy): domain Eukaryota; kingdom Metazoa; phylum Chordata; class Amphibia; order Anura; family Ranidae; genus Lithobates; species Lithobates sylvaticus. The sequence continues at coordinate 231,027,344 of CM053026.1, forward strand.
ATACAGTAATCGGAGCTAAAAATAGCAATTGATTACTGTGTAAATGTCACTGGCAGGGAAGGGGTTAACCCTAGGGGGTTAACTGTTAACGCCTCTTAACATAGCGCCTGCCATGCACGCGCATTTGCTCAAACATGTGGTGGGTGCATTCGCCTGCTGTGACGTCTTAAAGGAGCGACGTATGGTGATTTGCGCAGCTGTGCCAACCTGCTGCAGTATAACTGGGGCGGCTAGTGGGTTAAGGTTTGACATGTTGGGTATTCCATTTTGCAACCTCAACTTTTTATATTTTATCCCAAAAATTTTTTTTTTATGCCCCCCTAAAATTAACACTTGTGTGTGGGGTCTGAATTTTTTGTATTCTAGACTTTTGCAGTAATACTGTGACATAAAAAGAATCGGCACTACCACTTTTATTTTTTAATCATTTTATGAATATAAATGGTGGTCCTTTTTTTTTTTTTTTTTTTTATTCACCCCTGCCAGTGTTAGGGGTTTCTCTCATCCATGTAAACTGATGCACTCTGCTGGAGAGTTTCTGCTGTGAAAGACTTGCTGGCTGAATTACCAGATGAAAACAGAGCTGACAAAGGAAACTAATGCAGCCATCACATCTAAGATTTGATAAACTGCGATATAATTGATTTAGGTTTTATTACTGCTTTAATGTCAGTCTGCCAATGTACTTTAGAAAGTAATGTATGCACCTTTTTCTATTGCAGAACATTTTAAGCTTTATTAAAACTTTTTTGGCTCAATTTTTCCTTTTATAACTTGTACAGTGAGCAAACACAATTTCACGCAGGTGACAGTTTTTGCTGTTCAGCATAACCTTTTGTGAAGCGTGTGCTTTTCTTGGCTGTTCTTCCACAGCATGTTTAAACCTAACTGGCGTTGGTCTGCTGCATACAAGTGTGAGGTGTCTGTTCTTTCCAAGTGTGTTTTTATTTTTTATTTTTTTGGCTTTCCATTTTCATCTGGTAATCTCTTGCAGGGATGAGACAGATCATTTAATACTAGCAGGGGTGGTTTAAATGATCCACTTTTATACAAAACCTTCATCTGAAAAGGGGGGGGGGGGCAACATAGGTTTTTGCTTAATAAAGTCTTTTTTTTATTTTTTTTTTAACACCTCTAATCCAGTGTTTGAGTCATGGTATTTCCTAACTGATAAGCTCATGCCTGTGTTGGGTTTTAATTCTAATTAGAACTCCCATATATAAGATGCTTTTTTTTTTTTTTTTTTTTTTTTTTTTTTTTTTTACTCTAAAATCAACAAATGTAAAGGTCAAGGAACTGAAATCTTGTTGGTAGCGATATCTAATTTAAAACTAGACATAAGGCGACATTCTTTTTTTGCATACATACATGCATACATGCATGCATGCATGCATGCATACATGCATACATGCATGCATACATGCATACATACATGCATACATACATACATACATACATACATACATACATACATACATACATACCAATAGAACATCTCTAAGAACTGTTCGATTTCATCTCCGTCTTGGTTAGCATGTCATCTGCTTTTCTGGCCTGTATAAGGTTCATTATTTTATGGCCTCTTTCTTAGGAATTGAATGTAATGGTGGCATCTTGGAGGAAGAAGAAGTTCCTATTCAAAGAGAAACAGCTGACCAGGAAGTGCCTCAAGAGGCTGTTCTCCCACAACCAGCTCCAGGGGAGTTTGACTTCAATGAGTTCTTTAACTTGGACAAGTCTGTCCCTGGCTTGGCATCGGTAAGTGCTGTGGTGTAATGCTCACATTGTATCTCTAAAAGCACCAAATCTTTGGGTATTTTAAGCCTCCATAATGTCTTGGCATGCAACCTGTAAAGCTCCTTTTATTGCTTATCGCCTATCTTCTTTTTTTTTTTTTTTTTTTGTTTTACACTGGTGATGGGTAGTCACAGTTTTGCACACAGAAGGTGTCTAACTTTTTACCTGGCTTGATATATCACTGAAACTGAACCGCTTTTCCCTGAGTTTTTTTATTTATATAGGATGTTTAATGTTTTTGTGCCATATTTCTGCCCTAATTTGGGGGTATCATTTGTGAATCTATAGGCTGTCTTGTTTAGCTGGCTGAAGTGGCCTAAATTGACAGGTTTGGCTCATTAATTTGGAAATCCTTGGTGGCTCAGTGCTATTTTGTGTTTGGTAGTCCATATCCTAGATGTTATGCAGCATGATCGGTTCTGTTGCTATTGTGGTTTATCATACAAATTGCTTTCATATGAAGTATTCTGTTGTGAATTGTGGGGCATTTAAAACCTAAGTGCTGGACTTCGGGTTCAAATCTGGCATTCCAAAGCCACAAAGTGGTCGCTTCACCTACAAGTAAGTGTAACACCATTGCAGCTCATGTTCCACTCTGTATATGATTAATCACTTAACCTGTATACATGTTCTCTTCCTGCAGATGATTGAGGATGTACTAGGGGAAGGATCAATGACTGCCAGCAGATTTAGCCGATGGTTCTCCAGTAACAGTTATTCTGGGAGTCGATCTAGCAGCCTGAGGTCCACCCCTCATGAGGAACTGGAAAGGCTAGCAGGTTAAAATGCTTATATTTTCATTGTCTGTCTGTTCTAGTCTTTTGATGTTTTTAGTCTTCAAGCTTACTGGGATCTGACAAATATTTGATCTTGGTCGGTAGCTTTGAAGCCTCAACAAATGCAGTAGTGCCAGTGAGGAAGCACTTAAGATTTTAAGAGATCAAGTCATAACTGTGTTGTGTCATCAATGCATGCACTCTGCAGGGACGGCATGCCGTCCCTTCAGAGCGCTGTGCCGATGCTCCTATGCGCACGCATGGAGTAATGTCATGGAACCCGGAACAAAGACCGGGTTAAGATGCCAGCCCTGTCGGTGGTGACAGCGTGCTGCTGGAGTGCTTTAAGATAAGTCTTAATGTGCTAGTACGCAATGCATACTAAAACCTCTCGCCATTACTGTGTGTGTTAGTGTTACTACAGCTTTTTAAATTGCTTTGTCAGGTTGCCTATGAAATGTTTGCAGTTTCCTTTAACGTAAGGCTTTCCAGAGTATTTGTGGGGGTGGGGAGATTTTAACTGAGTGCTTGACTACTTCAGTACCGGAAGGTTTTACCCACTTCCTGACCAGGCCACTTTTTGCAATGCGGCATTGCTTAACTGACAATTGCACGGTCGTGCGACGCTGTACCCAAATAGAAATTGGGGGGGGGGGGGTGTGGGCTTTATTTTATTTTTATTTTTTTAACACAAATGGTTTTCTCTTAAAGGTAATTGATCACCTTTTGTATTTTTTTGATATATTCCCAGTATAAAAAATCGAATTTCTTAAGTTTAGGTTAACCACTTAAGCCCTGGACCAATTTGCAGCCAAAGGACCAGGCCCCTTTTTGCGATTCACCACTGCGTCGCTTTAACTGACAATTGTGCGATGTGGCTCCCAAACAAAATTGGCGTCTTTTTTTTTTTTTTTTTTTTTTTTTTTCTTCACAAATAGAGCTTTCTTTTGGTGGTATTTGATCGCCCCTGCGGTTTTTTTAATTTTTTTGCGCTGTAAACAATAGTGACAATTTGGAAAAAAATGCAATCTTTTTTGCTATAATATCCCCAAAAAATATATAATTTTTTTTCCTCAGTTTAGGCCGATACGTATTCTTCATATTTTTAGTAAAAAAATCGCAATTGACGATTATTGATTTGCACAAAAGTTATAGCGTTTACAAAATAGGGGGTAGTTTTTTATAGCATTTTTATTAAAACTTTTTTTTTTTTTTTTTTTATATATTGTGACTTCGACATTATGGCGGACACATCGGACATTTTTGGGACCCTTGTCATTTTATAAAGAAATCAGTGCTATTTAAATGCACTGATTCCTATGTAAATGACCGTAAAGGAGTTAACCGCTAGGGGGCAGGGAGGAGTTAGTGTGACGTGTGTTTTTTATTTTTTGCAGTAGGGGGCATGGCTGACGTCACTGATCGGCTTTCCCGATGACGGGGAACCGCCGATCAGTGACAGGAGGCGCGGGGAGAGGTTTTTTACACAGACCTCCCTGTTCTTCAGCTCTGTGACCCAATCGCGGGTCACTAGCGGCGATGGAGTCCGCTGGTCCCACGGCCGCGGAGCTCCCGACCAGGTCGCGAGCGTGCCCCCCACGGCTAGGCAATTAAAGTGGACGTACCTGTACGTGCTTTTGCCTAGCCCTGCCATTCTTCTGACGTAAATGTGCAGGAGGCGGTCAGGAAGCGGTTAATATGTATTCAGCTACATAATTTCCCAATAAGCGTATGTTTTGCACAAGTTATTGCGTCAACAAACCTTATTTATTTTGAGGACTTTTTTACTTCCCCCTCTGGACTGTGACCTTGTGGCAAACAAATTAAAGTGACACCTTTTTTGGGACCAGTGACACCAATACTGTGTTCAGTGATAAAGAAAATGCATGGCCACAGTATAATTGAAACATGGGCTACTCCATATAGATTACCATGCAACACCTGTGGTGGTTATAGGACTATCTCGATACCCAGTGATTGGAAACGGATTAGATAAAATTTAAATAGTTTATTAGAAAAATACATAATTCATTTACAACAAACCAATCTGAGGATTGCTATTACATATACCGTATATACTCGCGTATAAGCCAAGTTTTTCAGCACATTTTTTGTGTGCTGAAAGTGCCCCCCTCGGCTTGTACTGGAGTCAAGCACTTTTCTGCAGCAAAAAATTACATTTTCCGACCCGACTTTGCGGCCCGTATCTACGGGGCCACTTGGTGCTAGGAACCCCAAGTTTGGTGTGCAAACCCAGTGGAACCAACATTACCACATATCCAGCACCAAGTGGCCCTGAGATACAGGGCCCCAAAATCGGTCAACTGTGTCGATCTGCAGCAATGTCATTTCGGGACCCTTTGCAAATGGGCACAGTGAGGCATTCAAATGGGCATTGTTGACCCTCTTTTTACACTTACAGTAGATGCACATTTCTCACCCTAGGCTTATCCTCGAGTCAAGTTTTCCCATTTTTTCTTTTTTTTTTTTTTTGTGGTAAAATTAGGTGCCTCGGCTTCTATTCGGGTCGGCTTATACTCAAGTATATACAGTAAATTTTAACTTTTACAAAGGTCCACTCCCCCCCATCTGATAGGAGTGGAGGAATTGATACAGATGCGGACGATATCCTCTACTAGTTTCGTGACTAAATCGCTTCTTCAGGAGGTTTCGGAGCATCTAAAAAAAAAGTCTCCTAGTTAAATCAGTTTAATACAACATATTGACATTGCTGACAACTTGATAAATGGAGTAGATTGAAAAAAAAAAGCAGTGCAACTCACCACTAGAATCCTAGGGGGGAGTCAAACAAAGGGTACAAGAAGCACCCTGTGCGGGTGTCTCACCTGGGGCGGACATGGGAGGCAATGTGTGTGGGATGGACTAAAAGTAACAAAAGGTAAATATGATTAGTATATCATCTCTACCAGGACTTGGTATGGTAATATTGCTCAAGAACATAATCATAATTTAATGGTCAAGAGAAAAAGTGAGAATGGATAGAGTGCAGAATAGTGAATGGACTGAGGGGGAAGTTTGAAAAAAAAAGGGGGGGGGGGGAAGGGGGAAGAGATAGATGAAAGTAAAAGGGGGAAGAAAAAATGCAAGGGGGAGAGGATAAGATAAGAGGAGAGCAAAGAAGATAGGGGGAAGGGGGAAGAAAAAAACGGAGATAACTATGGAAGGGATTGAGGAATAGCGAAATGGGGAAGAAAAGAGGGGGGGAGATGAGATGAAAGGCTAAGGAGAAGACCATGTGGAACAATTGGCAGGGAAGGGGTTAATACCAGGGGCAATCTAAGGGTTAAGTGTGAGCCTGGGAGGTGCTTTCTAACGGGGGGGGGGGGGGGGGGGGAGAGACGGATACACTGGAGGAAAAGACCATGTTTCAGCTTAGCTTAAACATAAGATCTCTTTTGCTCCCTGACAGATCAGCGGTGTGCTTTTAGAGGCACACCGCTGCTCCGTCTCTCCATGGAATGATCGGCGGCCATCACAGCTACTGATTGGCTCCCACTGTGTCCAATCGCAGCAGGAGCGGCCACACGCATCATACATCGCGGGCACAAAATCCATGTTAAAGTACGTGATTTTGCATAGCCTGCTGCAGTATGACGTGGGTGGTCTGGAAGCTGTTAGAGGTAGTAGGGCTCCACAAATCCCAGGTCGCCGTTGCGACTAGAAATTGTGCCCTGGCGCCTGGGTTTTTGTCAGTGACAGGTGCCTCTGCTACAGGACAGGCTGTGGGGTCTTGGCCGGTTAAGGGGAGGCCCTCCCGACACAGAGCACTGTCTGTTAGTGGGGATGGAGAAGGAAGAGGGCGGCTGAGCAGCCGCTGATGTCCTCCTCCCTTCTCCACACTCTGTTAGCAGGGCAGCGCGTGAAACTGTATGGAGAGAGGTGCTGTCAAAATTGACATGTCGGGTGGGTGGGACCGAGCTATCCAACACCAGCTGATGGGATCTGTGCGGGCCGCTTTGTGTATGTGGCCCGACTCCTTAAACAGCCCAATCATTGGCTGGATAGCTGCTGGGTCCCATCCACCTCCAACATCACAATGAATTTGTCAGCTCCTCTCTCTCCACACAGTTTCACACACCACGGCGCTGCAGAGAGCATTCAGTTACACTATCTGCTGTGAAACCTGCCATGAGTGGCGCCTCAGTGCTGCCTATCCGTGCCACCTCATCAGTGCCCATTTAGTGCAGTCCATCAGTGAAGGAGAAACTTATTTGCAAAATCTTGTAACAAACAAAACAAAAGTTGATTTTTTTATTTTTTGCTTGGCATGAGCAATTCTTATTGCCCGATGCCCCAGACATGCAGTTCTGGGCAGTGGATTTAAATAACTGGCTCCTAACTTTTTCAGCTGGCTCCTAGAGTCTAAGCAAATTTGTCAAGCCCTAAGAGGTAGATATAGATTCTTCTAAGACAAAGGCCTAATGAGCTAGTATGCATCGCATACTAGCTTATTGTGAAATGCTTAGAGCGAAGCCCCTTCAGCACGGGAGCTACTGGTCACGGCACAGGGCCCTGAAGAAACGGCACATGCGGCTGTGTCAGAGTGCATGCGCTGATGGTGTGTGTGTGTGTGTGTGTGTGTGTGTGTGTGTGTATAGTAAATATCTCCTGCAAGTTTAGGAGAGATTTACAGTGCCTACAGAACTTTTTGTAGTTTAGAAGTGCTTATCCATGAGGCTCTGTTTGGCATGGCTTCTCATGCAGCTGAAGTATTCATACCAGGGTAAAACAAGCACTTTGTTAGAAAGCAAGTTCTCATTCTGAAGCCAATTTTGACTGATGTGCAAGCTCTAAACACTAGCAGACCAAAGATCTAAATATTAAAGCACTGCAGATTTGAGTACTTTAGGATCAGAAGATTGACTGCAATGTTGAAGGTCCCTGGGCTTGCCTTTTTGTTAGTGGCAGTGTTTGGGCGCAAATGTTTCACCAGAAGGGTATTCTGCTGATGTGGGAAGAGTGGCCTTAAATGGGAATGGTTGGTAGAATTTCTCATGCTTTTCTAGTTGAAGAACTGGATTTCTGGTTTACCTGTAATATCCTGCGAGTACATCATAGGCATGGTATCTTCATATCCATTACTGTAGGGTTTTGCTGCCACACTTGGGTAATTAAATACTGGCAACGATAGGAAATCCCCCGCCCCTCTGCAACATAACCCTCCCAACTAGGCAAGGTTTCAGTTTGTCGCAAGCCATGTACCATAAAATCCAAATGTATATCGTACATCTCAGGACACAATGTCAATTATGATGGACGTCACAAAACGCTGAATATTGGAAGGGTTGGAGACAACATTGCAGCAGGCCTCCAAACGAGAACAAGCTAGAACCTTGCACAACCTCCTGCAAGACACGCCAAGCAAAAGTAGGTTCCTCTGTGGCTCGAACATTACTTTGAAAAACTTTTGTAAGTAGGAACCAAAGACCAGGCCAGGTAGCAGTTTTTTACAAACTTGAGCTAGTGAAGCCTGATGGCGAATAGCCCAAGAAGCTCCAACTTTCCTGATAGAATGAGCCATCGCCAAAAAACTGAACTTTGCCCTTTAGACCATAAGCTTGAGAAATGAGCTGACTGATTCAACGAGAAATAGATTTCGCAACCTGTGACCTTCCCTTGCACCTTCAGTAAGCACAAAGGAGGAATTGGACTGAATAGCAGCTGACTTCAGGTAACACCTGATGTCATGAACCAAATCCAAGGTGTGAAGAGCCTTTTTCCACCCCACCGTCTGAGGCTTGGGACAAATGGTGGTAACACAATGGTTGATTTACTAAAACTGGAGTGCAAAATCTGCAGTTATGCAAGCTTGTTCAATTTAGGCTTTGACAATGGGCCCTCGTTCACACTGAGGGAGGGTTTGACATGGTGCGAGTTCATTTCAAACCTGCATTTTTAGTGTGAGTTCGGAGGCGATTTGAAAGACATCTGTGTGGGTTTATGCACAAATGTCTATTGAAATCGCCTTCAAAGTCACCAAAAGTAGTGCAGGAACTACTTTTTGGGAATTGGCATCGCACCGATTCGGCCGGTGCCATTTCCCGGCAATAGGCTCCGATTTTGCGTGTGATTTGACAAATATGTCAAATTGGCCCGATGTGAACGGGGTTAAACCTGAGAGCTGATTTTCTATGCAGAGCTGTGCCAAATTTCACATTCTCCAGTTTTAGTAAATTGACTCCACAGTATCCTGGTTAAAATTGAACAAAAACTACCTTTTTGGGTAAAGATGGCTGAGGCTGTAAAACTACCTGGTCACAGTGGAACTCAAACGTTTCCTTGGGTTCATCGGGTGAGAACAGCCAATTCCTAAACTCTGACCCAAAGTAATTGCAACCAGAAAAATAACCTTGTCAGAAGCACTAAGGGGATATCCTTGGATTGAGTTCCCACTAAGTCAATAGTCTTAACTGGTGGGACAGTACACAGAACAATGACTCCAAGAAATGTGACGTGATTGGTCTCTGGAAGAGTAACGCCAAGCAAAAAGCCAACCACTTATTGTACTCTAGGCCAGTCCTCGATCGACTCCAGATTAGCAAAATGCCAGAATCTGGCCCACAAAATACTACAAGGAAGAAGTCTTCAAGCCTCACAAAGACTTCTAAGTCCTGTGATGAATTGTCTTTGAAGCTGCTTCCTAGCCTTTAAAATGAGTAAGCAGATTCGCCTCTCAAGATCCTGGCTTTTCCAGCCATGCCATTAAGCCACCAACTGTAAAGGATAAATGATCGGACCTTGCAACAGGAGGTGGGTTCATTTGTAAAATGGTCTATAGTTTGTCTGCCCACCATGTCCGAGTACCTTGTTCTGGGCCAGGGTGGTCAGAATCATAAGGGCACCTTCCACACAAATCCTGCGAAGCAGGCCAAGCCAAAGGCATAAATTGAATAACTGATACGCTGGTGTCACCAGAGCTTTTATCGCAATCGCTTGAAGTTCCTGGTTCTAGGTATCGCTCTGTCCAGCTCCACATTGAACCTAGATGCCAGGAGATCCCTACCACCTGGCTATCTCAGTTATGTGGCTCCACAAAACAAGGTTTCATGTTTACTCAAACCTGTTCACGGTTCTGAAACCAAATGGCAGTGTCCTGCCCCATCCTTGATGCTGAGGTTCATATTTCTTGGGATGCAGACTTTCTGGATGGAATCTGTGTGGTCATTAGTTGCCTCCCTCCAGCAAGGTGACTTTCTAGCATCTGTAGATCTGAAGGATGCTTATTTACACATACCAGTATTTTCACATCAGGTTCCTTCGACTTGTGGATTTTCAACTTTATTCCCTGCTGTCTGCAGCTGACCTGACAATGCACAACAGCCTGGTGGACTGGGGTGAAGTTCTGGACAATCTCTCAATCCAGGGGACTTTGGTCACTGCAGGAGGGGTCGCTGCCAATCAAGATCTTGATATTAAGTTTGATTTTTGTCTTGCCCTGCTCAGTGTATCTGAAAGGCCTCCCTGAAAGGGTTGTCAGACCATGCCAGTGGCTTCAGGGAAGCATGCTAAGTGGATCTCATGTCTTGCTGGAACTTCATATCCTGGCCCTGTCCCCGCTATCCACATTCTAGCATGGAAAATTTGTCAGGTGGTCTTTCTCTGCTGCTAATTGACTCCAGGGGAGTGGGTTCTTCACCCAGAGGTCTTTGAGAGACTACGGAAGGTGGGGAACTCCGGATGTTCTCCCGGCATTCAGGTTCAATGCGAAACTGGGAAGGTTCATGTCAAGAACCGGGGTACCCTGAGTATTTTGTGGTGGATGCTCTGACCCCTTTTTTTGGCTAGGGCCTCAAACTTGTTGGCAGATGCTTTTATGGACCCTTCTGGAGTGACCCAATCTTCCATCCTTTATATTCACTGTCTTTAATGGCATGGCTGTGGAAGCCGGGGTCCTCTGTCAGGGGTGTTACAAATTGTCATTCCTATCTTGCTAAAAGGCTAGAAGACTGCATCCTTGTAAACATCGTGGGACGCACCCTGGCATTTCTCCCATCTATTTGTGTGTGTGTGTGTGGCCTTGATCATATTTATTTATTTGACTTCCAGAGATCTATTGATTTGCGTTCCTTATTGCATGCCTTTTTGTACAAGGGGGTCATGGGTATTGTTCCACCAGTTAAATGGAACTTCACCCAAATGGGGGAAGTTCCACTTTTATTTTTTCTCTGCCCCCCCCCCCCAACATTTTGGGACATTCAGCGATCTGAGTAGATGGTCAGACCCCCTCTGCAGTCTTCTGGGACCAATCAAATGGCTTGGCTCAGTTTGCTCATATGTACTTAGCAGCTGGCTGTGAAGCCACAAGCAGTCAGCTGCCCACAGTATGCCAGTGCCAGGGACCGAAGGCCAGTGAATAAACCGGTCAGGTGGGGAGAATCGCTGGATTCTGGTCCTAGTAAGTCAGCAGCTACCGTTTTTGTAGCTGCCTAATTTTTGAACATTAGACTGGACAACTGCTTTAAGACTCTGTGGGACCTCAACTTGGTACTTTTTCAGTATTACAGAAATCAGTTTTGAATCCCTTCAGGATATTTCCTTTTTTTGTCCTGACACAGGAGGGGGTATATTTCTGGTTGCCATTTTGGCTAGTAAAGTCTTGACGTTGGCTGCCCTTGCCTGTAAGGAACCATTCTGGTGCTTTACCATAAGGTGTTTTTCCTAAGATGGGTATCTTCCTTCCATCTTATCCAGGACATTGTGATGCCCTCTATCTGTCCCCAAACATCAGATGCTGGGTGACAAGGCACATCATGCCTTGGATGTGGCTTGTTCAGTCAAGAGTTACCTGAAATCGACTGCTACAACTTTTCAGTCTGGTTCCCTCTTTATCTGTTCCGGAAGGGTCAAGCAGCTTCAAAATGTACCATTTCTCAATGCGTGGGCCTATTTTTCAAGCTTATGGTTTAAAGGGCAAGGGTCCACTGACTCAGTCTAACAGTGTTGGTGCTTCCTGGGCATTTTGACACAAGGTTTGGTAGCTCAGGGTTATAAAAGCTTCTATCTGGTCTTCAGTTCATATTTTTACCAAATGGGTGTTCAAGCCTCTGAGGGTGTGACATTTGGTCAGTCTTGCAGGTGGCTATGTGAAGTTCTAACTTGTACTAGTTTGTTTTGGGGTCTGTTGGCTTGTTGCCCTCTCCTCACTCGGTACCATCATAATGGATATGAGGATGTCCTTTGTCCTGAGATGTACAATTCTAAAAATTGGATTTCTTTTGGTTTAACCCTATAACAATGGATTTGAAGATGGCTTGTGTCCGCCAAAAGGCTTTACAGGTAAAACTTTATTTATTTTTTTTTATTGATTCTCTGGCCTAGTCTGTTTTGGATCTTTGGAAAGTGATGGAACACGGGGGGGTGAAATGTGTAGAGCCACTCAGATAACGCCAACGTGAAGATAGTGGTGTTTAAGGTTGAATCTGATCTGAGATTTTTGTTTCAGTGTGCCCAAATTTTAGGTTTATCCAAGTCTAGCCATTAGAGCTTTATTACAGAAAATATGCATTTAAGGGCTCTGGACTCAAACTATTTTTCTTTTGATACAGGCTTGGAACAAGTTATTCCCTCTCTTGGACAGAACTCTGGAAATTTTTTTGCTCCTATTCAATTTGAAGAAAATGCTGACAAAGTTGACATCTTAGAGATGTTCCAGAAAGCCAAATTGGATTTAAAGCCTTTGTTGTCAAACCTTACTGCAAACAAGGAAAAGTTACGGGAAAGCAGTAAGTTGGGTTTTTTTTTTTATTAATTTTTTTTTTTTTTTTTTTAATTGGTGGAATAGGCTGACACAATTTTGGGATGGTGGTGGACAGGGGCATTGTTTCCTTTGTCATTTTTTCCTGAAGGTTAGTGGTGGTCAACAGTCGTGGGAGCATGTGGTTTTATTTTTCATTAATACCGAACACTTTGATCCCGAGCATTGTCTAGCTTTTTAACTTGGCATTACCCAAATTTTAATTGCCTGTTCAGACTTTTTTTTTTTTTTTTTTTTTTTTTTTTTAAAGCGCCATCTTAATTTTTGACATGCCTGTGGTGCACTGCAGGTACATGGCCCAGTGCTGTAATATGTATTTAGTTTGTCATTTGAAAATTAAACGGCAGTGATTGGTGCATTACATACATTTTATTACTCCTCCATGTTTCCGTACTGTGATAAATGGAGCCCCTTCTGCATAGAGCCTAACTTGCCAAGCAGGAGTATCCCCTGGGGATGATGCATTGCTGGTCACTGGCATTCAGTTTATCCGCATACTATGGGGAAAATCTTTAACCGTTGCTATATGGATTTTTATTATCCACTAAGGGACATAGGAATTTTGAAACTGGTTATACTTTTACTGCAGGAGGTTTGCATCATTGGATGCCACTTAAAAAAAAAAAAAAAAAAAAAAAAATTCCTCACCCCTGGTTTCACCATGTTGAGGGATTGAGTATCTACATCTGCAGGGTGAAGTGCTATCTTGCCTTTCAGCCTGAAAGCATTCTGGTCCTAAAACATGTAGTTCTCGGTCTGTTTTCACTGCCCACCTACAGAGACTTGTTCACCTACAGATGCCTGAAACCCTCCTTGGCACTGGCTGTTTAGGAGTACTTGCTGCTTCATAGAGGGTTTTTTGCCTTCATGCATTTAATCCATGAAGGTAAACCCTGAGCCTATAGAACCACTAACACTCTGGAATATTATCTTTAATACCATGCTCATTTGGATCAAAATTGGCGGGGTTTGAGTTTCTTCTCAGACCCCAGAGATGCCTTCCAAGTGTTTAGGCGGATGGTACCCTGTTTGCTTCTGTTCTTGTGACACATACACCAGCCTGAGTTGCAATATACCCTCATCCCAGCCAGGGGGATTGTTTTTTTTGTGTGTGGGGTGTCCTTCTTTTTTTTTTTTTTTTTTTTTTTTTTTTTTTTGATTTCTCTCCATGCACATGTTTGCACATGTTTTGGATTTCTGGTTTGCTGAAAGTTCCAGGGTCTCTCTGGTTAGTGATGCATTGCTTCTAAGGCTCCTGACTGGGCAATTCCATCCATTTCTGCCAATGATGCAAGCTGCTGATTGCGGTCTCACATGTTGTCAAACTCGTCTGAGTTATTGCAATTACTTCATGCTGAACCCCTCAGTTTGCACCCATTGTGTGAGTACTTCATAGGGGACGTTACCCACTGGGCAATGGTGGGTTACAAGCGTGCTGGAGCACGTGGGAATTTCACTGAGGAAACCCCCCCCCCCCCCCCCCCCCCGCCGCCCCCCCCCCCCCCCCCCCCCCTCAAAGGCTCTTCTGCCACCCCCACCACCTGATTATCTTCAGTTGCTACATCCCATTTTGCAAAACTAAAACGGATGCCTACTTAGCGGAGTGGCCACATGCTGGCTACCGTGGATTTGTTGATTGAAGCAATGCATTCTAGTCTCTGTATAGAGCCAACTAGTATGGCTCATTCACACTCGGCCTTTAACTATCCGGAATCAAGCTACATGGGTCTTGTGATTCGCCCAACTCAGAGGCTATTAACACCCCCCCCCCCCCCCCATGGTCTAAGAATGAAATCCTTGTGCCTTTTTTGTATTGTATATTTTAAAATAGGAAATTTGACATAGGAGTAAGCAATTTACAGCTATCTTGGAGTACAATACAGGGCATAGTTCCCTTCCCTATTCTCCGCTCGGCTTGACTGCATGCTTGTTAACCATTGCACCAATGTGCCATTGGCTTCTGTGTCAGCGAGCCAATGAGGGGAGGGGGGTGCTAAGCTGGGGCTCCATGCCTGGACACAAAGCTGCAGCTCGGGTGTCCCCATAGCAACCTGCTTGCTGTGGGGGCACTTGTCGGAGCCGAAGACCCTAGAAGAAGATCCAGGCTGCTCTGTGCAAAACCATTACACAGGACAGGTAATGTGTGGTGTTTTTTTTATTTTTTTATTTTTAACCAAGACTTTATCACTTTAAAGGGGTTGCAAACCCTTTTTCTTTCACCTTAATGCATTTTTTTTTTTTTTTTTTTTTAATGAATTTTTGACATACAACACATACACAACTTGGCACAACACCAAGCTTAACAATCAGCCAACCTGGCCGGTAAATCTAACAACATTAACAATGCCATCAACCGACAGCTACAACAGGTATACCCTCCCCCCCCCCCCCCCCCCCCCCCCCCCCCCCCCCCCCCCCCCCCCCCCTCCCTGTACTCAGTCCCCCCCCAACAAAAATTATATTTGTGGGATGAAAGCCATTTCACTTCTCTAATCATCCAAAATATCTGTCGTTTACTCTTCATCCAGTGTAGAATACATGTTGGCTACATATCGGACCCTCCCATCCTTTCCGCTGAAGATTATCCCGTCGCACCGTTTGCTCAGACTCATACCATGCTCTCCATACTTTTTTTTTTCTCTTTTTTTTTTTTATTTTTATTTTTTACGGAACCCTCTAGCCCTATACGTTGCTTTGAAGTGCGGGAGCATTGCGTTCACCAAGCCTTTCCAAAAGGTTATTTCAGGAGCCCCTACTTTTTTCCACTTAACCACTTGCCTACCAGGTACGAACACCCCTTCCTGACCAAGCCATTTTTCAGCTTTCAGCGCTGTCGCATTTTGAATGACAATTGCGCGGTCATGCAACGATGTACCCAAATAAAATTTTAATCTTCTTTTTTTTTTTTTTCCCCCACAGAGCTTTATTTTGATGGTATTTGATCACCTCTGCGTTTTTTATTTCTTGCGCTATAAACAAAATAAGAGGGACAAGTTTGAAAACGCAATATTTTTTACTTTTTATTATAATAAATATCCAATTTTATTTTTTTATTTTTTGGTAAAAATCGCAATAAGCGTCTATTGATTGGTTTGCGCCAAAGTTATAGCGTTTACAAAATAGGGGATAGATTTATAGCATTTTTATTTTTTAACTAGTAATGGCGGCGATTTGCGTTTTTTTTTTTTTTTTTTTTTTATTTTTTTTTTTTAATCGTGATTGCGGCGGACATATCGGACACTTTTGACACATTTTTTGGGACCATTTATACAGCGATCCGTGCTATAAAAATGCATTGATTACTGTATAAATGTGACTGGCAGGGAAGGGGTTAACACTAGGGGGCACTGCAGGGGTTAATATGTTCCCTATGTGAGTGATTCTAACTGGGGGGAGGGGACCGATCGGTGTCACTATGTACAAGGGACACACCATCGGTCTCATCTGACAGGACGTGGATCTGTGTGTTTACACACAGATCCACGTCCTGCTCAGTTACTGGGCAATCGCGGGTGCCTGGCGGGCACGCGCATTAGGTCCCCAGCGGCGCGCGCGCCCCCTAGTGGCCAAAAAGCTAGCGCCGTCATATGACGGCGGCCCGCCACAAGAGCTGCACCGCTCAGCCGTCAATTGACGGCGGGTGGTCAGCAACAAGTGAAGTAGAATGGACTTCTTTCCATAGCATAGTAGTATCGTGAGTAGGGTTCTGTGTGCCCTTGATGGGACTACCTCATCTACCAACCCCAGGAGACACACCACCTTAATGCATTTTTTTAATTTAAGGCTAATTGGATAGATGGCGGGAGCCAATGGCTCCCGCTGCTGTCAATCAAATCCAATGATACAGGGGGCCGGACCAAGTCCTGTTAAGGGACACAGCAGCAGGACCTGCGAGCGTGCCCACACGAGTGGCTCTCCAACAGGGCACAGGAGAAGAGCAAGGAGCGCTGCTGGGGGGGGGGGGGGGGGGGCAGAAGAGGAGCGGGGCCACTCTGCAACACCAACTGCAGAGGTGGCAAGTATGACTTGTTTAAAAAAAAAATATGTAATTTCCCACATGTTTCCACAAAATTTAAGATTTGATTTCAAATCGATTTGAATTTTAAAATCGTTTATTTGATCTTAATTTTGTAATCTGTATTCCAATGCTTTATTTTATTTTTTGTAATATAATTAGTGCCACCATCCACATACAAAAGAACGATTTAAATTTAAACGGTATGTGTTTTTTAGGATCACTTTAAGCAAACATTATATTCAGCCCAAGTACAAGTTTCTTGTACCTTTTTAATCTCAGACTTAGAGCAAACATGCAGTTTAGTGAAGCTGACTTTTATTCTGCATACTTATGCCCTGTACACCCAATGGGCTTTTCTCAAATTCTCAAATTTTTTGACAACACAATCCGTTAAAAATTCTGATTGTGTGTACACAATTACGACGCACAAAGTGCCACGCATGCTCTGAATCAAGCAGAAGAGCAGCACTGGCTATTTAACTTAATTTTTCTTGGCTTGTTGTACGTCACCGCGTTCTTGAAGTTCGGAATTTCCTACCAAATTTTGTGTGACTGTGTATGCAAGACAAGTTTGAGCCAACATCCGTCGGAAAAAATCCCATGGATTTTGTTGTCGGAAAATCCCATCGTGTGTACAGGGCATTATTCTAGGTTAGTGACTTGAGTATTTTTGAAGTACATTTTATAGGTATGACACACACAGAATTGGTGTTCTTAGAAAGGAGGGCCTCAGTGGCACATTCCATAATTTCTCAATGAAGGCCAAGCTTGGAATGCTTTTTGTGGTAACATGAGCTGCACTAAATTCCTGTGTTTTTTTTTTTTTTTTTTTTGATTATTTTCTTTTTCAATGTAGCACATTCAGGGGTGGCATTGTCAGTGGAACAGGTTGAAGCTGGACTTAAAGGTTTGAAAGTAGAGCAAGAGAACAAGATTGCAACTCCTTTTATGGCTGAACAGCTGGAGGAGGCATTGACTGCTATGACTGGCCCAAGGAAAATGCAGAAGGATGGTGATATGTCTGCTTTTAACAAACTTGTAAGCAGCATGAAGGCAAGTGGGACGCTGCCTTCCCAACCCCAACCCAAAGTCAATGTAAGTATTTGATGTACCAGCAGAGTTTCAGAAGGTGACTGCGCTCCAGATATTGTAGGTGTTTGGGAAACATTTGTCAGCTCCTTGTATGTGGCCTTAAAGTAAGGCACTACCTGCTTCTTTCTTCTGTGCACCTGTTGTTGGTGTTGACACACTATTGAGGTATTTCTTGGACGTAGCTTTAATAAATGTTTTAATCTTGTACTTGACATTGTTGGGACAGTTTGTCTCTGGTGTTGCTAAGGAGGGTGATTGACATTGATATGGCATTTATGCCTCTCCTGCTAATGTGACATATCATGCCTGGTTTGAAAATTTCTCTCCCTTTTTTATGTACTGGTGTGTTCACTTGATTTTTAAAGGGATGTCACTCTGGGTGCAGTTGGTGGAGAGTTGGGCTAAAACTTTAAATTTTTTTAAGTGTTTCTAATCTGGTAATTTTTAACTCCTTTGATTCTTTAGCGGACCCTAGATGGCCATTTGATGCCCTCCTCCAATGTTGCAGGTCAATCTCCTCTTCAAAGAAATATTCTTCAGGTATGGTGTTCAGGCTTTTTTTTTTTTATTTTTTTTTTTTTTTTGCCTGCAAAATTTGTTTGTTTTTTTATGGCTAACCATTTTTCCTGGGTTTTGGACAGGAGCTTCTTGGCCCTCCAATTCCTGATCCGTCCTCTAGTGTCCTCAACCATGTTATGGGGTCTCTGGATCCTACAGTGTCTATGCTACGGCAACGGACCCCTTCTCCTCAGATGCCACAAGTGTTCCCCACACGTGCCTCCTCTGCAGACTACCTTCGAAATAGAGTACCTTCTCCACTAGGCAAGTATTTTGGTGTGTTTTCCAAGGGTAGCCACAACACTCTGATTTATTTTTTAAATTGCCTAGATGCGCACCCACAAATTCCATATTAATCCCAAAAATGGTTTAGAGGTACACCTAAGTGTCTCTAAACCGTTTTTTTGTTTTTTTTCCATTGCCACAACAATGGGAGCGATTTTTGGAGTTTACGAATTATGCAAGTTGTGGTTGTATTTCATATTTAATGGAGCCAAAACTAGACTGGGTGTGGCAAGGTGGAACCCAGACCCAAAGCTATGGGATTCATCCTCTGTCCTGTTTCATTTTTAATAAGTAAGAGTCCCAAATTTTAAAGTGGATGTAGACCCTTACATATACCCAGTGCAGTGAACAGCCTCCCTTGATGCAGAGATAAAATGCATCTCCCTACATAAGTTTTACATGTGTATGTGCTGTCTTCAGCTTTATATATTTTGAAAGTACACATCGTGTTGGGTTTCTCCCTTTTCAGCACTGAAAGTGGATTCTTGGCATACAGTCAAGACAGCTGATTGGGGGAAAGGCGTGCACATCCCTACTCCACATAGGCGAATTAAGGAATGTGCAGAGCTGTGATATGACAAGACCAGCTCTCTGCTAATCTATTTATAGCAACCTCCCCATGACACAATTTAAGGCTGGTTGTATCTTGGTTATGCTGATAAAGCAACTAAACAGCAGACATGGGACTTGGTGCTTTGGCGAGAGATATGAAAACGTTACCGATATATGTGCTTAGGTAAAATTACATGAATTGGGTTTACATCCATTTTAAGTTGTCCCTAGAAAAGTAATGGAGGGGAAATCTTCTAATTTGGATACTAGTTCTGGTGACCTGGGGAACCTCAACAGGTTCCCTTCATTTTCAAGGCTTTCCTTTTTTTACTTCCAATTAGAGGGATTTACCTTCTTATCCCATAGACAAAAAACAGGGACACAGATAGCAATCTGGTTAAAATCCTTCCTTTGGAAAGTTTCACCTTTTTTTTTTAGTTCTACTTCAATTTTTTATTTTATTTTTTTAACAAGTTTTATTTATAACTAACAAAAAAAATCAGTACAGCTTAATCATACAATGGTGATGTATTTAAGACATTGAGATAACAGAAGTAACTACAGAAAAGTTGGTGATGCTGGACATTGCAAGATCTAGGGTGGACAAACTGGGTGAGGTGTTTCCCGGTAACCTAGTTCAGTTAGGGAAGTTTAAGAGTGGGTGGGGGCAGGGGAGGGGCGCCGTCGGCATTCCCTGATTTGTAGCAAAGGATCAGAGGCTCATTGCAGGCCACCATCATCCCACCCATCGCTATACACACACCCTTATACATTGAGTGACCTGGCAGTTACCCAGGAGTTCCACACCTTGTCAAATTTTTGGGGACATTTGCGGCCCATATATGTTAATTTGTAGAGGGGCAGCACAGAGTCCACCAGTGCACGCCACTGGGCCACCATGGGGGGGGGGGGGGGGGGGTCTTCCAGTGCTGTAGGAGTACCTTCCTGGCCTAGAAACGGATATTGCAGTAGTAATTTGGTGTGTGGTGAATGTGTCACTGAGTCTGTGATGCCTAAAAGGACCTTGGGGGTCCATTGATACTGAAAAGTTGGTAGCAGTATTGACATCTGCGACCACTCTCCTCTGGTATCTCTGAATGATTGGGCAGTCCCAGACAACATGGTAATATGTTCTGACCGTCTGGCACTTAAAACACATTTCTGATTGTGTGGGGTATATCTGGGCCAGTCTGTGGGGGGTGTAATAGGCTCTGTGCAAAAAACTATCGTATCGACAGGTCGCGAATGACAATAACTGTAAACCACGTAATACCAGTTAACAAGAAGACCAGCCCCTGGTCAAACCGCCAATTATACACCCCCCCCCCCCCCCCTTAATACCCCTTTTTTTTTTTTTTTTTTTGTGTTTGTTTTTCCCCACACAGACCCCCCCTACCCCGCCTCCACATCACCATGTTAACATTAATTGTTCAGTGAACCCTCCAATGTTAATTTTACAGTGTACAATGCAAAATATCAGTACTGTTCTGCCTCTTGTAGAGACAATTGAATGTCTCTTAACTTGAATGTAATCTGCCTCTATACTGTTACATGTTAATTTTACTGTTTGCAATTTTACCTAAATAAAAACCTTTTTGATTGTGAAAAAAAAAAAAAAAAAAAAACTATAGTTAAATAAATCTCTCTAACAGAAATTATGGTTGGGATATATTGTTGCGCCAGGTCCCAGTCTTCCTCTGATAGAGGGGGAATCTCCCCCATTCCACATCTGGAGGGTGGACATTTCCACTCCGAGTCTCCACATGTAAGATGGGGATATATGGAGGACAGGATTCTATCTACACCACGTTGGATGAGAAACCTCAGTTCAGATAGAGGAAATAACCTGGATTGTTCCAGTTGATCTTAACTCCAGAGAAGCTACCAAATTTATCTGATTGCCAGAGCTGCCACTAGGGAGTCGGTCATCGCGGAGATGCAAAGAGTGTCTGCGTACAGTGATATCCGCACTGTGGTCCGACCTTTAGTCCTATCACCTCATCTGTTGAACGGATCAATATAGCCAGAGGGTTCAATGGCCAGGGCAAAAAGCCCTGGAGACAGTGGGCATCCCTGCCTCATCCCCCCCTACTGAGGTGGAAGGGGGGGGGGGGGGGGTGGGCGAGAGGACACCACCAGCACGCACACGAGCTACTGGCGATCTATATAGCAGTTTGATCCAGCTAACAAATTTAGATCCAAAATCGAATTTGGCCAGTACCTGCCACAGAAAAATCCCACTTTACTGAATCAAAGGCCTACTCCGTGTCTAACGAGGCTGTATACCGGTGCATGAATTCATTAATTTTTTTTTTTTTTTTTTTTCTTTCCACGCAGGTTTTCCTTCTAGTCCACAACAGCTTCTAGGAGAACAGTTTCCCACTGGAATGCCTAAGGCTGACAGCCCAGTCATGGCACAGGTAATGCCTTGAGTTCTCCAATCTATCACACATGCTTGAGCTAGTGTTTTTCAGCTCTTCAATTTATACTAAACAAATGCATTGAGCGGGGGAAGATATAAGGCCCCTTTCACACAAGCGGTTAGTTTTTCAGGTGGACTCGATTAAATCCTCTATGGAGAGGCAGGTGTAAACAGATGTGCCCATTTTACACCTGCCTAGATCCAATGTGATCTGATAAAAACAGATGAATCGGATCCCTTTCCATCGATCGGACTTCTTATATTGCCAGTAACAAACTCTGCAGTGGTTGTAGCTCTGCAAGAAAGGATTGGAGTTGATATCCAAAATGTTCTTTAAAGATCTTCAGCATTCTGGAATCTTCAGAAGGCAAATCTTTATGATGCCTGTTGCAACAATCTCTTCCAGTGCACCCTCACTTGCAGTGAAGTGTGCCGATTGGTGCTCACCAGGAGACATTTTTCACTGAGGCAATTGCTCAGCAGTACCCCATTACACTGTGGAGTTTCACCAGAAATGTGGCTCTTGCTGTTGACCCAGCTATTTCCTATTTAACCAGTTCCCGCTCAGCCTATGGCAAGGGTTCTGCCAGGAACCTCTAGTCGATTCAGGGTGGAGGTCCTATGACGTTCCCCCGGATCGTGTGGTGCGATCTGTCACCGGCTGCGTCCACCGGATACAGCCGATCACTGTACCTGCCGATAACATGTGACCACTGTAACCAATCACAGCAGGTAACATGACGGCTGTAAACAATGGATCGCTTCCTTCCAAGCCATCCATTGTATAAAATGGTGTTGCTAGTGGTGATTGGTCAGTGTGATCACATGCTACAGGCTGGGTCAATCGCAGCTTATCTGTACCATGTTATTTTAGCTCTGGCCAATTAACAAAATATTTAATTCAGTGAAATGCTTGAATTTCATTGCTGTATGGAAACTGTATTGTAAAAACCAAAACAAAAAATCACTTCCCCCAGAGTAGTACAATGATACTATGGTAACCGTATGTTGCTTTGGTCAAAGTGTATTTAAAAAAAAACGTGTGGGGTGTTTTTTTGTTTTTTTTATCTTCCAAAATTACAATTTCAAAAAACTTGCCATACCTTGGACTGTTTACTTTCAAAACAGTAATTTTGGGGGATGGCTAATGTCATGACATTTTTGGGCCTCAGTGAGGCTGTCAGTACATCAGTATTGATCAATTAGCAGATATATGCCATAGTTTGTGGACTGTATAATTGTTCGACAGACTAACATGCACACTGATTTTGGTTATTTTCACCAAAGATGTAGCAGAATACCTTTTTGGCCTAAATTCAAATTGTTTGCAAAATTATATAACCAAGAAAGTGTGGGGTGTCTTCTTCTCCTCCTTCTACTTCTCCTTCTCCTTCTTTTTTTTTTTTTTTTTTTTTTTTTTTTTTTAAGCAAAAAACCCAGTGGGGAAATAAACCAAAAAGCTCTGAACAAAATGATGATAATGTAGTTTGGGTACAGTGTTGCATGACCGCACAATTGCTATTCAAAGTGACAGCACTGAAAACTGGGCGGGAAGGGGGTAAAAGTGACCAGTATTAAAGTGATTAAATGAGACCATTGCAGTCCGAGTGGGTCATCTGTTCTCTTAGATGCCATGGGTAAATGGTTTGGAGGTCCTGTTTGGGTTTGCCAAGCCCTTAAAGTACAACTAAAAGCGCAACTTTTATGTTTTTGGACAGTGGGATGACTAGGAACAGCTATTCGTTTTTTTTATTGCTGTCTGTGTTCCTGTTAGATTCGCCCTCCTAGGGGAGGGGAGGGAGTGTCTTAAAAATAGTGTTGGACTTTTATTCCCCTTTAAGAAAAATGGTCTGTCCAGTAGTAGGCCCAGCAACTCCAATCTTAAACACCTTACAGTTCTTTTTGAGGATGTTCCATCTTTTAACTACTTGCCAACATATACTGTACATATACAGTGGCAAGGTGGCTCTCCTGCACTGGATCACATACCTAGTATGTGTAATCTAACAATTCTGGGTTGGGGGTGCGCAGGCCCACTCCTGCTCTGATCATTCACAGCAGACTTTGTCCGCTGGCACGCCTCAATTGCTCATTACACTGAGAACAGTCTGCCTATGTAAACAGTGCAGATTGCCATTTTGTCAGTGGGAAAGGCTTTTTTATTTTTTCTCCTGGTGAGCAGGGACATGGATCTATGCCTTCCCCCTAGTACAGGCACCTCTGTACAGTGAAACGCCAGCTAGGAAAATATTTAACACTTTGATTGCCCCCCTGATAACCCCTTCCTAGCCAGTGTAGTACAGTGACCGCAGAATTTTTTTATTTTAGCATTGGTCCCCAAAAAGTCAGTGTCTCGACTGCCCGCAGAAATATCGCAGTCCTGCTATAAGTTGCTGATCGGCACAATTTAGTAGTGATAAATTCCATAAAAATATCTCATACTGTGTAGATGCTGTAACACTTGTGCAAACCAATCAGTATACACTTGAGATTTTTTTTTTTTTTTTACACCAGAAATATGTAGCAGAATACATATTGGCCTAAGTTGATGACTTATAAACAGAAAGTTAAATAAAAAAGTCAATTGTTTTTGTTGGTGCTAAAAATAAGCCGCAGAGGTGTACCACCAAAAGGCTTTTTGTGGGGGGAGAAGGGACATAAAATGTATTTGGTTACAGCGTAGCACAATTGTCAACAGAGTGCCACATTGCAAATAAAATGGCCTGGTCGTTAAAGGGGGTAAATCTTTCATAGATGAGGTGGTTAAGGCTCCTTTCACACATGCGGACCGTATGTCCGTATTTCATCCATCCATTTTGAGCATCCGCTGACACCCGATATCGTCCGCCTCCGCTATGGTCCGATTCTGCAGACGGAGAAAAACCCTATTTTTCCATCTGTCTGCAGATCGGATGAACAGACAGACGGTCCGTGTTCATCCAATCCTCCATAGAGGAGAGCGGAGATCTGACAGGGCGGTCCCTGCACAGCATGCAGGGACCGCTCTGTCATCCGCCTGGCTCAGCAGAGCGATCCCAGCTGAGCAGTGGATGTTCACAGGGCGGATCATTGTGGATCCGCCCCGTGTGAAAGAGCCCGTAGGGTTCTGTTGGGTATTTGCAACCCCTCTTTAAAGGCTTTTTTTTTTTTTTTTTTTTTTTTTTTTTTTTTTTGTAGGTGCAGCTAGCATTTGCTGCCATGTCTGTTTGCCTAACTGGTCAAAATAGAACATTAACGGATTGAGGACCTTGCAGTTTATTCTGTCAGCCTTATGATTCCGTCAGCCACAATAATGGGGTGCCACTTTTGGGGTGCAGGATGGTATGGCAGTCTAATGTCATGACAATGGATGGTGGTGACAATGGATGACAGCATGGTTTACAGCAGCTCCCTAACTGTCCAGGCGAACTGGTCCTCTGCCCATCAACATTCTGGAATAGAGTAATCGTATCACAACATTGGAACCCTTTATGCAAGGTCACCCAGTCAGGTTGTACTCGGACAATACTGGGGGCACCAGAAGTCAAGCTCCCATAAGAAATTTAGCTGGGTTGAATGACACCTAGGAGCTCTAAATACCAGAATTGGCACCTGTACGCAGTACTGGCACACTGAATCTATATGGGGGCCTAATCAAAGAAGTCTCTACGATAAGCCCAATCGGACAAAACAAGTTGGAATTCTCCCACGGGTGGAGGGCATGAGCTGAAGCCACTTTCATTTTATGTTTGTGTATTGATTTTCAGTATACGGGACAGTGGATGAGCGCCGTTTTCCTTTTAGTTCAAGTGGAGCCTGTTGAGCTGGGGTTTTTTTTTTTTTTTTCTTACCCAGGAGCTCTAGTTGCAGTGTCAGAATCCACACCAAAGGCACTCGGCCCACAGTGCCCAGATGTGTTTTGAAATTTTTCATGGTGTGTTTTTTCTCGTTTGTGGGGTTTTATTTTTATTTAGCTCTTGAATTTTTCATAAAACAAGCTGAGTCAGTGCTTGACTTCTGCAAGAAGGGACTTTGGGAGAGGTCAAAGCTCTAACGATAATCCTTTTTTGGCTTCTGTTAAAATGAAGGTATCCAGCTTAAATTTGATATTGGTACAAGGCGTCACATAAGGCTTTGCAAAATGTTGCACTGGTGACGGTCACCAGAGCAGTCTGCATTACAATGCAAAGTATAATGGTGAGCTGAAATCTGCAGTAGGCTCACAAGATGCTGCACATTGGCTGTGGGTAGACCATTAGTAAAGCAGGAACTGTCCAACATCAGATGACCTTTTGACACCTAGAGTTAAACTGTCTTCTGGAGTTTAAGGGAATAGCTGTGACTTTCACTGAATGCGTTAATTGCAAAACTTGGGCTGCCCATATATTTGAAATATTGAACTCTGAAATCCACATGTTCAAAATGCGTGTATTTATATTTTAGACTATTAATACTGTATATATTCTAACATTTTTAACCTAGGTTTGTGACTGGTTTTATTTAATATGTTAACAGATTAGTTCACTGGAAATTCAACAAGCTATAATGGATGGTTTATTGCCACCTGAACTAGCTTTCCAAGCTGCTAACTACTTTCACCCAGTCTATGGCAAAATGCAAATGGACAAAAACAGGGATGGTTTTCGTAACAGGTTGGTGTGTTTTTTTTTTTTTTATTTTTTTTGTTTTTTTTTTATCATTACTAATGGGTATGCTAAATCTTGTCCTGACCAATGGTGGCTTTTTTTTTTCTTGTTTTGCAGACCGCAGCAAAGGTTAAATAAATCTCCAGTAGGCAATCTCCGAGGGTCATCTCTGTCTCCAGGACCTAGTGCCCCTGTTACCAGTATGGTAAGAACTGGGCAATGGGTGAATAGTCTAAGCATGCAAGTAATATAAAAATGCCGTCCAAAGAAACTGATGCATTTTTATTTATGGCGACATCTGGGCCCAATAACCTGCCTTTTTTTTACGTTAAATGGGGTCTTTCTCAGCCAGGTCTTTGTGTAAGTCTTGGCTGTGTTGCTTACCACACTAAAGTTACAAAGTGTCTGCAGAGCCACCATAGAAGTCTGACAGTGCTCGTCTGCACCACCTGATGTTTTTGATGGAGCTCTTATTCTATTAGCTTTGGAAGTTTTTGCAGGTATGCAATCTCAGGATGAACTTTGCAAACTCAACAAGCAAACCGGAAAGCTGTCAGGAGTTGCTTCCAAAATAAATATAGGATATATGCAGGAAGGTGAGCGGGGTTCGAACTGGAGCAAAGTAGCTAGAAGATGGCACATGTGGTGTGCAACATGGCAACCCTATAGCAGAAGGTGGAGGACTGAGTGGCAGGGGATCAGCAAAGCTGCAGGACTAGAGCAGGAGAATTTGGCAGATGTCATGGTGAGCAGCATGGGAACAATATAGGAGGCAATGGGTAAGGGGAGAGAGCGGAGGATCAGCTGAGCTGGGGGGTACTACTGAGCAGGGATCTGCTGAACAAGGGTATGCGTCCTCCCAGAACGGCCGCTCTCCCGCGCCCTTGGGGGCATGCTTCGCGGCAATCGGTGCAGTGTCAGTCCGACACCGCTACACCTATCTCGGTAAAGAGCCTCTGACGGAGGCCCTTTACCACATGATCAGCCGTGTCCAATCACGGCTGATCACGATTTAAACCACGAGCCGTTGATCGGCCTTTCCTCACTTGTGTCTGACAGATGCGAGTAGGAGAGCCCATGGGCTGCTCTCCTGACGGGGGGGGGGGTCTGTGCTGCTATCAGCACAGCCCCCCTGGGATGCCCGCCCAGGACTGCCTGGACCACCAGGCAGCTGCCTATCAGTGCTCATCCCAAATGCCTGCAAGTGCAATCAGTGATGCCTTTCAGTGCCCAGCAGTGCCACCTCATCAGTGATGCCTTGTCGGTGCCCACAGTTACGGAGAAAACTTACTTATTTACAAAAATTTATAACTAATTTTCAAAAAAAATTTCTTCGCAAAAAATAAACCCCAGAGATGATCACATACCACCTAAAGAAAGTTCTATTTGTGGGAACAAAAATTATAAAAATTCTGTTTGGGTTCAGCGTAGCATGACCGCAATTGTCATTTAAACAGCGCTGAAAATTGGCTTGGGCAGGAAGTTGAGTTCACATCTTGTATCATCCTGCTGAAGATGCACAGACCAAGCTAGCCTGGACCAACAGCCATGCTAGCAGGGTCATAGACAGGATTAATCAGGTAAAACACCCCGTCAAGAGTCTCCCTTGCCTATAGGCTTGGGAAGGTGGGCAGCCTGGTGATCTTGTAACACTGAATTGGCCCAGGAGGAAGTGGTACTTGGCCATACTTAAGCTTTTAGTAGATGCTCCATATGCCCTTTTGCATCATCTGGACCTCCTGTCCCAAGGGCCAGTGTTTTCTCCTGCTTCTCAGTCACTGACCATGGCTTCAACAGTCATGTAATTAAAAACCAATCTCCTTTTTGAAACTTTTCAGGACACATTTTTTCAGGGTGCTGCCTTCAAAGTCCATGCAGTACTAATAATCGTTTGTTTTTTTTTGCGTTATGTTAAGCAAGACAGTTTGAGAGGGGTGGGGAAAAGACTAGCCTAGTTTATTTACCATTTCTGTGTAAATTTTTATCTTTATTCCCATTTTCTTTAACATTCTGCTAAAACAAAAAGCTTGTCCTGAAAATGTTGGTGCAAATAAAGATTGTGGATAGTACTCAATTGTGTTTCCCCAAAAAAACACGTGTTTCGAGCATAGTTCAGGAATGAAACATTGACGTCTGGCCTGTCTTGTACATCAAGGGTCTCAAGTTTCTGAAGGTCCAAAAATTCATGACGTCCTTGGGGATAACAGCTGCCGTGGGGGGGTGCGCATTGTGGCGTCAGTCTGACACACCGATCTTGGTAAAGGGCCTCCGCCGGACGCTCTTTACCACGTGATCAGCTGTGTCCAATCACGGCTGACCGCAATGTAATCAGGCTTTTCCTCACTCGAGTCTGACAGAGCAGCCCCCTCCCCTCGGATGCCCACGCTAGACCACTAGGGAAGCCCCCAGGACCACCTGGAGGGGGGGGGGGGGGGCAACATGTGGATGGCCAGGTATGTACCCCATTGCCATCCACGATATATAGATATAGTGTTCCTTTTGTACAACCTGAAACAGGACATAGGATTAGGACGAGATATCAAGCCTAAGAATCATAAGGGGATGGTGCTTCACTCTTTGGATGTTAAACTGTCTAATCTGAAGGCTACAGTATTGTTTTTTTTTACAAAAAATGTATTGAAGGTTTCGGGTCATTTGGCACCTTTCAGGGGGAGCGGATGACAGGTATCCTGTCCCCACCTCTGGGAGCCGCGGCTGTTGACGCCACTGCTAGGTTCCCCCCTCCTGCTGGGGCAGTAGGGGAGGAGCCTTGTGCATGCCCATTAGGGTTCCCGGTGTGAAGCCGTAAGGCGGTTCACTTACCCGCAATGGTGGGCGACAGCTGATGGATAAATCAGTTGTGGTGTCAACCTCGCTGGACTCCAGGACAGGTAAGTGTCCTATTAAAAGCCAGCAGCTTTAATATGTGTAGCTGCTGGCTTTTAATTTTTTGCTCCCCCTTCAGACCACCGCTTCAAAAAAAATTACTTCAGATAAATTTGTACATCTCGGTCCCTCTTCTACCTGAGGGCCTTAGCAAGGGTCAGGCTACTTTCTGATCCTATTTCTAGGTGGATTCATGAGCTTATTTCTCAGGCCTGTGACTCGCTTCCCAGTCAAAGCCCATGCCACCAGGAGGGTCTGTACTTTCTGGGGGATTCAGCATCAGACTTCTGTTTTTTTTTTTTTTTTTTTTTTTTTTTTTTTTAAAAAGGCTGCTGCCTGGTCGTATGTTTACAAATTTCTACATGTTCATGGGTTTTGGGGGAAAAAGGTCTTGCGTGTGTCTTTGTAGTAGGGTTTTTGGGCTTGTTGCTGTTAGCCGCCTCTCGTGTTGGTGCCTTGTGATATCCCAAGTAGTCATGAAGTTCTGTGATATGATTAATAAAAAATAGAATTTTTCAGTTTATCTATAAAAACTTTCCTGTCATACATCACAGGACACAGGGATTCCTCCTGTTCACTATTGCTTCCTACAAAACTATGGCTTTAACGGAGTTGGGACGGTTTATGATCTGGGTGGGAAATTCCTGGCCATTCTCAATCCACCCAGAGGTGGTAGCATAATGCTGAATAGTCATGAATATGAAGTACCTTGTGTCCTGTGATGTTTCAAGGAAAAGGCTATATAACTCCTCCACTAACCTAAAGAGGTGTTTTTGTAGTCCGCTGGCTAGGAACAATAACTAAACTGTCTGAAGCAGAGATTCTCCATTAGTGTTTATGTACATTTTATTTTATTTTTTTGGCCCCTGCACTAGATGGTGTTTTTTTTTTTTTTTTTTTTTTTTTAATTTTTCTTTTTTCTTTTTATAGTTGTCTCCATCCTTTACACCTACCTCAGTTATCCGCAAAATGTACGAAAGCAAAGAGAAGAGCAAAGATGACCCTTTAATAAAACAGAATGTCCAGGGGAAAGAAGAGGGGCGAAGAGAACAAGAAGGTAACTAAAGAAGAAATCTCAGCCACAAAGGATATAAATCTACTTTGCAAAAGTCAGTCAGAAGTTGCCTTCTAGCAGTGCACTGACAATATGCTATACTGCACATAGTCTATACATAAAGCAAAATTGTGGGAAAGACCCAGTAGGTCCAGGCTGCCTGGTGCAAACTGTAGGGTGGTGTACACATGACCAGTAATGCAGCACAAATCGCAGCAGCAGTAACCGGTCTTGGAGGCAAAGTGCAGGAGCTGTTTTACGCTCAATTACTGTGCTGATCTGGAGGAAATGCACAAGGATGCAAAGATTCCAGTAAAAACATGTAGGCCTCTTCTAATTGGCTAATTTGTTCAGCCCGAATTTTATCTTTAACCAGTAGCTGAGCGCCCACTGTCAAATGACGGCGGAGCGGTGCAGCTACTGTGGCGTGCCGCCGTCATATGACGGCGCTCGCTTTTTGGCCACTAGGGGGCGCGCGGGAGGCGCACGCGCCGCGTAGCTGGGGACATGATGCGCGTGCCCGGCGGCCGCGATGACCGCCAGGCACCCGCGATTGCCCGGTAAGTGAGCAGGACGTGGATCGGTGTGCGTAAATACACCAATCCACGTCCTGTCAGGAGACCGATGGTGTGTCCCTTGTACATAGGGACACCGATCGGTCCCCTCCCCCCACAGTTAGAATCACTCATATAGGGAACATATTAACCCCTGCAGCGCCCCTAGTGTTAACCCCTTCCCTGCCAGTCACATTTATACAGTAATCAATGCATTTTTATAGCAACAATCGCTGTGTAAATGTGAATGGTCCCAAAAATGTGTCAAAAGTGTCCGATATGTCCGCCGCAATGTCGCAGTCATGATAAAAATCGCAGATCGCCGCCATTACTAGTAAAAAAATAAATAATAAAAATGCTATAAATCTATCCCCTATTTTGAAGACGCTATAACTTTTGCGCAAATCAATCAATATACGCTTATTGCGATTTTTTTTTTTTTTTTTTTTTTTTTTTTTAACCAAAAATATGTAGAATACGTATCGGCCTAAACTGAGGAAAAAATTTTTTAAAAAAAAAAAATTGGATATTATAATAAGTAAAAAATATATGTTTTTTCAAACTTGTCCCTCTTTTGTTTATAGCGCAAGAAATAAATAAAAACCACAGAGGTGATCAAATACCACCAAAATAAAGCTCTATCTGTGGGGAAAAAAATGATAAAAATTTTATTTGGGTACAGCGTTGCATGACCGCGCAATTGTCATTCGAAATGCGACAGCGCTGAAAGCTGAAAAATGGCTTGGTCAGGAAGGGGGTGTTGGTGCCTGGTAGGCAAGTAGTTAAGTATTGTCTCTTTTTTTTTTTTTTTGTTTTATATTTACAGATGGAGAATTAACTAGTCCTGTATCTGACCATGTCCGAGGCACTTCTTCTTCTTCCCCAGTGCTGGGACAAAGATTTCCAACATCTCAACGTTCTGGATGCACCCCACCATTACCCCACCAGAATCGCTACACCAAAGACCAGGACTATCGACCCAAATCCACAGGGAGGCAGACTCCTACTTTGGCATCGCCAGTGCCTGGAGCTTCCTTCCTGCGACCTCTCCAAGTACCTGTTGTGCCAGTTCGACCATCCCATCAGTTGCATCCAGGGTTAATGCAAAAAATGCTCGCACAGGGAGTTCCACCGCAACAGCTCTCCCTCTTACAGGCAGGTTCGTTTTGTGTGTATTTGTGTGTTTTTTTTTTTTTTTTTTTTCTCCTCCCGAGGCCACCTCCTTGCTGCTGCTTTCCTTTTTTCATTTGCGTTGCCACTGTGCTATTTGCATCTGATAGAGAATTGTATAAAAATAAGCAAAGGGAGGCCAAACCTTATCTATTTTAAGGAGACTAAACTTGGCCACACCACTTATGTTGAGGGAGACCTGGATGTAGCAAACGTACTAAACCATTACTACTTTTCAGTATTCTCAGAAATTGTACAAACGTTTGAGAATCATTTTGGTTTTAGTAATGACAGTTCATTTTCAGGATTTTCAGTATTCATCCCAGTGTTTCGAGGCTCATTGCTAACCGTGCTACCTCTAACAACTTTGAGGTATAGTTGTTGGACCATTAGCTGATCTTTTTAATCTCCTAACTGGAGAAGCTCCTCGTGAATGGCGGACCGCTAATATTGTACCTATCCACAAGAAGGGTAGCAAGGTAGAGGCTGTCAGTTACAGGCCAGTAAGTTTATCTGTAGAGTCAAATTTAATGGAATCACTCCTAAAAAGGATTTTGCTTACTGGACACAAAACAGCATGGCTTTACTGTCAGACTAATCTGAATTTTTATTTTTTTAGGCCAGGGTGGTGCTGTGCATATAGGCTATCTTCAGCAAAGCATTTTTATATAGTTCCACATAATCTAATACAGTTGTATAAGCTAGGACTTGGCCCTTTTGGTGGTTCAGTAGATATGCAGTTGGTTAAAGGGTTGATACCAGGGTAATTGTAAATGACCCAATTAGCAAACGGTGTGGTCATGCAGTGGAATAAGCAAAGAGAATTCTAGGATGCATTACTAGAGTAATTACCAACAGGAGGAAGGAGGTCCTAATTCCTATACATCTATCTCCCATCTCGGCAACCTTAAAGAGGGGAAATCTACCTGAACAACACTAGAGAAGTCAAAGATCCCCAGGCACTGTCTGCTCCTCACACCTGATTTAAGCCTCTAATAGCAGGACTACTGTGTCGCAAACATGTGCACTGCACTCATCGGTCTAAATCGGGTGGCAAGAAGTCAACATATCTCCTCCTCACCACCTATCAACACCCACTTAAATTGCTTTTTTTTTTAGAGGAGCAGCACTTGTGAATGAGACCTTCAGCAGCGGCACCCTTAAGGCTCATTTGCATGTAATGTTGGGTTGGTTAAACAGCAGGATATAATAGAAATCTATGGGCAAGTGCAGCAAAGTTGCAGATGCGCTGCACCCACAGTGTGGGTAAACCACAGCACATCAATATGAAAGCAGCCCTATACTATTTTGCCCAGTGTATTGCTTCACACTAACGTGAAGATCTCCTCCCTGCTGCTTGCACCACTCTGGAGACTGCTAGCCAGGATAAGAGGTGGACTACAATTGGTATCGTTCTGCATGGGACAGGAGTCGGCACTATAGAGGCATCGGCTTATGCGGCTTTCTCCCTTCTACAGCTCTAACTTTACAAGTAGTCCCTCTGCATTGCACTCTGATGCTCTGGAGTGGCGGGTCAGCAAGCCCAGACCGCGATCTACCAGTCACCGGTCTGCAATCTACAGGTTGCTGACCCCCGCTCTATATAGATCTTTAGATGGATTTCCTTTAGAATCGTGTGCAATTGTGGAGTCCTCGCTTGCAAAGATTTTGTCAAGATGGAATGGGTCCAGAGACGGGCAACAAAATTGGTGAAAGGTCTGAAGGTTAAAAAAAAAACCAAAAAAAAACCTTACACTTCAAATATCTGTTTCTGCTTTTGGGAGTCATGCTTGTAACTGCCAGCCTTGCAATTCTTCATTGGACTTGTAGTTTTGGAACAGCTGGAGGGCTACCAGTTTGACACTGTTCTAAAGGAAGGGAAAGGAGACCTTATTTAAACTTTAAATACATCAAGAAGGAGGTAAATAAGGTTAAAGGGGTTGTAACCCTTGTGGTTTTTACCTTGATGCATCCTGTGCATTGAGGTGAAAAAACACCTGGTAGTGACCACTCCCCCATCGATGGGGATGCGCTCTCCTTCTCTCCACGGGGTCCCGATTCTTGATTGGATAGATTAATAGCAGTGCAGCAATTGGCTCCCGCTGCTGTCAGTCAAATCCAATGATGCAGGGGGCGGGGCCGGGTCCAGCATTCGTGTCTATGAACGCAAATGCTGGACTCGGGAGCACGCCCGCAAGGTAACCCCCTCGGGAAAGCACTTCTCCTAGGGGGTTTTCTGATGCAGGGAGGAGCTGCCAGGGGGACCCCAGACGACAAGGTTCGGGGCTATTGTGCAAAACAAGCTGCACATTGGAGGTTTGGGGCATCTCTGTGCAAGATAAAGCAGCACAGTGGAGGTAAGTATGTTTTAAAAAAAAATAAACAAAACAAGCCTTTACAATTTCTTTAAGAAAGGGCAGTCTTCAATATAAAGCCAAGATCAGGAACATGGGGGCATGACTTCAAACTAGAATAGGTTCAAAACTAATATTAAATGTATTTTACTAAAAGCGTAGTTGATGCTTGAAATATACTTCTAGCAGAGATAAGTCGGTCACCAGTAAGTGGATTAAAACATGCTTGGGACAAACACATGGATTCATACTCAAAAGTAAAGGAAAACTTGATGGACCACTTAGTCTTTTTCTGCCGTCGCTGTTTCTATACCAACCGGTGGCGTTTGTGCATGTGCTCACAAATCTGCTGCACAGTTGTGGATTAGTAACACTGCTTCCTGTGATGTAGTAATCCCATGAGGCAGCAGGGCATGGCCAAAACTGGGAGTGCTGGTCTTTTTTTTTTTTTTATTTTTTTTTTATATATATAATGCAGAGGTTTTTACTCGGGTTTTTTTTTTTTTTTTTTTCAGTAGTAGGGACTGGGAAACCTGAATGGAGCAAAGTAAGGATTTCCTCCAATGATAACTTGCTCCACATTGCCCAGGAACTTAGACTGGGCTGAAGGTTCACCTTCCCAACATTACAGCGATCATAAGCACACAGCCGAAACAACCTAGGTGTGACTTGGTGATAACTCTGACTGTCCTGGAGTGGCCCAGCCAGAGCCCAGATTTGAACCATATTGAACATATCTGGAGATACCTGAAAATGTCTGTCCACCAACAGTCACCATCCAACCTGACTGAACCTTGGTTTGTAAGCTCCTTAAGGGCAAGGACTGATGCGAATGTACAATATATATGTTAGGCGCTGCATATTTCTGGCGCTGTAGAAGTACCTATAATAACCTTAAGATTTGCAAAGAATGGCATAAAATTCTAAGTTCATACCCAAAAAGACTCGGCTGTAATTGTTGCCAAATGTAAAGGGTCTGGATATTTTGCGTACATGATGGATGTATATGTCTCCTTTTTTTAAACACTAGCTGGCTGCAACAGAACGAAATTGAGAAAAGTAAAGGCAATATTCATACTTTATGAATGCAATGTGGTTGTTTTTACTATATTTTACCATGCCCTTTTACATGGGGCATTGTGATGAGGAAACGTTAATATAAAAATTTTGGGAGGAAAGTGATTAAAGGATTAGGTCACCTTCTAAATGTTGCATGCTTGGGGTGTAACTTATTTAGCACCTCACCCCTCCTTTCCTGTGATGGGGTTCTCCACGCACTTGCTGTCACATTTTAAAAATGGCATGGGTGTGCAGGGCTCCACCCACAAAGCTGCACCATTCATTCAGATCTGTTTTTGGTGTTTTTTGTTTTTTGTGTTTAGTAACCTTTTTTTTCTTTTCCAATTTCCTAAGGACTGCTACCTCCTGGTATTGACTTGTCTGCTCTTCACGCTCTTTCACCATCGGTCCTTGGTCAACCCTTTTACCCACTGGCACCTACCGGGCATCCACTTCTCAATCAGCGCCCTGCAAACCCTCTACATCTTGCAATGATGCAGCGATCAGGTATTAACATTTATCATTTAAAACCATTAATATTCAGATGCGGCAAACACTTAAAGTGGTGGTAAAGTTGTTATGAAACTGGTCCCCCTGCATATAATTGTGCTATGAACCACATACGAGCACATTATGACCATTATCTGTAACGCATTTCCTTCCAGCAGCATGTTGACAGTGCTTCACCCGGTCTTCATCCTGGGTTTGTGCGCTCTGGCTATTGAGTGGCCAGGCCATGATGTCATGCATGTGTAAGGAAATCACAATTGTGGATAGCGCTCTGAAGAGATGGCACACATGTGCTGCCCAGTCAAAGTACAGTGAACATGTGCCAGTAACGTCATTGGCTGCTACAAATGTGAATATTTCCTAAACCCTGCACGTTTAGCAGATATTCACTGTACTTGCAGGGAAGCCTTTATTATAAGTTTACCTGTAGGTACAAGTTAAAAAGCAGACTTTTCTGGCCTTTTGTTTACAAGTAAAGTCTTAGTCTTCAATTGGTAAAAGAGAAACGACCTGCTCTCATCTGTGAAAAGCACAAGGTGCCAGACCTGACAATTTTGCTGTTCAATGCAAATCAAGCTCCACGGTGCCAGGCAGTGAGCACAGAGCCCACTAGAGGATGTTGGGCCCTCTCAAACAATCCAGAACTGACTTCATGAGTGTGCCCTGAGACATTTGCAACAGTGGCCTGCTGGAGGTCATTTTGTAGGGCTCTAGCAGTACTCATCCTGTTCCTACTTGTACAAATGAGCAGATAACCCTATCAGCAGGACTGGTAAGGACCTTCTACCGCCCTGTCGGCTCTCCTAGAGTAACTGCCTGTCTCCTGGAATCTCCTCCATGCTCTTGAGACTGTGCTGGGAGACGCAGCAAACCTTCTGGCAATGGTACGTATTGATGTGCTACCCTGGAGTAGTTGGACTGCCTGTGCAACCTCTATAGGGTCCAGGTATCGCCTCATGCTAACAGTAGTGACACTGACCCTAGCCAAATGACAAACTAGTGAACTACAAGAGGGGGGGGGGGGGGGGGGTAGGTGGCCTCCACCTGTAAAACCATTGCTGTTTTTGGAGGTGGTCTCATTGTTGCCCATCTAATGCACCTGGTAATAAAATTAACACAAAGCAGCTGAAACTGATTAACTAACCCCATCTGCTAATTATCTGACCAGATCGATATCCCAGGAGTTTAATTTACTTGATGCTGATTAAAGTTCCTATAACTATTTTTTATTTTTTTTTGTATATTCTAGACCATATATTTTTGCTTTAACTGTTTTTCAGACGCGTATACATTGTGTTGTCATTGTGTTTATGAATCATTACCTAGTCACTAGCAAACTGCTAAATGTGCTGACAGTTTTTTTTTTTTTTTTATTCCCAGATAGTCCAAGCTAGTGATGCCACATAATGCAATGTTCACATTACTAAAAGACCTGTAAGGAGTATTAACTCAAAAGTACATTGTTTTTCAGGATCTGGCACACACAACTTCTCTGGCATGCACGCTGCTTCTCAAGGCTTTTCAAACCGGCCCAATGTGCATATGATGGATCAACGTTCTCAGAGGAGTTCTTCCCCAGTGGGACTTGCTAAGTGGTTCGGATCTGATGTTCTTCAGCAACCCTTGCCCTCTATGCCTGCTAAAGTGATCAGTGTGGATGAGCTTGAGTACAGACAGTGAAGTGGAGCAGAACTATCTGGCGATGGTGGACAGTCTGATCCCTTCCAGGCAGAGAGTGGCTGGTGTCGTGTACCCAGAAACGCATCTACTCAAACTGTTTTTGTTTAGATTTGGGCTGTGAAGTAGAGTATGCTTCCCCTTATCTGCTTAATACCGATGCAGAGTCTGGTGAAGGAGGAATCATCTCGCTTGCCCATGAAGCCTTTTGGGAAGGGGCACTTTTTTTTTTTTTTTTTTGACCTAGCAGTGTGCTGAGGGGTAACAGAGAATGGCCTTCATGCAATGAACATTTGTGTACAGACTTGTATAAAGTTTCTTTTTTTTTTTTTTTTTTTTTTTTTTCCTGTGTATATACTCACATTTAGCATTTAGTTTTTGGTTTAGGTAGCTGTACAGATGCAAAAAAAGCTGAATCTGTTTTGCCACAGTCTGGGCTCTCCCTTTAATTTGTACATTTCGCTTTTCTTTCAATTAAATCTGCAT
Organism: Lithobates sylvaticus; assembly: GCA_028564925.1. Lineage (NCBI taxonomy): Eukaryota > Metazoa > Chordata > Amphibia > Anura > Ranidae > Lithobates > Lithobates sylvaticus. The sequence goes on from CM053026.1 coordinate 231,064,994, forward strand.
ATGCCAACATAATGAGTTCTGATTTAATATATGTTGGTGTTTGGTTTGTGGTAGATTGGGTAGAACATTCTGCCTAACCTAAAAAAATTTGTAGGGCCTACTTAGGAGTGCCATCTGGCTGCTATGGCAACAAGCAAGGTCTGCATGTACAATTGCTTTATTTTACATGTGTTTTGTAGCTGTCCAGGCGGCAGGCTCTAACAAATTAAAATAAAAAATTGTGCTGCCTTTGGCTGGTTTAGTATTTTCCAGTATAGCTACCATGCCGCTGGATGGGGAGGCAGGAGCCCGGTGTACTGTGGGGTATTAAGTTTCTTGATATCCAGCCAAGTTTAGTTTTTTGAAACATGTTTCAGCTCCTGCCCCCGCCCCCCTTAATATGACGGCAGACAGGGGTTCTCCTACCTGCATTGCTGTCACTATTTATTTAAACTCGGGGCTCCACACAGACGCATCATTCTTTCAGATTCGAATGAATAAACTAACAAGTACCGTCTGCGGCCGATAAATTGACTTATAGCTTCAATGGGTTTGGTGGCGCTCTCGTAATCCACTGATATGTCCTCCAGGTTTCAAACAATGCATGTACAGAGGTACGGGCTGAAAGCCGGAGGACATCTCTGCAGTAGCCCACATTGCACCTGTGAGCTACAGATCACTGGTGCAATGTTTTCCGGACTCCTGCAGAAAATTAAGTATCCTATATTGACAGTATACATATGCAACTCTTCATACTGTAATCCAAAGGTGGCACACTATTACCCTTGTTGGCCAGAACCATTTCTTTAGCATTTAAGGGATGCAGTAATTCAGGGACTGTTGGGTTATACTGCCACCTACAAAAAGATTTGGACAAAAAATGAGTACCACCCCAGTATAATTCTCCCCATCATGCCTTTAATTTTTTGATATTCTGCTGAGAAAAGGATAACTCAAGCTACTTGAGCTAGTCTCTATATGCAGCTATCAAAATCAGCAGTAGCTTTCCAGACTATCTGGACCTTGCAGGGGTTTGCCTAGAATGTGCCCTTTTTAAAAAAAAAATAAAAAAAATAAAAGCAAGTTCACCTTTACAGAAACTTCTGTAAGTTTGAACTTGCATTGGTGCCCCCCCAGTCCCACTGACCTAGAGTTCGGTGTTCACCACCCACTGCGGCTCAGTCTCCTAAACTTGCCTTGTAGAGGTACATAGGAGGCATTTCTAATTAGTCGGAGGGCTTTCACACTGGAGCGGTGCGCTAGCAGGACGGTCAAAAAAGTCCTGCTAGCAGCATCTTTGGAGTGGTGTATTCACCGCTCCTACCCATTGAAATCAATGGGACACCGCGGTAATACCGCCGCTGCGGCGGCGCTTTGTAGGGGGTTTTAACCCTTTTTCGGCTGCTAGCGGGGGTTAAAACCACACCGCTAGCGGCCAAATACCGCAGCTAAAACTACGGTAAAGCGCAGCGCTAAATATAGCGCTGCTTTACCGCAGACGTCGCTCCTGCCCCAGTGTGAAAGGGGCCATAGTGTATAGACCACTATATCCATTTCAAATGATCGTGTCTAGTACTGCATTTTTCTTCCAAAATTTTTTCTTTTCCTGTGTACCCCACTTAAAGCACCACTATGCAGAGCCTAACATGGGATACACACTGAGAATCGGTAGAAATTCCATAAGCGGCACAATTGTTTTTGTATAGTATGTACGTGGCTTTTGATATCTGATTCAGACTTCCAAACTCAAATTTCTTGTACATGAACAGCACTATTTTTTGCTTGGGTCCAGTTCACACTGCTGCGTGGTGGGACATCGCATGTGATTTGCACTGCAAATCACATGCGATGTCTGTGCGATGCAAATTCAGCCATACAGATGGTATGGCTGAATTTGCATTGCATTTGGACCAAACTCACAGGACCCTTTTTGGTCCACAGAAGAATCCAATCGCATGGTTGTTCACACCCACGCGATCCGATTACTGTGAGTTTGCAGATCGCACTGCGATATGCAAATTGATTTGGGGATGGCATTAACTTTTTTTAATTGACACTACCAGCAGTTTGCATAGGGCAGTGTGAACAGCTGCTGGGAGACATGCTATGTGGGAACCTGCAGTGGATTCGTAGGGTTCCCGCATCGCAGCAGTGTGACCTGGCCCTAAATGTGTACAGTTTTTGTATGGGAGAAATCTGATATGAAGGACTGTGCATGATCAAATGATAAACTGAAGCCTTTTTCCAAGAATTTTAGTACAATTAATATCCTGTTTCGACCTGCTGTGAAAAGTGAGCGGAAAGCCAATTTATTTATTTTTTTTTCTTTGTGTGTACTAGGCTTTACAGAACAAGTCTACTGCTAGCTGCAGATTGCCTTCTGGGTCCACAGCTGTAGCAGTCTCTGGTGTGAATCTATCTCTGAAGATTCCCTTTTGTGTAGGCCAGTCGGGACGAGTACCGAGTACTACCTCATTTCAATGTTTGGTCATTACAATTGAGTTTTGCTGTAAAAAGGGTTACTGCAGAGGGGGCTCTATTCTTTGCTGCTGATCTACAGTGACCTGATCACCTATTGGCCGATTTGTCAGGATTCAAGGATTAGCCTTGTACCTAGAGCTACTTTGTCCATTCTTCACAGTGCAACATGTTGGCATCCCACTGTACCAGGTCCCTCCCAGCTCACCATTGACTAAAAATCCAGTGCTGCCTGCAGTGCACCCACTGGAGGGCATGACATGGATAGCCTGGAATTTTATCCTGAGTCTTTTCCATCCTCCAGTCTTTCTTGGCTCTCTTGTAGCCCCTGCTTCAGTCTTCTCCCAGGAGAAGAGAAGTCTTCTGAGCATCTCCGCCAGACCTGTGTCTCCTGTCCTCCAAATGCACCCGCAGCCTGCAGATTCACCATAACCAGCCCTTAACCCCTTAATCACGAGACAAGCCACACAGGTGTTGAGGGTTAAACATCCAGAGCATAAACTGTTTAAGTTTCAAAAATACACTTTAAACACAGTTGGGGACACCCCCCCCCCCCCCCTTAGCCTTGTCATAGAGGGGGTAGGGGACAAGGAAGAACCAATGGAAACGCAACACTTGTATATTCAAACAGCTACAGTTGAAACGCATGAAGGGATTATAAGCAGGCAGCCCCTCCTAACAGATCCCCTGCTGAGATGTGTCTCCAGTGCAGACCTTTTTGTCTACATGCCTTGACCCAACACAATTAAACACAGCAACAAGAGGGGGGGAAGGGATGCAGCATTACATCAGATCAGTGCCATTTTGTATATGTCTTTATTAGCTAAAAGTACACTAATTGTGGAATAAAAGTATATATTTAGCCCAGCCGGGCCAATAGGTTTAGGTAGCCAGGAACGACTCCACAAGCCCAGCCACAGATACTGCATTCACCTGGTTCCGATGAACTGGCGACTCTGGACACAAATGTCTGGAGGTGGTATCTTCTCCAGGAGGTTTGGAGGGCTATTTGCCATCTCCCACCACATGTTCTCTGCTGGGCCATAGTCTGTGGGAAGGAGATGAGCCCACAACCCCCTCCAAAACACAGTGACAGTGGGTTCTGTCACAGATTTTATTTGTCAAATTGCAACCATGATTGTGGACTAAATGCAGAATTCATTTTCTGATCTGTTAGCAGCCTTTGAACCTTCTGCCACAGGTGGATGTTTGATGCAGAATCTCTAAATTCCTTAAATGATGCCCCTGAGGAGTCGCATGCAACTGCCATTACTTCCAACCTTAGGCACTGTCTTGGCTCTTAGTGACCTAGTTATTACCACTTTTAAACTGAGACAATCTCGAAGAGCAGTTGCCTGTCTAGGGCCCCTAAGACAACAAAACCTTTCCAGTGCACCAGCTGTTTCAGGCAATCTTTTATATGCATAGGGAGACCCCCGACAAGCCATTTACACCTCAAATTTTTTTGACAGCTCTGTATCTGAAGAGTCTTAAGTTTGACAGTATCTTGTGTCCAGCTAACTTATTTTTATTTTTTTTGCCACTGCTGTATGTCTTCCCAATAATGGACGCATCTACGATTAACTCGCTGCCACAGACATGTTGTACACTAACAACATCAGGGATTTTGCACACCATTAAATACTGGCAGGCTGTATGTACAGCTGCAGGATAAGTTCAAAGATTAGCGCTTCAGGTGATAGCCCCATGTTCACGCCATCCTTGTGTTTCAGGAGATGAAGGGTGCTGGCTCAGCAAAGACGATGAGAAGAATTTTATAAAGTAGGACAGCCGCACTCTGAGAATGTCCTTATTGATAAAACTTGGTCCATACACAGAGGTACACATAGCTGATGCGTTGTGCACCTTTTTAGTGGTGCTTGGTCATAGCTGTAGGGCCACTGACCCCCCAAGCTATCTTTATACACCTAAATCACTGGTCACCTGACCAATTGTATCTAATCTAGATTGTGGTCAGGTGTGATTCTCAAGAACTTTCACACACATGAAGAGGAGTAGGTGTGGAGGTGATTAGAGTAGATAGAGTAAAGAGTTCAACGTCAAAACACTTCATGGCCCAATAAATAGGCTACTACTGTAGCCTATTTATTGGAACCTGGGAAATGAAGTGGTTTGAATTTGAGCTCTTATTTACCCTTGTCTCCCTTGCATGGCTTAATCCACTTGCATATTGTCTACTCTGATCACCTCCACGCCTACTCCTCCTTTTTCATGTGTTAAAGGACCACACTTGACTGCTGTCTAGATTAAATCACTGGTCACCTGCCCAATTGTAGCTGTCAAAAGAGATTGGGGTCAGTAGTCCTACAGCTATGACTAAGCACCACTAATGGTGCAAAACGTGTCCAGATTATCTCTATTGGTGCTTCTGTTGGTGTATGGACTAAGTGTTTGTTTATTTCTATCAAACACATATTGGAGTGTGGCTGTCCTTTTACTTGTAGCTGCAGGATGGTATCCACAGTTTCCCCACTAGTGTGCCATGTTTTGCAGGGCCACCTGAAGGCCTGGGACATCCCTGGTGAATTTGTGTGCAACCACCTATGCACTGATCTTCCCTAGTTATTAGTAACAAAAATGTGACTTGAATTGTGTCACTTCCAGGTTTGGATGTCACTTTGTGCTCCATTATCTTCTGGACTGAAGAAATCGGCAATCATTTAGCTTCACTGAAAGGCAGGTGAGACATAGGTGGACTAATAAAACCTGTCTTGGCAAAATGCTTGATTTAAAAGGGTGTGGGAGAAAAGTCTGCAGCCAAGCCCCCCATGTACATATAAACATACGCACCTGTGTATGAAAACTGATTGCACTACCCAATACATATGGCCAAGCATGCCGAGTGAGAGCTACAACCCGCCCAATTCCAAAAAAAGTTAAGCCCCTGTGTAAAATGCACATAAAAACAGAGCTGTGGGGGCGTGGCCTGGTGATACACGGCGTAGGACGCATTCCGAGCAGCTCCGCACATTGATCCTGCAATCCTCGGCATCCTGCACCCCACGGGTATCATCCTAGCTGCCAACGCACCACAGGTGAAACCTCTGACTCTGGGCATCATGTTGGCGTAAAAAGTGCAAGAAGCACGGCTGTGAAACTTGAACAATACCGCCAACAAGAGAGAGGGAGATGGAGGAAGATGGCGGCGCCGATAAGGTCAGTGAGGAGCGGATGGCAGGAGATACGGACAGGCTGCTGGAGGCGATAACGCTATGCTGCACCTCACTCACTGCACAAATAGAGGAGGGTGAAGGTAGACATCCTTAATTAGGCAGGACTTTCATAAGCTCCGCGATCGGGTCAAGGAAACCGAGACCCATGTAGGCATCACGGAGGACGCTCTTCTGCCATTGTAAATAGAAAAAGGGTTGGGACTTTGGCGAAGCATGCGTTTTGGAAGCAAAAAAGCCATTGCAGGCAGGTAACGACCGCATGCAGATACAGCAGCTATTCTCAAAGCCAACTAAGATCATCAAATATGATATGTTGTTTCCAGCAAGGCTCAGAGTGGAACATGATGGCAGAGTATCCTCCTTGAGGACCCTGAAGAGTTAATCACCTGGATTGAACACCGAGCAGCTCCCGGGATCGTGGATTGAAGCCCCTGTAAGTAAGCTGTTTTGTGACCCTGTTTTTACACCAGCTACTCTACTCCAAATCACACAGAAATGCATGACTTACTCAGCCCTGTACAATGTGCCTTTAAAGCCCAGTGTATTCCACCTGTTGTTTTTATTGTGGAATACACCATGCTAGACTGCCCTTACTGGATTACTAAGCCATACTCTCTTGTTCTCACCCATATATGCCTCGTTACCACTGAGCGGATCGGTTCGGTACGCTATTTTCAGTGTTTCCATTATGAAAGTGGCCCATACAACCGAACCATACCACACCATTCAGGGTCCTGCTTCAGATGTGGGGCCATAGAAAACGGAACGGTTCGGTTAGGGCGGAGCTTCGATACATTCCACTGATTGGCGGACAGAAAAATGTCTGCCAATCAGTGTGAGGCCACACTAGGCATTTTTTCTAAACCCCGTATGGCCCCTGGTGGTCCGACTTGCAGTGGAAATGCTCACCTGAATAGGCCGGACCATTCTAACCCTTCCAAACTGTACCGATCCGCTTAGTGGAAACGAGGCAATAGATGCAATCTTGGAACCGTGGGACATCAACCTTTTGTGATTGACTATACTAATTCACATTGCCTCCCCCTGGGGGCAAAAGCACCATATACAGCTACACTGGTAGCAGGAGCCTCGGTGCTGTGCTAGTCCTATTACCCACATGTAAAGTGCAGCGAAAGATACCCCCACGCGCAGTTGTGACATGCAGTTTACCTAACGGTCACCGTAGGACTAAACTCACTCTTACACTTTTAAGAACCAAAGGTAACAACACAAGGAAGAAGGACTTTCCACTGTCTGAGGGACAACCCATGTACAGTGCAAAACCACCCTGGTTCTCCGTACACACGGAACATTCTACGGCTACATGGATTGTATCTTTCTGGACTGCAGGTCAAGTTTTGTTATGGGGAAATGCCCACACCAGTTGGGGTGGGTGTAGGGCGGGGAGGGGGAGTTAGGGGGTTCACTACACTCAAAAACAGGTTAAAAGTTTTTCACAGGTATTGCAATGTTACTTTTTTTATTGGTAAAAATATGCTACTTTTATGGTATTGGTGTTTCATATGAACCAAGTACAGAGAATAGGAAGCATCGATGTTAGAAAGTCGCACCCATTTAAGATAAATTGTAAATGGCGTCTCTGAAATTCCTTACCTGGAATGTGAGGGGTCTCCGAGACAAAATTAAGCGCAGCCCTCACATTCCTGAAGAAACAGAGCGAATGTTATAGCACTGGTCGAGACTCACATAGAGGGATAACTTCAAAGAGCACTCCGACGGGCATGGGTGGGGTGGATGTACCACTCAGTCCAAACTTCCCATTCCAGAGGGGTATCCGTACTCGTCGCCAAGTCAGTACCCTTCGAGCTAGATGAGGTTTGCATAGGCCGATATGTATTTTTGTCTGCTAAACTGTATGGTGAACTCTTTCTCATTCTAGCCTCATATGTGCCCCCCCCCCCCCCCCCCCCCATTGTCCACCACGACAATTATGTAAGGCCTCAAATTTATAGCCCGATACCCATCAGCTCAGGTAGTGTGGATGGGAGACTTCAATACTACATTGAATGAGGATATAGACAGGCTGAGGACCACTCCGACTAACCCAAGAACAGCAGGGGAATCCAGACTCTCCAAACTTTTCTCCTCATTCCACCTCACACACCTGGAGACACATATACCCACAAACACGCCGCTATTCCTGCTTCTCTTCCACTCACAACTCTGTCACGCATTGACTTTATTTTCATATCGCAGAGACTCGCCCCACGCCAACTGGAGGCGTCATTTGGCCCTAGACTTCTATCGGACCACAACCCTTATACTATTATACTGAGCATCCCCCCAAGACAAACCACCACGTACATGGCGCCTAAACCCATTCTGGCTGTCACTTCTGCCCAAAGACAATGGGCTCGACACCGAACTGAGTAGGTACTTCACAGAGAACGTGGGCTCAGTGGCCCCCGCTGCAGTCTTGGACTCCTTCAAGTTGCATGCCTGCACTACCCTACAAGCACATATAAACTAGATAAAAACTGACTCTTCAGCTGCCCACGACAAGGCAGTGACGGAACTGACCAAGACAGAACAAAGGTACATAGAGGACCCTTCCCTGTGCCACTCTGACCTACTTAACTACTTCCCACCCGGCCACTGTACATATACGGCCAGGTGGGAGCCGTCTACTTCTGATCGGACGTTCCGGAACGTCCTTCAGAAGTAGCGTGCCCGCGCAGCAGCGCGATCCCGATGCGCTCGTGTCACCCGGACACGGCGCATCTCGGATCGGCAGGAGGGCTCTGTGATTGGCCCTCCTGATCACATGATGGCCGTGTCCAATCACAGCCGTCATGTGATGTAAGCAAACAGCCGGTTGCTAGGCAATCGGCTCTCCTCTCCTCACATGGAAGTCGTCGGTGAGGAGAGGAGAGCGGATCGCTGCAGCCGGCTGGTGATCAGTGAGTATTAGCTGTTTTTTTTACAGCTTTTTACTCACTGATCACCAATGTAGTGTCCCCACAGTCTAAACACACATGTCCCCAAATAAAAACACATGTCCCTCACATATGTCCCAGTAAAATAACATGTGCCAATGATTATCTGCCCACATATGTCCGTGATCACCTGCACACGTCTGTATATGATCATTTGCGTACATATGTCCGTGATCACGCGAACCAATTATTATACACTTAACGGAATTTTTTTACTAAAAACATGTAGCAGAATACATTTTGGCCTAAATTTATGACAAAATTTGATTTTATTGGATTTCTTTTAAAAAAGAAAGGAGAAAATATTGTTTTTTTTCAAAATTTCCGCAATGTTTTCGCTTATATCGCAAAAAATAAAAAACGGAGTCGTGAATAAATACCAACCAAACTAAAGCTCTATTTGTGCGAACAAAATGATAAAAAATTAATTTGGGTACAGCATTGCATGACCGCGCAATTGTCATTGAAAGTGCGAGAGCGCTGAAAGCTGAAAATTGGTCTGGGAAGGAAGGGGGCGAAAGTGCCCAGTATTGTAGTGGTTAAATTACAAACCAGAATAGTGACCCAGATACAATACGAGAAGGCCAGACAGAAATTATTTTTCAGCAAACAAAAACACTTTGAGCATGGGGAACGGGCTGGCAAGCTACTGGCCTACCTCGTTCATAACGAGGATAGACCACCAGTATTCATCACACTCCATGACCCATTAGGACAGCCTGTCTCCGATCCCCTCACCGTTTCCTCCAAATTTAGAGACTTCTATGTGGACCTATACACATCCACAGCCCAGGAGGACCCTGCTCCTATGGTGCACTTTTTAGAGACCATCTCGCTCCCCCAGCTGTCCCAGGAACAGGTTGATCTCCTAGAAGCACCTCTCACCGAAGAGGAAATAGCGGCAAAAGCAAGCTTTGTCAGATCCAAGTCCCCAGGCTCAGATGGCCTACCTATAGAGTTTTATTCCCACTTTGCCGACGTACTCACACCCAAACTGTTGGCCTTATACAATGACATATTTGAAACACTCACTCTTCTGCCATCCATGAGAGAAGCCACATTAGTTCTTATACCCAAACCCGGTAAGGATCCAGGCCTTCCGGAGTCCTACCGCCCCATCTCCCTACTTCAGGTCGACCCTAAAATTCTAGCCAAAACGCTTTCAATCCACCACAACCAGGTCGTCCTTTCTCTAATTCACGAAGATCAGGCAGGGTTTATGCCGGGCCGCAACACTTCTTTTAACCTCCATAAAATCTTTATCATTCTACAAGCATCCCCCCCCCCCCCCCCCCCATGACAATGTTGGCACTAGGGTGGTAGTGACTCTGGACACGGCCAAGGCATTCGACTCGGTAGAGTGGAAATATCTTTGGAATTCCCTTTGAGGGATATGGCATTGGCCCAAGGTTCATCAAATGGGTTCAGCTTCTGTAACAGGACCCGTCAGCTAAGGTGGTGGCGAATTTGTGCCCGTCTCCAATGTTTGACCTCAGTAGAGGCACGAGACAGGGCTGCCCACTATCCCCCCCTCCTCTATGCTCTGGCTGCGGAACCGCTTGCCATATCCATCCGGGCAAACGCAAAGATTGAAGGCTTAAGATTAGGACCCCTCACCGAGAAAATAAGCATGTATGCAAACAACACCCTACTATATTTAGCGGACTCCGGCCCCTCCCTATCTGCTGCCCTCCAAACAATCGAACAATTTTGGAAATTCTCAGGACTCTAAATTAACTGGGGGAAATCCAAAATTTTCCCACCCCCAGAATCCCAAGCAAACATGCAACTACAACGTGTAGAGGCAATTAAATATTTGGGGGTCCATATCTCCAAAAATCCAGCTGATTATGTCAAGCTCAATATTGAACCTTTATTTTCCCTAGTAAAAACCAAGATACAAGTCTGGTCTCGCCTACCTCTTGGGATTTTGGGCCGCATTAACTTGATAAAGAATCTTTGGAAGCAGTACCATTTTTAAGTCCTGTGGCACACCCCAATCTATTTACCCCTTAGATACTTAAAGGCAATCGAACCACTCCTCAAACCCTTTGTTTGGGGGAACAACAGGCATAAACTCAAGTTGCAGGTGCTCAAAAACCCTACTGACATGGGCGGCACAGCACTCCCAGACTTTAACTGTTACTATATAGCGTCCCAACTCTTCCACATAGTAGGGTGAGAAATCTCTCTTTGTCTACCTTGTCTGTGTCCCAAGTGGACACAATTGACAGGTGACCCGATCTATGCCATAATCACAGGGGCTGAGACTGTTGAGACAAGACCTGACAGACATTCGTTGATTTATCACTATAAAGCATATGGGACTTAGCAGTCTCTAAGCTTGAAATACCCCCTCAACGACTACACCCCACTATGGTACAATAGGGCACTACAGAATTTCTTCAGCTTCCAGAATGCACAACTTTGGCTCAAACAGGGTATCTTCTATATGCATCATCCATTCACTTAAGCCCCTTTCACACTGGGGCGGGAGCGGCGGCGACGGTAAAGCAGCGCTATATTTAGCGCTGCTTTACCGTCGTTTTAGCGGTATTACCGCGGTGTCCTATTGATTTCAATGGGTAGGAGCAGTGAATACACCGCTCCTTCACCGCTCGAAAGATGATGCTAGCAGAACTTTTTTGACCGTCCTGCTAGCGCACCGCTCCAGTGTGAAAGCCCTCCGGATTTCACACTGGAGTGAATGGGGCCGGATTTTTTTCAAGCGCTGTACAGGCGCTATTTTTAGCGATGTAGCACCTGAAAAACGCCCCAGTGTGAAAGGGGCCTAATGGAACGATTAAAACATATGACACACTCAAGGCGGAGTTTGCACTACACAACCGATTGTTCTTCAGGTACATCCAACTGAGACACGTAACTCAGACTCAGCTTCTACGCTCCTCCCCACAGCCTACCCCTAACCCCATCATAGCAATCATCAAAGGCACAGATCCCAAAAAGCTGATATCGTGTTTCTATAACATGCTCGGCACGCCACTCTCATCCAAGATTGCATATGGCTTGAAACCCCAATGGGAGGGAGACCTGGGCCCACTGGAGGATGAGGAGTGGGAAGAGGCTATGGAAACCTGTCCCCCAAACTTTCAGACCGGTTGAAACAAATATATATATTGCACAGGGCATATCTCAAGTACAAAAGAGATCAACCTAATACTGCCCTATGTGTAACCTAGAAATAGGCACCTTCTTCCACCTTATCTGGGCCTGCTCAAAATCACAAAGATTCTGGGAACAAGTTGTGACATTCCTGCATGACAATATGGGTTCCCCCCTGGTGCTTGATCCAAAGCAATGTCTACTGGGGATATTCCTGGATGTCCTTGACAAGTATACTAAAATATTCCTCCAGGAGACCCTGTTCTCGGGCAGGAAGGTCATGGCTAGAAAGTGGATGAGAACAATGCCCCCTGATATCTCAGAGTGGAAGGCGGACGTAAACGCTAGCCTCCCATACAAAAAAAAATCTCTATATTAACAGAGGTTGCCCAGATAAATACTATAAGATATGGGACTGGTGGCTTCAAGAATCTGAAACATGCACCTAACTAATCCGAACACTCAGCAAAGAAAGGTCTCTACCCTCTGAGCGTGACATATGTTAATTTATGTATCTAATGAATACAAAGACTGAGTATGAATGTATGATTAGCAACCACTGTAGTACCCACTGTATACTTACCCTATTTTGTACGGATGACATGTATACATACATTGTTGTAAATATTTATACCTGTGACCAATAAAAACGTTTTTTGAGTGAAAAAAAAAAAAACAGAGCTGTGATTTCACAAATTTCAAATGTTTAAACTGATACATGTTACTACAAATTTCAAAATTGTCTTGAAAGACATTGGATGAGAGATGCTGCTCTAAGGCTGGGTTCACATATGAGCATGTAGAAGCTCACAGCAGGAGTCTGGTGTGTCCTTGTTCACCGTTTCAGGTCTGATTTCAGCATGAATTTTTGGCTGAATTTGGACCTGAAATGGGCCAAAAGACTGGGCTCCTGTGCAAATCACACCAGACCGGCTCTCTATGGAGCTGGTCACAATCTCCTGCTGTGTGAATTGGATGTGGATAAACCCACATCCAATTTGCACTAGTGTGAACCCAGCCTTAAACCTTTCATCATTGATGGTGCCTTTCCAGATGTACAAGCTGCCCATACCATACACACTAATGCACCCCCTATATATACCATCAGAGATGCAGGCTTTTGAGCTGAGCGCTGATGACAGGCTGGAAGGTTGCTCTGCTTTTTAGTCTGGCACCTATGGTTGCCTAAAGTTGCGTTTCAATTCTTTAGACCACAGTAAAGTTTTACACTTTACAACAGACCAATTTATATGAGCTTTGGCCCAGAAAAGACGACAGTGTTCTGGGATCATGTTCAGATATGACTTCTTTCCATTATAGAGCTTTCAACTTGCATTTTTGGAAGTGTTCTTGAGCCCATGCAGTGATGTTTAAATGTCCAATTGTGTAGCAAATGAGGTTTAGCCTAGGTTCAGCTGAACTTGCACTATTTCAACCTGGCAATGCAGTCTGACTTTGGGGGGCGATTTGACAGACATCTGGGCGGATTCCTGCAGATGTCTATACAAATCGCATTCCGAAGTCACAAAAGGAGTACAGGAACTACTTTTGGGAATCGGTGCTGCTCTGTTGCCGGTAATAGCCAAATCGTATCAATGTGAACATAAGCTTAATGTTACTAAATGTAAAGTTATGCACTTGGAGGCTAAAACTATTCATGCATCATACATACTAGGGGGGAGTACAACTGGGGGAAAATCAATGGTGGAGAAGGATCTGGGTGTTCTGGTAGATCAAAAGCTTAATAGCATGCAATGCCAAGCTGCAGTTTCCAAAGCGAGCAAAATCCTTTCTTGTAATAAGAGGTATGGACTGCATAGAGATATCATTTTGCCCCTGTACAAATCATTAGTAAGACCTCATCTGGAATATGCAGTTACGTTTTGGACACCAATTCTCATAAAGGATATCGGGGAACTGTAGAAAGTGCAGAGAAGGGCAACCAAACTGATAAGAGGCATGGAGGAGCTCAGCTATGAGGAAAGATTAGAGGAACTGAATTTATTCTCTTGCAAAAAGGAGATTAAGGGGGGATATGATCAACATGTATAAATACATGTGGTTCATATAATGAACTTGGTGTTGAGTTATTTAGAGGACAAGGGGGGACACTCTGTCTGGAGGAGAAGAGATTTAACCTCCGAATACTTTTTTTTTTTTTTTTTTTTTTTTTTTAAAACAGCAAGAGCTTCGGAATGACTCTGTCCAACTCACATAATATAACTGGATACTAATATTTATAGGTAAGGTTGATCCAGGGATTATCCAATTTGCCTCTTTGTGGGGGGGGGGGGGGGGTCAGGAAGGAGTTTTGGAAGTGATGTCATACATGTTGCTTCCAGGTCAGCAAGAAGAAGAGAGTGGACACGTCTGCTTAGCTCCCTTCCCTCTACCCAGTGGCACCCACTGTCTGTTTTGGGCCTGCAGATGGGCAATACATGGCAGGGTACATACTGGGGTAATTGGGCAGCTGCCCAGCCACTGGATCGCTTCCATTTGACAGTCAGCTTGACCAAATATACACACTCCAGGGAACTCAGTTGCTGAAGGCTCCTTCTTCCAAAGTGAATGAAAGGGGGTGCCATGTCCCCCCTTAAATATTGCAGCTGTTTGCATAATTAACCGCTTCCCATGTACATAAATGGCCAGGTGGGAGTTTCACCGTTCTGAGTGGATGTACCCATACATCCTTCAGAACAGGTGCCTGTGTGATCCTGTGATGGCTATGATCACAGGACACAGCCAAGATGGAATTGGGATATGGGCGCTGTGATTAGCCCTCCCGATCACGTGATAGCTGTGTCCAAACACAGCCTTCACTGTGTAAACAGACCCGTGTCTCTGTGACCATTCTCCCAGCATGAACATGTCAGGGCCTCAAGAAATGAGATAGGCCATCAGTACATCAGGTAGGATCAATTTTCAATGATTGGCACCATAGCTTGTAGACTCTATAATTTCACACAGACTAAATCATATACATTGATTTGAAAAAAAATTACTTGTTTTTTTTATAAAATTTTGCAAATAAGAAAAACATTTTCAGTCTGTTTTTCATTTGTAGCGCAAAAATAAAAACCTCAGTGGTGATAAAATACCACCAAAAGAAAGCTCCATTTGTGTGAAAATAATTTCTTATGTGTTGCATGGCTGAATAATTCTCATTCAAAGTGTGAGGGCACTGAAAGCTGAAAATTGGCCAAGGCAGGAAGGGGGTGAAAGTGTACTGGGGGCAGAATTGGGACATTTTTTTAATTTTATTTACAGTATATGTGAGTATTCACTGGGTTTCCCTCACTTGCATATAGTGGATAGCAAGCAGAGGGAGGATAGGGTAAACAGACATTCACATGCTCACTCGGTCAGTGGATCTGGGGGGCATTATTTCTGCTTCCCATAAGCTCCCTATCTAGGTATTAGGGCTCCCTTTCCTTCTTCTGGTGCTCCACATCGCTTCTGTGGTGAAATTTACAGGTAAACTTGCCAATCTGTGGGAATAATCAGAACACAGGGGACATAAACCTATTTATCTCAGACTCTGGCATGGCCACTGACCTGCTGCAGGTAGACCATCAGGAAGAGAATGATTTAAAAGTAGAGGTTGCTCTTTTCTTCTCAGCCAGAGTATTCCTTAAAGCCAGTCTAAAGTCTAAAAAAAAAAAAAAGGCATGCCGTGAATGCTAACTGCACATTGGCTGTGCTCTCAACCAAACATGACACCAGCCATTGGATGGTTTGACTAACGGATCACATGTGCAGCACTGTGGCAGTTGAAGATTAAACAGA
This sequence comes from Lithobates sylvaticus, assembly GCA_028564925.1. NCBI lineage: Eukaryota > Metazoa > Chordata > Amphibia > Anura > Ranidae > Lithobates > Lithobates sylvaticus. Next base: position 231,080,511 of record CM053026.1, read on the forward strand.
GGCAAAGATGGCAGCTTCCTTGGCTGAAAACAATAGGGGGGTTTACTTCCACTTTAAGAAAACAGACTGAGCCAGGAAGAAATAACAGCTGAAGCAAAGATACCATCCTTGTCCACAATGTGTGATCCTGCCTTAATCTAGAGACACCACCCTTAAAGTGGTTGTACACCCTGTACAACCACTTTTACCTACAGGTAAGCCTATATTAAGGCTTACCTGTAGGTGCTTGAAATATCTCCTAAACCTCCACAGTTTAGGAGATATTTACTAAAAAGCCGAGCACTGATGACTACGGGCCATGCACACTTTAGAAAGGGCACATCGTAATAGGGGTCATGTCGTGACTTGCGAATGTGTGGGAGTGACGTCACGCTACTCCGGCCAGTCACAGAGCCGGAGTTCACAGGCCCCAGAAAGAAGAGGGGTGAAGATGGACGCTCGCTGCTAGTGGGGACAGCAGTGACATTGCATGCTTTGATTTACCTTTGCAGGGAAATAAAGAGGAAGTAAAACCCACCAGGGTTTACTTCCTCTTTAAAGACCCAGAATTGGTTCTAAAAAGTCTGCAAAACTGCCCCAGTGTTATATGATCCTAATCTCATCCCAAAAACTTTATGTACACCCTAATACCCTGGATGATGGAGGAAGCATTTGTTTTTTTTAAAAACAAAAAAGTCAGCACATTCTGTGAATCCTGCCATTTCATGACTTGGCCTAGGTTCACATTGTTACAATTTGGCATATCAAATTGGCAGCTATTGCCAGCAATGGCACCATCCGCACTGATTCCCAAAAGTAGGTCCTGCACCCGCAGCAATGTGAACCTAGGCTCAAAGTGGAATTAAACCATCCTGTCATTTTCAGCTAAGGAAGCAGCCATCTTGGCCTTTGTTTGTTTGATTTTCAACTGCCATGCTGCATGTGATCAGTTATGACAGACATCAGCACCGCCACTATCCAGGTACTGATCTCAAATCCCCAATGCTACAAATACTATTCACACTGTTAACCACCCCCTTGAATATGAATGGGTGTAACCTCACCTTAATTTGAGACCTATAGGTGAATATAAGTCATGCTGTAAATTACTTCTAGTATACCCTGAGATTACAAAAACCTTGGGAGGCTCCATCATCCACTTGCAGACTGCTCACCCACAGTGTACTGCGGACAAGCGGCCTGCACAGGCAAAGCAACATACCTGTACCTTGCTACCTGTTTCAGAGTGTCAGGCACACACACCTGCGCGCCCCCCCGACATAGGCTCTCGCTGTGTACAATCAGCAAGTCCCGGCCAATGATTCACGGCCGGGACCTGCTGATCAGCTGCGTATAATCACAGCCCAGAGCTTTATGTCCACACAGAGGGAGCAATCTGAGTTTTTCTGCAGGGTTGAGAAACAGATCTGTTATTAAAAAGCAACACACATTACACATCGTTAGGCACACATTTAACACCTTGATCACCCTAGATATTAACCCCTTCCCATCCTGTGTCATTAGTACAGTGACCATGTATAATATCACTGTATTAGTGTCAGAATGCCCACAGTCCCTAATATAAGTCGCTTGTCTCCACCATTACTAGTATAAAAAAATTCCAGTATACCCATTAGCTAGGTTTTTTTTCTCTGACATTTTGTTTAAAATGAATATTTTTGCACTTGAAAATTACTTAGAACCCCCAAACATAATATTAATTAAAAAATTTTTTTAAGCTGAGGCCTTGGAGAATATGGTGGTCATTGCAATTTTTTTTTATATTACACGTTTTTTGCCCAGTGGTTTTTCAAACGCAATTTTTTGGGAAACAATACACTTTAATGAATTACAAAACAAAAAAAAAAAACACACAATATATACCGTTTTTTTGTAAAATATTAAAGTGTTACGCCAAAAAAAAAAAATAGATACCCAACATGTCATGCTTTAAAATTGCGCGCACTCGTGGAATAGTGCCAAACTACAGTAATTAAAAATCTCCATAGGCGATGCTTTAAAAATTTCTACAGGTTACCAGCTTAGAACGCTAGTCAGACAGAGCAATAATTCTAGCACTAGACCCCCAACTACAGAGGTCGAGTGCTAGAATTATTGCTCCGTCTGACGTTCGCAGCGATACCTCACGTGTGGTGAGGACACACACCATATACATATATGGGCATGACCTACATATGCGTTTAGCACTGCATGTGGGGACGAGGGGCTTAAAAAAAAAATAAATAAATAATTTTATTACGTTTTTATATTTTTACACTGTCCCTTAAAAAAAAATAAAAATTCTTGATCACTTTTATTGTTATTCCAAGAAATGTAAACATTCGATAACAATACAGCATGACAGGTCCTCTTTATGGAGCGATCTGGAGTCCATAAAACCCCAAATCTCTCTTCTACCCCTAAAAGCAAAAGATCAAAATTTTCCTTTTAGGATTTGCTTTTTAAAAAAAAAAAAAAATAAAATAAAAAGGCAGTGTCCTTGTTTACATGGAACCTGAAGTGACATCATTCCAGTCCTAGGCCATAGAGATGAGCGGAGGCCATCTTTCCTTTGCTCATCCCTACCCAGCTGCCGCCAGCACCGGATCTATTGGATTGAGATCTGGTGACTGTGGAGGCCATTGGAGTACAGTGACCTCATTATCAACCAGTGGATAGTTTGAGCTTTGTGACATGGTGCAAATATAGTGTTGGAAGTATCCATCAGAAGATGGGATGGACATGGTAAGCAACAATACTCAGGTAGGCCATTGCATTTAAACAATGCTCAATTGGTAATAAGGGGCCCAAAGTCTGCCAGGAAAATATCCCCCACACCATCCTGAACCATTTATACAAGGCAGGATGGATCCATGTTTTCATGTTGTTTATGCCAAATTCTGACCCTACCATCTGAATGCCGCAGCTGAAATCTCATCAGACCAGGCAACGTTTTTCCAATCATCTATTGCCTGTGCGAATTGTAGCCTCAGTTTCCTGTTCTTAGCTGACAGGAGTGGCACCCGGTGTGGTCTTCTGCTGTTGTAGCCCATCTGCTTCAAGGTTCGATTTGTGTTCAGAGATGGTATTCTGCACATTCTCCTCTGACCTCTACAAGGCATTTTTGTCCACATAACTGCTGCTCACTGGATATTTTCTCTTTTTCAGACCATTCTCTGTAAACCCTAGAGATGGCAATGTATGAAATTGTATTCCAGTAGATCAGTTTTTGAAATACTCAAACCAGCCCGTCTGGCACCAACAACCATGCCACGTTCAGTCACTTAAAACCCCTTTCTTCCTCATTCTGATGCTCGGTTTGAAGTTCAAGTAATTTTCACATTTAGATGCCTAAATGCACTGAGTTGGTGCCATGTGATTGGCCGATTTACAATTTATTACCAAGCAACTGAACAGGAAAGCGGCCAATATATAAAATTTTTTTTTTTTTAGTTAGGTTGAAAAGACATGTCCATCGAATATTTAAAAAAAAAATAAATAAAAAAAAAAAACACACACCCTGTATCCATAGAACCTTAAACAGTTGTCGTCATTTTTGTACTTGTAATACCGTATATACTCGAGTATAAGCCAAGTTTTTTTAGCACATTTTTTTGGTGCTGAAAATGCCCCCCTCGGCTTATACTTGAGTCAAGCACTTTTCTGTAGCAGAAAATGAAATTTTCAGACCCGACTTTGGGGCTGCGTTTTTGGTATGCCAACCCAGTGGACCTAGCACTACAACATATCCAAATATGGGGTTCCTAGCACTAAGTGTCCCAGAGATACGGGGCCCCAAAGTCGGTTTTGAAAATGTCATTCTCTGCTGCAGAAAAGTGCGTGACATTTTCCGACCCGACTTTGGGGCCCCATATCTCGGGGACACTTGGTGCTAGGAACCCCAAATTTGGTATTCAAACCCAGTGGAACTAGCACTACGACATATCCAAAGACCCTGAGATACATGGCCCCAAACTCAGTCAACTGTGTCCATCTGCAGCAATGTCATTTCGGGACCCTTGGCTGCAGCTAGGGGGAATTTAGGAAACCTTAACTACCAAGTTTGAAGTTTAGGGGACCTATGGCTGCAAATGGGCACAGTGAGGCATGCAAATGGGCATTGTTGACCCTCTTTTGCACTTACAGTAGCTGCGCATTTCTCACCCTAGGCTTATACTCGAGTCAATACGTTTTTTCAGTTTGTGGTAAAATTAAGTGTCTCGGCTTATCTTCGAGTATATACGGTACTTAAAAAAAATGAAAAAAAAACACAAGTGGATGGAATGGTTAAAGCTGAGCTCCAGCTTTTAGTGAAGTTTATATAGTTGGTCCAAACAATCTATTTACACAGTGCTATATAATGTATGTCGCTGAGGATTGATACAGCGCCGAGAGCCACTGCATGTCTTAGTGAAGTAGTTCATTTGGTCCAAACAATTTAAATTTCAATAAAAGCTGCACATCAGCTTTAAACGGTTCAAAGTTCAGCAGTAGCATGTGAGAAAAAGTCTACTTGAACTGGCACCATAAATGTAAAAAGGAGTAAAACAGCTCAGTCGCCAGTACTATGTAACCCCAAAAATCATCTCAATCTCTTCCCAGACAATTAACAAAATACAATTTTAAGCAGAATTTATTGACACTGATATTTACAAATGGGGGGGGGGGGGGGGGACAGGCTACAATATTTAGCATATGTGATAACAGCCAATGATAAAATGTGGCTGAAGGTCAGAATTATTTCTTCACAATCTGAATAACATCCTCATCTTCTAGGACATGATCTTTACCGACTTTCTGTGGGTTGTGCTTGACAGAGGCTCCCCATACCAAGGCACTGTGGAGAAAGGCAAAAAGGATATTTAACCCTTCATGATAGAGGGCAAACCAAACCTTAATGACTGAACAGAGTTTTCGCAACTTTGACATGTTAGTAAAAATTGTACATATCACCACAACTACTTGGTGTATCCAGACAAATTGGGCTTTCATTTGGTGATCGGTATCTCACGATTTATTTTTTTAATCAAAAAAAAAAAAAAAAAATTAGATAGATATATAAAAGCTGTATATTTCTAACCATAATCTAGCACCAAAGAACAACCCAAAATAAATTCTCCTGACGCCTGCAGCAATACCATATATGTGTGTATATTGTTTGTACCAGTAGTAGGGCCCAGAAACAATAGTATCAGGAGATACCTACCTAAAATATACACTGACCCTAACCTAGGCTGAACCCTCTGCTAAAAAGATTTTGCTCAACCATATCCCCATCGAGGAGAGCTTCATACAAAAATGGATGGTCTCCTGTCGTGAAAACCCCACCATCTCCTTTCCTAGCAAGAAGCTTACAGTCCCTGTAGAGGATAATTCTGTGTTCAAGGTCGCAGTGGATTAATTTAAAAAAAAAAAAAAAAAGGACGGAGAAGGACAGCTGTTTTAGGGCACTTTGCATGCGCTATTTTAGCGCCGTATCGCCCCAGTGTGAAAGGGGCCTAAGGCCATTTTTTCCTTGGCAGGCAAACAGCTAGAGCTTTTACTTGTGGCTTTGCACTACTTCATGAACTAAATAGGTACATTTGCTCCACCAAATCAACAAGAATGGATTTGCTGTTTAAATGTTAGGGGGAAAAGTTACCCATCTGTAAAGTTTTGTAAAATATATACTATATGGCCAAGTTTGTGGATATCTGACCATCACACCTATATGAGGTTGTTGCACATCCATTTGCAAAATGGATCTCATTCCCCAACCCCCAATGGGAATTGATATGGACCAAATTATCACACGTACATATTTTCAGCTATAGCTATTCTAACTCATCTAGGAAAGCTTTCAACAAAGTTTCAAAAAACATCTGTTGTAATACTTACCCAGTTAAAAGTCATTGTACATTTGTGAGGTCAAGAACAGATGATGTACGAAACTACTTGGGTTCAGAATCGGTGTTGCAATTTATAGCAGAGGTATTAATACACATTCGGGTTCCTCCATCTCAAACCAGGTCTGTGGATCTGGTTTTGTTTACTGGGGAAATCATGCCGAAACAAAGAAGGGTTTTCCCAAACTGTGGCCACAAGGTTGGAAATGCACAATAGTCTAGAGCATGGGTCACTAAACAGCGGACTGCAGTCCGAACACAGGATGGTCCTGTTTGGACCGGCATTTATTAGCTGTGAGAGCTCTCCAGAGTCTCTCGCCACTGTCCTCCTCACAGCTGAGGATACGTAAAGAGGGGGCTGTGATGTGAAGGGTAGGCTAAAGACACTGATTTACAGGGGGTCTGTGACGTGTTCTAGTGCAAACATGAGATTTGGACCTCTGCCGAAAGAAACTTTTAATTCAAGACCCCTGGTCTAAAGAGTCTTTGTATGATGTAACATGAACCGCAAACCTTCCTGGAAACACCGAAACTCAAATTTGGTGGAGTGTCCACAAACTTCTGGCTATAAAATGTATTAGATGAATGCAGATTAACATTTTATATTGGGATTAACAATGTAAATGGTGTTTGAAACACTAAATCACGCCATCTTCAGTACTTACTATTTGAAATCTTTCATTATGTTTTTGTGAATTTTGGTGCAGAAATCATCCACTGTTGTGTGAGTATCAGGAAGGACAACCGGAGAAGTATAGTCAGGTAACTGTCCCTTTGGCTTTGTGTAACTATTAAATAAAAATAAAAAAAATAAAATAAATGTATAAAATAAAACAGCAACCAACAGATACAATTTGAGAAAAGCTGGAAATAAACAGTATGGTCTCAATAGCTACAAATCTTCTCATAAAATACAAGAGGAATAAAATAATTTCTCCTTCTGAAAAGAACAAGCCTTAATAATAAGTTCCATGCTAAGCTGATGTAGTGCTTACTACCCAGGGGAACATTACATTCCACAAGAGAAAAAAAGTGTGAAAAAAATCCTATCTGACCTCACCTTAAAGCAGAACTACACTGCATCTGAGCGCCACAAAACAAACGCTTTTACTTAAATTTTTAATACTTGAAGCAAACTCGCCCATCAATCTATGTCTGTGCTTTATTTTGAAAAATAAGGTATATTAAATACGACCCCCCCCCCCCCCCCCGACTCACACACAGCATGGGTTAGGCCCCTTTCACACTGGGGCGGGAGCTGCGGTGACGGTAAAGCAGCGCTATATTTAGCGCTGCTTTACCGTTGTTTTAGCCGCGGTATTCGGCCGAAAAAGGGTTAAAGTCCCCCGCAAAGCGCCGTCGTAGCGGCGCTTTGTGGCGGTATTGCCGCTGTGTCCCATTGAAATCAATGGGTAGGAGCAGTGAATACACTGCTCCAAAGATGCTGCTAGCAGGACTTTTTTTTTACCGTCCTGCTAGCGCACCACTCCAGTGTGAAAGCCCGCCGGCTTGCACACTGGAGTGAATGGGGCCGTTTTTTTCAGGCCGTGTACAGGGGCTATTTTTAGCGCTGTACCGCCTGAAAACCGCCCCAGTGCGAAAGGGGCCTTACACACCAGAACACATTCTGCTACTCCCGAGTATGAAATTATTACACGTGTCGGCACTTTTTTTTTTTACTGTCTAGCCACATAGAGGGGCCCGAATCCAAGGATGTTAAGCAGCATAAATTATGCATCCGATTTCTTGATTGCCCATTACATTTTGAGAGACTTTACCACAAATACCCTTAGAATTACTCCAAGGTGTCAGGAGCAGAGAGGAGGGGGCAGAGGGACACACCCTTCACCCAGCAGAAGAACTGTGTTGTGAATAGACAAGCTCTGTTTCTGAGCTCTCCCTTCCCGACACATTTATCTCTTGTGTTAGGAAAACTTCTCAGAAGAAGTTACTCATGCTGATAACAGAGGAACGAAGCACCCGAGATAAACGACACTTAGAGCTTTGGAGAGAGATAAGTAAACACTACAAATATATGTGCTTTTCTCTTTATGACTGGGGTTTACAACCACTTTAACGACTGATAGAATTCACAAAAAGTGATCACAGGCATTCTTTACATTTGTGATTGGACACTTACAAGTGTCACTGGACAGCATGGCCAAAAAAATACATTTAACCACTTAAGGACCGCCTCACGCCGATATACGTCGTCAGAATGGCACGGCTGGGCACAACCACGTACCTGTACGTGGCCCTTTAAGAGCCCAGCCGTGGTTCGCTTGCGACCCGGTCCTGAGCTCCGTGACCGCGGGACCAGCGGACCCGATCGCCGCTGGTGTCCCGCGATCAGGTCACAGAGCTAAAGAACGGGGAGAGGACTGTGTAAACAAACCTCTCCCCGTGCTTCCTAGCGCAACTGACACTGATTGGCTTTCCCGATGCCATGGAACAGCCGATCAGTGACGTCAGACGCAAAGCCACGCCCCCTACAGTAAAAAAAAAAAAAAAAAAAACCCACACACACACACACACACACACACACTTAACCCCTCCCTGCCCCTTAGTGGTTAACTCATTCACTGCCAGTGTCATTTACACAGGAATCAATGCATTTAAATAGCACTGATTTCTGTATAAAATGACAATGGTCCCAAAAATGTCCGATGTGTCTGCCATAATGTTGCAGTCAATAAAAAAAATAAATAAAAAAAAAAAATTTATAAAAATGCTATAAAACTATCCCAAAATTTGTAAACGCTATAACTTTTGCACAAACCAATCAATAAATCGCTAAATGCGATTTTTTTTACCAAAAATATGTAGAAGAATACGTATCGGCCTAAACTGAAGTAAAAAAAAAAAAAAAAAAATGTTTTTTATATATATTTTTTGGGGATATTATAGCAAAAAAGCAAAAAATATTGAATTTTTTCTCAAAATTGTCGCTCTATTTTTGTTTATAGCGCAAAAAATAAAAACCGCAGGGGCGATCAAATACCACCAAAAGAAAGCTCTATTTGTGGTAAAAAAAAAAGGACGCCAATTTTGTTTGGGAGCCACGTCGCACGACCGCGAAATTGTCAGTTAAAGCAACGCAGTGACGAATCGCAAAAAGGGGCCTGGTCCTTTGGCTGCAAATTGGTCCGGGGCTCAAGTGGTTAAAGATGGCCACTCAGAACAGCACCACCCAGCCATTGCATTAAAAATGGCTGGTCCTAAAGTAGGTAAACTCCCAACTTTACATAGTTAGGTTGAAAAAAAGACACAAGTCCATCCAGTTCAACCACAAATAAAAAATATATCATACAATCCCATATACCCCATTCTATACCCACAGTTGATCCAGAGGAAGGCAAAAAATAAAAATAAACCACACACACAGCAGAGCATGCTCCAATTTGCTAAAGCAGGGGGAAAAAGTCCTTCCTGATCCCGAGAGACAATCGGATTTTCCCCGGATCAACTTTACCTATAAATGTTAGTGCATATCAAATGCTTCTCATTGATTTTAAGAGGTTCCCTGAGCCTAAAAAACATCATGATCTTATTGATACAAGGCTATATTTCACTTGACTAAAGCCTTGTACACATGAGCGGATTTTCCAATGGGAACTGTGTGTTGACAGACTGTTGGCCTAAAATCCAACCGTTTGTACGCTCCATTGGATAATTGTTGGATTTTCCGCGGACAAATGTTGGATGGCAGGCTTATAAATTTTCCGCGAACAACGGTCTGTTGACAGATTTTCTGATCGTGTGTACACAAGTCCGTCAGACAAAAGTCCAAAGTACAAACACATGCTCGGAATGAATGCTCACCAAAACACAACATTAGCAGAAGGTGCCCAAAGGGTGGCGCTAAAGAGCTGAAAAGCCACGTAGTAGGTCACTACGTTCGTGTTTGTTGGCCGACAATTGTGTGCCGTTTGTATGCAAGACAAGTTCATGGACAACGCCCTTCGGACAAAAGTCGGACGCTTTGTCTGCGGAAAATCTGATCATGTGCACGAGGCTTAGGGGCTCGTTCACACAATATGCAGAGACCTGCGTTTTTCTGCACTGGAGAAAAAAACTGATCTCTGCAAAACAAATGATTTTTAATGTGTCTGGTTCACACCAAAACGCAGCTGGGTATTATTCAGCATGTCTGCAGTGCTCCACACCTAAACTGAAGGAAACGGCAGGACAGCACTGCTCTGCACGCCATGTGACAGGCAGTGGAAAGGAGAGCAGAGCGGCACCATCTGTCCCGGCAGCAGGGCCGCAGATAAGGGAGACATCAGGAAGAAGTGGATGGTGAACAGGAGGGGGGCGATCGGTGAGAGAAGAGGGCTTCAGGAGGCAAGGGCTTGTTCGCACCATCTGCAGAGACTGCAAAACCACAGGTTTCTGCAAGACACACAGAAAACAATTGTTTTCTACGTGTCTTTTGTAAAACCAAAATGCAGTTGTGATGTCCCATGCAGAGTGGTTCAGGATTATGCAGCATGTCTGCATTTTTCCCCTCACAGCTCCGCACTGAAAACACAGACAAAACTGACAGCCCCGCTCTGCATGACAGGAAGTGGAAAGGAAAGCAGAGGTGATCTCGGTCTATGCTGCCTGCCTAATTTACCCTCACATCGGATCACGGCTGGCATAGTGCTGCCACTCCGGTATGTCTGGTGCAAGGGGGAATGTTGCCGGGCACTGGAGGACAGAATGGCGGCTCAGATGAGGACAGCAGAATGGCTGAGGGCACTGATGGTGGAGGACAGAATGGCATGCACAGATGAGGAAAAAATGGTGGGCACCGATGAGAGACAGACAGAATGACGACACAGGATGGTGATGTCAGTTTGCACAAGACCTTTATGTTAGCATTAGAAGCATTACAATCATTTTTTATTATTACAAAAAGTATATAAAAAGACATACACAATTACCTCTCAGAAAAGACACCTTGATAGCTTTCTCTGGACTGGACTAGTATTATCCATAAAACAATGCTGACAAACACCACAAAACAAATGGTGCCATCTTAAACATATAAATCCAGTTCTTCTCTGAATGAAATGTATATGTTTAAGAGATATAAATCCAGTTCTTCTCTGAGAAGAAATGAATGTATCTCTTAAACATATACCGTATTTAATCGGCGTATAACACGCACCCCAAGTTTAGGAGGGAATTTTAAGGAAAAAAAGTTTTAGGAGAGAAGTTTAGGGAAAAAAAAAAAAAAAAAAAAAAAAAAAAAAAAAAAACTTACATTTAAGCGTCATTTGCAGCCTTGCCCAGCGTCATTTGCAGCCTTGCCCAGCGTCATTTGCAGTTTGCCCGCGTTTAAATTTCCCGCCGCGTGACAAACCGCGCATGCGCGGCCGAAAAAGACCGAACCGTGGCCGAAAAAGACCGAGCCGACTGTTCAGCTCCGCTCGGAGTCCCGCCTCCCTGCTGTTTCGGGAGCGAGCGCAGGGAGGCGGGACTACGAGCGGAGCTGAACAGCCGGCTTCGGTCTTTTTCGACCGCGCTTCGGCTTTTTCCGGCCTTTTTCGGCCGCCATTTTTCGGCGCCGCAACCGATTTTTGTCATTTTTTTTTTTGGGGTATCGGCGTATAACACGCACCCACGACTTTTCCCCCGATTTTAAGGGGGAAAAAGTGCGTGTTATACGCCAATACGGTACATTTCATTCAGAGAAGAACTGGATTTATATGTTTAAGATAGCACCATTTGTTTTGTGGTGTTTGTCAGCATTGTTTTATGGAGAATACTAGTCCAGTCTTTTTGAGAGAGCCATCAAGGTGTCTTTCTGAGATATAATTGTGTGTCTTTTTATATACTTTTTGTAATAAAAATATATCTTTAAAATTATTGTAGTGCTTATGGTGGTACCATTAAAGTCGGTTTTGCCTCCAACAAGATTTCCCAATATACAGCAACTTGAGGATGTTGGTACTGTTTACTACTATTTTTTAGCACATTCCTTCACATAAAAATTCACCAAAAACGCACATGAAAACTGATGTAAACTTGTAAAATCTGCATGTTTTTTTTCTCATCAATTTTTAAAGCACGTATGGTGTGAATGAGGCCAAAACCACTCTAGAACCCAAATATATTTTTTTTACTCACATTCGCACCAACTTCAGGTAATCCCAAATTTTTTCCAAAAGATCATCAAAATTCCAGCGATGATGGGCAGAAATTGGGACACAGTGTGGCACTTTGTAAATGACATCTAGCTCTTCCAAGGAAATCTGGTCAATTTTATTTAGCACATAGATGCAAGGAATAAAAATCCTGGAAAACACAAATTATGAAGGACTGAGAGTGCTTATATTATGTATCATGTAGCCAATTGTCTATACACATACCTGTTTCCCTCAACTACATCTATCAAGTCATCAGCTGTGGCATCACTGCGTAGCGTGATATCTGCGTTGTGGATTTTATACTCTGCCAAGATGCTCTTTACAGTCTCAAGGTCCAACTCACTCTGAGTACACTATAAAAATAAAAAAAATCATGTTAATAAAAATTGTACATACAGTGCATCTGGAAAGTATTCACAGCACTTCTTTTCCACATTGTGTTGCAGCCTTATTCCAAAATGGATTAAATTCATTATTTTCCTCAAAATTCTACAAACATTACACATAATGACAACGTGAAAGAAGTTTATTTGAAATCTTTACAAATTTATAAAAAAAAAAAAAAAAAAAAAAAAAAATTCACATGTACGTGCATTCACAGCCTTTGCCATGACACTCAAAATTGAGCTCAGGTGCATCCAGTTTCCACTGATCGTCCTTGAGATGTTTTTACAACTTGACTGGAGTCCACCTGTGGTAAATTGATTCATGATTTTGGAAAGGCGCACACCTGTCTATATAGGTTCCCACAGTTAACAGTGCATGTCAGAGCACAAACCAAGTCACGAAGTCCAAGGAATTGTCTGTAGACCTACGAGATTGTATCAAGGCACAGATCTGGGGAAGGGAACAGAAAAATGTCTACAGTCCCAACGAGCACAGTGGCCTCCATCATCCGTAAATAGCAGAAGTTTGGAAACACAAGGGCTCTTCCAAGAGCGGGCCGTCCGGCCAATCTGAGCCATCGGGGGAGGAGAAGGGCCTTAGTCAGGGAGGTGTCTAAGAACCCGATGGTCACTCTGACAGAGCTCCAGCGTTTCTCTGCGGAGAGGAGAGCAACCATCTCTGCAGCAGTCAACCAATCAGGCCTGTATGGTAAATTGGCCAGACGGAAGCCACTCCTCAGTAAAAGGCACATGACAGCTTGCCTGGAGTTTGCCAAAAAGGCACCTGAAGGACCATGAGAAACAAAAATTCTTTGGTCTGATGAAACAAAGATTGAACTCTCTGGCCTGAATGACAAGCATTGTGTCTGGAAGAAGCCAGGCATCGCTCATCACTTGGCCAATACCATCCCTACAGTGAAGCATGGTGGTGGCAGCATCATGCTGTGGGGATGTTTTTTTTAGTGGAAGGAACTGGGAGACTAGTCAGGATCGAGGGAAAGATGAATGCAGCAATGTACAGAGATATACTCGATGAAAACCTGCTCCAGAGTGCTCTGGACCTCAGACTGGGGCAAAGGTTCATCTTCCAACAGGACAATGACCCTAAGCACACTGCCAAGACATGAATAAGCACTACTGTTAGTGCGAAACGTCAGCTCTTTTGTCTGCTGTGATTTCCAGCTTTGATCTTGATGTGAACTTTTTTAAATAAAGAAAGGCTACTTTTCAAGTGTGTGGCTGTCCAGAATCAGTTCCTGTTTATTGCTACTAGCAATTGCCAGCACCTACGGCTTCCAAACCGAGAGAGGAGGTTTATTATCTGTTTGTTTTCCTGGAGCGGTGATATCTCCCCCCTTCCCAAGATAACAAAGGAGTGTCTACGGGACAACTCTGAACGTCCTTGAGTGGCCCAGCCAGAGCCCAGACTTATGATTGAACATCTCTGGAGAGATTTAAAAAATGGCTGTGCACAGACGCTCCCCATCCAACCTGATGGAGCTTGAGAAGTCCTGCAAAGAAGAATGGGAGAAACTGCCCAAAAATAGGTGTGCCAAGCTTGTAGAATCATACTCAAAAAAACGTGAGGCTGCAATTGGTGCTTCAACAAAGTATTGCGCAAAGGCTGTGAATACTTATGTACATGTGATTTTTTAATTTCAATAAATTTGCAAAGATTTCAAACAAACTTCTTTCACGTTGTCATTATGGGGTATTGTTTGTTTATGTATTTTGAGGAAAATAATGAATTTAATCAATTTTGGATTAAGGCTGCAACATAACAAAAATGCGGAAAAAGTGAAGTGCTGTGAATACTTTCCGGATGCACTGTATATGGTTTTGAAAAAAAAAAAAAAAAAAAATTGAAAAGTGAAGCTATTCAGGGTGACATGATGGCAAGGTGATCGGTGATGTGTATGCTTTGTTTATTTTAAGCTGGGTGTTTTAAAAGCAAACCTATCCTATCACGACGTATGAATTAACTACAAAAATACAGCAACAATGCTGTTGGTCATTCAAAATTGGTCATTAAACTGCAGGTAGAAGGAATAATTTCCTCAATATCCCCTTCTCCAGTGATCATTAGCTGCAGCTCTTGTAAGACTAACTTTTTAGTAGCTCAAGCGCGAGATAAGAGTAGAAATAGCGAAAAACAAGAAAGCTACTGAGCAGGTACCAGAATCTACCCGACAGTGTCATCAATGAGTAAGCATTCAGTCTAAAAAGTAGATGACACTGAAAGATGCCTAAAATAAAAAACTGGGACTAAAAAGGAAGTTAAAAGTAGTGTTGGGGGGGGGGGGGTCCTCAAACTGGCAGCCCTCTAACTGTTGCAAAACTACAAGCCCCATGAGGCCTTGCAAGGCTGACAGTTACAAGCATGACTCCCACTGGCAGAGGCATGATGGGACTTGTAGTTTCGCAACAGCTGGAGGGCCGCCAGTTTGAGACCCCTGTATTAAGCCATTAGTATTGGACTTAAGAGGAAGTGCCAACAAAATAACATTTCAAAGTAGAATGCAATTCTTCCAACAAAATTGTTTACCGATAGGTGTGCCATAACTACACACAAATCCTTCACTTTTGGAACCTCAGCCATAGTGGACAGATGAACCTCACTTAAATTACTTCATTCTCCACTGCTGGTTTGCCTTACCCAACATGCCTGGTACCTGCACCCAAAGTCAATTGAAGAATTGGCTCTGGTGAGGACAGCTCTGGATCCCTGGACAGGTAAGATTCCTAATATTAAAAGTCAGCAGCCACAGTATTTGTAGCTGCTGGCTTAACTTTTTTTGGGGGGGGGACTGAAGCTCCTCTAGAATTCTGCTTTAATGTGCATACATCTCATCCAAAATGAGTGGGCAGCTGAAAGTTTCTAAAATCAAACCCTCCCCCCTCATGTGTGTCCGATTTCCCTTCAACACGAATTTAAAGAATCTTTCAAATCTGAGGAAAATCCCCCTCCCATGATAGTTGTCAGAAGATTTCTCCTCTAGTTTATGAATACAACTCCACTGAGAGATCACAGTATTTCGGGTGCAGGCACCGAGCATGTTAGGTATGGAAACCGGAAGTGAAGCTTGAAGTCGTATTGCAAAAGCTGGAGGGCCGCCAGTTTGAGACCTCTGGCTTAATTAGTAGGCAGATATCCACGCTGTCTACAGACCTATCAGATGCATATGTTGTTCTTGGCATATGCAGAACTTTGCTCTTATTTTCTAACATGTAGATAACGGGTAGAGAAATGACAGCAGAAATCTAATCTGGTTGTTGTGGACAGCACCATTCCATGGATGGAAAAGTTTGGTTTTATTACGTCCTGAATACTAAGCAGTTAAAAACTCAGTGTGTAAAAAAATAAAATAAATAGACATTTTTATTTTATGTGTATAACTGGCATCGAGATTATAAAAAACAAGTATTACGCCATTATGACATGACAAGATTTATATGTGCATACGCAACTACAACGTACCGTCGCTGTAAGATTTATGCCACCTTTGTCCTTCTTCTTGAACCCAATGTTTGGTGGCTGCTTGTTGAGTCTGATACCAAAACCCTCCAGTTCATTCTCAATGATCTTTTTATGCCCCAGTGGCTTCAACACATCCAAGACAATGAGGATTAAATTACAAGTGCGTGCCACTGTTTATATATGGGAAAAAAAAATAAAAATTATAAACTTGTCACCATAGAAGCAATACATGAATGGGTAATAATAACTTGCTCACCTGCAATGACCTGTCTGCCTCTGCCTTTACCATCTTTAGCTCCTTCAATAATTCCAGGGAGATCGAGTAGCTGTCAAAAAACAAATAACACTCCACAATAGAGCCACGCCATTTGGGTGACATTCAGCAATGCCTCTGCTTTAATTATCTGTACCTGAATCTTGGCTCCCTTGTATCTCACAACTCCAGGAACTGTGGTCAGCGTAGTGAACTCGTAGGCTGCCACTTCAGAATAAACGCCAGCCAAGTTACTGAGAAGTGTTGATTTGCCTACAGAAGGGAATCCTACAAACCCTATTCGAGCATCGCCAGTCTTTGCAACATCAAAACCTACCAGAAAAGGAGTCATTGTGTTAAAACATCCTTTTTACAGAAAGATCAAGTATCAATACATTCGCACATCAGGCTAATGATCAACTTATTAAAGTTCATCTAAAATTAAGAAAGTTCAGGATTATAGTATTTAAAAATGGCAATATGGAATGAGATGAACCCAATAACACATGACACAGTTTGTTCCCAGAATGGCTGCCGGGGCAGATGGATCATCTCAGTTTCACTACCACAAACATAACACCCATTGTATGGGTATAAAAAAAAAAAAAAAAATCAAGCTTTTTCTATATTCTATGTCTACTGTACAACAGAAGGCATCAATGCTTTTGTATTCTGTTATCTTGGAAAATTTAATAATCTAATGGTAAAAAAAAGTGGAGTTCCAGGCAAAAATTAAACTTCTTTGAAAACATAAGCACTCCCCACCCCCCGCGTTTTTGGATATCCGGCATCCTGGGACACGAGCAGTCCCAGAGATGAGAGCGGTGCTCAGAGGGAGAAGGGGAGAAGGAGCAGGCACACACATTGTACACTGATGTTCTCCCCCTTTGACTTACAGATGAGGCTCTGTAGATAACCATGATTGGTTCAGAGGCAGGAGGCATCAAATAAAATAAAAACTATTTTAGCGCCGGAAGAAGATAAGAAGGATGGGGCGGTAGGACGGTGGGGGGAGACAGCGATGGGTGCTGTGTTTCTTCATCACTTGGTCTCAGCCAGATGGTAATATTACACAGCACACTGATAGATGATGGAGACCCCCCCGCCTGCTCCTCTTCATCTCCCCAATTGCGGGCAATAGGTATTGGCAAGTGTGTATAGGTATCGGCAAGTGTGTGTGTGTGTATGTATGTATGTATGTGTGTGTGTGTGTGTGTGTGTGTGTGTGTGTGTGTGTGTGTGTGTGTGTGTGTGTGTGTGTGTGTGTGTGTGTGTGTGTGTGTGTGTATGTATGTATGTATGTATATATATGTATATATATATATAATATATATATATATATATATATATATATATATATATATATATATATATAAAAATAAAGGGGAGAGGAGAGATTTTTTTTTCAGTGATAGGTAAAACATTTTGGATTTTCTGACCTAGTGACAAAGAATACCAAAAAACAGAGGGAGGAATCTCCGCCCTTTCCCACTCAAAAAATAAATAAATAAGTGGACTTTAGATACACTTTAAAATGATTTGGTACATTTTACAGATACAGAAAATAAATAAATAAAAAACCCACACACATTGTAGCTAAAAAAAAAAAAAAAAAAAAAAAAAAAAAAAAAAAAAAACAGACAAATCAGCTTAACTAAAATACACTGGGGTGGGAGCATGTGCTCCATGAACAGAAATGGATAACAGAAGAGTAATCCGCACAATAGACACATCCTATTGACCAAGTCAAGTCCCTTGTGCTGATTTCTCCGTTTTGAATTTTAGCTACAGTTTGGCTTTATTACAACTTGCACTAAAACTGGTGATGGAAGTCAGGTCCAAGCAAACCCACGTGGATCTTTTTCACACACTGATCTTCCCATTTCCACTTTGTCCCACAAAATAATTAAAATATAGCCACATCAGGGGCATGACTGGACATGGAGTGTGGAAGCATGCTAGCGAGCATAGGCCTCTAGATGCCTCTGTCAAAGCGCAAACTTCAAATTTTTCTTTCCAATCTCAAACTTCTTACCCTAACCTATTTTCTTGTTTTCTAATAATTTCCCTAACCCCTTTCTTTCCTGGATGAAAAATACTATGGCGACACTGGACAACCTCTTCGTAATAATGTATCAGTTTTTTTTTTTTTTTTTTTAATGACTTCAGGGCAGGTAAAGGTTACAGAGAACATGCAATGTACCAATACTAACCAATTTTAGAACCATTGCTGTACATGTTCTTTCATGCATCATACTTTAATTTGCATCTCTAGGGGATATTTACTAAAACTGATGCACTCAGAAAATAACCCCCAAAGTGACTTTTAAATGACATGTGATAGTGTATGCCACTAAATGACTATAAAGATTAATGCAATTGTCTTTTTGTATGGTTTCTGAAAACTTAAAGTACAGCCAAAGCTCGTTTGAGTGGCGACTGATGAGCCTGGTAGACACGATCAGTATTTTTCAGTTCAACTCCAGTCGGAGCCACTGAAATAACCATGCAAAGTAAGCAATCTCCCTCACTGAGCTGTTGTGTTCCGACAGGGGGACGGCCCCACCCCAGAACACTCCGATCAGTGCTCTCCGCCATTGGCTAAGAGCATTGATCAGGAATCGGCCGGCTGCTGGTTTTCCAGCATGCTCGTCCAACAGACCGACATACACATGGGCCGAATGTTAGAGTTTTTTTTTTGAACCGGCAAATGTCTGACATTTGGCCCATGTGTACCTGGCTATAGTCACCAGCTCTCTGCTCACAGACCTTTAAGAACTGAGCGATCAACGGTGTTTGATCGCTCGGTCCTCAGTCTTAGAGCCGGAGGGTGACCGATGCTGCATCCACCTAGGCAAGTAGGATTCTTAAATTTTAATTTTTTTTTTGTAAACTTACTTTGCTCTTAATAAAATTAAACTTAAATGTCCTCATCAGCAAATGGAATTTAGCTGCAAACAAAAAAGGTGAAACCATGGTCAGCACCAAGCCATTAATTTACCTTCGCCAGGACCTCCTCCTCCACCTCCTTTGGGGGTGATCAGATCTCGTCGGAGTTTAGCTAGACGAGCTTTCAGCAACCCAAGGTGGTGTGCCGTAGCTTTATTCTTTTGAGTTCGGGCCATCTGGAAAGTAGATAGCAGAATGGTCACCTCGTATTATTATTCTGATCCAGCAAGTTAAACCATATTGCCATTTTTGCAGCCAAATAGGCAAAACACCCGATTTATGATTGTTAGAATTTCCCAGTCACATAGCACATCAAAAAAAAAAAAAGGGATGCTGTTGCCCTTTTAAGTGCTTTGTACTTAATTCGAATTCCAGTAAATATCCATTTATACTAACTGACCTGTGGAAGAGCGATCTGCATACTTACCTATTTTCAGGCTGCTCTGGTCACGTGGTCTCCCCTATGTCAGCCAGCTGCAGGGGAGAGAGCACACGACAACGGCTGGTAATGTCTGCGCAGTGACATTAAAAAAGCGCAAACTTCTAATTTTTATTTCCCATCTCAACCACTCTTCCTACCCTAACCTATTTTCTTGTTTTCTAATAATTTCCCTAACCCCTTTCTTTCCTGTGTGAAAAATACGATGGCGACACTGGGTTATCGGGCTACGGGGTTAACATGACCAAGAAAAAATTTCACTAACCAAAAAAGAATCAGCACAAGGGAGACATCCTACTGACTTGTAGCTTATGCCCATTGTGCTGATTCTTCTGTTTGTAATTTGGCTTGCACTTTAAAAAATCCTACCAAGCTCTCCCCTGCTATGTACTGTTTAGAAGGTGGCTGTGGACTAATGTTTACCATAATTAACTCTGACTTTGCTGGCAGATCTTATCAGCTGTACACTAGATCTGAACACTGTCTGTCCCAACAAAGGGTTAAAAAGCATAATGCAATTCAGCTATCAGAGGCTCACAAAAATTAAGGCTACTTTCACACTGAGGCACTTTACAGATGCTACAGCGCTAAAAATAGCGCCTGTAACGCGGATCTCCTGTGTCTCCAGTGTGAAAGCCCTTCACACAGGAGCAGTGCGCTTGCAGGACGGTCAAAAAAGTCCTG
The DNA here is from genome assembly GCA_028564925.1 of Lithobates sylvaticus. Lineage (NCBI taxonomy): Eukaryota > Metazoa > Chordata > Amphibia > Anura > Ranidae > Lithobates > Lithobates sylvaticus. The sequence continues at coordinate 231,100,701 of CM053026.1, forward strand.
CAGGCCGCATTTTTGCAGCGCTACAAAAGCGGTGTATTTACTGCTCCTAAAGCACCCCTTCCCAAACGTGCACCGTTTAGGAGATATTCCACTGAGCAGCAGCCACTTTCACCGGCATGTGCGCTGTGAAAAGATGGCAAATTCATGCCGTCCCTTCAGAGCTCTGTGCGGCAGCCACGACTCCCTCACATCGCGGCAAGGCCATTCAAGCGGCCGCAACCCCCGAACCCGGTAGGAGGACCAGGTGAAGATGGAAGCCCTGTCAGCGGTGACAGTGCACCACCAGATAGATGGCCTGGTTTCATGGTAAGTCTTTCATAATGTGCTAGTATGCCATGCATACTAGCACTTTATATTATCAGGGAGATTTTTTTTTTTTATTTGGGGAAGGTTACTACCACTTATATGCGGTGGCTGCATCCTCTCTTTTTTAGGCTTTTCCCACCCCCTTTGTTTTCATCTGTTGATCTGGCCAGTAACACACCACCTATAATTGAATGCCCCCACTCTGAATGAATGAGCACAGGGGGCACTTTTAAACAGCAGCATTAACAGTCTGGGGGGGGGGGTAAAGTTTTTTCCTTTTTAGATAAAGGCTTTACAAAAACACTGATTGCTGTAAACACCCCTGTCAGCGCTAAATAGTTTGGCCTACCCCTCTAACTGCTACATCTGCAGGACAGCTTATTCTGTCAAAAACAATAATCCTACTGGCTGGATCACCAGATGAAAAGAAAGCTAAAGCGGTCACCACATCTAAGAGTTGGTAAACTGCAATATAATAAAATGTTTGCTTTTGGGTTTAATACGGTTTTAATTTTGATCAATTTGATTGTTCTGAACACTTTAACACCTTTCCGCCCCCAGCCTATAGCAGATTGATGGCTGGGCAGTGGCTTTATCGTTCTGACTGGACGTCATAGGAAGTCCTTCAAAACGGGCTGCTCGTGCGCACCCCTAGGGGCACACATCGTGGCGATTGGGGGTGCGCTGTGTACCTCGGACGCAGCACTTCATTGATCATAGTAAAAAGCCTATGACGTGGGCTCTTTACCATGTGATCAGCTGTGTTCAATCACAATTGATCATTTCTGATTAAAAAAAAAATCATAGCTGATCAATAGGAAATACAGTTTTTTGGCATTCCTCTTTTTTACGCCGACAGCGTGCGATGAGAGTAGGGATGAGCTCAGGCGTGTTTGCATGCTCCACGTGTAGAGCCCACCAGGAAGTCTGCGCTAATCATAGGCAGTGAGACATTGCCCGATCTTTGCAGCCGCGCATCGGGGCAATGTCTCACTGCCTGTGATTAGCGCAGCGCTACCACCGACTTCCTGACGGGCTCTGCACGTGGAGTATGCGAACACGCCGGAGCTCATCCTTAGAGGAGAGCCAATACATGGCATTCCTCAGTGGGGACATCTGCACCTCATCAGTGCGGGAGAATAATTACTTATTTACAAAATTTTATAACAGAAAGACTCTTTGTTCAAAATGTACGGTCTTTTTAAATTTGTTTAGAAGAAAAAAATAAAAAATAAAAATAGCAGGGATTAAATGCCACCAAAAAAAGCTCCGTCTCCAAAAAAGAAAAAAAATTGTTCTTTGTGTACAGTATTGCATGAGTGAGCAATTGTCAAAGTGCGACAGCGCTAGAAGGTGAAAGTTGGCCTGGGGGTGAAAGTGCCTGGTATTGAAGTGGTTAAAAGTATAACTGAAGGCAAAGCTTTTCTTTTTAAGTTTTGTACAGAATGGAGAGGGATTAGAACACCTGCCGGGTTTCTATTGCTGTCTCTGTCCCCATTAGGGAGATTTCTCCTCTCTATTTGCAGTCATCACTGAAAGTTTTCACATTTTGGATTGTCACCAGAACAAGACTAGAAGGGAACTCTTTAAATACAGACATTAGTTTTGGTGACAGCCTGGGATTTCCTCTCACTTCCTGTTTTGGCTGTGAGAGACAGGAAGTGAAGGGAAAGATCCCCAATAGAACACATGGCACACAAAAAAAAGACATGCCAGGGGTTATAACCTTTCATTACTCCGTTCAAATGGAAAAAAAAAGTTTGAGCGTTAGTTCTACTTCAATAAAATGAGCCCTTGGTCATTCAGCGTCAGATCTTCCCTCTTAGCCTGCCAGAGCCGGCGTGTGTCCCGTACACACAAGCACATGCTGGGCCTACGTTCTCCTGCCAACAGCTGGAAGAGTCCCCGGCCTCCCCCCTCCATACACCCTTACTAATCACCTCGGCCTCTATTTCGGCGATCTTGGCTAGTGTGCCGCTCATGGTGGCTCACGGTTCGCTCAACAGGCAACGACCAACCGGCAGAAAACGGTGCAGTACCACTGCACAAGCGCAGTAGGAGAGGACGATGGGCCGTGATGTCACCAAGCTTCTTTTTTTTTGCCTATCTAGCCTTCCCGCAGCCTTCTCTATGCTACTTCCTCCCTAGTCTTCCGGTGTTTCATCAGATTTGGCGACCCGTCAGATTGTGTAACGGAAGTGACGTTCTGTTGCCGCCATCTTGCTACACCCCTCACTCCTCCATAGTAAGTATACACTGAGAAGGGGGGAAGCGGACATCTTGTTACACCCACCGGAGTTTTGCATTTTACACTTATTTTTAACAGTAAAGTGAGTTTATATAGTGAAATACAGTACTTAGAACTTTCTGACTGGTTAGATGTTGAATTTTAAAAGCAGCGGCAAGCCTGCTCATCTCATAGGTTTGCTAATCTGACAGAAGTTCGCTGCTTTTAAAATTCAACATCTAACCAGTCAGATGGAGTTCTAAGTACTGTATTTTACTATATAAACTCACTTTTACTGAAAAAATAAGCAAAAAATGCAAAACTCCGGTGGGTGTAACATGATGTCCTCTTTACCCCTTCTCAGTGTATCCTTAGGCCCCTTTCACACTGAAGCATTTTTCAGGTGCTACAGCGCTAAAAATAGTGTCTGTATAGCGCCTGAAAAAAGCAGATCCTTTCACTCCGGCTTTCACACTGGAGCAGTGCGCTAGCAGGACGGTAAAAAAAAGTCCTGCTAGCAGCATCTTTGGAGCGGTGAAGGAGCAGTGTATTCCCCGCTCCTACCCATTGAAATCAATGGGGCAGCGCGGCAATACCGCCGGCAAAGCGCCGATTTGCGGGGGGATTTAACCCCTTTTCGGCCACTAGCGTGGGTTAAAACCGCACCGCTAGCGGCTGAATATTGCTGCTAAAACAACGGTAAAGCAGCGCTAAATATAGCGCTGCTTTACCGCCGTCGCCCGCACCACCCCAGTGTGAAAGGGGCCTTACTGTGGAGGAGTGCGGGGTGTAGCAAGATGGCGGCGACGGAACGTCACTTCCATTACACATTCTGATTGGTGATGAAACACCTGGAACAGACGTCTTGAGTCCATTGACAGAAAGTTACGGAAATGTATAATTTCCGTGTGACTAGCTTATTTTATAGGTCACAAACAGTGGACGTGTAGCAGCGCATTCCTCTCTTCTTAATTTGAGATGAATGTGTAAAATTATATGTGAAGAAGAGGAGCGCCATGTGACCATCGGCTAGCTTGGAAAGTGGGCGGAGACTGGCATTAGAGGCCACCCTTTCTAATGCAGGTGGTATCAGGGATGTCTCTCTATACTTTCTATTAGGAATGAGCCGAACACCCCCCCGGTTCGATTCGCACCAGAACCTGCGAACAGACCTAAACTTTGCGTGAACTTTAGAACCCTATTAAAGTCTATGGGACTCGAACGTTCAAAAACAAAAGTTCTAATTTTAAAGGCTAATGTGCAAGTTATTGTCCTAAAAAGTGTTTAGGGACCCGGGTCCTGCCCCAGGGGACATGTATCAATGCAAAAAAACTTTTAAAAACAGCTGTTTTTTCAGGAGACTGTAAAAGGGCGCATGTTTCCCGTGCTTAGAACTGTCCCTGCACAAAGTGTAATTTCTGCAGGAAAAAAAGTAATTTAAAAGCACTCGTGGCTATAATGAATTGTCGGCTCCCCGTAATACAGAGAACAGTCATTGAAAGTCATTGACCCTTCAGGTCTGGTATGAATGTTAAGGGGAACCCCGGGTCAAATTAAAAAAAAATGACGTGGGGTTCCCCCCAAATATAGATACCAGACCCTTCAGGTCTGGTATGGATTTTAAGGGGAACTCCATGCCAAATAAAATCAAAAAATGGCATGGAGTTCCCCCCAAAAATCCATACCAGACCCTTCATCCGAGCACGCAACCTGGCAGGCCGCAGGAAAAGAGGGGGGGACAAGAGAGCGCCCCCCTCCTGAACCGTACCAGGCCACATGCCCTCAACATTGGGAGGATGCTTTGGGGGTGTGTGACCCTCAAAGCACCATGTCCCCATGTTGATTGGGACAAGGGCCTCATCCCCACAACCCTGGCCGGTGGCCGGAGACACTGCGGGAATCCCGACAACCTGATAAGGTCTTAGCTGAGGAGGACGGGGCCACCCGTCACCTGACCCCGCCCCCCTCTGACGCAAGGGGAAACCCAGGCTTCCCCAGTGATGTACGGGTAACCCCGCCCCCCTCTGATGTAACGCAGGTTTCCGTTACATCAGAGGGGGCGCGGTCACCCGCACGTCACTGGGGAAGCCTGGGTTTCCCCTTGTGTCAGAGTGGGGCGTGGTCAGGTGACGGGTGGCCCCATCCTCCTCAGCTAAGACCTGTCAGGCCATCACCGGTATTCCCACAGTGTCTCCGGTGGAGACAGGATGCGCTGCGCTGGAACATCGGGAGAGATCACCCATCGCTGGACCCCAGAGAAGAGATCAGCCATCGCTGGATAGCAAGAGTGGATTACCACCGCTGGAATCTTTTTTTAATTTTTTTTATTTTTAATAAAGGACTTTTCCCAACTGTGTCTTTGTGTTTTTTAACAATTTTTTACACTTTCTGTGTGAAATGGTAGGGGTACTTTTGTACCCCCTTACCATTTCAAACAAAGGGGGCGGGATCTGGGGGTCCCCTTGTTAAAGGGGGCTTCCAGATTCTGATAAGCCCCCTGCCCGCAGACCCCCACAACCACCGGCCAGGGTTGTGGGGATGAGGCCCTTGTCCCCATCAACATGGGGACATGGTGCTTTGAGGGGTCACAGACCCCCAGAGCATCCTCCCAATGTTGAGGGCATGTGGCCTGGTACGGTTCAGGAGGGGGGGCGCTCTCTCGTCCCCCCTCTTTTCCTGCGGCCTGCCAGGTTGCGTGCTCGGATAAAGGGTCTGGTATGGATTTTTGGGGGGAACTCCACGCCATATTTTTTTTAAATTTGGCGTGGAGTTCCCCTTAAAATCCATACCAGAATGGATATTTGGGGGGAACCCCTGTCATTTTTTTTTTAATTTGACCCGGGGATCCCCTTAATATCCATACCAGACCTGTATTATCGGGAGCTGATAATTTCTCTATAGCTGCGAGTGCTTTTTTCCTGCAGAAATTACACTTTGTGCAGGGACAGTTCTAAGCACGGGAAACATGCACCCCTTTACAGGCATACTATAGACACCCCCCAGGTACGAAATTTAAAGGAATATTACACTTTTATTGTTTCACTGTAAGCATTATCAAAAACACTGCTCCCGAAAAAAGCGGCCGTTTTTAAAACTTTTTTTGCATTGATACCACTGCCTTGCTAAAGAAGCTGAGGGTAAAGGTGATGGACTGGCCAAGCATGTTTCCAGACCTAAACCCTATTGAGCATCTGTGGGGCATCCTCAAACGGAAGGTGGAGGAGCGCAAGGTCTCTAACATCCACCAGCTCCATGATGTTGTCATGGAGTAGAAGAGGACTCCAGTGGCAACCTGTGAAGCTCTGGTGAACTCCATGCCCAAGAGGCTTAAGGCAGTGCTGGAAAATAATGGTGGCCACAAAAAGTATTGACACTTTGGGCCCAATTTGGACATTTTCACTTAGGGGTGTACTCACTTTTGTTGCCAGTGGTTTAGACATTAATGGCTGTGTATTGAGTTATTTTGAGGGAACAGCAAATTTACACTGTTATACAAGCTGTACACTCACTAATTTACATTGTACCAAAGTGTAAATTATTCAGTGTTGTCACATGATTTTTTTGCTTAGAATAAAGATCACGATTCTCATTGTAACATCGTCTTTTACATTACACAAAAAAATAGGGCTAACTTTACTGGTTAGTTTTTTCTTTTAATTCATTGAAGTGCATTTTTTACCCAAAAATTGCATTTGAAAGACTGCTGCGCAAATACAGTGTGACATAAAATATTGAAAAATATTGCAACGATCGCCATTTTATTCTCTAGGGTCTCTGCTAAAAATATATATATATAAAAAAAGGCTTAGTCTTTAAGTGGTTAAACTGCCCCCATTTAGAGACCAAAGTTCATCCCTTTGATCTAAAAGAATCAAATGATATAATGTTTCTTTTTATCTCAGTGCTGAGCAATGTTGTAATAAACTTTGACAGCTCTGGGCAGAGAACTGCTCTGTACTTGTTACATGAATCGTGGAAAGGCTGGATTAAGATCGTGAGGGTTGAATCGAGATCGTGATTTTTTAACGATTAATCATGCAGCTCTAATTTCCATGTTCTGGGTTTAGTAACACTTTAAAGTGGTGTTTCCACCTAAAAAAAAAAGGTGATTAAAATTCTTAAAAAAAAATAAGAAAAACATTTGGAATTTTTTTTTTTAACTCACCTCTAAATGCCTGTTGCTAGGTGCTCCCTCGTAGTCTGCCTCCTTCAGTGCCCGGGCTAAGTGACATCACTTCCCCTTGGCACAGGAAGGGCTCAGCTCTGCCCCTCCCTCCTGTCAGTCATCTGGGACCCGTGACAGGTCCCAGATGACTGCGCGGCCAATCACGGCGCGCGGCCACAGCCAGGTGAAGCCACAGCCGGGTGCCCACAGTTGCAATGTCGGTGCAGCCAAGCGGATCAAGGGACGAGCGGAGCATTGCTGGACCCTGGAACAGGTAAGTGTCCAATTATTAAAAGTCAGCAACTGCAGTATTTGTAGCTGCTGACTTTTAATTTTTTTTTTAGGGATACTCCTCTTTAACTAATCTTTTTTTTTTTATATATATATTTCTCCTTTAAGGGGGCGTGACAGGGGCGTGTCCTATGACTACATACTTTTGCTAATAGGTGTCCCTCGTTCCCATCTCAAAAAGTTGGGAGGTATGAATAATACATTGACTGTTGGACTGTAAAATCTTGTCATCTGGAAATATAGATATAGTTGAAATAGCTGGCAATAAGGCCCGTTTCACACTTGTGCGACCTGAAAGTTGTGTGACTTTGACGCCACTTGAAGCAAAGCCTGTGTAATCTTGAGTTCTATGGACCTCAAGTCGCATCAAAGTCAGACCAAAGTAGTGCAATTTTAATAATTTATTTTAGATTTTCATTTACTATGATGTATGTAAATTGGTTCCATGGTGTCCCCTTCCTAATTTCTGGGTAGGGCCACCAGGAAATATAGGGTGTACCGCCGTTGTGTTGACCAGTCTCGGCTTGGAACGAGGCCTCAGCCGCGCCACTTCCCTTTTTTTATTTGCCTCTACTTTGCGGCCAAATTTCAGCTTGTCACGAGGCTTGGACTGCATTGCGTCATATTCCGTGCGGACATGTCTTGGCTCAGAACAAAGCTTGGGTCACACGGCATCACATCCTCTTTTTTTATCCAGTCATTGTGGTGTCTCAGGATGAGGCGTGGAATGCACGCCGGTGCCATTTTAGAACGCCTTAGATGTGATATCCAGGTGTCCCCTACTCCTAGTTTTGGTGCAAATTTTTATTGGCAGGTGTATCTATATATAGTGCAACGATTACACATGAGCCTCACACCCCAGATGATGTCAATAGGACAAAACGCATCAAGTGACGCTCCTGGAATCGTTGCTCATGTTTATATATTACTAACAAGCTTGTTTTATTGGATTCGCTTTAAGTGTAAACCCCTTCTTTTTAATCATTAAACACCATACAGTATCACACTATGTGCAGTTATCTGTTTTTCATGTATATCATCATGGATCATCTAATGTGATTCATCGTATCCTTTGGAGTCTGTTTTGGATGCTGAAATAACCTGTTTATTATCGGGTGGAGTCCATTTACCAAACCGTTGTTCAGGTTGTTGGAGATTCTATTTAGGCTGTTCCCTCAAGATTGCCTGTTTGACGAATGTGCCAGTGGCGGCCTGCCCCCCCCCCCCCAAAGCTACTCATCATAAAAAAAAATACTGGCCCTTTAAGTGTGTGCAGGATGCCAGACACACGTGTGTATGGGAAGCATGACGTGCTGCAATCACCGTAAAAAAAAGAATGGCCCTTTAAGTGTGTGCAGGGCACCGAACACACAGCTGCCATGGGAAGCATGATGTGTTTGCAATCACGGGATTGCAAACATGAAGCTCTATTGGCTCCCTTTGGAAAGTACTCGGGCGCTGAGTTCTGTGATCACTCCCTCTATTTTAATTCCCTGCTGTGGTGTATGATTGGCGGGTCCTGTGCCTTAACTTCCGGTCTCTCTGACTCATCCCTGCAGGTCCGAAGGTGAATGACAGGTGACTTGTGTGAGAGCTGTGAGTACGAGGGGAGGGGGAGATATCTGATGTAAAGGGGGCTCTGATCTGATGGTGACATCTAATGTAAAGGGGGGCTCTAAACTCATGGTGACATCTAGAAATAAAGGGGGGCTCTGATGTGACATCTAATGTAAAGAGGGGCTGTGATCTGATGGTGACATCTAAAGTAAAGGGGGGCTCTGATCTTATGGTGACATCTAATGTAAAGGGGGGGCTCGGTTTTGGAGAGGCCCAGCAACTGAGAATGCAACCAGATGAGGACTCTTCAGAAGAGGGCCACGCACAGGGCTGGCTACTCAGCAAGAGCCTGGAAGCTAAGCTGGAAGGACACCAGGTGAATCCACACTCATATGGTATTGCCGGACCGGCTGCAAGATACTGGTACCGTGTGAGGCTTCTCTAAATTTTCATCCTTCAGTTACAACCAAGTCTGTGGCAGAGACTTTTCATCTAAAGTTCTACAACCAAGTCTGTGGCAGAGACTTTTCATCTAAAGTTCTACAACCAAGGGCTCTTTCACACGGACGGACCGTATGTCCGTTTTTCATCCATCCGTTTTCGGATGAAAAACGGACATACATGTATCCCTATGGGATAGCGGGTATCAGCGGATGAGCATCCACTGACACCCGCTCTCGTCCGTGCCCGCTATGCTCCGTTTCTGCAGACGGAGGAAAACCCCATTTTTTCATCCGTCTGCAGAGCGGATCGGAAGACGACGTACTCTGCGGTCCGTCGTCACCCGATCTCCCATAGGGGAGAGCGGCGCTCTGACAGGTCCGTCCCTGCACGGAGTGCAGAGACGGACCTGTCATCTTCCTGCTCAGCGGAGATCACTCCGGCGATCCCTGCTGAGCAAGCGGCTATCCACGGGGCGGATCTGCACTGATCCGCCCCGTGTGAAAGAGCCCCAAGTCTGTGGCAGACTTTGCTTTATCTGAATCGCCTGTCGGTTGCTAAAATCACCAAAAGGAGATTTATTTGATAGCTGTAGTATCCAGTTGCGAATGGCTATTCCCTGGATTTCATAGTGAGAGACATTCTATGTCAGCAGTTCCAAGAGTGCCTGAACTTCCTACCCATACCCTCTATTCCCTGTTGAGAGACTGTGTTTCATATGATGTTTTTGCAAATAAAAATCCCTAAAGTGGATCCAGTGTCAGTCTCTACAGTTCCTTTGGGCCATCTACCTCGGGAAACCCCTAGACGCACACGAGGTCAAGAAGGTAACGGTAAGCCCAAAAATAACCAGCAGCTCCTTCGGGGGTCAGTGCTACATGTCATTTTGCTGTGGCATAGTAAGATACATCACAAAGATGCACTACTTTACAGGCAGAGTTACATAGTTACATATAGTTACATAGTACGCGAGGTTGAAAAGTCCATCAAGTCCAACCTGTGTGTGTGTTTTTATGTCAGTATTACATTGTATATCCCTGTATGTAGTGGTCATTCAGGTGCCTAGCTAATAGCTTTTTGAAATTATCGATGCTCCCTGCTGAAACCACTGCCCTGTGGAAGAGAATTCCACATCCGTACCGCTCTTACAGTAAAGAACCCTCTACACAGTTTAAGGTTAAATGACTTCTCTTCTAATTTTAGTGAATGGCCGTGTGTCTTTTTAAATTTGCTTTCACTGAAAAGTTTTATTCCTATTGCGGGGTCACCAGTATGGTATTTGTACATTGAAATCATATCTCCTCTCAAGCGTCTCTTCTCTAGAGAGGATAAGTTCAGTGCTCGTAACCTTTCCTCATAATTAAGGTCCTCCAGTCCCTTTATTAGCTTTGTTGACCTTCTTTGGACTTTCTCCATTTCCAGTACATCCTTCCTGAGGACTGGTGCCCAGAACTGGACGGCATACTCCAGGTGCGGCCGGACCAAAGTCTTGTAGAGTGGGAGACATATCGTATTATCCCTGGAGTTAATCCCCTTTTTAATGCATGCCAATATTCTGTTGGCTTTGCTTGCAGCAGCTTGGCATTGCATGCCATTGCTAAGCCTATCATCTACTAGGACCCCCAGGTCCTTTTCCATCCTAGATTACCCCAAAGATTCTTCCCCTAGTGAGTAGATTGCATTCATATTTTTGCCACCTAAATGCATTATTTTACATTTTTCTACATTAAACCTTATTTTCCATGTAGTTGCCCACCCCATTAATTTGTTCAGATCTTCTTGTACGGTTTCCACATGTGGCCCGTGGAGCCCTCTAATGTGGCCCGCGATCTCCTGCTCTGGGATGGTGGGTTGACAAGCCCAGATTGCAGGTTGTCTACCCGCCATGCCAGAGCATCAGTGTTGTGAATGAAGCCAGTGGTAGAGGAAGCAAGCAACTGTGGAGCAGAGTGCGCATAAGCCAATGCTTACTGTATAGCACCGGCTTCTGTCATAGGTGGAGTGATACCAAATGGACTCTGCCTGGGACAGCAAGTTTATTACTAAAATCACAGTGTATTTATGGACATATCTGTTCTGCAGTGGTTACTGGGCTGCTTTTAAACTGATCTGCAGGTGTAGCGCAGTGTACCTGCCGCTTACCTGCACTGAGCCATAGACTTAGTTTTACCTGCGGGTTTGGTGCACTTTCAGAAAGTGAAGAATTCTATGGCAAAGTATAGCTAACCTGCAGGAAAGCCACAGGTGCGGGTAGACCACAGGCCATCAGTGTAAAAGTAGCCTTAGGCCCCTTTAACATAATCTGTCTGACCCAATCGGACCCTCCATTCACCTCTATGGAGCGGCAGATGTAAACAGACTTGTGTCCGTTTACACCTGCCTCCTTCCAATCCGATCTGCTAAAACGGAAAGTGGATCCGTCCCCTTCCATTTCATCAGATGAGAGGGCCCATAGAGTAGAGTGGGTTGTGTACGTGTCCGCTTTGCATACACAGAGTGGACGCAGAACTATCATCTGCTCATTGTGGCCCGTGACTGGTTACTAAGTCGCTTAAGTGGCCCTCTCTCTTCAAAAGGTTGGGCACCCCTGCTCCAGATCATTTACGAATACATTAAATAGGATTTGTCCCAGGACAGAACCCTGGGGGAACCCGCTTTCCACACCGAACCATTCCGAGTATTACCCATTTATCACTACCTTCTGAACTCACCCTTCTAGCCAGTTATCAATCCATGTACTTACCCTATGGTCCATGCCGACAGACCTTAGTTTGTACAGTAAACATTTATAGGGAACTGTATGAAATGCCTTTGCAAAATCCAGATACACCACGTCTACGGGCCCTCCTTTATCTAGATGGCAACTCACATCCTCATAGAAGATTAATAGATTGGTTTGGCAAGAACAATTCTTCATGAATCCATGCTGATTACTGTTAATGATACAGTTTTCATGACTAAAATCTTGTATATAGTCCCTTATCATCCCCTCCAAGAGCTTGCATACAATTGATGTTAGGCTAATTGGTCTGTATTTTCCAGGGATGTATCTTGGCCCTTTTTTGAATATTGGAGCTACATTGGCTTTTCTCCAATCTGCTGGTACCATTCCTGTCAGTAGACTGTCAGTAAAAATTAGGAACAATGGTCTGGTAATTACTTGACTGAGTTCCTTAAGGACCCTCGGGTGCAAGCCATCTGGTCCCGGTGACTTATTAATGTTAAGTTTTTCAAGGATATTTCTAATTCTATCCTTTGTTAGCCATTGAGGTGCTTCCTGTGATGTGTCATGAAGATAAACATTGCAGTTTTGGTTGCTGAAGCCCCCCGATTCCCTCGTGAAGACTGAGAAGAATCAATTCAATACCTTTGCCATCTCCCCATCCTTAGTAACCAGATTACCTTCATCATTCTTTATAGGGCCAATATGATTTGACCTCCCTTTCTTACTATATGTATACTTAAAGCGGAGGTTCACACAAAAAGTGAACCTCCGCTTTTCGGAACCCTCCCCCCTCCGATGTCACAGTTGGCACCTTTCAGGGGGGAGGGGGTGCGGATACCTGTATAATACAGGTATCTGCAACCACTTCCGGGAATAGACTCCTGTGGGAATCACGCCCCTTCATGTCACCCCCGCTGTGTTCTGGGAAACACACAGGTCCCAGAACACAGCGGGGACCAGTGAGGACGCAGAGCGCGACTCGCACATTCGCAGTAGGGAACCGGGAAGTGAGGCCGCAATGCTTCACTTCCCGATTTCCTCACCTAGAATGGCGGCAGGGGCAGCCGAGAGACAATCGACTGCTCGGCTTCGGCTGCCGACATCGCGGGTACCCTGGACAGGTAAGTGTCCATTTATTAAAAGTCACCAGCTGCAGTATTTGTAGCTGCTGGCTTTTATTTTTTTTATTTTGGGTGGACCACCTCTTTAAAGAATTTCTTGGGATTTTTTTCTACTCCATGTACCATGTCCCCTGTATACAGTGTGTACCATGACCCCTGTATATACTATGTCCCCTGTATATAGTGTGTACCATGACCCCTGTATATACCATGTCCCCTGTATACAGTGTGTACCATGACCCCTGTATATACCATGTCTCCTGTATACAGTGTGTACCATGACCCCTGTATACAATGTGTAACATGTCTCCTGTATACAATGTGTACCATGTCCCCTGTATACAATGTGTACCATGACCCCTGTATACAATGTGTACCATGACCCCTGTATATACCATGTCCCCTGTATACAGTGTGTACCATGACCCCTGTATATACCATGTCCCCTGTATACAGTGTGTACCATGTCCCCTGTATACAATGTGTACCATGACCCCTCTATACAATGTGTACCATGACCCCTGTATATACCATGTCCCCTGTATACAGTGTGTACCATGTCCCCTGTATACAATGTGTACCATGACCCCTCTATACAATGTGTACCATGACCCCTGTATATACCATGTCCCCTGTATACAGTGTGTACCATGTCCCCTGTATACAATGTGTACCATGACCCCTGTATATACCATGTGCCCTGTATATAGTGTGTACCATGTCCCCTGTATATACTATGTCCCCTGTATATAGTGTGTTGTGTACGATGTCCCCTGTATATTCTGTATGTACCATGTCCCCTGTATATAGTGTGTTGTGTACCATGTCCCTTGTATATAGTGTGTACCATGTCCCCTGTATATACTGTATGTACCATGTCCCCTGTATATAGTGTGATGTGTACCATGTCCCCTGTATATACTGTATGTACCATGTCCCTTGTATATAGTGTGATGTGTACCATGTCCCCTGTATATACTGTATGTACCATGTCCCCTGTATATACCATGTCCCCTGTATATACTGTATGTACCATGTCCCCTGTATATAGTGTGATGTGTACCATGTCCCCTGTATATAGTGTGTTGTGTGCCATGTCCCTGTGCTGCCCCCCACCCCCCAATGTTTCACTTGCAGTGATGTGTAGCTGTGATCTCCGGGTACACGGCACTGTACAGTGTATACAGTAGGGGAATGGGGGGTGACCCCGGCACAGGAAATAATGAGGGGGGGGGGGGGTGTATATATGACAGAAGATCGTAGCTGCTGGTGATTAGCTGTGTATGCATATTATTCCGGGAGGGGGGGGGGGAGTGTATGGAGGGGGGGTCGGCATGTGCGGGGTCTCCTAGTCTGCTTACAGGGGCGGGGGGAGTGCTCACAGGGAGGGGGGACCGGGGGGCGGACACAGATTCTCAGCCCGGGGGGGCATCAGACACAAAGAGGCTGCGGAGGATCCGGTCAGAGCGGCCCCACATTCTGGAGTGGGGGGGTCTTGGAGTCCGGTGGGGGGGTTTGATTTTCGGGGGGGGTGGAAGGCTGAGCAGAGGACGGACACGGCACCGACAGCCCGCCCGCACCACCGGGACTCCGGAAGAGCGCGCACCCGCGAGAGGCGGAGGGGAGGAGCCAGGCGGGTACGCGCACCCAGGTGACATCACCCTGAACCCCTAATGTGCAGTAGGGATCCCCCTTGTTATTCCCCCATCCAGCACTGCTGTCGGCCTTTTATGCTGCGGCCGCACTGGACCCTCCCATCATCCTCTGGGCTCCCCTCCCCTCATATTCATTCCTAAACACACACATTACCACTAGGCTGCTGTGTGAGTGTGGGGTCACCACCACCTCCACCTCACTGCAACTCAACTCCACTCAGCCTGCTATATTCATGCTTACAGAAAATACCTAGGGTGCCTGTGCACACTTATCGCATTGTTCCTAGTATCGGGGGGACAGAATTTATATATATTTATATATATGTAGTTCGGGAAGTTTGAAATCACAAGGTAGATCCCACATTGTTCTGTATACAGAATATATCTAAGGTTCCTACCGGAAAATGACTACAATATGGGCAGACAGGACAAACAGGGACCCTTCTGGTTCCAACCGGACCACCCTGTCCCCCCGCCCCGGCCTCATAGCCTCACTAAATTGGCTGCAATATGGCCAACCAATGACAAGACAAACAGGGACCCTCCTGTCATGGGCAGCTAGCGACAGAAAAAACTGAGACCATCCTGGTCCTGCCCCAATCCCCTATCTCTCAGACCCATATCCCCACCAAAATGACTACAATATGGCCAACCAATGACAAGACAAACAGAGACCCTCCTGTGCCACTAGGCTCCATAGCCCCACTAAAATCACTATAACATGGGCAGCTAGTGACAGGACAAACATGGACCCTCCTGGGCCCCATAGCACCACTAAAATTATTACAATATGGGAAGCTAGCAACAGGACTAACAGGGACCCTCCTGGTCCCAAGTCAACTCCCCTGTGCTCCCAGGCCCCTTAGTTCCACTATAATGCTTACAATATGGGCAGCCAGCGACAGGACAAACTGGGACCCCCTGTGCCCCCAGGCCCCATAGCCCAATTAAAATGACTAAAATATGAGCAGCTAGTGATAGGTCAAACAGGGACCCTCTTGGTCCTGCTTGGACACCCCTGTGCCCCCAGGCCCCTTAGCCCCACTAAAATGATTGTAACATGGGCAGCTAGCAACAGGACAAACAGGGACCATCCTGTCCCCCCTGGCCCCATAGCTCCACTAAAATTACTACAATATGGGCAGCTAGCAACAGGACAAACGAGGACCATCCTGGTCCAGACTGGACCCCCCCTTTTCCCCCAGGTCTCATAGCTCCACTAGAATTACTACAATATGGACAGCCAGCAACAGGACAAACAGGGACCCTCTTGTTCCCAAGCAGACCCCCCTGTGCCCCCAGACCCCATAACCCTACTAAAATGGCTGCAATATGGGCAGCCAGCTACAGGACAAATAGGGACCCTCCTGGTCCAGAGCTGACCCCCCAGAGTCCCATTATTGTTGCTATGGCGGTAGACACGCCACTGTAAAAGCATATACCAACAGGGATTAGTTTAAAAAAAAAATCAATTTCAGAACTATTGTTAGATTTAATAATATTTGTTGGGCCAAGTTGGCCTTCGTTTTGGACCGTAGGGACAAGACAAATCAAAGGAGAAGGATGCAATATCTTTCTCAAAGAAACAAAATTCTAGTGCTTAGTTTAACTTTGCAGTTTGTAGCCGGTAAAAATAGGTGCTTGAGCAAAGGAAGCCAGATGGGGTTATACACATGCTGTGGCAAAAATGACCCTGTTCTGCAGTACTGCCACTGAACCCGACTTATTCAGGAGAATAGGGCTGTACGGCAACCATAAGCCCATACCTCCCAACTGTCCCTGATTTGGAGGGACTGTCCCTGATTTGGAGCAATGTCCCTCATTCCTCCTCATTTGTCCCTCATTTTGGTCTGATCTATATAGTTGTACATAAAATGCACTTTTTATCTTTCAAAAAGGGTTTCCCAGTGCTAAACTTTTCATCCAATTTCTAAATTACTGCATTTATACATTTTAAAAGCCAATATAAAGGAATAGTAGTGGTAAAAAAAAGCACTTGTGGATTTAATTAACCTTTTTTTGGGTTAATTCTCCTTTAATGGGGTGTGTCAGGGGGCGTGTCCTATGCTAAATACATTTGCTTTTAGGTGTCCCTTCCCATCTTAAAATGTTGGGAGGTATGTAAGCCAAACATTAGGCCTGTGGTTGCGGTCCATATTTCCATTCAAAAACCCTGCTTGGTTCTTAAAAAAAAGAGGCATTCTGGAGGTGACAGTGCCATCCCCTGAATGCCTGTCGGCTGCACCTGCACTGCTCTCTGAAAAGCTAGTCACCTCGGATCGTGCAGGTTTGTCAGAGCCCTTATTCTGATAGTGGTTTTTCATTAAGGAAAAATCGTACTTATTGTAACGCGCTTGTGCTTCCCAAACTCAAACATAGAATTCAAAACATTGCCATGGCAATCAAACTCAGAGTTGTCATATGAAATTTTCTAAGACTATAGTGAATGCTCTGATTAACTATTTTTCTGAATTTTAATTTGAATATTTGAAGGTGTATGGCCAGGTACACTTACAATATAAATGCTTATATGCAAAGTTGTTGATGTGATGTTGGTGTCTGC
Source organism: Lithobates sylvaticus (assembly GCA_028564925.1). Classification (NCBI taxonomy): domain Eukaryota; kingdom Metazoa; phylum Chordata; class Amphibia; order Anura; family Ranidae; genus Lithobates; species Lithobates sylvaticus. The sequence continues at coordinate 231,117,752 of CM053026.1, forward strand.
TGCCTTCTGTAGGTCTAGCATTGCATGCCCCAGAGTCGTCATCCCACCAGCATGGAGCGTTTGGCAGAGGGATGCGGACCATCGTACTACACCTATCAAGTGAGCCAGCACAGCTCAGATGTTCTCCATCAACTCAACCAGCAACGCAAGAGTGGAGGCCGCTTCTGCGATGTGGTTCTCCGGGTTGGCGAAGACAGCTTTCCAGCCCATCGTGCGGTTTTGGCTGCCTGCAGTCAGTATTTTGAGTCAGTCCTTGGAGAAGCAGAAGGTCCAACTCCACGTGAGCTTGAGATGCACACCATCAGCTCCAAGGTTTTCGGGGACATTTTAGACTTTGCCTACACAGCTCGCATCATTATTAGACTGGAAAGTTTCCCAGAGTTAATGACAGCCGCTAAGTTCTTGCTGATGCGCTCAGTGATTGACATATGCCAGGAGGTGATCAAGCAATCTAATGTACAGATTTTGGTGCCTCCTACAAGGCCAGAACTCATGCTTTTTCGATCAGGGGCTTCTGATCTTGGCTTTCCATTGGACATGACAAATGGTTCTGTGATGAGCGGGTCAGGCATTGCAGGGTCAATAGGTGATGAGGAGGAGGACTCTGTACGGCCAGGACCAGCTGTGCCAAGTCAGGCTTCTCTTATAGCACTTGGAGGATCATCTCAAATTTTGCCCTCGCAATACCAGATGGGAATGCATGGACTTGGAAGTAAACGTGGCCGTGGAAGGCCAAGAAAGCCAAGTGTATTAGACTCTGTCCTTTTTGGTGCCGTTGGTGGCTTACGTGATGGAGCAGTACTTCCTTGTGGGCTCTGTGATAAAGTCTTCACAGATCCTTTGCGACTCCGCCAGCATGAAGCACAGCATGGAGTCACAAGTCTACAGTTGGGATATGCTGACCTTCAAACACCTCGAATAGGGGAGAATGGGTTATCACAAGACGAACAAACAACCCCTCGAAAGAGGAATCGAGCAAGGAAACAAGTGGCTTGTGATTTGTGTGGAAAGATCTTCCGGGATGTGTACCACCTGAACAGGCACAAGCTATCTCACTCTGGAGAGAAACCATATTCTTGTCCTGTATGTGGACTGAGGTTTAAGAGAAAAGACCGAATGTCTTACCATGTCCGCTCACATGACGGTTCAGTAGGAAAGCCCTATATTTGCCAAAGCTGTGGAAAGGGATTTTCTAGGTGAGTAAGAGAACATATGAACAAATGCTTTCTGTTTGTGCAAGTTTTTTTGGTATGAATTAAAACAGAACTGAAAGGAAAACTTTACTTTTCATTTTGCATTGAGTAAGAGAGGGTTATAACCTGTCAGGGTTTCTTTTGCCATCTGTGACCCATTAGGGAGATTCCACTTCACTTTCTGCCCATAACCACAGCAGGGAGTGAGAGGAAATATCTCCAAAGTGAAGGAAATTCCTGGTAGTCATCAGAACTAGTTGTCCCCATTGAAAACATTATTCCTCTATCCCTGATCTGATGACCACTCAATTGGAGATTTTCTTTCACTTTCAGTGATAACTGTTAATTGTTGAAGGGACATGTTGGAAAATTTCCAATCGACCAGTGGTTGTACCCAATCAGCTGCAGCTGCTGATCAGTGTATTCTGGGGGGGGGGGGGGGGCTGTTTATTGTAACAGTGAATGGCTAGCTTAAAGAGGGAGTCCATCTGAAAAAAAAAAATAGCTGAAAAACAAATACTGCAGCTGCTGACTTTTAATAAATGGTCACTTACCTTTCCTGGAGTCCAGCGATGTCGCCAGCCGAGGCCGAGCAACCGGCTCTCAGCTGCTGCCGGCGCCATTCTCGGTGAGGGAATCAGGAAGTGAAGCGTCTTCACTTCCGGCTTCACTTCCCGGTTCCCTACTGCGCATGCGCGAGTCGCGCAGCGCAATGAGAATGGTCTGCGCTGTCTCTGGAACCCGTGTGTGTCCCAGCAGACAGTGTGGCGGGACAGGAAGAGGCATAGACTCTTGGGAGTCTATGCCCGGAAGTGGGTGCAAATACCTGTCTAAGACAGGTATCTGCACCCCCCCCCCCCGAAAGGTGCCAAATATGACACCGGAGGGGGGGGGGAGGGTTCCGAAAAGCAGAGGTTCAATTTTTGTGTGAACCTCCACTTTAAAGTGATTGTAAACCTTTGTGTTTTATTTTTTTTTTAAATAACAAGCATGTCATACTTACCTCCACTGTGCAGCTAGTTTTGGCCCCGATCATCCTCTTCTGGGGTCCCTCGGTGGTTCTCGCGGCTCCTTCTCGCATCAGATAACCCCCTAGGGGAAGCACTCTCCCGGGGGGGTTACCTTGCGGGGCAGCATTTGCATCCATAGACACGAATGCTAGACTCGGCCCCGATCAGAGCTAAAAATAGCCACTGATTACTGTATAAATGTCACTGGCAGGGAAGGGGTTAAACACTAGGGGGGCGATCAAGGGGTTAAGTGTGTTCCCTTGGCTGTGTTTTAACTGTAGGGGGGGAGGGCTCACTACAACATGACAGAGATCACTGTTCCTGATGACAGGTAGCAGTAGATCCCTGTCATGTTACTAGGCAGAAGAGGGAAATGCCTTGTTTACATCTCCACGTTCTGCCTCTCCTCACCGCAATCACAACATCAAGTTCGCGTGACCAGCAGCCCCTGCTAGGTGGGAATTCTAAAGGGACGTATAGGTACGCCCTTTTGCCTACCTGTGCCATTCTGCCGACGTAAATTGGCGTGCGGCAGTCGGCATGTGGTTAAAGTCGCAGCCACTTTGAAAAGGTGCCTGCACTACTTTGCTGCAACTTTTGATGCTCCTTTGATCCAGAGAGTGTAAAGTTGGATCAAAGTTGCACTCAAACTCGTGCTCCACTAAAGGACTAAACCAAGAAGTCCTTTTGGGCTAAGGTCAGACAGGAGCTTTCATGTTTTTTATCATCACTGTAATCCTGTGACATGAGAAGAAGATCTAAGCTGTGAGGATTTTTTTAGCTGTAACACTGATGTAGTGTAATGATCAAAAGCTCAGCAAAGTTTTGTATGTGGTGACTTTAAATAGTAAAAGATGCTGTCATGAGAAGTTCCACCTAAAATAGATTTATCTTATTTGTAGGAGGGTAGGCACACAATCACTCTGCCATTGGCACAGGAACCAGTCAATAGATGTACCCTAACCTCTGACTTAGCTTTGACATGGTGATAAGAGCTTAATGTTACCTTTTATTGTTTTTGAATTTTCTATATTTGCCTATGAAGTCTCCATTATAGTTCATAATACCATACATCATAGCTTGCACCCTCCTGGTGGATTCTCTTTAGGAATATATCAAAGGCTCAGTCCAGAGGCTCGGCCTGTCATAGAGGGAGATCTTCCCACTGGAACTTGAATAACAGTAAAAGCCTGGGTGGAGTCGTTCTTTAAACCCAAATCTAGGCAGTTTCTTTTAGCTTCAAATAGACTGAAGAGATGTTAGTACATCTGGCATGTTTTTATTGCTGTTTACCACTTAATTGGACAGATTTCCCCTCAGATTTTGTCTCTGGACAGGAAATGAGAGGAAGGCGATCATTGGAACAGGAATGCTAACAAAAAGTCTATATATATATATATATATATATATATATATATATATATATTTTTATTTTTTTTATTTTTCTCACTACTTCAAATTGTTTTTTTTACTTTGACCAGGTAATAAACCAGATGATGAAATACAAAATATCCTCTGTTCAGTGTAATTTAGGTGTACATGTGTTTAAATGGCAATAAAGCAAGCTTCTGCATGTCTTTGGAGGTATATTTAAAGTGTGGAAGGATTAGCACCCTGTCAGGTTTTTACTGCTGTTGGGGACTCAAATAGAGATATGTTTGTTTACTTCTAACTTTAATAGACAGGAATTAATGGAAGCTAAGCAACAGGGACACACAACAATAAAAAGTTGGCAGGGGTTCCAAACTTTTATGGCTCTCTACTTTTTTTGTTGCTGTTTTAGATTTACTTTCACTTCCTGTTTGGTAAAAATTACTGTGACTGTGACAGTAAAGCTGGCCATTCATGGCTCAGTTTCTTACGTATAGCCAGGGGGCTGAGCAAAAAAAAACTAAACTGATTCCCCCACCCACACATTTAAGGTGGATACAGAATTTCTCCTTGCTCTGTCATTGTATACAGGCAGGTCTCCCCTGCCATCAGAATACACTGAGCAGTGTTGCAGCCGACTGGCTGCAGCTCTGATTGAAGCTAAATTTTGCAACAAGCTGGTTCATGAGAAGTCGATTGTTATATTGACTTCGTATGAATGGGGACAGCCATAGATGGATTAAAATTTGTCCGGTCCCTGTTTCCAAATTTCAATCCATCTATGGCCGTTTCAGTTCATGAGAAGTCACTCTAACGATCAACTCATTAACCAGCTTGTTGCAAAATTTAGCTTTAATCAGAGCTGCAGCCAATCGGCTGCAACACTGATCAGTGTGTTCTGATGGTGGGGGAGTGTCACTGTCAGAATACAATAAGGCCCCTTTCACATGGACGGACCGTTCAGATCCGCCTGTCAGTTTTGACGGCGGATCTGAACGGGCGCTCCATGTTAGTCTATGGAGCGTCGGATGTCAGCGGAGACATCTCCGCTGACATCCGACCCGGTCCGATCCGCCAAAAGCAGACGTATGGCCCCACGTCCAGATCCGTCGCTATCGGATCGGGTGAGATCTGATGAAAACGGACACACTGTCCGTTTTCATCCGATCTCTCCATAGAGACCAGCGGTGCTCGCAAGCCCCTCCCCGCTCAGTGAGCAGAGAGGGACTTGTCATCCGCCGGCTCAGCGGAGATCAACGGAGAGATCTCCCGCTGAGCCGGCGGACGGAGGCGGACTCCGTGGAAGCGGAGTCCGCCTCGTGTGAAAGGGGCCTAACACAGCGGGAAAGATTCCTTCTCATGAATGGGAATGAGATGGATTGAAATTTGGCCAGTCTATGCTAAGCCGGACAAATTTTATCTATGGCCAGCTTTAACACGGGTGCCTCCCATTGCATCTCCTTGACTGATCCTTTGCTGAGTCGGACAGGAAGTGGAAATGATAAGAAGGAAAGGAAGTGGATGCCAATATGTGACATCCATGCCTGTTCTGAATTTTCTTCAATTTTGTGATATAGGAGAAAGTGTACCCATGTAATATGGGTGGTTGGACATAAGCGGACGTACATCTGCTCATGTCCACCCACATCTGGTCAGCTTAGCAAAAGACTGGATGCAAACTTTCTCTGCTAGGTCGGACTAAACTGAATGGACCCCAATGTGGGTGGGTATACAGCAGCTGGGCGCACATCCACACCTGGCCAACTATAGAGATACATTAAGATACGTTTTTGATCCATGTAATCACAGATCAAAATCATTCTGCCAGAGCACCTGTGTGAAAGGGGCTTAACTCTCTCGAATAAAGAGAGAGGGGTAAAAACCTGACAGGAGTTCTAATCCTTTCCCAGACACAAACTTTTGAAGTAAAATGTTATTACATATCCAACTCAATATTTACTCTTACTAGGAGGCAGCAGATACCATGTACAGTGCATTATCAGAGTGCGTTAGGAGTTTAAAATAAATCTCTTTAGCCACAAAAAAAGAAGTGTGGTTACATGCAGTGTTTGATTGGCCTTTACATTAATGGGGAGTTTGTATTTTAGATCAATCATTGCTTTATACACTGTGCAGGTGTCAGTTCTTTATCTTGTGATCCTACTTTTTCTGACATTTAGTATGTCACCAGCACGGCTGTTTACATAGAGATGTTGTCAGCTTCCACCCCCCCTCTTTTTCTATACTCATGGGACGCCATCTCACAATGTCTGCATCAAACCCCCCCCCCCCCCCCCTTGCACACACACCATCGCCCCCTCCTCAATTGAGGATTCTAGTCAGTGATTGGACAGAACAATATAGGGAGGGGTACCAGAAGAACTACAAGGCCAGATTCTCCACCCCCACTAGGGAAATGTTCTGATTCCCTCCCCCCCTGCAAAGGGAAGGGGACAGCGAAAGCTGGAGGAGGTTGTTGTGGAAGGGAAGGGGCTGCAGCCATAATTGAACATGTGTGGGTGTATGAGGCTACAGCAGCTGGGAAATAGGCTCACTCTCACAGATCTCATCGGGGATAAATAGATCAGCCTGTACATGTACTGAGCTCTATAAGGTACCTATGCATTTTTAGTGATTTTTGCAGATTTGCACTACTGAATGTGTTCTATAGGAAACCATTTTAAATGGACTGCAGTGCAAAATGCAAAAAGCACTAAAAATGCATAGGTGTGAACCAGGCCTTTAGACTACACTAAACTAAACTACAAATGAATGTTCCGCTTACACACTGCTTTCTATCACTTTCCATATGCAGTGGTGGGAAGAAAATAGTGAACATATGGATTTTCAGGATTTACTAATGAATGTGATCTGATCCTTAACACAGTTACATTTAGCAGTCTTTGACAAACAACCTAACATATTTTTATTTTTCCATATCTATACTAAAGGAATACGAAAGGGTCCATGCATACGGACGTAAATAAACATTAAACATTCTTTAGAATTCTGTTGGGACATGGCACCGAAAGTGTCGGTGCTTGTACCTCACTCATGCAAGAGAATACCTGATGTCACATGCCTGATGAAGGGGTCCTTCATGGCAATCTGCTATAACCATGTGATGGCTTAATACAGCTTTGGACTCGTTCTGGAGATCTATGGTTTGCTGGTGACATTCTTTTGCTCTGATTAGACACGATTCCAACTGGTGATCGCTTCAGCACCCACTTATAAGCACAGCCATTTCTACAGGAACGTGTGCGTTGGAAATAGTGCATTGGAATCACTCATGTACCTGTCACAGACCATGTTTGTGTCTGCACTGTCCACACTGGACACTCGCTTCTGCCTTCCCTTCTCTGTCACTGCACCTGTCACTTTGACATGCACATGGCAGGGAGGTTTTGTACTAGGGTGGCCAAAGCCTAACGGGGAACTGAGAGACTAGTTCCTCATCAGGTCCGCTTCACTTTTTTTTTTTTTTCAAATATTTAATTTCAACCACAAAAGGCGAGTCCAGGTTATCGCAGTAACCATATGTACTCAACAATATTACAGACACATTGCAGTGATAGAGCAGATGTCCAGATGTTAAGTCAGGGCATATATAGTACTCTCAATGTACATTCAGAAAAACTATAAGACCCCTTTCACACCGAGCCGCCTAGGGCGTCAGCAGTAAAGCGGCGCTAATTTTAGCACTGCTTTACCATAATTTTAGCGGTGCTATTCGGCCACTAGCGGGGGTTAAAACCGCCCCGCCAGCGCCGGAAAAGGGGTTAATTCTGCCCGCAAAATGCTGGAGCAGCGTTTGGTCGGCGGTATCACAGCGCTGTCCCATTGATTTCAATGGGGAGCAGCAGTGGAGGAACGGTGAGTTCACCGCTCCAAAGAAGCTGCTGGCAGGACTTTTTCTGACGCCTTGCCAGCGCACCGATCCAGTGTGAAGTGAATGGAGACGCTTTTTTCAGGTGCTATGCAGGCGCTATTTTTAGCACTATAGCTTCTTAAAAACGCCTGCAGTGTGAAAGGGATCTAATACCCGTGATATAACCATCAAGGGGATTACCTTTAACAGCAATACCCGGGGACACCTTATCCATTTTCCATAGGATATAAATCAGTAGAGAAGGATTAGTTGGGAATAAACGTGGGAAAAAGAAAAGGGGAAAAAAGGGGGGGGGGGGTTGACAGTGGGAAAAAGAAAAAGAAAAGGTGAAAAAAAAAGGGGGGGGGGTTGACAGCAGGAGGGGGGGGGGGGGGACCCTGGTTGAACAATAAATATTTTGTCATTGGGTATCCAATCATAGCGTCTACTCTCGATAATCATGAGTTAAGGAGGGTCATACCCTCTTCAGAGAGGATAAACATATTCCATAACCACTTCAGTTTTGATTGACAGAGCACAGACAGAGTGGGCAGGTCCCTAGTTGCTATTCAATCCAATAGTGGCTTTGGAGTTCGCCCACTGCCGTGCGCTGTCAATCAATAGTAAGGCGGACTAGTCTCAGTTTCCCATCAGGCTCCTCCCACCCAGTGACAAGTCATTGCATTACCATCACCTGTATGCTGTTCACATTTAGCCCTCGTTCACATTGGAGCAACTTGTCATGCGATTTGACAGGTCACACCCTATTGCCTGTAATTGTACTGTTCAAATCGGTGCAACGCTGACTTTGCAGTGCTGCATCTCAATTTGAAAAAGTAGTTCCTGCACTGCCTTTGGAAAATTTGAATGCAACTTGCATAGACATCTGTGCATGATGCCGCACAGATGTCTTAAATTTATGTCAGCAAATCTCATGACCAACAGTTAAATAGGGGGCTATAGCACTGTGCAAGAAGCTGTCACATACTGTATATAACAGTTTCCCAGTACAGACACTGCCTGGTCTGAGTACTGGTGTACTAATGTATGCCAACTTAGGGTTGGTTTTTGACATTCGTTTTTTTTTTTTTTTTTTATTTCATCCTTCAGCAATGCATACACAACATTTTAGAGTAATGCCCCATACACACGGTCGGATTTTCCGATGGAAAATGTCCTATCGGACAATGTTGTCGGAAATTCCGACCGTGTGTAGGCTCCATCTGACTTTTTCCATCGGATTTTCCGACGGACAAAGTTTTATCTCCTGCTCTCAAATTTTCCGACAACAAAGTCCTATCGGACTTTTTCCGATCGTGTGTAGCGAATTCCGACGGACAAAGTGCCACGCATGCTCAGATCACATTACAAGACCAAAGCTATTGGCTACTAGCCTCTACGTAGTCCCGTCGTACGCAACGAATGTCACCACGTTCAGGAAGATCGGATTTTCCGACAACTTTGCCTGACCGTGTGTATGCAACACCAGTGTCGGACAAAATCCGTCAGAAAAAATCTGACGGATTTTGTGGTCGGAATTTCCGACCGTGTGTACGGGGCATAATTTGGCTTCTACAGCCAAACAAAATACAGCAGCAGGAAAAAGCGGTCACAGGCATACATAGATATCTTTACATCATGATCCCTATTAAAAGCCCTTTTATTTCTTATAAGTACAAATAGCTTAACTTCATAAGGCCCCTTTCACACTGAAGCGTTTTTCAGGAGCTACGGCGCTAAAAATAGCGCCTGTATGGCTCCTGAAAAAAGGAGGCCTTTCACACTGGAGCGGTGCGCTAGCAGGACGGTAAAAAAAGTCCTGCTAGCAGCATATTTGGAGCGGTGAAGGAGCCGTGTATTCACCACTCCTGTACCGCTCCTACCCATTGAAATCAATGGGACACCGCGGGGATACCGCGGTAATACCGCCGGCAAAGCGCCGATGCAGCGACGCTTTGCGGGGGTCTTACCCCTCTTTCGGCCGCTAGCGGGGGCTAAAACCATCCCGCTATCGGCCGAATACCGCGGCTAAAACGACAGTAAAGCAGTGCTAAATATAGCGCTGCTTTACTGCCGCCGCCCCAGTGTGAAACCAGCCTAAAAGGTAGGGATCTCCTGGCCCTAAACACTCGGATATTACACTAGGGTCTCAGGAAGTGTTGCCACGCTAAATTGAAGAAAATGCTCCAGGATGAAGCAAGAGTGTTAATGAGGAATAAGATAGCTAAAGGCTAAGTAGGTAGGGGAACAGAGGGAAAATAGGAAAGCAAAAATAAATAAATAAATTAAACTGCGGTCTATGGTGAGGGATGTCTGCAGATTAGCAGGGGCCTGCTGTTTAAGTTAATAGAAAAGTACCTCTATCTACCAGGGTAGATATGTATGTATTATAGTCCTGCAAGCAGTGGCGGCCACTTAGGCCTGATTCACATCTATGCATTTTTAGTGCTTTTTGCAGATTTTCACTACAGTCCATTTAACATGGTTTCCTATGGAACACGTTCTGTAGTGCAAAATGCAAAAAGCACAAAAAATGTATAGGTGTGAATCAGGCCTTATACAGGGCACAGGGGCCACCCCCCTTAATCAATGCGCCCAGCCCCTAATCTACATGCAAGGCACCAGACGCATGGATTTCAATGTTTTTTTTTTCTTTCCTTTAAGCACATGATTAGAGCCTGAGGCTCTAATTGGCTTCAAAAAGGGTGGGCTTGGGGCGCAGAGCCTTGCGCCCTGAGCCCACACAGTTGTCAAATATTAGCAAATTTATATTCGTTAATGTCTTCCTGTTTTTCCTCCTGGACAATCAGGAAGCTGGTCATGAGACGCGATTGGCTGCGAGTTCTAAGACCTGATTGGCTGCAAGTCCTAAGTCCTGATTGGCAGGGAGTCAGGAGGAGACGCAGGGGGGAAGCCACGACCTGAATGGGGTAAGTTTGGGGTTGGCGGGCAAGCGTAGTGGGCGATTGATGGAGCGACGGGGGAGGGAAGCACAGATCGATTTAGTGTCGGGGTGGTTGGCTGGCTGAAGGGGGGGGGCCTTAATACCATGTTTTATAGAACTGTTCATCTTTACGCTTCATAGTAGCCGCCAGGCGTTTCATCTCATGGATCTCGTTTACCACAGATATCCACTTGCCAATTATCGGGGGTCAGGCTCAGAGTTGGTCCTAATTACCTCTACCATAGCGACAGATTTCTAAATGACAGTAGAAAGAACTACCTGAACATGTGTTTTAGTTTCTCTAGTCAAAACTCTGTGATGTTTACTAGAATGTTAAACTTTTGTCTCATTTGTTAACAGACCATTGTTCCAGTAGTGCTTTGGAACATCAGGTGGCACCCAGGTAGCAGCAAGTATATGAACATGACTTGTTCAGTGTTTTTCATATGGTAAATTCCATAGATTTATCTATTTGTAGATTTATCTATAAATATAGATGTGCAAGTGACGCCTGCAGATTCTCAGCTTTCCTCCATGTGTACTGCCTACTTCTTATAAATTATTTTGTAACCCCTTCTAGATTAATTAACATTGAACGGTTCTTCTTCCAAGGTCCCTTGAAATTATTTTTTATTGGGCCATAGTGAACTTTGTATTGTTTTTTTAAGCCCCACTCCAGGCAAAATATGCCCCCTTCTACCCCTTCCAGACCAAGCCATCTTGCTGGGATTTTACCTTGTGAATGAAGTCACCTAAGGTCCCTCGCCGATGCCATTTCCAGGTGCTATTCCAGTGCTACAGATGGTCCCTTGATGGCAGCTCTCTTACCATCGCATTGCAATGATCTAACTCCTCTGATGGACAGGCACTAGGAAGTGTCCACGTCATGCAGGAAAGTGATGTGGACACCCACATAAGGACCCCTCCTGTGTAAACATAGAAAGAGTGGAGACTTAAAACTGGAGTTTGGTGTGTAAAATGGACTTTTCATTTTTTTTCTTTTACTTCCAGCGATCGCTGAGAGCGGGGGTCTCCAAACATTTCAAACGAAGGGCCAGTTTTCTGTCCTTCAGACTTTTGGGGGGCCGAATTGTGGCTAATGGGATTAGAAAATGTCCTGGGCCCAGCATCAGTGAAGATAAACATGGCTTGGTGGTCAGTAGAAGGAGGAGTAGTGCCCCATCATTGATATCAATAGAAGAAATAGTGCCCCATTTTTGGTAACAGTGGGAGAAATAGTGCCTCATATCATTTGGAAGAATAGTGCCCCAAGCCAAATAAAGGGTAGCAAAGACCCGTGGGCTAGAGGGTGGTGGGAGTGTGGATAATTTTATCCAAGGAATGGGCTTTAAAGTAAAACTATAGGGAAAACTTTTTTTTTTTTCATTTTGGATAGAAGTAGTAGAGGGTTATAACCCCTGGCAGTTTATGTATTTATTTTCATTTTTTTTTGCTATTTATGTCCCATTGAGAAGATTCCCTTCACTTCCTGTTCCATAGCCAAAACAGAAGGTGAGAGGAAATCCCTTCAAATTAAGGGAATCCCTTGAGGCTGCCCAGGTCACCAGAACTAGTGCCCCAATTGGAAGATTTTCCCTTTTCTGGGGACCCCCCAAAATTTGGGATTTTCTTTTACTTTCACTTTCAATGGTAATAGTAAACAGGACAAATAGAGAGGGGGAATCTCTGTAACTGGGCCACAGACAGCAATAACAAACTAATAATTGTTCTTATCCATCTGAAGTCTATACAAAACTAAAAAAAAAAGTTTTGCATTTAGTTATAATTTAAAATGAAATACATTTGGCAGACATCCATGCAGAAAGTCAGAATATGTTTTTGGGCTGACAAACTTTTTTCAAAAATGTAAGTATCCTCTATAGCAGGGGTCTCCAAACTTTCCAACCAACAGGACAGTTTACTGTCCTTTGGGCCTTAGGTGGGCTGGATTGTGGACAGTGAAAGTAAGCAATGCCCCATTATTGGTTTTAGTGGAAGGAATAGTGCCCCATTGTTATCAGTGGGGGGGGGGGGGGTAGTGCCCCATTTTTGGTGTCGTATCATTTGTGTCTGTGGAAGGAATCGTACCCCAAGGCCTGAATAAAGGCAGGCAAAGGGCCACAGTTTGGAGACCACTGCTCTATAGAAATGTATTTGCTATCCATAATACATCAAGAATAATCAATGTACAAATTTAAATCTGTGCATATCTCCTACAGGAAAATAATTAAGGGGGGATTTCTTTATAATATTTATGTTTAATTATAATTACTTATAAGGGTTATTAATGTAGTACAGCCAATATTCGCTAAAAACCCTCTACTTATGGTGTTGTTGACTATAAGGCTACTTTCACACTGAAGCGTTGCGGGCACTGGCAGTAAAGCGGCACTATATTTAGCGGTGCTTTAGCAGTGCTATTCGGGTGCTAGCTGGGCAGTTTTAACCCCCGATAGTGGCCGAAAAAGGGCAGCGCTGCCCTATTGTTTTCAATGGGAAGGTAAATACACCGCTCCTACAGCGCTCCAAAGATGCGGCTTGCAGGACTTTTTTAACCGTCCTGCTAGCGCACCGCTCCAGTGTTAAAGCCCTCGGGCTCTCACATTGGAGAGACAGCAGCGGCTGTTTCAGGGTGCTTTGCAGGTGCTGTTTTTAGCGCTGTAGCGCCTGCAAAGCGCCCCAGTGTGAAAGGGGCCTAAATAGTTCCTCCCACAGCCACACAGACATATTAGATGCACAGTGCCTGGATCAGACAAATGTATTGGCTCATCTGATTAAATGCTGGCTGATTGATCTGAAGAGAATCGACTGTTGGCTTGGATTTGATTTGGCAGCCTTTATTATTTTGCTAAGATAAGGCTGACGTCAGAAGTGTCACAACGAGAAGTTTTGGCAGTCAGATCTCTTATATCAAATCAGTAGAAAATGAGTGCTATATAAATCCATGCAGAAAAAAAAACACGTGAATAGCATACCAGGTAATATACAAAACATCCATCATAAATAAAATATAGTTCAGAAATCATTTATAAGTCCACGATTAGGCACCCAAGATCCAAATGAAAGTCTTCCTGTTAGATCACCCAATGATTAGTCCCATAGGAGAGCAGCTCACTGTCAAAATCAATCTACAAGATTAAAGTGTTACTAAACCCAGGACCCTGCATTCACTATATCTGGTCTCACACAGTACGGAACATGGAAATGCAATTATTTTAGAAAATATAAACTGCTAAATACCTTTTATAATCAGTCGTTAGAGCAGTCTTGTGACTTCTATCAGTGTCTGGTTAAAGCTTGTAGGAGGAGTTTTCATTCTACGCTGACTGTCCTATGAGGCTGCAGTACCCCTGACCCTCTGGACAATGTTGATTGGCTCTGTGCTGATCACATGCATCCTACCAAGTAAAAAAAAAAACAAAAAAAAAAAAAAAATCTCTAGCAATACACAACAAACAAATCAAACCCCTAGCAATACACACCAAACTGAGCAGACTGATTTTACTGTTGTGGGTTTAGTAACACTTTAATGGAAGGTCTGAGAGCCCTTTTGTATAATCTACAGTTTCCATCGGAGACTGCTGTCCGATCGTGTGTCGCGTAGTCCGACGGACAAAGTGCTACGCATCCGGATCACAGACCGATACCTCAAGATGGAAATCCCATATGCACAGAAAAAGAGGCTAATACTAGTGACATGCCTCTTAAAAACTTGTTATTAATAAATAAAGTTTTACCCTCACGTAGGCAGAAAAAATGTCAGCATGTCAAAAAAAAACTAAAATGGTACAGACTCGCACTCTGGTACCACCAACTAGTCACTCCCATAGCGCAAAAACCCCCAAACCTGATGACAACCACCCTACATGTACAAGTTTCATCTGAATAACTTCCTCAGGGGCTGAGGTCATTCTGACGAAACTCATATGTGTTAGATTGTAAGCTCTAACGAACAGGGCCCTCTGATTCTGCTTGTATTGAATAGTATTGTAATTGTATGGTCTGCCCTAACGTTGTAAAGCACTGCGCAAACTGTTGGCACTATATAAATCCTGTATAATAATAATATGTGTAGGGTGGCGTCATCACACTTTGACACTTGTGAACTACAGGAGTGCCTGGTTGGTGGGGCCAGAGTGTGAGTCCATAGCATTTAGTGCGATTTGACATGCTAACACTTTTCCTGCCTTTTATTTTTTATGAAAACCTTTTTAAAGCGGACCTTCAGTACATTTTTCTACATTCCATCTATTAAATCTTCTGCCCTTGTTGCTTTAACTTTGGATAGTAAAACATTTTTTTTTCTGCCAGTAAATCCCGCATACAGCCCACTTCCTGTTTCTTGTCTGGTAAATAGCCTAGGCTTATAACATCATGCACAGCTCTCTCGCTCACTCTTGTGAGAGTTTACCAGGAAGGGAGGGGGAATGGGTCATAAGAGGGCCAATGAGAGCTGGAGGTGTTCCTCTGTGTGTCTGTTTAAATCCAGGAAGTGAACAGGCAGCAGCTTCAGCAGACTGCATTTCCTTATTTAAGTTCTACTTCATTGTTGTTATCCTCCTTTTCTATGTGTATAGGATTTCCTTTGTGAGGTATCCATTCGTGATCCAGATTCATATATGAGGACAGCAGTCCAGAGTGAATTATACAAAAGCGATTACAGACCTTCCATTAATCTTGCAGGGTTATTGCGACGGTGAGCTGCGCTCCTAGGGGATCAATCACTGGGTGTTTTTGATTTCCACTTTGTCAGCAGATCGGTGACAGGAAGCTTTTCATTTGCATCCTGGGTCTCCAATCATGGACTTATAGATGTTTTATGAACTATATTCTCTTTATGTATATTTCCTGGTATGCTATTCACATGTTTATATTTGCGCATGTTTAAGTAGGTGCTCCTTTGCTATTGATTTGACATTCTTTAATTATTAGTTTTTGTTATTAGCTTTTGTTTTTTTTCATGCTTGTTATTTAGGCGCAGCACATTCATTTTGTATGGATTTGTTTTATATTTTATGTCTATCATATATGTTAGTGGAGCACTACTAATAAACCTGTCACAAACTTGCCCAACTAAACATGTAATGGAAAAATACTTAAGCAGAGGTTACTTGAGTGCAAACTGCGCGTCAAAACAAGAATGCATCCTGAGACACAGTACGCTGAAATTCCATGCAATTTGGCAGAGGTTCTAACCCCTCTCTACCCTTTCCAAAACATAAAAAAAAAAACAATGGGTTTAGATACACTTTCGCTCTGTTCTGTATATTATTGCATGATAACTGTACACACGGTCGGAAAATCCGACCACAAAATCCATCGGATTTTCTCCAACGGATTTAGTCCGACACTAATGTTGCATACACACGGTCAGACAAAGTTGTCGGAAAATCCGATCATTCTGAACGTGGTGACGTTTGTTGCCTACGACGGGACTACGTAGAGGCTAGTAGCCAATAGCTTTGGTCTTGTAATGTGATCTGAGCATGCGTGTCACTTTGTCCGTCGGAATTCGCTACACGCGATCGGAAAAAGTCTGATCGGAAAATTTGAGAGCAGGAGATAAAACTTTGTCCGTCGGAAAATCCGATGGAAAATGTCCGATGGAGCCTACACACGGTTGGAATTTCCGACAACATTGTCCTATAGGACATTTTCCGTCGGAAAATCCGACCGTGTGTATGGGGCTTTAAGCTGTACTTTTGTGAATTGACTTTTATTATATAGCACTTTTCTTTCTGGTAATTCAAAGCACTTTATCTACCGTTGGAGGCAGATGCTGAGGCAGCCATCTTGCACACAGTAGATTATCATCCTAGGGCATTTTTTTTTACAATACGGGAGTCAATTAACTTACCAGCATGTCTTTGGAGTGTGGGGGAAACTAGAGGAAACCCATACATGCACAGGGAGGACATGCAAACTCCATGCAGATAGCATCTTGGCCATGCTGATTTATGGTTTTGTGAACGGAAACTTAAAAGCACAAAGAAATGCATTGGTTGAAATTCATGGAATAATTCTTGCTTTCATTGTATTCATATTTGCTTTTTTTTTTTTTTTTTAACAGGCCAGACCACCTTAATGGACACATTAAACAGGTTCACACATCCGAGAGGCCGCACAAGTGTGAGGTATGGCACTGGGGATGGGGGACTGTGGCTTGCAGTCCTGTGAAAGTGATTGAATGTCAACATGTTCCTTGTGTGACTTAAAGCACCAGTCCCACTTTACAGGCACTGTTTCTGCAGTATATTATATTAATTGTCCATTTCTTGCATCTACAAGTCCAGGTAAAGGGTAATAAGATTTACATTTTAAACATTTTCAATACTTAAATACTTTCATGCCTTTATTTCCTAACTAGACTGATCTGCTGTGCAGAATTTGATATCGTTTTGACAAGTCACATTTTCCTAATGAAAGGGCCCACAAAAATGATTTTACACCCATTTTTCTCCAAACTAGAAATCTGCAGAAGGATTTGCCAGCCAAGTGCACAGTGAGCAGGAGAGAGGAGGAGGAGGAGGACAGGTAATGCAAAATGAAAATGAAACACAACCTGAATATACTTTCTGAAGCAAAGAAGCGGGACTGGTGATTTAATTGGGCCTAAAAAGTGTATGGCATTTTTCAGTTATTTTGTCTGTGTGCATGTATCATCTAGTATGTTTGTGAGCAAGTCTTTGTAATAATGTTAGCTGTTGTCAGGGTATGTTTAAAGGGATAATGCACCCAAAAGGGATATTTTAGTTCTAGGTGTAAACTGATGGAATGAGTCACTCTGGGGGGGCGGGGGTTCCTGCCCTTCATTGTGTGCTCCGTTCCCTTCTCTTGTATCCAGCAGGTAAAGTGGCCTCATAATGGCCACAGCAGGTGGTTAGAAACTCAGATACCGATACCAATACCAATAGAGTGCCTAAAAGCAATATACAATAAAACCTTGGATTGCAAGCATAATTTGTTCCAGAAAAATGCTTGTAATCCAAAGCACTTGTATATAAAAGCGAATTTCCCCATAAGAAATAATGGGAACTCAAATGATTAGTTCCACAACCATTTAATCATAAGTCCTTCAGTTTATAGTCCATATAAAAAGATTCTAGCAATGTGACCAGGTTGTGTAACCATAAAATGTCCATCCACAAATGGAAGCCTCCACAAGGGGATTAGAAGCAAAATCCAGCAGGAGCTACAGAGTATAAAAGAGAAGAGAGGCTCCTCTAAGTGTAAAAAAATGTTGCTAAATGTTGTACCTTCATTAAATGTAACCATATTGTTACACTTAGAGGCACCGCTCTTCTCTTTTATAATGAGTTGTGACGTGACGCTACTTGTATATTAAGACATCGCTTGTACATCAAGTCAAAATGTATTAAAACATTTTGCTTGTCTTGCAAAACGCTCTCAAACCAAGGTTTTACTGTATATGGAAAAGGACAGATGGTTTCACTTTCCAGCATCTAACAAAAACTGAAATAGCAGTTTTGGGCAAACTTACCATAAAATGTATATCAAGTGGAAACCCCTTTCATAATTAGGATGCTAGTTCACAGGTAAGTGCTGCAGCTTGGCCCCTTTTTTAAGATATAGGGTACGTAAAATTTTTGTGCGTTAGTGTGCATTAAAGCGGTAAGTAAACCTCTGGCGTTTTTTTTTAACCTCCAAAGTTATAATGTGCTAGTATGCATCATTTAAGCCAGGGGTGCCCAACCTTTTGAAGAGCAATGGCCACTTAAGCGACTTGGTAACCGGTCGCGGGCCACAATGAGCAGAGCAGGCGGATGACAGGTCCGTGCAGAGCGGACACGGACACAGCCCACTCTACTCTATGGGTCCTCCGATATGATCCGCCCTGATGGAAGGGGATTGATCCCCTTCTGTTTTATGTTTTTTTTATTTGTATTTGGTATCACTCCACCTGTGGCAGGAGACGGCGCAATACAGGAAGCATCAGCTTATACAGCTCTGCTCCACAGCTGCTTGCTTTGCCGGCTTCATTAAATGTTTTGGGATGGCGGGTCTGCAACCCATGATCCGGGCTTGCCAATCTGCCATCCCACAGAAAGAGGTTGCGGGCCACATCAGAGGGCTCCGCGGGCCACATTTGGCCCCCAGGCCACTGGTTGGGCACCCCTGATTTAAGCCTTACCTGATTTTATGCAGTAGGATCTCTATAAGATGGGTTCACATCTCTATGATACATGGTAGTGCAGTGCGTCCTCAAAAAGAGTTGAACTTTACCTGCTCTGGGATGCGTTAGGGCTGCCTTAACGCAATGCATGTAAATGGATAGCGTAGTGCTTGTTAATGAGCGTACATTACCACACTACAGAAATGGGAACCAAGCCTTATAAATCAGTGAATGTGACAGTCCTTAAACATTCATTGCTGGTGTATTTTCCTAGAGCATGTTTTTCAAATTAGTAAAGGATTCACCTGCAGTGAAAGTTTTGGTGAATGCAAGTCTTAGGGCTTTTTCACACGGATGGTCCGTATGTCCGTTTTTCATCCTTCCGTTTTCGGATGAAAAACGGACATACATGCATCCCTATGGGATAGCGGGTGTCAGCGGATGAGCATCCGCTGACACCCGATATCGCCCGTGTCCGCTATGGTCCGATTCTGCAGACGGAGGAAAACCCTATTTTTCCATCCGTCTGCGGATTGGATGACGACTGACTCTACGGTCCATAAGGGAGAGCGGCGCTCTGACAGGTCCGTCCCTGCACAGAGTGCAGAGACGGACCTGTCATCTTCCTGCTCAGCGGAGATCGCTCCGGCGATCCCCACTGAGCAAGCGAATATCCACAGGGCTGATCAGCACTGATCCGCCCCGTGTGAAAGAGCCCTAAGCTTTATAAATATGTCCTATAGTGCCCACACACTTTCATTTTTAAATAATTTTTAATAAAATTTGTAATTCGTTTTTTGTGAGATTTAGTGTTACACTAATAATTAAGCAATTGAGTTACACTTGAGTGTAATCAAGTGGTTTGTTTTTTTCAACACATTAATGATATATGAGCCGGGCGCCCACAGTAGTGATGCCGGCGCTGGGGGGGAAGAAGCGAGGCTTTGAGCGGCCACACCGCTGGACTGTGAGACATGTAAGTGTGTGTTTATTAAAAGTCAGCAGCTACACATTTTGTAGCTGCTGACTTTTAATAAACACAGAAACGGTTGGAATCCGCTTTAACATGTATGTTAAGGATTGGCACTAGTAGATAATGTAATTAATTCATGACAGAGGAGCATGTATGTTAAGGATTGGCACATGTTAATGCAAAGATTTCCCAGTACATGGGAATGGCTGAAGGCACTCATTTTCATATTGTAGAAATTTTATACATGGCCTGATCATTGCAAGACATGCTTAAATCAAGAACATCACTTGAAAATACTAGCCCATGTATGACCACCCTAAATTAGTTCATCTCCGCAGTGAACTTGGTCTGGCAATTGATCAGACTGGTTAGGGGGATCACAGGGAAGGTAAGTGCATACTTCTTAGTATTCCCACAATAAAGTAAACCTGTAACCATGCTCAAGATACTGATTACTATCACACAAGCAGAAAAGGTACACATTGCAATAGTATAGACAGTGACATTAAAGCGTATATAAACTCAAGAACTAATATTTATTGTATCACACCTTACCTGCATTAGCTTTCCTTTATTACCCATTTTTCCTGCCCTAGGGTGACAACACTTACCTTACTTTTATCTATAGTATAGAGGATCTGCATTGTCACCCTATTACAGGAAGTGTGTTTGGACAACAGAACACCTTCCCCTCTCCTTATATACATACAATAGGGAGGAGATACAATAGTGCAATAGAGGCATAGAGCATGGGAAGTTATCAGCTCACTGGATGTCTGGAAGGATCAAGTGATATTTTTGCACTTCTTGAACAGATATAACAAATGCTTTTATTGGTATATTTTACAGACCAAAAAAAAAAACAAGAGGCTGTTAGGGTTTACGTACACATGCATTTTGTGGGCAAACCACTTTAACACTTTTGTACACAAAGACCAATGTAAGGAATGCTAATAGCAATTTCTTTTCTTTGCTGTGCCATGTTTTTCTAACCAGTTTTTAAGATAATATCTTTATCTCTGCTTTCAGACATGTAACGCTTCCTTCGCCACACGTGACCGTCTGCGCTCACACTTGGCATGTCATGAGGATAAGGTACCATGTCAGGTGTGTGGCAAATACCTACGGGCAGCTTATATGGCAGACCATCTGAAGAAGCACAGTGAGGGTCCTAGCAACTTCTGTACCATTTGTAATCGAGGTAACTATAAAGTAGGAAGAACTATTAGTATATGCAATTATGCCAGAGAAGAAAAATATTTTGTATAATGAAGGCGCCACAATGGCCTTGTCTGTTGTGATAATATTTTTGTTCAATGACAAATGAATATAATGCAATTACAAAGCAAGACAGGATGAGTGCATTTGTGTGGGTGGGAATGGCTGTTATAAGGCTTGAAATGAAGATTCTAATTTGGAAAAGAATCACTACTATACTACTAAGTATCAAGTTATATGTCATTATACTATTAGAAGATAGATCCCCACGCTATTAGAATAAAATATATAGAGATCAACTAACCAAAATAAACATAAAAAATATGTGTAAAAAGAAACAGAGCAGCTACCACTTGACAGTGCAATCACCACATCAAGAAAACAAGTATAAAAGATAGAGAAGCGCTCTAATATACTGTATATCAGATGTTACCGTTATTCATAATACACATAAAACATCAAATCATGTGTAAATAATAATAATATGTAATACTAATAAAAATAACATCAACATTCATGTCAAACATAAAATGAAGTGACAAATATTAATATATCACAAAGATATCAAACGCAGTATAAAGTCCATTCAGCAACCTCTTTCCCTAAACAAGAAGCAGGGACATTAAAATATACACACACATTTTTTATAATCAAAATCCTTTCTAATGGTGAATGGGAACTCGCACATCAAATATATAAATAATGAATATAGATAAGCCAGGTGGTATAGTAACTCAGAGCAACCAATCCGCTATCAATTTTCACTGATCTGACTGGTAGAGCCTAGTAATGGTAAACTGTGGGCTGGTACATTATGCCAACATGCTTCTATTCCTGAGTGAATCTACATATAGCTTTGCTTTGAATATTTTATTTTAAATATTACAGGTACTTATATAACTTTGTCACCACTCTCCTGATAAACTGTGCCACTAGGCAAACACTAATGCTCCTTCACAGTAAAATGGGTACAGTCTACTAAATGCTCCAAAACTGAAGAAAAATTGAAACATTTACAGCAAGCCATAGAGAAGCCAGATCTCTATGATTGCAGCAGTGACAGGCCTACCTATTCATAGCCTGCTGCACCCTAAGCATTTTTTTTTTTAAAGGTATTTTAAGCAAATCATTTCTAATCCTTGAGGCAATCATGATTGAATGGCATCTAAATAAACATTAAGCCTAAGGCCGCGTACACACGAAGGGACAATCCCGGGGATTATCCTCTGGACTGAAGTCCAGCGGATAATCCCCACGCCGAAAAAACGGCGTGGGGGTTCCCCCCAAATCCATGTCAGACCCTCATCCGAGCACGCAGCCTGGCAGGCCAGGAAAGGGGTGGGGACGAACGAGCGCCCCCCCCCCTCCTGAGCCGTACCAGGCCGCGTGCCCTCAACATGGGGGGTGCCCTGGGGAAAGGGGGGCCGTGCGGCCCCCCCCACCCCAAAGCACCTTGTCCCCATGTTGATGAGGACAAGGGCCTCTTCCCGACAACCCTGGCCGTTGGTTGTCGGGGTCTGCGGGCGGGGGCTTATCGGAATCTGGGAACCCCCTTTAATAAGGGGGCCCCCAGATACCGGCCCCCCACCCTATGTGAATGAGTATGGGGTACGATGTACCCCTACCCATTCACCTAAGGTGTAAAATGTAAAGTAAAAAAAAACACCCACACTTTTGAAAAAATAGTTTATTGCACTGCTCCGGGGGTCTTCTTCCGTCTTGGGGGTCTTCTCGCCGGACTCCCCCGCCATTTACCAAGCTCTTTTACCGAGCGAGGGGAGTCCGGCTACCTTCTTCGTCGTCGCCGCCGTCTGGGGGTCTCGATCCGCCTTCGGGGGTCTTCTTCCGTCTTGGGGGTCTTCTCGCCGGACTCCTCCCCTCTCTTCTGCTCTTTTACCTAGCTCTTTCACGAGGGGAGGTGTCCGGCTACCTTCTTCGTCGTCGCCGCCGTCGTCTGGGGGTCTCGATCCGCCTTCGGGGGTCTTCCGGGGGTCTCTTCTGTTCTTGCGGCGGTCGTCGTCTTCCGCGCCGCCGGCGCCTTCTTCTTCTTGTCCTCCTTCTTGTCCTTCTTGTTCTTCTTCTTCTTCCGATGTTGACCCGACGCTCTCTCTCTGCCCGGAATGCCTGTGCCGCTCTGAGCTCGGACTTATATAGGGACATGGGCGACAGGGTCACATGCACATGTCACATGGTGACCCCGCCCCCTTGTGTTGTCACAGTCCCGGAGGATGCTGGGACTGTGACATCGCAAGGGGGCGGGGTCACCATGTGACATGAACATGTGACCCTGTCGCCCATGTCCCTATATAAGTCCGAGCTCAGAGCGGCACAGGCATTCCGGGCAGAGAGAGCGTCGGGTCAACATCGGAAGAAGAAGAAGAACAAGAAGGACAAGAAGGAGGACAAGAAGAAGAAGAAGGCGCCGGCGGCGCGGAAGACGACGACCGCCGCAAGAACAGAAGAGACCCCCGGAAGACCCCCGAAGGCGGATCGAGACCCCCAGACGACGGCGGCGACGACGAAGAAGGTAGCCGGACACCTCCCCTCGTGAAAGAGCTAGGTAAAAGAGCAGAAGAGAGGGGAGGAGTCCGGCGAGAAGACCCCCAAGACGGAAGAAGACCCCCGAAGGCGGATCGAGACCCCCAGACGGCGGCGACGACGAAGAAGGTAGCCGGACTCCCCTCGCTCGGTAAAAGAGCTTGGTAAATGGCGGGGGAGTCCGGCGAGAAGACCCCCAAGACGGAAGAAGACCCCCGGAGCAGTGCAATAAACTATTTTTTCAAAAGTGTGGGTGTTTTTTTTTACTTTACATTTTACACCTTAGGTGAATGGGTAGGGGTACATCGTACCCCATACTCATTCACATAGGGTGGGGGGCCGGTATCTGGGGGCCCCCTTATTAAAGGGGGTTCCCAGATTCCGATAAGCCCCCGCCCGCAGACCCCGACAACCAACGGCCAGGGTTGTCGGGAAGAGGCCCTTGTCCTCATCAACATGGGGACAAGGTGCTTTGGGGTGGGGGGGGCCGCACGGCCCCCCTTTCCCCAGGGCACCCCCCATGTTGAGGGCACGCGGCCTGGTACGGCTCAGGAGGGGGGGGGGCGCTCGTTCGTCCCCACCCCTTTCCTGGCCTGCCAGGCTGCGTGCTCGGATGAGGGTCTGACATGGATTTGGGGGGAACCCCCACGCCGTTTTTTCGGCGTGGGGATTCCCTTTAAATCCATGCCAGCTTGCGGAGCTAGCGCGCGGCATTTACTGCCTACGCTAGCTACGTAACCTGAAGTTACGTTCGAAATGAACGGACTGCTCCGTGTGTGGGCAAGTCCGTTCATTTTCAAAAGTCCCGCGGACTTTTGGCCGGCGGATTATCCGCTGGAGAAGTCCGTGCGTGTGTGGGCAAGTCCACACCCTCGGAAAGTCCAGCGGACCTAGCCGGAAAGTCCAGCGGATTGTCCGCTGGACTTAGGTCCGCCGGCAAAAGTCCGTACGTGTGTACGAGGCACAAGATACACATTTAATTCTTACATCAGTAATAATTATTCTATCTGTTGCCCTTCTAATGCATGCTGGCACAAGAATGCTAGTAGGTTACTGGAGCAAAAAAAAAGAAAATGGAAAGAAGTAGAACATTTTCCCACAGCTGCCAGATTTTTTCTTTTTTTTTCTTTTTGAAGAATCCTGAAACTTTTAAGAGTTGTAGTTGGCATCTGCTCTAGTTTTCATTGCTCCAGCTTTCGTAAATTAATTCAAGTGATATGTTAAAAAAATCTGCACACGTGTAGTGTTTTGCAGTTGTTCAACATTCATCGTAGATGCCATATGCTGCCCATTAAGCCTTGTTATTCTGTATCTAGTATTTTCTCGGTTCTGCAGAGGACTGCAGAAACTCTCATTCGCACAGCGAGGTGAAAGAGAATTACCTATAGAGCATTGCCCTATTTATTGATGGTGATTATTTGGTAAGGAATGTATTTTGCTTGCCATTTAGCCAACAACATTTCACTTACAGATCGTTTACAGAGCATTATTAGGGTGGAGTGATGATAAAGGGTTGCTTCGTCTCCTTCTTGTCCACTCACAAAACATCCAGTATTCTTTTCATGGAATACAAGGCATTCTGTGAATGTACGATGGAGGAGTGTGATGTTCTTCTGTCCCTCCCCTCCCTTTGTCCATTCACAGAATTCTGTGCATTCTGTGAAAAGGATACATGACGTTTTGTGAACGAACAAGGTGGAAATCCAGTGACCCACTATCATCACTGTACTAGAGCCTGAAGTGTTAGTGCTGGAAGTTCTGCGCTTATAGTACTGCATGGGATGAATGAAACTATGAGTTTTACCTAGCACAGCAGCATCCACATATGGGACAACCATTATTAGAGGTAATTTATATTTTGCATAGCAAATGCACAAATATATATTTTTTCCTTGAGCTCAGCTTTACTTATTTACATTCCACGTTCTGTAGTTAATTGTTAAGCAGTGTGAAGCTTAATGAGAAGCTTTCTCGTATTCTAAGACAAAAGAAAGATATCCTCAAAATACATGCATCAATTCCTAAAACTGCTTGAAAGACTCTTAGGGCTTATGTCCCCCCCAATGCGACTTAGAAGGAGGTCATCTGCAATTCAAATGCACTTCTTAATAGACTGTGAACAATCTTATAATCATCTCAAACTATTCTACAAGCACCTGAAAGTAAGTTGCATTTGGGCTTTAACACAAGGCTTTACTTTTCAATGTTGGAAGCATCACATACAGTACAAAGCAAGCAGAGAAAGATCTACCTATACTCATCCCAGTAGCTGAAGTGCTGCATTCACAGCAAGTTTTCTTCATAATTCACGAGACTGAGGCACATGCGTGGTGCTCTGTGAGATCGACGCTTAATCACAGAGCTCCGTCCCACTCCATCCATCCAACACTTTCAGCAGCAAGCAGCATTACCCCAGAGAATCCATAATGGGACCGCGGAACCTAGACACCCGCGGGAACCATTTTATAGCGGTGGGGTCAGCTAAACGTGGCTTACGGGCACGATTTGAAGCACTTCCAGGGGCGGAAGAAGAATCCAAGATGGCGACGGAACGGCCACTCCATGAGGCAGCTCACACAGGGATCCCTGTCTCATCTCCCTGGTGGGACTCACTGCAGGAGGAAGTATGCGGAGGGGCCCCCATTATCAAATCACTCGGGGGGCCCTACATCACCAGCTTCCACGTTGTCTCTAATCAGCCAGACCTAATGTGGCCTAATGTGACTTATCAGAATATGGGGCTAAACGCCTCTCAGCCACATGATATCTCCCTCATGTTCACTAAATTTGCAGAGATGCTGGACAGGGGTCTACCTCAGACTGCAGCCAGAATTACTTCAGACATTAAAATGGATCTCCAACTTTTGGGCTCACGCATGGAGACCACTAAAAACAGAGTAGATGTCACAATAGACCGTGTTAACCAGAACACAGACCGTGTCCAAGAAGGGCCATGGCCAAAATTGACGACCTTGAAAACAGGTCGAGACGGCCTGCCCAAGACCATTATGGATATACCGGAAGCAGTGAACTCCCTCATTAAGAGCCTTATTCCAGACATCCGAGCCCACAAACTAGAGCTTTATTGGAGCTTGATTGGGCCCACAGGGACCTGGGACCCCCGACCTGATGGACTGCCTTGTGACATTGTGGTCAAGCCACACTATTATAATGTTAAGGAGGAAGTCATGAAAGGGGCACGCTCCACTCCACAAATCCAGATTATGGGTCATCCAATCCAAATCTTCGCCGATATCTCCCCTTACAAGATTCAGAGAAGACGACCACTCAAGCTTTTTTTGACAGCACTGACACAGAAGAACATCAAATACTGGTGTCTTTTCTCTTTCAGTCTGAAGTTCTAGTTCAACAATAATTCATGGGAATGCAGTACGCATACATCCGAGGCATTCAGATTTTATGTTTAAAAATGTTTGATTCCTGCATGTTTGGCACTGCTATGATTGGCCTATGCTTATTAACGAAAATAGGATAAATGGCCTTCAAAAAACGTTTCCCAGGTGCAGAATCACCGATATGATTACAAACTACTCCCATTGCAATAAACCTGTATAATATACTACAACAGACCCACAAATAATATATAAACAACAAATCAAGCACAAAAAAAGATTGTAAGGAAAAAAAAACAATATTATTATATTAGCATGAAGACGATGTTTTATTAGTACAAAACAGTTATAATACCTTGGAAATGACTTCCAACCAGGGCCCTCCACATCTTGGGACTGATGTGAGTCGACCCACAATAAGTACCTGGACTTTTAATCAAAATAATGAGCAGTCCAAATTTTGTTTCTTGTTGCTTTATGTGTACCAATGCTGCTGTGTATGTTACATTGGCAAACTACTGTCGTTGCTATATATTTTGTATTTCTTTTATTTCTTGGAAAGAAAAACTTAATAAAAACGATTGAGATAAGAAATACTGTGGAAATATCCCAATTAAATATCAGGATCACTGAGTGTCCCATGTTGCTGCAGACAAATAAAAGTACAATCTATTTCAAAAGAACACTTTGTAAAACATGGCACAAAGTGACATATAATATAAAATAAATTGAGATCCCTGGTTGAACCTATAAAAAGTAACTTCTAAGTACAGTACTGGATAGATGTCACATCCATAGCTCATATAACACATTTCTCCACAAAGTAAAGAATTGAGGAATATAAGCATCAAGTCAATGCATATGTTGTTAGGAAAGACTGTAATAATTGGAGATTGAGAAATTATCCCATCATGTACATTCCAATGAAGCACTGTATAGTGTAAAAAATATTGTGAGCAGATGTAATATTATCAGAAGACCCAAAGGTGACAGGTATCCTGAAATGTAATTTCACTGTTTCAGCAAGGAAATATTAGCATAGCATATATATATATTTAGTGCCAGTTCACACATATGCAATGACAGTCATCGCGTGTGATTCGAACCACATTGCTGTGCAGATCACATGCTGTTTGTGCGATGCAAATTTCAGCCATACAAACCGTATGGCTGAAATTGCATCGCATTCGCACCACAATGGTTCAGGACCCTTTTTTTGGTCTGCACCATAATTGTATCGCATGGGTGCGCGTGGATCCTAAGCGATACGATTTTGCACCATTTGACAGTTCGCACTGCAATATGCGAACCGATCTGGGGGTGACATTAACTTTCTATTGACACCAGCATTGGTTCGCATAGAATAAGTGTGAACCGCCGGTGGGTGACATGCGATGCGGGAACCCGCACTGGAATTGCGCAGGTTCTCGCATCGCATATGTGTTAACTGAGTCTAAATGTCAGTTACAGAAACACATTGGCCTTTTTTATTAAAGTAAAACCTTAGGCAACAATTTTTTTTTCATTTTCAATACAGCAAGAGAGGGTTATAACCCCTATAAGGTATATTTTTACCATCTTTGTCCCATTGGGGAGATTTACCTTCACTTCCTGTCCCATAGCCAAACAGGAAGTGAGAGGAAATCCCTGCAAATTAAGGGAAACCCTTGGGGACCCACAGGTCATCAGAACTAGTGTCCCTATTGAAATATTTCCCCACTATTACTTTTCTGGGGACAACCCCAATTTTTTTTTTTTTTTTAAACATTCACTTTCAATGAATAAGGATATATAGAGAGGATGACTCTCCCTAACGGGGCACAGAGAGCAATAAAAACCTAATAGGTGTTCTCATCCATCTCCCCTCTACCCAAACAAAAAAAAAAAAAAAGTTTTGCCTATACATGGGACTGTAGGCCACAACACGCCCCCCACCTAACTCCCCAGATACAATCACCCCAAACCCAATAACCACACCAGTTTTAGATGGCAAAAAATGGCCGCGGCACTTTATTGGTTTAAGAACATCTTAAAACACCATATATCTTTGAAAACACTTTTATTATTCCAATCAAAAACCACATCAACTATTTTGCCCAGTTTTTAGAACTCGGGCAATAACCTGAATTTAAACATTGAAAATGTCCCCCCCGGATTCCGAGGTGACCCAACCACATAAGATGCCGCGACGGGAGGGGAGGGAGGGAGCTCTTCTTTCTTCTCCTTGTGCAGCTGCAGAGGAAGTCCAAAACCCTCTGCAGCCCTTATATAGACTTTACACAGGTACCAGAACCTTCCCTCACTCACTATTGGGCCCCCCACACCTGCACCTGCCTGATTACCTGCATGAACCCACCCACTTAAACCTGAAAACTGTTAACCCCTAACTACCTAAAAGGGGGGCTATGTGGCCACATTCCCAAGCAAAGCGGGTCTCAATACTTTCACCCGCTTTTTTCATGGGACTGTAGGCCACAACACGCCCCCCACCTAACTCCCCAGATACAATCACCCCAAACCCAATAACCACACCAGTTTTAGATGGCAAAAAATGGCCGCGGCACTTTATTGGTTTAAGAACATCTTAAAACACCATATATCTTTGAAAACACTTTTATTATTCCAATCAAAAACCACATCAACTATTTTGCCCAGTTTTTAGAACTCGGGCAATAACCTGAATTTAAACATTGAAAATGTCCCCACCAGCCGGGCTTGAGCAACAAAGCCCGGCCTACCCCATATACGCGGCCATTTCAATCCCATACTGTAGCCCCAGGTTAAAAATATCCACACCTACATCCGAAAGGTGGACCCCATCTTGCCTGTACAACCCCGCAAATCCACCTTCCAGATCCACGTGTCGGTATGTCAAACCTCCCAAGGATGGCATAAATTTTGCCATTCCCCGATTCACCCTTTTTCTCATCTTCTCCATTACCCTGCGCAACGGAGATGCTAGCCAGCTCAATCGCGGCACAATCTCCGAAAACACTATCGTTGTATCCGGGGAGGACAAATGAAAACGGGACAGATCCCTTTTAACTGCGGCCAACAAATCTAGTGTACCCGTATTACCCAGATCATTCCCACCCAAATGAATTATTAATATAGTGGGAAGTGGCCAAACCTGGCACAGTTGTGACAACTGGAAGTATAGCTGATGCCACTTCATGCCCCGAACACCTTTCCAGAACACCGTAAAAGCTTCGGGCTGTAATGACAAATTTGTTGAGTAAACACGTTGAGCCGCACGTTTCCGTGCCCAGTGCACGTAAGAATGGCCCACAATCCATACATAATGATGATAACCTATAAATTAAAACAAGAGATTAGATCTGACACCACATTCTGAACCAACGGACTTCCATTTACCCAACCCCTGCTGGCCGAAGCCGGGAGCCCTGCGCCACTAAAACCTATGCCGCCCTAACCTTGCAGGACTGGGATCAACTATAAATTGCGTAACCTGCTTGAGACCTAACTAATAACATGGAACTTGATCACCGGGGAGAAAAAACCCCTGGGCAAACCCAACCTTTGCACCCCTTACAACTAGTTTCAAATCAGTTCCCACAGGTACTCTGGACACTGAGTGCCCTCCTCGTCTGCCTCCGGAAGCAACTCCCTGAACCGCTGCATCTGGAACCGAGAGAGAGAGTCAGCCACCACATTCAAAACCCCCGGTGTATACCGTGCCTTAATCCAAATGTTATATTTGAGGCATAAAAAAACCAAGTGACGTAGAATTTTAATCACAAACAATGATCCCGATGAGAGACAGTTAACTGCAAAAAGGACGCCCTTATTGTCGGTCTCTACCAAAATCCGTTTATTAGCGAAAAAGCGACCCCACAATGAGACGGCCACCAAGATTGGAAACAGCTCGAGGAGAACAATGTTCCCTGTTGCCTTTTTGTGGACCCATGCTGCCGGCCAGGCACCACAACTCCAATGTGACCCCCAAATGGCCCCGAAACCCTTCGAACCAGCTGCATCCGTAAACAATCGAAAATCGGGCGCAAAAATAAAATCCGACTGAAAAATCGATCGTCCATTATACTCTACTAAAAAATCCTCCCACACCACCAAGTCGTCCTTCAAAGATTTTGTCAAACGAATGTGTGCAAATGGAGATTTTAAACCGGAAGTGGCGAGATATAGCCGTCGCAAAAAAATTCTACCTACCGGCATGATTTTACACGCAAACGCCAAAAGGCCCAATAATGACTGCATCTCTTTTAAGAGAACCTTCCGCCTCCTTAAAAAGAAGGCGATAAGGTTCCGCATCCTCGCCACCTTAGTCATAGGTAAACTAAATTCCATGACCTCGGTGTCAATCTGAATTCCCAAGAATTCCATCCGTGTTGCCGGCAGACAGGTTTTTTTCACCTGCCAGGGGAACCCCAAAATGGCCCGCAATTACCGTAAACAGATGCAACAAACGGGAACAGAGATTTGAATCCGCGGGGCCAACAAACAAAAAATCATCTAAATAATGAACCACAGCATCCTGTCCTGATTCAAAAAACATAACCCAATGTAGGAACGTGGAAAACGTCTCAAAATATGTACAAGACAACGAACACCCCATTGGGAGGCACTTGTCAAAAAAATAAGCACCCTCAAAACAAAAACCCAAGGAACTGAATGCTGCTGGCGCGATGGGCAAAAGTCGGAAGGCTGACTTAACGTCAGTCTTCGCTAACAGAGCCCCCCGACCCTGGGCCTTAACCTTGACGATGGCCTCCTCGAAAGTCGCGTAAACCACCGAACAAGAAACACTATCAATGTCGTCATTCAACGAACCCCCTTTAGGGAAAGAGAGGTGCTGAATCAACCGGAAAGTGTTTGGCTCTTTTTTGGGCACCACCCCGATCGGTGAAATCCGGAAATTTCGGAAAGGAGGCAACGAAAACGGCCCTGCCATCCGCCCTTCCGCTATTTCCTTAAACACCTTTTCTCGCACCACCTCCGGGAACCGTTGTACCGATTTTAAATTCTCCACTAATGAACACCCTGTTCCTGCGAAAATTGGGAGGGGAAAACCGCATGAAAAACCCTCAATTAATAAAAGCGCCTTCTCCCTGTTTGGGTACAGCTCCAACCAGGGGCGCATGTTTTCCAGCCTCACTGGCGTGCAGGCTTTTTGGAAAAATATCCCTTGGAGACTGCGGCCCCGCTTTTTTGAAACATTTTGACATCGGGTGAGGACCCGCACACAATGAGCATTCATGTCTATATTTGCAAGACGCATTGAACCGACAGGAATTCTCATTGAATGCAAAGCAGCAACCCCTGCGGTACCCTGCGTTCACCGGATTAACCTGTCCCAACTTACCTATCGACGGTCTCTGGGGAACAATCAAATTCAGCCACAGGCCCACATCCTTCATTCCCCATCTTAAGGACTGATGCACCGCCAGTTTCTGGCGGAAGGACTCATCATAAAAATACCAGCCCAGACCGCCAAAACTTTTGTAAGCCTCCAGCACATGATCCATGTGCTGAAATAGGCCTCCACTCAGCTCAGGTTTCTTTTCCACTAGCACACTGGAAAAAACAAAGAAAGCCTGCAGCCAATTGTTAAATGACCGAGCAATAGGCCTGCGCCTATCCTCTTCCTGCCTGTCCTCCCCTTTCCGTTCAGTTTTAAAAATAAAGTCTTTGGACGCCGGAAGGAGGGATAAAATATCCACAAACTCCCCCGCCCAAATTTTTTCTCTTACTGTCCCTGGTAAATGATACCCCAAAGGGGACATCTCGCACGGCAACGCCTCCTTCATACTCACCTCCGGGACTGACAACCTCGCCGTCTCCGAATGCAAGCGCAAATCCTGGTTAAAACCACTCAAACTACTATGTGCTGGCGTGGCGCAATTAGCAACAGAGGCATTAGCCTGAAAAGAACAGGAGTTAGAACCCAGGGAGGAAGCAGCGGTGGAAATAGGTAAACCCACTGGTATAGGAATCCCAGCAGAAGAAAGTGCAGCGGAGATAGCAGACAGATAACCCATCACATTAGGTAACACATTTTGCATTAATGACTCACCCTGCCCTGTTGGACCAAGGGCTGGCGCTGACACCCGCACCGGTGCTGGAGCTGGCACAAAACCTGCTGAACCTGCAAACCATGCCGGACCTGCCAATGGACCTGTAGCTGCTACTGTCGCTGACCCATACCCTGCAGCTGACGTTGGTACAGATGCTATCACTGGTACTGGTGCTGACACAGATACTGGTGCTGGTACTGATCCTGTCACTGGTACTGTTGCTGCTACTGGTACTGCTGCTGCAAATGGTACTGGTGTTGGTACTGGTGCTGCCAATGGTACTGGTGCTGCACTTAATGGTACTGGTGCTGGTTCTGGTACTGGTCCTGCTACTGGTCCTGGTACCGGCGCTGGTCCTAAAAACGCTGGTACTGCTGGACCCAAACCTGGTGCTGTATTGAGCACAGCTGCAGATGCAGCTGTATCCCAAGCCCTAGACCAGCCTTGCTCTGTACCCTTTTCTTTTTCAAAAAGCCCGCCTGGAAACAGGCCATTCTGCTGAGCCAGCAGCTGAGGAGAAGCTGCTGCCTGAAGTCCGGCGCCCCCAGAGGCAGGCGGCGCCATTGCTCCTCTTCTTCCCTGAGGCCGTGAGTTCCCGCCCCTCCCCTTCGCAGGGGACTGTGACCGGAGCCTCCTCTTCTGCCTAGTCTGTCTCCCCACAGTCTCACCGCTGACCGGCCCTGAAGTGCCCGGATACTCACAGCATTCAGCCTCCTGCCGCTCCGGTGGCCCGCTTCGTCTCGTCCGCCGTCCGGGGGGGTCCCGCTCCGCTCCGCGCCCGCCATGTTGTTGGGTGACTTCCTCCACGGCCGCCTCCTCTCCTCCATTCGGCATCTCGAGGCAACGCTGCAGCCAGGCTACGCCCCCTTGAGTCTCGGCTCTCTCCACCAGGTCACGCAATAGGGCTTCCATTACAGGATACAGGCAAGTGCAAGCTCTTCTTTCTTCTCCTTGTGCAGCTGCAGAGGAAGTCCAAAACCCTCTGCAGCCCTTATATAGACTTTACACAGGTACCAGAACCTTCCCTCACTCACTATTGGGCCCCCCACACCTGCACCTGCCTGATTACCTGCATGAACCCACCCACTTAAACCTGAAAACTGTTAACCCCTAACTACCTAAAAGGGGGGCTATGTGGCCACATTCCCAAGCAAAGCGGGTCTCAATACTTTCACCCGCTTTTTTCATTCTTGTAAAGCAATATATATCACAGGTGACACTATGGTAGGTGGCAATAGCATAAATTAACTTGGTTTCTATAACTGTATATTTCAGCACAGTGCTACACTATATTGCCAAAAGTATTGGAACGCCTGCCTTCACACGCACATGAAATTTAATGGCATCCCAGTCTTAGTTCATAGGGTTCAATATTGAGTTGGCCCACCCTTTGCAGCTATAACAGCTTCAACTCTTCCTGTCCACAAGGTTTAGGACCATTCTTCCAGAAGCTCTGTGAAGGCCAGTCAAGTTCCTCCACCCCAAACTCGCTCATCCATCTCTTTATGGACCTTGCTTTGTGCACTGGTGCAGTCATGTTGGAACAGGAAGGAGCCTTCCCCAAACTGTTCCCACAAAGTTGGGAGCATGAAATTGTCAAAAATGTCTTGGTATGCTGAAGCCTTAAGAGTTGAAGCTGTTATAGCTGCAAAGGGTGGGCCAACTCAATAGTAAACCCTACAGACTGGGATGCTATTAGTGTATATGGCAATTTAGTACTGTAATTAAATATACTACCATCATACAAATATGAGATTTGAACAACGCTTCATGCCCTACAACGATACATCCACAGTACATATATTACATAGTTAGTCAGGTTGAAAAAAGACACCAGTCCATCTAGTTGAACCAAAAAAAAAATACAATCCCAATCTCAATTGCTGTAAAATTTGCATCCATCCCAATTTAAGACATATCTGTAATGACTAAATCATATTAATGCTAATGGTGAAGGATGGTAGCATTTATATCAAAATCTTCCCGAAAATACAGTCATACCACAGAACAATGTGCAAATATATTCAAGATAGGCTAACAGTCTCCAAACAGGAGATGTTCACATCTATGAGATTTAATGAAGGGAATTGATGTTTCCCATAGGCATTGTGGGGGTCCTGTACTTGGCATCTGATCAGATCTGTGGTGCCTGCCTTGCTTACAAATATTGGGCACACTGGATATTCCCCCTGGAGGCATTTGCATTTTAACACAAGGCCTTACTTTTCAGAGCTGGAAACATCATACATAAAGCAAACACAAGTTGGTGCCTGCATCACTTACAAATATTGGGGAGCCCTGTTCACTTACTGATAGATGGGTCCTGGTATATGGCTGGGCAGCAGCAGTATCTGGGAACAGAGCAAGCCAGTGATATTTAACAGACTTCTTGTATGAGTGTTAGTGCTACAGGTTACAGTTATTTCCTCACAGCCACCATTCACTTTTACGTTGAAAAACAAAGAGGTGAACAGCATATTGATGGGATAAAACTCAAAAGTAAACATAGACATACTAAGCAGATCTATTCCCGCAAAGTCTATTGCTAATGATTCCAGACATTTCACATCCTTACAATAATAAGGCCCCTGTGAGACCAGAGCGCCGCCCCAGAGAGACATTATTCACTCTTTATAGGTTGCCACCAATCACTTTTCGTTATGTAAAATCACACAAACCTCAAGGACACTAGGAAACCAGAGCCACACCAACCAAATAATAAACATATCCGTTTAGTAATTTTATTGTATACATATGCAATATAACAAATTATTTTAAAAAACAGTAGCAGCGACCAGTCTTTGAGTCTTATGGTAACTGTACATGCCTAAACAAATTATAGCAAAATACAGAATTTAATATCAATAATCAGAAATAAACTCATGCAGCCAGTGTAGGACTGCTTTGTGCTGTATATGATTCGACCAATAGAACCTTACATGTTTATTTCAATGTAAATTCACAGACAAAACAGGAGTTCATTATGGCAGGTCATAACTCCCATGTACATTTCTATCTTACATATGCATATTTATATTTTGTATTCTTTTCAGCCAGCAGATGGAGCTTTATTCTCCTTTTAACATGTTTTCCTGAGATTCTTAGCCCCTCTACACAGTTCCTATCTCAAGCTGAAATGTACACACAGGGGGTCATTTACGAAAGGCAAATCCACTTTGCACTACAAGTGCAAAGTGCACTTGAAATTGCACTGAAAGTGCCCTTAGAAGTGCAGTCACTGTAGATCCTAGGGGGACATGCAAGGAAAATAAAAAACAGCATGTTGGCTAGCACATGATTGGATGATAAAATCAGCAGAGCTTCCCCTCAGTTCAGATCTACCCCTCAGATTTACAGCGACTGCACTTGCAAGTGCACCCTTCAGTGCAATTTCAAGTGCACTTTGCACTTGTAGTGCAAAGTGGATTTGCCTTTCGTAAATAATCCCCACAGTGTCCTAAAAAAAAAGTGACTGCTTCCCTCCCTATTTCCCTTCATGGTTCCATCCCAGTTTCAATGAGAGACAGCATGTCTGAAAGGGATAAACTACTGGGTTGTTCTCCCTTTCCGATAACACATAGTGCCCCGAGCATCCTTTGTCATGTATTAATAAAAATGTTTAAAACAAGTGAGTGTGCATATACTATATATATATATATATAGAGAGAGAGAGAGAGAGAGAGAGTGCTATATACACAGTGGGGGTTATTTACTAAAGGAAAAGTCACTTTGCACTGCAAGTGCACTTGGAAGTAAAGTCGCTGTAGATCCGAGAGGGACATGCAAGGAAAATAAAAAACAGCATTTTAGCTTGCACATGATTGGATGATCAGCAGTGTTTCCACTCATTTCAGATCTACCCCTTAGATTTAGAGTGACTGCACTTCCAAGTGCACTTGCAGTGCAAAGTGGATTTGCCTTTCGTAAATAACCCTGAGTATCTCACACACGTGAGTACACCCTTCACATTTGGAAATTTTCACTTAGGGGTGTACTCACTTTTGTTGACAACGGTTTAGACATTAATGGCTGTGTGTTGAGTTATTTTGAGGGGACAGCAAATTTACACTGCTATACAAGCTGTACACTCACTACTTTACATTGTAGCAAAGTGTAATTTCTTCAGTGTTGTCACATGAAAAGATATAATAAAATATTTACAAAAATGTGAGGGGTGTACTCACTTTTGTGAGATATTGTATATGTATATAGACTAGAGTATACAACACACATACAATATACAGGTATGTACAATTTACTGGTGCTGATTCTTTGTTTGTAAAACTTTTTATGTGCTTCATTATTCTTGCCATAAACAACCACATGTGTATCAGGAAGCAGAAAAGGGAGGCATCAATGCGCACTTGCACAAGTTGGTTCAGCACTCCAATGGGTTGTTGATCTGTGATTGAGCAGCATGCCCTGGAAAATGATAGTGTAATGTGAATGTTAGAATGCTGTTGGTGGTTGTGAGGAAATAATCATGGAATGTGTGTTGTGTGAACAATTTGTGTGATGATTCCAGGGTCAGGAATAAGGAGAGAAAAAATGTACATGTATGGAGCTGATGATATAGCTATTAAGGAGTCAGAGGTTTGTGTGTGGCAGCGTCTCATTTGCTTTTATCTTGTTTAGGTTTCTCCTCTGCCTCTTACTTAAAAGTCCACGTAAAAACACATCACGGCGCCCTCCTCAGTGCGGGCCCTCACCGGCCGGAATCCACCCCAAATGGTGCAGCACTGTTCCAATGTGTCCGGACCTGTGGCGTGAAAGGCAAGCGTTGCACAGCCGGCTGTCCGTGCAGAGGGGGGCGCAAGTCGGAGATAGGAGGGGTGTTAGCTGTACATTACCCACACAAGTAAGACAGGATGTTAAAGGGAAACTCCACTTTTGCTGAGAAAAAAAAAACACTCCAAGTCAATTACATATATATATATATAAATTGCAAGAAAGTTATATCACATTTTCTATCTGTCTTTCTTCTATGATTACATAACAGATTGCATTTAAATTGATGAGTAAATAGGAGGGTTTGCCTGCTGTAATTACAACTATCACCAGTGCCTAATTACCAGATAGGTAGCTTAGGCACCAGCCTATGGGCCCCACGCGTTTTAAGGGCCCTGTGACAAACAGATAAAATAATATTGATTTGATTTGATAATTACAATGAAGCTTTCCTAAATTGTTTACAAAACATAGTAAAACATGAATCAGCTCAAAGAAATTAAGACTTAACATTATAGAGAAAATACTGTATTAATGTAATGTGATTTTGGTGTAACCTACGTACGTGTATTGTACAGTAATGTTGGTCGACATGTACACTACTTAGATCAATGTTATCCCACTAGAGCATACGCACAAGAAACCCCCAGAAATCTTCAAGGAGAGCCCCAAGGGGTCATGCTTGTAACTGTCAGCCTTGCAATGCCTCATGGGACTTGTAGTTTCGCAACAGCTGGAGGGCCACCAGTTTGAGACCCCTGGTCTAGGGCCTCCACATAGTTTAATCCGGCATTGACTATCAATGCCGGAGATGCTTGAACTTTTAACTCAAACACTGTGGTCAGTTTTACAAACTAAAAGCTGGCTGCAAAATTCTGAGGTAATATTCAATTACAAAAATTACAAAATAAGTTGTGTATCAGTGATATAGGTTATATCACTTATATCTAAGTGAATGTGGAGTTTCCCTTCAAGGGTGATAATAAATCATGGACCAGGAATGCATACAGACAAAAACATTATATGCATACTAGGGGTCTATGCACACTGGGCGTAACAAAAAGTGCCAGTTCCCTTGGCTCAAATAGAGCTTTTTTATACAAGTGTTTAGCGTTTTCTTCTGCCAGAAACTCCTCTCAAAAACACAACCCAGAAGGTTTTTTTTCCTGCCTCTAAGCACTGAGCCTACGATATGCCTATAAACGTCCTTATGTGCATGGATACATGGGGGGATTTAGTAAAACGGATGCACTCAGAATCTGGTGCAACTGTGCATGGTAGCCAATCAGCTTCTAACTTTTTAAATGAAGCTTTGACAATAAAACCTGAAGGCTGATTGGTTTCTATGCAGATTTTGCAACATGTGGTTTTGGTTAATAACCCGATAGTATAACATTGAGCTGCTTCTACATGCAAAAGACAAAACTCCTGTAGAAGCAGCGTTTTTCAAGCCCAGTGTACATGGACCCTAATTCACTAAATTTCACCAAGTTCAGGTGACAGAGCCAGAGAAAGTTTACCATATACATACATGGAACTCCCAAACAGGTTATGTAGAGAAAGGCTTTGGACTTTGGATGGTAGATGATGTAAAAAAGGTTTATTCAGTAAAGAAGCTCAAAAATAAACACATGGGTCCTGTAGCAACCATTCAAAGTTCAGTTTTATGATGTCATATTGCTGAAAGATGAACTCTGGTTGCTGTGGGTTTCTGCATTCTGTTTTCTTTATTGAATAACCCATTTATAAGACAAAAAGGTTTACCTACAGGCTATAGAAGCCAGATATAGTTTGGTTTCAGGCCAATCTAATTTATATATCAAATAGCCTGTTTTATATATTATTTATTTAAATATTACATAGCCTGTTGGCATGCAAACCAAGGTAGTATTTTAACATTAGTATGTTACACAGGAGAATATGCATTACACAAACCATATTTTAAGTCATTATCACATTGTTCACTGTATAGTCATTTTTCATGACTTTCACATTTAAAGGTTTGCTCTTCCATATTTAAATTGTTTCCTTTAGTAGAGTTGATTGGTCCATAGGAAGGGAAAATATAAACTAGTGTTATATTTATCAATTATGGGGCATATTTATAAAAGACATAGCAAATCGTCAAATTACAGCCAAACAAGTTGGTATCCTCACGACAAGAGGTTGGTATCCCCATGACAAGTGGGTAGTAAGCATTAAGCTCTCCCCCATGCAGATACCAGTATGGATGCCCTTTAGCATTGGAGGAGGTCTTAGACAAGTTTGAGCTCCAGCTCAATAAACTTCAGCAGCCCTGATGCACAGGAGAGCATGTCAGCATGGGGCAATATGCAAGTAGGTTGTCGCCCTTTCTCTGGCTGATAAAATGGTACTTTCAGTAAATTAATAAAATTTTTGTGCTATTTTTTTTTGTTGACTGTTTACATACTGACTGACACAAACTGGTGAGAAGAGGGGGCTCTGAAGGCAACAGGGGAGGGGTTATAACACACTATTGCCCCCACACTAGTACCTCCTATTGGGGTCAAACAGTGTTTAACAGTATCAAACAAAAGTGCTCTTAAAGTGGCTCTAACGGCTCAAGGTTTCTTCCATTCATACCTATGCATGAAGGTAAAAAACCTCCTCTGTGCAGTAGCCCCCCCCCCCCCCCACCCATACTTAGCTGAGCCCCATCTCGATCGAGCGATGTGCACCAGAGCCTCAGCTCTCTGGGGACTCTCCCTCCTCATTTGCTGAGACAGCAGCGGGAGCCATTGGCATCACAGCCAGTGAGCCAATGAGGCGAGAGAGAGGTGGGGCCGAGCCGTTAATGGACACACCGAGCTGCGGCTCGGGAACCCCCATTGCAAGCTGCTTGCTCTGGGGGTAGGAGGGAGGGGCCAAGAGGGCCGATGAGGGAACCGAGAAGAGGAGGATCAGGGCTGCTCTGTGCAAAACCGCTGCACAGAGCAGGTGAGTATGACATGTTTGTTATTTATTTATTTATTTTTTAAAGAAAGCCCTTAATATCACTTTAAACCCAACTCCATCCAAAATGTTTTATTTTGTTTTGAACAGAGCAGGAAAGAGTTAGAGAATTTTGCCATCTACACTGGGGAGATTTCTCTTCAGTCCCTTTAACCTCCCTGATGGTAATCCTGAGTGTGCCTCGGGGTTAAATTTCAGTACCGTTAGCGGTAACCCGGAGCCACACTCGGGATTGCATTGCAGAATCCTGGTCCAGGTTACTTACCTTGTCACCAGGATCCTGCAACATCCCCCCGCTGTGTCTGTGGGCTCTGTCCTCCACCCGATGCTCTGTGTGCCGGGCTCGGTTCCCTGCGAGCGTCATAACACATACAGTACACTGTAATCTTACAGATTACATTACGGTATCAAAACATTTCACAAAAGTATCCCTTTACGTCAAAAGCGGTTTTAGACCAGCTAGAAAACAATGATAGTAAATTAGAAGACTCGCAGAATTGAGCAATAGTGAATCGTGGGGAAATTCATTTTATTATTTTTTACAATTATTTATAGTTATATTATAATTTATGATTTCGTGTTTCAAACTTTATCATACCCGGGATGTCTACTAGACTCTGGTTTGGACAGATTTAAGTGAGTTATTACTAAGAATTACAGGCCTACAATGTAAAACTCCAAATTTCTATGCAAAACAATGTACCGCTTTGAGATTCAAAAATCTGACATAATAATACTGCCAGAGAGGTTAAGGAAGTTATACAAGATCTATTCAAAGGCACAAAGAAAATAAAAACAGAATTTTAGTAGAGTTAGGAAGAGTTACATTTTGACAATGTTTTTATAGCTTTCTTGTCCTGGTGATGCACACACCTCATATTTCCTGTAATCACAGAGGTATGAAATGTGGGAAACTCACAATTAAGTCACAGAGAGAACCTGATACAAATTTTAACTCTTCTCTATCCAAAACTAAAATTAGAATTGTGGCTGGAGTTGTTCTATAAGAGGGGAAAAAGCTCCCCATAAAGCACACATGTTGCTCCCTTGCCATGGGGATACCAGGTTGTATACAAAGGATTGTATATTTGTTTTTTCTTTTAATCATTTTTTAGTTAACCACTTCAGCCTCGGAAGGATTTACCTCCTGACCAGGCCATTTTTTGCTATACGGCATTGTGTTATTTTAACCAACAATTGCACGGGTGTGACACTGTACCCAAAAAAAATTGTCCTTTTTTCCCCCACTAATAGAGCTTTCTTTTGGTGCTATTTGATCACGTCTGCAGTTTTTATTTTTTGCGCTATAAACAAAAAAAGAGCGACAATTTTGAAAATAAAATAAAATATTTTTTTAACTTTTTGCTATATTACATATACAATAAAAGAAATATAAAAAAAAAAATCATCAGTTTAGGCCAATATGTATTATTCTACATATTTTTGGTAAAAAAAAATCCCAATAAGCGTATATTGATTGGTTTGCGCAAAAGTTATAGCGTCTACAAAATAGGGGAAAGATTTAGGAACTTTTTTTTTTTATTGTTTTTACTAGTAATAGCGGTGATCTGAGATTTTTAATAGGAATGCGACATCGCCGCGGACAAATCTGACACTAAGTGACACTTTTTTGTGACCAGTGACACCAATACAGCAATCAGTGCTATAAAAATACACTGATTACTGTATAAATGGCACTGGCAGGGAAGGGGTTAACACTAGTGGTGATCAAAGTGTTAAGTGTTCCCTAGGGAGGTGCTTTCTAACTGTCAGGGGGATGGGCTCACTGGGAGTAGAGAGAGATCGCTGTTCCTGATGTTCTCTCCTGTCAGAACGGGGATCTGCCTTGTTTACATAGGCAGATCCCCTTTCTGCCTCTGTGAGGAGCGATCGCAGGTGGCCGGCGGACCCCCTGTATCTATTACACGAAACGTCGTTTTGTGCAATAGAACCGACCTGCCGCAGTATATATATTGTGGCTGGTCGGCAAGTGTTTAAAAAAGAAATATTGACCTTAAGTTTCAATGGTCAAGATTGTATTTTTATTAAAAAAATATATTCAATTGCCACTTTAGAAGAGAAAGCACCATACTGTATCTTAATAGAGGAACATACTGTATCTTGATAGATGTTACTTGATCTGGCGAAAGTGCAGGCGAATAAAACCACCCATAATATGGAGAATAGTAGAGCTTTAATATATAATAATGGTAAACTAACAGAAGCTTTTTTCTTTAATGTCACCCGCATAGCATTAATGCATTTGGACTGCAAGTAAACACACATTTTCTTCTGTGTCAGATCTTGCCTACCTTTCTGTCTCTCTTAAATAGATTGACATATTACTTTGTATTCTTTGAGAAAGATTTGGTTTCGAAAGCAGTAGTTAACTGAATTGTAACCTCAAGTTATACTGGGTGCAATTCTTACTGTACTGTTTAATAATATATTTGCATGCAAATTAATATAAAACAGTTTCTAATTGAACAGTAAATATGATGTATGACTTCAGCGCATGTCTTTATAAATATGCCCCTTAGTCTCATTAAAATAAGGAAATCCTTAACCAAATATTTAGTCATACTAAGCCTTTAGATCAAACATCACATGTTCTCTTAGATATACAAAAGAAACAATTTCTTACAAGCAGGCCATCCAGACTTTGTTTACTTACAGTTTGTGTCATGCTAATCTTACATCAGAAAAACCTTTTCTATGCTGACCAAGGAGAAAACACTGGGAGTTAAAGGTAGTGCATGTTAAGCTCTAGAATGGTCTATTTGGCTGTGAAATTTTATTTTTGTTTGTCTGCCGTATTCAATATGAGTGAGCGATAACAAAAATGAAAGCTACAATGTGACCATTCTCTAATACAGAAACTGGGCAGTGTTCTGCATGCAATAAGACACTGGATTTTTAGGGGAATTTGAAGGAAACTAAACATGTTTTTTTTGTACTCTTGCTTTACAGAGGGGGAGAAATGCCAGCATGGAGAACAGGAGAGTTCTGACTCATATGGTGACCTGTCTGATGGGAGCGACCTCAAGTCCCCTGAGAAGCCAAATTCTAATGGATCATATGTTGCATGTGACTTGGTGATTCCCAAGAAAATCGAGGGAGAGGCAGAGAAGCGCTATCCATGTTCAGAGTGTGGAAGCTTTTTCCGATCAAAGGCCTATCTCAACAAGCACATACAGAAAGTTCATGCCAGGCCAATGGGGACACCACTTGGAGATTTGGGGGCTACCTTAGGTCCTGCACTAGGCCCTGCCCTAGGTCCTGCATTAGGCCCTGCTCTTGGTCCTTCTCTTGGCCCCACTCTTAGTGCCTCCCTTGGGCCAGCGCTGGGGTCAGCATTGGCCTCTCCTTTCTCCCCACAGCAGAATATGTCTCTTTTGGAGTCATTTGGTTTCCAAATTGTGCAGTCAGCTTTTGCCTCATCTCTTGTGGAGCCTGAGGTGGAACAGCAGGCAATGGGAAGTGAAGGGAAGTAAAAGCGATAGCACTTAATACATCTGGGAAAGGGTAGTGCTTTACATATGTGGGAAATTCATGCAAAAGCACCATATGCATGAATATGGAAAACTCCCCAAAAAAGTACTGAAACACCTGAGAAGAAGCTGTGTTTACACATGTTGTGGACACCATAAGCTGTATAGTTTTAAGAGAGGATCAGAGTGGAAAGTAGCAGACCAAGAGAAAAGGTGCAGACTTTTCTCTAATGATGTCCTCTTCGTAGAGCTCAAAACTGTGCATTGCCTTCTGGACTCATGGGGTTCACATGTCTACGCAGGGTGCGCACACTGAACTGTTTCTATGTGAATGTTTTGTAGATTTTCAGATATTGGTTATGAATATTCACAAAACTTGTCACACATTAAAATAAACAAATTCACATGGGATTCTGCACGAGTCATAAGGTGCTGCCTTTATTTGAATTTTAAGTTCTTCGTCAATGTAGACATGCAAGAAACACATCTGATGAAAGCAAGTCATAGAAACCCAGCAGGTTTAATATCAATGCCAGAAGATTGAGGATAGAACTGAAAGAGTTACTCCAGATTTAATTAATAAACATTCCTTGTTGGTGGAAAAGACTTTCTTTCTTTATGTTTCCAGAGTTTTAGATTTGACCACTTTCCCACCTTACGGCTAAGGCATTTTAGGAAAATGTAAAATCCTCACTTAAAGGCGTAATAAAACACCTAAAGATGTATTAAAACCAAAAAAAACATTTATATATTGCAGCTTACCAATTATTCAATGTGGTGGCTGCAATTTTTTTATTTCTTTTTAGGCTTTTTTTCCTCTATTTTCACCTGGTGATCTGGCCAGTAACCCACCTCCTGTATTATGCCGCGTACGCACGGTCGGAATTTCGGATGGAAACAGTCCGATGGGAGCTTTTCAACTGATTTTCCGACCGTGTGTATGCCCATCGGTCTTTTTCTGTCGGAATTTCCGACGGACTTTGGATTGAGAACCTGTTCTCAATTTTT
This sequence comes from Lithobates sylvaticus, assembly GCA_028564925.1. Classification (NCBI taxonomy): domain Eukaryota; kingdom Metazoa; phylum Chordata; class Amphibia; order Anura; family Ranidae; genus Lithobates; species Lithobates sylvaticus. The sequence goes on from CM053026.1 coordinate 231,162,610, forward strand.
CCGACGGAAAACCTTTTCTATCGGATTTTCCGATCGTGTGTATGCAATTCCGACACACAAAATTCCGACACATGCTCGGAAACAATTAGACGCATGCTCGGAAGCATTAAACTTCCCTTTTTTATAGTGATGTCGAATGTGTTTTATGCCGCTGTGTTACTGACCTTCGGAATTTGGTGTGACCGTGTGTAGGCAAGACAGTTTGAGCGAAATTTCGTCGGAATTTAGACGGGAAAACCATCAGAGCTTTTTCCGATGAGAATTCCGACCGTGTGTACGCGGCATTAGAGTGCCTCCACTCTTGATGAAGGAGCACAGGGAAAACATTTGGACAGCAGCCTTGTCAGTCTGAGGGCGGAGAGTGCTAGATAGACTAGTAGATTTAATTTCAATCTTTTTTTTTTTAATTAAGCTATGTAGCAAAAGAATGGGAAGTAAGAAACCCAAGTGCTCAGGTACAAGATCATTAAAGTATAACAAAAACATTAGAAAAAGAGCCATAGGCTTCAATACAGAAAGATAGTTGTGGTTATGACATGTCAATTGCTTGGATGATGCAAAGAGGGACAAGTTGCGTTTCATAACCAGTATTCTCGACTACAGGCATACCCCACTTTTAAGTACACAATGGGGTTTATTTACTAAAGCTGGAAAGTGCAAAATCATGCTCAGTTCTGCATAGAAACCAATAATTTCCCCTGCCAGTGTTGATTGGTTTGTCTCATGTAACTGATACAGCTGCAAGAAAAGCTTGTTCTTTTAAAAAATAACAGACTTACTGGCTAGATCACCAGATGGAAATAGAAAAAAGAAAGCCTAAAAAAAAGAAAACGAATGCAGCCATCACATCTAAGAACTAGTAAGCTGCAAAATAATAAATGTTTGCGTTTGGATTTAACAAACTTAAAGTGTTTGTTACCTTACATTTTTGCACTCTGACAGCCCCTCACTTGTATCCACCTATAACAGGCAGAGTAAGTGTATGTGGAAAACAAAGCTTCTATATACCTTTTTTGCAGATATCTTCAGGCCGGTCACGTGACTCCCGGACACACTTCTACCCCGATCCAGGGCTACAGCGGTAGGAGCCAAGGTCTCCTGCTGACATCAGCTGGGACGTCACGTGACTGCTGTGCTGGCTGCTCGGCTACTCCCGCTGTAGCTCTTAGATCGGGCGGAGAGCAGCTGAGAGTCACATTACTGGTCTGAAGAGATCTGCAAAAAAAAGGTATATAGAAGCTTTGTTTTACACATACACTGCCTGTTATACCTGGATACAAGAGGTGGGCTGGCAGTACTTTTTTAAAGTTTAAATGCCTACTAATAGCGGCACACATACAGAGCTGACAGGGAGGGTGGAGGAGGACACAGGACAGCAGAGGGGATAGCTGCGGATGATGGAGGCACGTAAACTGACCGTGGTGTCAGGGCTCAGCAGCCATGATAAACCGTGGTCAGTTTACTGAGGGGAGGGCAGGATCAGTCAGGTGATACAGGGGGCCAAACTACACAGCACAAGCACTGTGCTGTATAAAATGCTTTAAAGGAACAGGATCCATTTATTTATTTTTAGGGTAACAAACACTTTAATAAAAGTTTGGCTCAGATTTTTCTTGTAAACACTAACTCCTGCTTTTGCCTCTCTGGTGGATAAATCTTGAGAAGGTCACATGTCTCCACTTGCACCCCAGACAACAAGGAGGTGGTAGCGCTGTACCGCTTTACTTAGTCAAAATGCTATTTTAAAGGCAATCTATTAATCTGAATAGCAGTGAGATAGGATGACAAACTGCAGAGACAGTTACAGAAGTGGGACACTCCTATTCTCTTAGCAAATGAGGGACCATCTGGCTTACTAATTTGAGTGAGATTAGATTTTCATGCTTGATCCAGTTTCCTGAGTCAACAAGTTTTACAAATATGACAGCTTGTCTTGGCCAAGTGTGATGTTTGTTGCCATTGAGCAGCACTTTCACACTGCCTATTCCATTGGAGATAAATAATGGTCCAGGCAGCTTTTTAACTTGTGTAACCTGCCTAATGGAATGTTCATTAAAAGGCCTCCAACAGATGTGAGATCATTACCCAACAGATGTGAGATCATTACCCAATGATACCCAAAAATAGCTGGACAGTCTGACTATCATCTTATGCTTAAGGCAAGCCACAGATGACTTGATTCTCTTTCCTTCCACCATAGGTAGAGGGAAAGAAAATTGTTTGATTTCCCCATGAGCACAGTCACCGTTGATGGGGGAATTCTTCCTGCAGTGCTATTGTGTTCTGCTGGTGGGGGAGCCTTCCCGGCATGTAGAACACAATTACTGCTAGCAGCTATAGCATCAATATCAATGGATCAACATAGGAACATAGATGGATCTAATCGACACATCTATGGCCGGCTTAAGAGTATCCTTTGTCAGTCATACATAGGATGATGTGTAGGTAGTTCACAGGCAGTGCTGGTCTTTTGAAGAAAAAAAAAAAGACCGCCATGCTTTGGATGTATCCCATATTAAAAGTTTTTTTATGTGTTAAATAAAAGGATAAAACAAGTTTATACATACTTTTGACCAACAAACAAAATTGACCAAAAACCTTTGTAGTAGCTTAATAAAGATCCATGTGGTGTGTTGAGATATTTATTTCTTTATATCCAATATGCTTCTCTAATAAAAAAATATTTTGCTTTTACTATGTGGTGATGCGACGATTCCTGATCGAGCCTCTGAGCTCGAATGTGCGTTCATGCAGCTTGTAAGCTTTAGAGAGGACTCAGTACTGGATTAGGACCACTGGATCTACTCATATTGCATAACAGCCTAACCATGCCAGTGTAGCAGAATTACTATGAATACTGTTACATTGTCACAAATAGACTGGATGGTTTTCCATGCAGCACCAGAATCAGAAGGTTTTACTTTTTGAAGAAAAGTCGAAAAGCCCTTTAGGCCCCTTTCACACATGCGGACCGTATGTCCGTTTTTCATCCATCCGTTTTTGGATGAAAAACGGACATACATGCATGTCTATGGGATAGCGGGTGTCAGCAGATGAGCATCCGCTGACACCCACTATCGTCCGCCTCCGCAATTGTACAATTCTGCAGACGGAGGAAAACCCTATTTTTTTCATCTGTCTGCAGAGCGGATCGGATGAACACGGACAGACAGTCCGTGTTCATCCGATCCCCCATAGAGGAGAGCGGAGAACTGACAGGCCGGTCCCTGCACAGCGTGCAGGGACCGCCCTGTCATCAGCCGGCTCAGCAGGGAACAGGTGTGCGATCCCCGCTGAGCAGCGGATCTTCACGGGGCGGATCAATACGGATCCGCCCCGTGTGAAAGGGGCCTTACAGTCATTCTGTCACTATTATAACATACAGTACTTTAAAGTAATATATAGGCCCTTTATGACACACTTTCGTTATATGGAAAAGCTGCTTTTGTGTACCTTAGGGGCCATAAAGTGACATGGAAAACAAAGCACACCCCCTACATCCCATACTGTGGTCAACACCACATTGCATTCAAGTCTTTACAATCTTGATGTGTATAGTTGGATAGGGGTTGGTCTGGAGACCTGTTTGCTTTGGTAGATGAGAATTTACAGTGTGGATGCACCAAGCATGTCTCCAGTGCCCAGATGGCAAACACAAAAAACAGCAAAAAAATACTACATGGTGCAGATGATAAAGATCTTTGCAGCACAAGGAACTTTAAAGCTACATTCATATAGGTGATTACCAGTAAATGTGGCTGGAACGACAGGTGTGCGTCCAGCAATGGAAAACAAGTGCAGTCGCTGTAGATCTGAGGGGAAGAGCTGAAACGAGGGAAGCTCTGCTGATTTTGTGCAGTGCACTTGTAGTGCAAAGTGGATTTGCCTTTCGTAAATAACCCCCTATGTCTCCAATTTACAAGCTGATCTCAATGCACTGTCTAATTAGGCAACTAAGTGGCAAATGAGATTTAATGTTGATAAATGTAAAGGTATGCACTTGGGGGCTAAGAATATGCATGCCTTTCTGAAATAACCCCCATAGTGTAAGGAAATTAACCACTTTATACCAATTTATAGAAGGAGAACTGTTCTCTGCTCTATTTGTCTCAATTTTCCCTGGATCAACTTTACCTCTAAATGTCAGTACCCAGTTATATTATGTATAATTTGGGAAAGAATCAAGGCTTTTCAAAACAAAAAAAAAAAACATTACAATCCCATATACACAATCCTTCACCCACAGTTGATCCAGAGAAAGCAAAAAAAAAAGCACTCTGGCTTTGACACTGGGACTGCAGGGGAGGCATTTTTTCAGGCGCTTTACAGGTACTATTTTTAGCCCAAAAGTGCCTGAAAAATGCCTTACTGTAAAAGGGGTCTTACTGTAAAGAAACCTTTCCGTATGTCGAGATGAAATCTTTTTTCCTCTAGACGTAAAGAGTGCCCCCTTGTCCTCTGTGATGACCTTAAAGTGTATAACTCAACACCAAGTTCACTATATGGACCACTTATGTATTTGTACATGTTGATCATATCCCCCTCTTAATTTCCTCTTTTCAAGAGAGAATAAATTAATTTCCTCCAATCTTTTCTTATAGCTGAGCTCCTCCCTGCCTCTTATCAGTTTGGTTGCCCTTTTCTGCACTTTCTCCAGTTTTCTGATATCCTTTTTGAGAACTGGAGCCCAAAACTGAACTGCATGTTCCAGATGAGGTCTTACTAAGGCCGCGTACACACGAGCGGACTTTCCCGCGGGATTGTCCGCCCGTGTGTGGGCTCCGGTGGACTTTTCCCCCCCAAAAGTCCGGCGGACTAAGTTTTAAGTTCAGACTTAAAATTGTCCGCTGGACTCGGCAGTCCGGCGGAAAAAATCCCGCCGTCTGTGTGCTAGTCCGCGGACTTTTGAAATGAACGGATTTGCCTCGCACACGGGGAAAAGTCCCTTCATTTAGAACATGACTCCAGGTAGACGGGACTAGCGAAGGCAGTGAATGCCACAGCGCTAGCCCTGTCACCTGGCATGGATTTAAAGGGGAATCCCTATGCCGAAAAAATCCATCTCAGACCCTTATCCGAGCACGTAGCCCCGGCCGGTCAGGAAAGGGGGTAGGGACAAGCGAGCGCCCCCCCTCCCTGAGCCGTACCAGGCCGCGTGCCCTCAACATGGGGGGTGCCCTGGGGAAAGGGGGGCCCTGCTGCCCCCCCACCACAAAGCACCTTGTCCCCATGTTGATGAATGAATGATTTGTATAGCGCTGCAAATGCAAACTGAATCGCCTAAAGGCGCTTGTCTGCCCTTGTTGTCCTGCTATATTAGAAGAGGTCCCTGTACTGCGAATCTTTGTTCTCCTTTCGATTTGTAGCAGGCTTTGGGGAAGAGTAGGCAGTTTTGGTTTGTCGATTGAAGTCTGCGATTCGGTATGTATTTTTCTATTTCCTCACAAAGGTATTGTGGAGCATTTCCTTGTGTACATTTGTGGGTGAGGCAGAGGGTCTTGAATGTGATCCTATCTTTTACCGTCATTAGCCAATGAAGAGACCTTAGGGATGGGGAGATGGATTCCCAGGGTTTCTTTCCGGTGACTAATCTTGCTGCTGCGCTTTGGATTACTTGTAGGCGTGCAATCTGGTAATCCTATGTAGAGGGAGTTTGCGTAGTCGAGACGCGAATTGATGATGGTTCCCACTACTACTGCTTTCTCCTTTTCCGGGATGAATGGGATAAGTCTGCGAAGCATGCGGAGGAGATGATGGGATCCGCTGATTACTGATCCTATTTGTGCATCCATGGTCATCTCTGAATCAAAGATGACTCCGAGGCTTTTGGCTTTAGGAGTGGTTTGACGATGCCTTGCATGAGGGAAATAGGAACCAACCATTCTTTGAATGACCGATTTACTAGATGTGTAATTGAGGGGGCCAGAATGTCAGAGCATTCTTTCAAGAGCTTTGTAGGAATGATGTCGTTTGGCGATGTACTGTCTCGGAGGCCCTTGATGATATTTTTTGTTTCATCCGTGGTGATCGGGGTAAGCGAAAAATGAGGTGATTGTGCGTTGTGCATGTAAAAATCCTTACCTGGGTTTGGTTGGTTGTTGTTTTTTTTTGTTGAATTAATTTTCTGAATGTTGTCGATTTTGTTGATGAAAAAAATCCGATAACTCGTTGCAGTATTCTTGGGTTTCGTTTTCTCTGGGCTCAAGGCAGGTGGGGTTCATAGTCTGGGGGACAAGTTTGAACAGTTCACGTGGCCGGTTTAAGGCATTTGAGAGGGTGTTTGAGACATGTTCTTTTTTTTTTGCTGTGAAAATTGCTTTATGATATTTTTTGGTGAGTATTTTGTAGTTTGTGTGATTTTCCTTTGTAGTGTTTCTTCTCCAGGCTCTTTCTGCTCTTCTGTGTTCCCGTTTCAGTAGAGTAAGCGTGCCATTAAACCATCCAGAATTTTTCTTGAGGATGGGTGATTGATGTTTCGGGGCGACTGCGTCTGCTGTTTGTAGTAGTGCCTTGTTTAAGGAGCTGAGTGTTCGTTCTGTTGACTGGTTTTGATTTAGTGTTGCCATTTTGTTTCTTAGTGTGGTTTGAAAATTTCCGAGTGTAATTTCTTCTGTGATCTGATCCAATGTGTTGTTGCCGTCGGATTTGGTTTTTGGAGGGTGATGTTAGTGGTGATTTCAAATTTGATAGCGTCCTTTTCTGTTAAAAAAAAAATTTGATAGCGTGGTGGTCTGTCCATGGTAGCGATATGTTGTCTAGTATGTTGATGTCCATATTTTGCTTGAAGATGAGGTCCAGAATGTGACCCGATCCATGTGTGGGAGCATTTACTAGTTGTTGCCGCCCTAGGTCTTCCAGTTGGTTGATGCAGGTGGTGGCGATGGGGTCTTCGGTGGAGTTTGCCCAGAGGTTGAAATCTACGAGTTTTTCAGGGTGTGTGACGAAACGAATTCGGTGAGTGGTATTGGTAGATTTGTCTTTGGTCCTGGTGGTCTGTAGCATAGCAGCATGTGGATGGTTTCTTGTGGTGTTGTTTGCATCTGTAGAGTAAGTGTCTCCATAAAAGTTGCTGTGTTCTGTACCGTAGTTTTGGCGAGCGCCAGGTGAGCTTTGAAGATCACTGCTAGGCCTCCTCCTTTTTTTCCTTTCCTATGCTCGGTTAGGATCCTGTAGTTTTCTGGCTCTAATTCTGTTAGGATGGTGTTGCAGTTGGGTGTTAGCCAGCTTTCCGTCATGAAGAGGCAATCTATGTTGTTTTGTGTGATGAAGTCATGGATTTCGTGCCTGTGCTTGACTGCCGATCTGGGGTTAATCCGCCTTCTGCTTGTTGTTCTTATATAATTCACATAGGGTGGGGGGCCGGGATCTGGGGGCCCCCTACCCGCAGACCCCGACAACCCTGACCGTTGGGAGACCCTTGTCCTCATCAACATGGGGACAAGGTGCTTTGGGGTGGGGGGGTCGCAGGGCCCCCCTTTCCCCAGGGCACCCCCCATGTTGAGGGCACACGGCCTGGTACGGCTCAGGACCTTTCCTGACCGGCCGGGCTGCGTGCTCGGATAAGGGTCTGAGGTGGACTTGGGGGGGACCCCCACGCCGTTTTTTCGGCGTAGGGATTCCCCTTTAAATCCATACCAGGTGACGGGGATAGCGCGGCGGCATTCACTGCCTTCGCTAGTCCCGTCTACCTGGAGTCACGTTCTAAATGAACGGACTTTCCTCCGTGTGTGGGCAAGTCCGTTCATTTCAAAAGTCCGCGGACTTTCCCCAAAACTCCGGCGGATTTTTTTAATATGTAAAGCCACACTCACTGGCCACTTTATTATTAGGTACACCTGTTCAATTGCTTGGTAACACAAATTGCTAATCAGCTAATCAAATGGCAGCAACTCAATGCATTTAGGCATCTAGACGTGGTAAAGACGACTTGCTGAAGTTAGGTGACTTTGAATGTGACATGGTTGTTGGTGCCAGATTTTCACGCACAACCATCTTCAGGGTTTACAGAGAATGGTCCGAAAAAGAGAAAATATCCAGTTGTGTGGACGAAAATGCTTTGTTGATGTCAGAGGAAAATGGCAAGACTGGTTCAAGATGATAAAAAGGCAACAGTAACTCAAATAACCACTCATTACAACCAATGAATATAGAATACCATCTCTGAACGCATAACACATCGAACCTTGAAGAAGAGGGGCCACAGCATTAGAAGACCAGACCGTGTGCCACTCCTATCAGCTAAGAACAGGAAACTGAGGCTACAATTCGAACAGGCTCACCAACATTGGACAATAGAAGATTGGAAAAACATTGCCTGGTCTGATGAGTCTCGATTTCAGCTGCGAAATTCAGATGGTAGGTTCAGAATTTGGCATAAACAACATAAAAGCATGGAACCATTCTGCTTTGTATCAACGGTTCAGGCTTGTGGTGGTGGTGTAATGATGTGGGGGATATTTTCTTGGCACACTTTGGGCCCCTTAGTACCAATTGAGCATTGTTTAAACGCCACCTGAGTATTGTTGCTGACCATGTCCATCCCTTTATGACTACAGTGTACCCATCTTCTGATGGCAACTTCCAGCAGGATAATGCACCATGTCACAAAGCTCAAATCATCTCACCACTGGTTTCTTGAAAATGACAGGCTTTTGGAGTTCACTGTACTCCAAAAGCCTCCACGGTCACCAAGTCTCAGTCCAATAGCGCACCTTTGGGATGTGGTGGAATGGAAGATTTGTATCATGGATGTGCAGCTGTGATGTTATCATGTCAATATGGACATGTAAATATTGGAATGTTTCCAAAACCTTGTTAAATCTATGCCACAAAGAATTAAGGCAGTTCTGAAGGCAAAAGGGGGTCCAACCTAGTACTTGCAAGGTGTACCTAATAAAGTGTCTGGTGAGTGTATATCAAAGCAATAGGACTCGTTATAAGGATTCATTTATACCCCAATGTAGTCATGATTGTTAGGTTAGAAGGAGATATTATTATACATGATTTATATAGCACCAACAATTTGCATAATGCTTTACAATATGAGGGAAGACAGTACAAGATATAGAAATTGTATCATGGTCTAACCTAGGGGTCGCTAGTGTCTTAGCCGCCGTTAATTTAGAAAGCTGTTCTAAAGGTATGGAGACATGATCAATCCTGGAGTACAGATTAGGGGCCCTAGAGTAGTGAGAATAGTCCTTTGCAGTTGGGTTAGCTTCCCTCCAAGTGTCTATCAAATCATGTTGGTAACATAGATCTCTCAGTTTGTGGCTGTGTTTTGGAGGCGGTTTGTAGGTGACGGTTTGGGACTTATCTAAAATATGATCTAAAGCAAGATTAGAATCGCCAGCTAGTATTAATCCCCCTTCGAATTCCGAGGAAAACAGTCAAAATAGAAATTAGAATTTGGAGCATATTAAACTAAGAAAGTCATCAAACTCTTCCCTAAATTACCTTACACACCCCTCTATATCTCTACTGACCTTTGTTTCAGTGGAGGATTTCTGCTTGGACAGACATTTATTTTCCATGGCGTTTGCATAATAACAAGTACGAGGATTTTATGAAGGTATTTTGGAGTAAAAGATTGAGGAAAATGTGTTATCTTTAAAGCTACAATGTCTGCGTCTAGGGATTGGTATAAAGTGAAAATAAACAAAAAGTGTAGCGCTAGATGGATGGGACCCAGTGTGTGAGGACCACATCAATAAACTAAACTCAAGGTGAAATGAATCAACATGACCTGTGAAAGAAAAAAAACAATATATATGGCATAAAATAACAGTGATGAGATAATGGTAAAGCAGTGATAAACACTGATCAAATGGCCAATGTCCACATGCAAAATGTCCAATGAAGGAGGACTGGCTCTTTAGGCCTGAACTAAGGCAGGGAACATATGGTCAGAGTAGACTAGGATGGTGCTTATAAACATATTCAGATGAGAGGATGGGTACTCTTACCAGAACAGGTGGACGCACAAACCATACGGAGGTGCGTCGAAAAAGCTAGTAGTACTAGATTTCCAAAGGTGGGATGGTGCCAGGCTGGATAATGGCACGGAGGATGCAACCCCATTCCACACGAGGTTAGATGATGTTTCCAAAGCGATGCTTCCAGTACAATCAACAACCGGACCGAAACAAGGGGTGATAGTCAAAGGGCAGTCATCAATGCTCAAACGTGAAGAAAAAAAGAGGAAAAAAGCTCCACATGGCAAAGGTCAACCACGATTGGTTTATTAAAAAATAAAAAAGGTACCATACAATGGGTTGCAGGTAAAACAAATTTTAAAAGTGATCACGAAAAGTATCATAAAAGCAATATGGGAAGCAGAAGGAAGTCTTTAATATGTTTTAAGGAGGAGTTTAGACCCTTTTGCAAGACAAGATGGTAACACTGGTATTAGCTAAAGTAGACATTGTGAGATGTGTGAAAAAAGAAAAAAATGTCACCCACATGGACCCTCCTTAGATGGGTGTGATGTAGTGGCTCGTGAGACCTGGGAGCAGCCCTCAAAGAAGAGAAACAAGAAAGGCTTGAAGGAAGAATAGAGAGAATACTAACAAGATACTGGAATTGTAGAGCAATAGATGCCAGAACCCTAAGTTCCAGGAGTAAAGGAGAGTCTCAGAGGGAACAGCCCTGGGATGGGTCCTTTGAAAGAAAGGGGATGTAGACCCCCTCTGACACAGACAAGCATAGATATGAGAAAATGCATTGAGAACTTCATATGTTAAAAGAAAATAACAAAACTATCAGTGAGTTTGCAGGAATTATTCATAGTGCACCAATTCTAACACCAGTAAAGGACCTACAAGCTCTTATGGAGGGTATTGAGTAATGGACAAAGGAGTAAAGCAAAACATTCTGCCCCACTGTCCCCCACTTGAATAGGTCTTCTGCATCTACCTGAGAAAGATAAAATAAGTAAGCATTAGTCCACCATGTCAAGACTTACAGTCCTAATGAGGGCGAAGAGGTAGATAACATCTCGATCTGTTAGTTACAGTGGAGAAAGTTGGCCTGTAGTCTCTAAATTGGGATCATAGATTTCAGGATTCTTGCATCAAACCACTAAGGAGCAGAATCAGATCAGGGAGCTTTGTGCAGAATTAGTAAGTTGCAAATTCAGAGTTCTATCTGGCCAGCTTCTTTTCTGCTTCCTGCCTCCCCACAGCCTACAGTGACTAGTCACAGAAGGCTTAACCCTTATTACTCTACAATACAGACTGTGAGAACCCTTGTGGGATATCCTTCACTACACATGGTGGATCACAGGTATAAGGGGAATGGGTCAGCGGGCCTTGCCGGCTTACGCTAAGTTAACAGCTCCGAGGTGGTCTGTAGCATCTCCCTAAAAGGTCCTGATTCTGTTAGTCTGTAGACGCTATAACTTTTGCGCGAACTACCGTATTTATCGGCGTATAACACGCACCGGCGTATAACACGCACCCCAAGTTTAGGAGGGAATTTTAAGGAAAAAAAGTTTTAGGAGAGAAGTTTAGGGAAAAAAAAAAACTTACATTTAAGCGTCATTTGCAGCTTGCCCAGCGTCATTTGCAGCCTTTCCCAGCGTCATTTGCAGCCTTTCCCAGCGTCATTTGCAGCCTTTCCCAGCGTCATTTGCAGCCTTTCCCAGCGTCATTTGCAGCCTTTCCCAGCGTCATTTGCAGCCTTTCCCAGCGTCATTTGCAGCCTTTCCCAGCGTCATTTGCAGCCTGCCCAGCGTCATTTGCAGCCTGCCCAGCGTCATTTGCAACCTGCCCAGCGTCATTTGCAACCTGCCCAGCGTCATTTGCAACCTGCCCAGCGTCATTTGCAACCTGCCCGGCGTCATTTGTAGCTTGCCCGGCGTCATTTGTAGCTTGCCCGGCGTCATTTGTAGCTTGCCCGGCGTCATTTGCAGCTTCCTAGTGTCATTTGCAGTTCGCCATCATTTAAATTTCCCGCCGCGAGAAATACCGCGCATGCGCGGCCGAAAATGACCGAACCGCGGCCGAAAAAGGCCGAAGTGCGGCCGAAAAAGACCGAGCCGACTGTTCAGCTCCGCTCGGAGTCCCGCCTCCCTGCTGTTTCGGAAGCGAGCGCAGGGAGGCGGGACTACGAGCAGAGCTGAACAGCCGGCTTCGGTCTTTTTCGGCCGCGCTTCGGCTTTTTCCGGCCTTTTTCGGCCGCGCTTCGGCTTTTTCCGGCCTTTTTCGGCCGCGGTTCGGCCTTTTTCGGCCGCGGTCGCCATTTTTCGGCGCCGCAACCGATTTTTGTCATTTTTTTTTTTGGGTATCGGCGTATAACACGCACCCACGACTTTCCCCCGATTTTAAGGGGGAAAAAGTGCGTGTTATACGCCGATAAATACGGTAATCAATATACACTTATTGCGTTTTTTTATTTTTTTTTACCAAACATATGTAGAAGAATACATATTGGCCTAAACTGATGAAGACATTTTTTTGGGTTGTTTATTATAGCTAAAAGTACAAAAATATAGTTTTTTTTTTTTCAAAATTGCTGCTATATTTTTGTTTATATCGCAAAAAATAAAAAACACAGAAGTGATCAAATACCACTAAAAGAAAGCTCTATTTGAGGGGGGAAAAAGTACGTCAATTTTGTTTTACCTTCTATTCCAACCCACACAAAAGCTTCTGTATGATCGACCATGTCTTCATTCCCCTATGCTTCATCTTCAATATACACAAAATCTCGGTCCCCTCCTACCCATCGTTGGATCCTGACCTCATTGTTTTTCTGCTCACCCTCTTGGGCCCGACTCGCCCTACTTTTCAGTGGCGGCTAAACTACTCTCTACTTATGTACACTCTCCTTATGTCCCAGTGGCGAAATCCATTCATGCCTCCAAACCTTTTTCAGGGAAAACGTGGGCTCCGTGTCGTCATCGATCTCCTTATGGGAAGCTCACAAGGCTACCATATGGGGCCATTGTATACAGCTTGCCTCCTCCTGAAAATATGACAGGGAAAAGCGAATCCGGTAACTCACTGACCTTATGGCCTCCGCCGTCGTGACGTGCAAATCTCACCCCACGCTTGCATACAAGAAGGCACGTAAGACCACCATGGCCGAACTGGACTTACTGGCCTCTGACCCTTCGGTAAACCAAGCACAAATTCTACTCTTGTGCGAACAAGCCTGGCGCGATGCCAGCCAGGGAACTTTATTTTTTATTTTTTTTTAAATCAGATCATTTTTCTTTTATTTTTATCATGCTTATTTCATACAAAAATTTAAGTAAGGAAACAATAAGCATAGAAAATTACCATAATTTCATTTCATTTCTAAATATACATATACACGAAAAAAAAAGGAGAAAAAAATACACAGCCAAAAACAACAAAAACAAAAAAAACAAAAGAAACGAGCATCAAACAGGACAAACCAACAACAGACATACACCCCTGGATTGGTTTACAGTTCCATTTATTTTATACTATTCTCAACTTCCTAATTTGTTATAGATCGATCTCCTCCTCCCTCTCACCGACCCTACACATGATCCATAGTACAATGAGTTGCTCGAGTCAAGCCAATAGTACCATATTTTATTAAATTTATGAGGGACTCCTCTATGTTTATATGCTAGTCTTACTTTTTTTAATATATCATTTATTTTATTACCCCATTGTTTATGGGTTGGTGGGGTATTGGCAATCCACTTTTGTAAAATGAGTTTTTGAGCTAGATAGAGAGATCTAGTCCACATTGTATACATCTCTACAGGTAGAACTCCATCTCAAATTATTCCCAATAGTGCTAGTTTAGGGGTATTTGTTATTTCTGTCCGAGATATTGTATTCAGAGTCAGGAACACTTTCTCGCAATATCTATGGAGCTTGGAACAGCGCCATAAGAAAAATAGTACAATTGGATACAGAACATCGTGGACACAAAGGCGATATGTATTTTCCCCAGGCATATCATTTTTGTGGAGTATAGTGAGTTTTGTGTAGGACAAATAGCTGGGTCAATTGCTGAGAAGGTGAAATAGATACCTCAGGTAAGATCTTCATAGCTCCTATCCATTCTTCTTCACTAAGATCCATCAGGTCTTTTTGCCAACGAATGAGGCTCTTAAAATGTCCATCTGCCTTCTCTGCATTTAGTAGAATATGTTAGAGATCCCCTATTAATCCTCGTTTCATGGACCGTACTGATATTGCTTTCAGTAAAATCTCTGATGGATTGTATTGTAAGATTATATCTATTATATCCTCCTCAAAAAATAATACTTATGAAAAGCGTGACCATATGTGTAAATACCCAAAAGATATAATAATAATGAAATTAGAATATAATACAGGTGTGCAAGTAAATAAACATATATCAATAACAAAATAGTAGAATGATCATAAAAGTCCGTGTAAACATAAGAATCTTAAATGTCCATGTAAGCACAGAAGGCTCGTGGGTGACAGCACACGTATTGCACCCACAGGAAAAGAGTGGTCAATCAGAAAAGGCCTCCACCACCAAAAACACTGTCCCTTACCAGATGACAAGATCTCCTGTTACAGAGATCCTGAAAGCTTATGGCCTATTCTCCCAGCCACGGGTCTCTGGAGCAGATGTAGTGATGTCCAATGGCGTTATAACTGTATCATCAATCGTAGAGTTAGTCGCCGATCTCGTGCCAGCATTTGTCACACTTGCTCGATCATGTCTGGGGTTCTGCTTGTCGATGTATGTCTGCATGGCTAGCCATCCATCATTCATTCTGTATATGGCCCAAGCTGTCACAGATCTCAATGGCCAGGCTTTCAGTCCAAACAAGCAGGGCTTCTCTCTCTCAGATTTCCTTCTGAGTCTCAGGCCAGAGCCTCAGAAGGAAATCTGAGAGAGAGAAGCCCTGCTTGTTTGGACTGAAAACTAAGCCTGGCCATTGAGATCTGTGACAGCTTGGGCCATATACAGAATGAATGATGGATGGCTAGCCATGCAGACATACATGTACCCAACAACTAGCCAATTCTGAATTTCGACAAGCAGAACCCCAGACATGATTGAGCAAGTGTGACAAATGCTGGCACGAGATCGGCGACTAACTCTACGATTGATGATACAGTTATAACGCCATTGGACATCACTACATCTGCTCCAGAGACCCGTGGCTGGGAGAATAGGCCATAAGCTTTCAGGATCTCTGTAACAGGAGATCTTGTCATCTGGTAAGGGACAGTGTTTTTGGTGGTGGAGGCCTTTTCTGATTGACCACTCTTTTCCTGTGGGTGCAATACGTGTGCTGTCACCCACGAGCCTTCTGTGCTTACATGGACATTTAAGATTCTTATGTTTACACGGACTTTTATGATCATTCTACTATTTTGTTATTGATATATGTTTATTTACTTGCACACCTGTATTATATTCTAATTTCATTATTATTATATCTTTTGGGTATTTACACATATGGTCACGCTTTTCATAAGTATTATTTTTTGAGGCGGATATAATAGATATAATCTGTCATTATTAGCAGCGCAGTCATTTGGTTTTTAATTTGTTTAAGTGTGGGTATCTCACAATATTATTTGCAGCAGCACTACCTAATTTTTTATTAATTTTTCTTTTTGTAAATTTGGACAGCGCAGTATTTTTCCCAATTTGATGGATTGTATTGTAGTTGAAATGTTAGGGCCTGGCTTTGTAGAGCATGTCGTATTTGAAGGTACTGATAAAAGTTACCATTTGATAATTGAAAGCAATAAAGTATCCCCTTCGTATAACTGATAGAGAAGAGTTATCCCAGCCCTTTTCCATTCTAGGAATTCTGGTAGTTTATTCAACTCAGATAAACAGTAATTGTCCCATATTGGCATGTGTCTTGTATAGCCCTTGTAAGGCGTAATACTACGTATTGTTTCCCATAACCTATGAGTTAAGTGAAAGGTTGGAAATGTTCTCTTCTCATAGAATTTATGAGAAACTATTTGCTGTACTAATGGTAATGGTTTAAATTGAGTCATTACTATATTCTGGATGGGGTCTTGATTATCTAGCTCCTCCCAGCCACACTAATGTTGGAGTTGTGCTGCCATGAAATATAGTCTTGAGTTAGGGACCGCTATTCCCCCTCTATCTTTTGCCTGTTGCAGTGTTTCAAGTTTAATTCTTGGTTTGCCATGATTCCATATGAGATCTCTAAAGGTCGCATCTATTGTCATAAATAATTTTGATGTCAACCAGACTGGGCAATTGTGCAGTAAATATAACAATTGGGGCAGCCACACCATTTTCACCAAATTTGCTCTCCCTATCATAGTCAATGGAAATTTGCCCCAGGTTTTACTTTGTTGCCTAAATTTACATACAAGAGGAAGTATATTTTTGTCTATATATTCATTAACAGTTGGGGTAATTATCATGCCTAAATACTTGAATGATGAGACATACTTCATCTGGTGGTTCTAGTGTGGGAGTCCCAATTGCATCGGGTCTATAGGATCAATAGGCATTATTATGGATTTATCCCAGTTGATATTAAATCATGAGAATGTGCCGAAATTATCAATAAGTGAGATAACTTTAGACAGAGAATTATTTGTATCCCCTAGAAACACCAGGGCATCATCTGCGAAGAGTGCTATTTTTTCCTCGCCCGTACATCTCCGAAACCCCCCAATATCTGGATAGTCGCGAATAGCGTCCTCCAGGGGTTCTACGGCCAGTGCAAAAAGGAGGGGAGATAAGGGACAACCCTGCCTTGTTCCTCTCTTCAATAGAAAGGGTAGTGAGATGGATCCATTAATCTGCACTCCTGCACTCGGAGAGCTATATAACAGTTGTATCCACTCTATAAATCTCGGTCCTATTCCAAAATGTTTTAGGCAGGTCCATAGGAAGTCCCACTCTATACTATCAAATACTTTAGTCGTGTCCAAGGGCATAATGGCTCTATTTCCTGTGTTATCTATAGGTAATTGTAAGTTTAAAAATAATCGTCTGATATTATTAGCTACTGATCTGTTAGGTATAAAACCTGATTGGTTACAATGTATTGTAAGTAAATTTGCCAATATACTTTGAAATGTAAAATCTGCAATTCAACCTAAAAATAAACCATAAATAGGATAAATCAGTAGCGCTAGTGTATAATAATAAATATATACTATACAAATTTCAAAGTATATAAAAGGTGCTATATAAATAACTAAATCTCAAGTTCAATAGTGACAGTGTATCTATTTCACCCAGTGACAAGTGAAAAAAAGGAGAGTTCATATATGCATAAAGTCCAAACTGTAAATAAATTAAGATAGATGATTTTCAATGTGTCTTCAAAAAAACTTCAAACTTGAATCTTCCAATAAAACTTGAATCTGTCACCACACCACGTGTTTGTGATCCCACTCCCTCTGAAGAGCACACTCACCAGCTCACAGGGCCTCACACTCTCGTGTTTGGCAGCAGCATGTTTTACCCACTCCAGGGGTTAGTATTGATCATCAACTTGCTTTGTTGGTTTATCTCTCAATGTGGTTCCATATGTAAAACAATAAATAAGTGCTCCACATAGTGAAAAAAGTATAACAAATTTATTCACTCTCGCAAACACTTCCAATGGTAAAACTCACATTTCAAATGATAAAAACAAGCCTTCAAAAAAACAACACAGCAAACCAAATTGAGCAGATATGCAGGTATACAGCTATGCAGCTACGGCCATGGCGGACCAGCGAAGTGTCTCACCACCTTTCAAGTGTCAATCTCTGGCAGTGGTGTAGCTTCTAAACGGTGTAGCTTCTAAACGGAGTGGCGTCTCATATAGATACAGTATTAGATACAGTATTATTTGCTCTGTAGCCTTGTTCCCGACATGTTTCGTCGCATGGACTTATTCATCTGATGTCAACAATGAAATTGGGCGATATGAATCGGGCCTGGTTTGATCCTTACCTGGTTTCACTGCTTCATTCATCAAAGGGGGCAAAAACCCCACCTTGAAAGCATGATTGAAAACTATTAGGAGATCAGGTAGTAGCACATCTCCATATGTTTTATATATTTCCCCTGGTAGGCCATCGGACCCAGGAGTTTTATTATTGGATAAATTGGCAGCTGCATTTCTCAGCTCTTCCAATGTTAATGGTCTCTCCAATATCTCCCTCTCATCATCTGATAACATTGGCAAATTAATAGACTGGAAAAACTTTTTTTCATGTCCCCCTCCTGGTCTCTTGTCCTACTTTTATATAACTCCTGATAGGCCCGAAACACTTCCAAAATCTCTAGGGTATTATCAATCTTACCGTGTTCAGAGGTTTGAATTCTGGTTATAAGAGATGGTGAACACTGTGCCTTTACCACAGAGGCCAATATACCTGTATGTCCTGTTCCTTCTCCCTCCTCAAAATAAGGTTGCTGCAAGAAAAAACTTTTATTTTCTGCTTTCTTTATGGCTAGTTGTGCATATTTTTCTTGGCTGTTTATCCATTGTGTTCAAGTGGCTTTATTAGGGTTAGTTATATGTAATGCTTCAGCTTGCATCATGTTGTCAGCAAGAGTTTTTTCCCATTTTCTAAATTGCTTCTTTTTTTTTGATATTTGTGAAATAAGGAGGCCTCTAAGATAAGCTTTCTGTGAACCCCAATAGATTAAGGGCGAGACAGTAAGTTTATTTATTTGTTGAAATGTGGTGAGCTCTAATTTAATGTCCTCTGGAGGAAAAAGTGACATCTAATAAGGATTCACCTTCCATAACCTGTCCCCCGTATTAGTTCTAAAAGAAAAAGATAAGATCAAAGGAGAGTGATCTGATATACCTCTCAGCCAGGAAACTTAATGCAGCAGCTGGTGCCCACAAATCCATCAGCCTTCGCTCCGCCAAACGGGGCCCTCGCTTCCGACCCAACCAAAGTCTCTGCAGCCTTGGCCGACTTTCTGGTCTCTCTTTGTAGCAAACCCTCCCCTTTTCCTTTGATCCGTGATCCCAGACTTTGGCCTTTCTCTGCCACAGCCCGCACAGCCCTCAATGCTGACATCACCAAATTTGAAGTAGCCATCAAGGGCATCCGACTCTCGAAGGCTCCGGATCCAGATGAATTCATAGGGTTGTATTACCGCAAATTCCCTCCTGCTCCCCCACCTGATGGACTATTTTAACTGTATGAAGCAGGGAGCTCTGCCCTCCCCAGGCTCTTTACAGGCACACATCTCTATGAATCCCAAGACTAACAAAGAGGCCTTTGATCCCCAGGCCTTCTGCCCAATCTCTCTGTTGAATGAGGATGTGAAACTCTTGGGGAAGATCTAGTATTCCTGCATCAATAAGTATCTGCGCTTCCTGATCCATAGAGACTAGGTCAGCTTCGTGCCTGGCCGTCAGACGGGGGACAATGTCCGGAAAGTTGTCCACCTGATCACCCTACTACACCAACGAAAAATCCCTGGGTTCCTCCTTTCGCTCGCTATATATATAAAGCTTTTGACACCCTCTCATGGGACTATCTGCAATAAGTGCTACAGCGTTGGGGTTTCGGGGACTCGATCCTTTCGTGGTTAACAGCTTATTTTTCAACCCCTTCAATGCTGGCTGCCTCTCACCCTCTTTCTCTATCTTCAGAGGATTGAGGCAAGGGTGCCCTTTGTCCCTGGTCCTCTTTATTGTTGCCCTTGAGTCACTGGCCATTGCTCTTAGGGCAGATCCTAACATTAATGGCATCTCTTACATGGGTGAATTCAATAATCTGAATATGTTTACAGACGATGCCACCCTGACCCTCACCAACCTGATCACCTTCCCAGCCTTCAGGCCCTTTGCCAGCGCAAAACAACTGGCCTGAACATCACTCTCCAGGAATCCATGGCCTTGCATCTCCAATACACCTTCCCATATTTCTTGGCCAGCTCTTCCTTGGACTATTTGGGAATTAAGCTGACTTCCTCTTATTCTTCCCTCTTCTCCAACAACTTCTACCCTCTTTTGCACACAATTACAGCTCTTGTTCTGGATTGGCCGTATTTACGCAGTCAAGATGACCATCCTCCCAAAGATTCTATATTTCTTCCGGACCCTACCTGTCAAGGTCCCTGCATTCTATTTGCGACTTGTTCAGAACAGACTACTTTCATTTGGGCAATAAATATATCTTGTTGATCTAAAGAGGAGGAGGAGTAATGCCCCGTACACACGGTCGGAAATCCCGACCACAAAATCCGTCAGATTTTTTCTGACGGATTTTGGCCGACGCTGGTGTTGCATACACACGGTCCGACGAAGTTGTTGGAAAATACGATCGTTCTGAACGTTGTGACGTTCGTTGCGTACAACAAAACTACGTAGAGGCTAGAAGCCAATAGCTTTGGTTTGGTAATTTGATCTGAGCATGCGTGGCACTTTGTCCGTCGGAATTACCTACACACGGTCGGAAAAAGTCTGATCGGATTTTGTTGTCAGAAAATTAGAGATCCTGCTCTCAAATTTTTTCCGGGGAAAATTACACACGATCGGATTTTCCGACAACATAATCCGATTGGACTTTTTCCATCGGAATAAGATACGGGGCATAACATTTCAGTAAGTCTACTCGTTGATAATTTTTCCCCTCCCCTTTCTGTCAAATACCCCCTGTAGTACCTCTGCATAGGGTACATGTACCCCAGGTTTGGAACCACTGGAATACTGGCCAGTAGTATATTGAACTTGTGTAGAACATAGAACATTCCTATGTAACTGTCTGTAACTGTGTCACGTACCGGGTACGGCGGGGAACAGGAGGTGGATCCCCTATGCCAATGGGGCGATAGCACGGGTTGTATTGGAGGACCGGTTCTAATGTTGCTACTGGTTTTCACCAGAGCCCGCCGCAAGGCGGGATGGACTTGTAGCGGCGGTAGCAACCAGGTCGTGTCTTCCAATAGCAACTCGACCCCACTGACAGCTGAGACAGGCGCGGTACACAAGGATTAGGTAGAGGCAAGGTCAAACGTAGCAAAGGGTCAAGGCAGGTGGCAAAGGTTTGTAGTCGGGGGCAACAGCAAAGGTCTGGATACACAGAAGGAGCAAAACACACAAACGCTTTCACTGGGCACTAAGGCAACACAAGATCCGGCGAGAACAGGAAGGGGAAGTGGGTTTTTAATGGGATTGGGAAAACTGTAATTGGACCAGGCACTAATTGATAGTGCACTGGCCCTTTAACTGGGGGCGGAGTCGCGCGCGCGCCTGGGGAGTGGGGGCGCGCGCGCGCACGCCGAAGACAGCCTGCAGGGGACAGGTGAGAGGAGCGGGATGCGATCCCCGGGCGGACCGAGGATCGCATCACGGAAACAAAGCAGCGCCTGCGGTCAGGGGAGCTGACCGAGGCGCTGCAGGGCAGAGACCGCCGTGAGCGCTCCGGGGTGGAGGGGATGCCCGGAGCGCTCGGCGTTACAAACTGCAGTGTATGACTCTTCTGTATGACTAATTTGATGTTTTCTTGTTTTACTCTATTGTAGAGAATAATGGCATTGGAAGGAAACGAGACCTCTCACATACTCGTGTATGTGGATGAGGCTGGCTTCAACCTGGCCAAGGGCCGAAGACGTGGCCGTAATTTTATTGGCCACGGTGGATGTCCCAGGTCAGCGAGGGGGCAATATAACTATGTGTGCTGCCATTTCTGAGAATGGTGTGGCCACTCACATCCCCAGTCTTGGCCCATACAATACACAGGAGCTCCTCATCTTCTTGGACCGCCTTCATTTGGATTTGATCCCTGAAAATGAGAGAGGTCTCATAGGGCGTCGCCTACCACGATATATAATTGTATGGGACAATGTGAATTTCCATCGTGGCCCGCTTATCAGGGCCTGGTTCACTGCTCACCCAAGGATGGATATGGTGTTCCTACCACCTTACTCTCCTCTCCTCAATCCTATTGACAAGTTTTTCTCCGCTTGGAGGTGGAGAGTGTATGAGCATCGGGCTCAAGACCAGAGGTCCCTGCTCCATGCAATGGACGCTGCCTTTGAGGATATTACAGGAGATCAGTGTAGGGGATGGTTGCGACATGCACGCCGTTTCTTCCCTAGTTGCATTGCAAGGGAGGATATACGCTGCGATGTTGACGAGATTCTGTGGCCAGACCGACAGCAGCGTGTGGATGGGCAGGAGGGTGAGGACGGTGGCCAGTGAAGAGATGTTACAGTAGTTGTGAAACTCAAGCTTTATTTACAGCATTGTAGGCTAAATTAAATTTTCCTTGTTTTTTGTTTGTGTGTTTATATTTCTGTATATTATGCTGTATACATTTTCTTTTTACTCTGATGTATGGAAGTAAAGTAATTTTTCCTTGGCAGTATGAGTGCAATGTGTGATGTCAAATCTTGAAGGCTACTCTTACCCTAAAATCTTTTCTTTTTTTTCAGTTTTATACACAATTGTATTCAGTTAGCTAGACCAAAACTGTACAGTAACCATTGTCAATGAAGGACTGGGCTAAGACTGAAAGGTGGACATGAGGGATATTTCAATGGTCCTCTGCCATAGAGACAAAACATCTAAACATTTTGACTTGCAGTGCTTACACAATGCCAAAGGGATGAATCATTTTGGGGGCACTGACTATTTGAATGAGAAAGAAATTTATTTTTGACACATAAATGAACTGTTTTGGGAAAGATATGAGCTTTTGAAGGTGAACCATGGTGTTGTGCAGAACCATCCAGGTTATTTTGGCAAAAGCACCAAGAGAGTTGAGAATGTCTGGTCTGTTTCAAGAAATTTGGGCAATAAAAAAGCGCCCCAGAGTCTCCTGCTCTAGTCTTTACGCTCAAAAGCATGTGAGGCGGGCTGGATGTTCCAAATATTGCAAAATATTATCAAACAGCACAAATCTCCCAACTCTCCATGCTCCATGCTATGTCTGAGATCCCCCTCTGGGTCCTTTTAGAGGTACCTAACTGTGCACCGGTCCCTATCTCCGCCCTACCGTGGTCTTTCAGTACGGTACTCCAGCAAGCTCATGTCTCCATTCCTTCCCTTACTCCCTCTTTTGAATAATCTCATGCTCCCACCTGGCCTAGAACAACCACATGTATTTTTGTGGTTTGCCAT
Organism: Lithobates sylvaticus; assembly: GCA_028564925.1. Lineage (NCBI taxonomy): Eukaryota > Metazoa > Chordata > Amphibia > Anura > Ranidae > Lithobates > Lithobates sylvaticus. The sequence goes on from CM053026.1 coordinate 231,185,666, forward strand.
TTTCTCGGATCTCACACCTTCCCTACATGGTCTTCAGTACAAGAAGCCTACAAGGCTCCTTCAGTCAAATTCTTCCGTTATATCCAGCTGTGGCACTGGATAACCTCCCTCAATGACACCTTCCTGTATCACAAAATCACCTTCGAACACACTTGCCTGCACTCTCCATGTGCCCCTGTCACCATTTCTATGATATACTCCTCTTTCAACTCTAACAGTGCCTCTACCTCTCTTTCCTATGTGCTTAAATGGGAGCGAGACCTGTGCACGATTGACCTTGCAGATTGGAATAAAGCCTGGTCCAGCATAGCAAAGTGCTCCTTTAACATGGCCACGTTGGAGGCAGCCTACAAGGTCCTCCTTTGCTGGCACTGAGTCCAGGCCCGCATTGCCAAGTAAAACCCATCCTATAATGATAGATGCTTCTGGGGGTGTGGTCAGCGAGGAGACAAAATTCACATTTGGTGGTCCTGCCTTCGCCTCGTGGGATTTTAGTCGAGGGTCTTTGGATTGCTGTTCACCGTCTTCCACATATCTTTCCGTAAGAAGTAAGAACCCCAATCTTGCATTGCTCCATTATCCAATCCCAAACCTCTTATCTTACCAGCAGAAATTAGCCACTTACCTATTCATCGCAGCGCACAATAGCTAGGGCCTGGAAAAAGCCGGCTGTATCATTCTCAGAGGTGAAGAGCCCCTTGATGACTCTTATGATCCATGAAAAAATGACAAGTATCCTTAACGACACCCATGCTAAATTTCTCAAAGTGTGGGCCCCGTTTTGGTCTTATGCGCTTCCAACCTTACACCCTAGGCTTTTCAAATTAATTTACCCCTATCCCCAGCCTGGGTGAACTACACTCCCACACCCCTACTTCACTTCTCTTCCAACCCTTTCTCTATTCATTGGCCTCCTGCCTGTTATCTGCCCCCCCCCTCCCTTTTTTTTTTTTTTCAAAGTGACATTTTTTTTGTAGGAATGATAAGTCCACCATTGTGTGCTCTCATATTGTTTAGCTTGCAACTGTGAAAAAGCCTTTCTCATATTGGCCTCAAAGACCTCTGTGTGAGGAGATGGCTTTTTACCAGTGGGATTAGTCTCCCTATTAATACAAGGATTAATGCATTGATCGATGGTGAACTCCTTAAAAATACCTAATAATCTATTGATCCTATCGGTGGCCATGATGGGAGAGAAAGAAGGGGGGGGGGGGGGATCTATATAATTAAATTAATAATTTATAAAAGAGGTTGTGTAAAATGTTGTGTGACCATAGATCCACACTTGGGAGTAAAACTCAGTAAAATCAGCCAATCTGGAATGTGTGTAGTCCAAACAAGAAACAAGACTGGGTTCCATGACAGATAAGCCACCCAATGGTATGCTGTATAGTCAGCTGAACCATGCTGCTGTCTGGTGGCATGGGATCAAGTGCTAAAATACTGAAGATGATGGCGTTAACAGCGCTCAGAACCTGGAATAGAAAGGGTTGAGTGGTGGCTGCAATAAACCACATGTGCCTTCAGAAGGAACTTGCCGACAGCTTATTAAAAGTTATAATAGTACAAAGTTTACCACGTAAGGACTGAGCCTGTTTTTGAGATTTGTTGTTTACAAGTTAAAAACATATTTTTTTTTGCTAGAAAAATACTTAAAATCCCCAAACATTATAAAATTTTTTTTTTTTAACACCCTAGAGAATAAAATGGCGGTTGTTGCAAAACTTTCTGTCACACCGTATTTGCGCAGCGGTCTTGCAAGCGCACTTTTTAAAATAAGACAACAGTAAAGTTAGCCCAATTTTTTTTTATATTGTGAAAGATAATGTTACACCGAGTAAATTGATACCCCACATGTCACGCTTCAAAATTGCGCCCGCTCGTGGAATGGCGACAAACTTTTACCCTTAAAAATCTCCATAGGCGATGTTTAAAAAATTCTGCAGGTGGCATGTTTTCAGTTACAGAGGAGATATAGGGCTAAAATTATTGCTCTCGCTCTACCGATCACGGCAATACCTCACATGTGTGGTTTGAACACCGTTTTCATATGCGTGTGCTACTGCACGTATGCGTTCGCTACTGCACGTGAGCTCGGCGGGACGGGGCACATTTAAAAATGTATTATTTATTTTACCTTTTATTTTTACACTGTTCTTTCAAAAACTAAAAATTGTGTCACTTTTATTCCTATTACAAGGAATGTAAACATCCCTTGTAATAGAAAAAAAGCATGACAGGACCTCTTAAATATGAGATCTGGGGTCAAAAAGACCTCAGATCTCATACTTACACTAAAATGCAATAATAAAAAAAAAAATGTGTCATTTAAAAAAAAAAAAAAAAAAAAATCTCCCTTTAAGGCCAAGTGAATGTTTTGATGTTGCTTCCGCCCTGCAATGCTATAGAGATGGGTGGGCGATCTTCCCCTCACTCGTCTCCATGCCACAGAGCAGAGAGGATCCGATCGCCTCCACCATAAGCGGCAGAGGGCACAGGAGCACGGCGGGAGGGGGCCCCACCCCCCGCCGCCGATAAAAGTGATCTCCGCAGAGACCACGAATCCGCTGCAGAGACCACTATTATCGTAAACCAGACCGCTGCCCGAACAAGAGGATACTGGGGTTATTGCAGCTAGCTGCTGCCATAACAACAATATCCCTCTTCAAAGTAAGGACGTATATCGGCGTGCGGCAGTCCGGAAGTGGTTAAAATTGACAACATTACAACTCTGGCTGTCAAGCTGACTTGGGCACTAATGCCAGACCAGGGAAATCCAGACAGGGGAATCCGACCATGGAAGCCGTAAAGTGGAACTGCCTGCCGTGTGTGTGGTGAGTCGGTCTAGACGTACTGGCCAACTAGGATGGATGTCTGCGGCTGTGAACTGAGCAGCATAACCCATATTATCAAAGGGGAGACGCTGTGATGGGCATGGAAGAGGGTGTCGCTGGGGTCCTGGATGGAACTGACATTTTCAAGATAGGAAAATGTGGAACGCAAACGTCCCTGGTTGCACTTGCATGGGAGGCAGTTTTCAGGTGCTTTTTAGAAGCTATTTCTAGTGCTAAAACACCTGAAAACTGCTTCAGTCTGCACAGAGTCCTGACCTCAACCCGATAGAACACCCTTGGGATGAATTAGAGCGAAGACTGCAAGCCAGGCCTTCTCGTCCAACATCAGTGCCTGACCTCAAAAATGTGATTCTGGAAGAATGGTCACATTCCCATAGACACTCCTAAACCTTGTGGAATCCTTCCCTCTCCATTACTCCATTACTCTTCAGTGCAGAAAAAGGGACTGGGGAATCTGTGTCCTCAGCCTCTTTCTCTGTCTCAAAGGGGAGATGTCAGGGGTCTGTAGGGTTGCCACCTTTTCTTCAACACTTTTGCAGCACAGAGCAATTTTTTTTATATGGTATAAACTATACATATATTTTGCTATTAAATAACATTTCTAATCATATGAAGTTAATAACAAGAGACCCCCTTTACATCAGAGTCCACAGAGTTCCTCTTTTACATCTGAACTCGCAGAGTTGCCTTTCACTGTAAGGGGGGACTCTGTAGACTCTGATGTATAGGAGAACACTGGGGACTCTAACATAGGGGATGCTGTGGGAACCCTGCTTTAAGGGGGAACACTGAGAACTCTGATGTACGGAGAGTACTCTGATGTAAAGGGGAACACTGTGGCCTCCGGTGTAAAGGGGAACTCTGATGTAAGGGGTGCTCTGAGAACCCTGATTTACCTTAGTGACTTAGTTATTTTATTTTTTTTAAAACTAGACTTTACAATCACTTTAAGTGGTCCTCGTTCTTCCAAAGGTTGAGCACCCCTGCCCAAAGGTTGAGCAGGTTTTTTTTCCTTTACCAGGTTATCTATTGTTAGCTGCCTTTCTAAATCGGCACAATCCAAAACGCCCCTTTCCAGGCTGGTTCACTCTGGTGCGATGCCGATCGCATGTGATTCGCACCGCATTGCTGTGCAAACTGTATGGCTGAATTCGCATCACATTTGGACCAATCTTGTGCAGGACCCTTTTTTTTTTTTCTCTTCACCAGAATCGGAAGCATGTGGGCGTTCACCTCCTGTCCGAATTCACAGTTCGTACTGCGTTCTGGGGGTGCCATTAACTTTGTATTGACACCCGCAGCCTAATGCCGCGTACACACGATCGGAATTCTCGTCGGAAAAGCCTTGGATGTTTTTTCCCGTCGGAATTCCGCTCAAGCTTGTGTTGCCTACACACGGTCACACCAAATTCCGACTGTCAAGAATGACGTACAACACTACGACGAGCCGCGAAAATGAAGTTTAATGCTTCCGAGCATGCGACGAATTGTTTCCGAGCATGCGTCGGAATTTTGCGCGTCGGAATTGCCACAGACGATCGGAATTTTCAATAGAAACTTTTTCCGTCTGAAAAATTGAGAACCTGCTCTCAATCTCAATTCCGCCAGCAAAAGTCAGATGGAGCATACACACGGTCGCATTTTCCGACCAAAAGCTCTCATCGTCTTTTGGCCGAAATTCCGCCAGCAAAAGTCCAATGGAGCATACACACGGTCGCATTTTCCGACCAAAAGCTCTCATCGGACTTTTGCTGGCGGAATTTCCGATCATGTGTACGGGGCATTAATGTAACAATTTCACGGCAATTGTTTTATAATAAATGAATAGAAATGACTGCGGACGGTTGTTATTTTCCTGTCTCTGAATAGAAAGAACCAGCTTTGCCCATCGATGACATTTCTAATTCGGGTACTTTTTTTTTTTTTTTTTAAATCACAGAAGAAGCCATGAAACTCCTGGTAATGATTTCCCTACAAGACTATACAGAGAACATGGAGAGAAATGACTGCAGTGATAAGTTGAGCGGATGTACTGAGCCTTGAGCTGCTGTACCCACAGAGCATGCACAGAAATCCGGTCCAAACCGGCTATTACCGACTGCTCTGGCAGGCTCGGCTCTTCTACCAAAACAGCCTCCCCCACCCCCAACAGCAAGAGAAAAGAGCACTGATCGGAGGGGGGGGCATGCATTGTGTATATAAAAACAGGAGCACATTAAATGCCTTTTCCTGGCCAGGATCATATATACAGTACCTTAATCAGAAGTAAATATTGCATTTATTATTATTTTATTACAAGTATTTATATTAGTGCTGACAATTTATGCAATTCTTTATACATATTTTGTACATCCACATAAGCTTACAATCTAATGTCTCTAAGGCTGGCCATACATTATACAATTTGCTTGTACAATTAGATTTACCAACGCCATATAATATGAGGTCAAACCTTAACACTTAGAATTTTGTATTAGTGATGCACCGATAATTTTTTTTTTTTTTTTTTTACGAGTACCGATACTTTTTTTTTTTTAGTACTCGCCGATTCCAATTACCTGCCGCAACTGTTTTGTTTCAGCTGTCAGCAATGATACAAAGCATTGAAAAGTTATTTACAAATGAAATATTTTTTTTTAATTTAGCGCTTTTTTTAATGTGAAACGTGTAAATATATGTTATTATATACGTGTACAGAGAAAATTGAGTACTGTCCGTGATACTTTTTTTATTTGCACTAACATATCATTTTTCATGGACGAGCTTTCGGGGCGTGTCCCCTTCTTCAAGGTCTAAGCAGTACTGATTCACACAAGTTTTAGCAGAAGGTAAAATGTTAAAAACAAAAGAAAAAAAAAAAAGTAAAAATCTCTGAGGGGTAGGAAAAGTAAAACAAACACATACATATACAAATCAATAGTATGGCAATGGTAATAAAGCTATCAGCAAGTGTAAAAATATTCGCAAACAAAAAAACAAAAAAAAAGTTTTAATTGTTTATCATTTATAAAATGGATGTGAACAAAAGAAAAAAAGCAGGAAAATAATAATTAAATGGAGGAGAATAGGGAGTTAATTAAGGCTGATTAGAGTAAATTAAGACTGGCCCATACACCTATAGAATATCTGCAGATTTTCTATGGTCAGATGGAAAAAGTGGAACAGATTCCTCCATCTACGCTGAACTGTGTGGATGGAAGAATCTCCCATTTTTTTCTTCATCTGCAGATCAAAGGAATGAACAAATGATTCTCTGTTTAACCCCTTATAAACCCTAATACTGGCCTAATTATCTGCAGATTTTCTATGGTCAGATGGAAAAAGTGGAACAGATTCCTCCATCTACGCTGAACTGTGTGGATGGAAGAATCTCCCACTGGCCCAAGCTTCCATAACTTGCTAGTCGGCCCCCGCTGGCTCTCACAATACCTGAACATTCTGATTGGGTGCAGGCATTGTTTAGGTTGAGAGCCAGCGGGGGCCGACTAGCAAGGTACTGAAGCTTGGCCCAGTGGGAGATTCCTCCATCCACACAGTTTAGCATACATGGAGAAATCTGTTGCACTTTTTCCATCTAACCATAGAAAATCTGCAGATAATTAGGCCAGTATTGGGGTTTATAAGGGGTTAAACCGAGAATCATTTGTTCATTCCTTTGATCTGCAGATGAAGAAACAGAAAGATACAAAAAGAAACAATGTTTCTTTTTATTTTAGTGTTTCAGGGCTGAGCAATGTTGTTTATAAACATTGCCTGGCTGCTTTTTTTTTTTTTTTCACAGCTCCAATTACCGGACTTTTTAACACTGGGGAGACCCACTTACAGGTCAAAGAGCCGAGCCTGAAAGTATCGGTTTCAGGTATCGGCGCATTTGCACGAGTACCGATACTTGGGCAAAAAAAGGGTATAGCCACCGATACTAGTATCGGTGCAACCCTAATTTGTATGCAATCAGGCATGGCCCTGGCACTACATATTTGAAGGTAAATCTAAAGGAAATTGAATAAGAAAATTGTATAATGTATGGCCAGCTTTACTCACATTCATACACACTAGGGACAATTTAGCCAATTAACCTACAAGCCTGTCTTTAGGAGTGAGGGAGGAACCTGGAGGAAACCCACGCATGCACAGAGGGAGCATGCAAACTCCAGGCAGGTAGTGCCGTGGTTGGAATTAGCGCTGCCAGGCAGAAAAGAATCAAAGCTCTAAGGCTGGGTTCACACTGCCGTACGGAGCGTCTCACAGCAGGGGTCCGGTGCGTCCCTGTTCATGGCTTCAGGTCCGAACTTTTGGCTGAATTTGGACCTGAAACGAACCAGAAGACGCACCGGACTTCTGTACAATTCGCTCCGCAGCCATCCCGGAGATGTGTGAACCCGGATCCTTTGAAATCCGGTCACAATCTCCTGTAATGCGAATTGGATGTGCATCCAATTCGCAATAGTGTGAACCCAGCCTAAAGGAAATATAATATGTAGAACATTGCTGTAGAACTTCTAATGGTGGCCATACACAGATCAATATATGATCGATTTCTTTTCCAATCAATCTCTCCTCAAAGGAATAAAGTCCACAATACATTTGATCGATATGACACACACACACACATGGAGAAGTGGATTTCAATTGATACGTTTGTCATTTACAATCGTAAATGATCAGTCACCTCTCTATTTCCACCATGTGATCACATAGGCTGATCAATCAGATCATTTTCACAAACAAAAGATCTCGGTGCTGCTCAGTTCTGATTGTTTTGATTGAATCATACATCAGATAATACAATCAAAGCATACACTTTTATTTTTATTTTTTTTACACTTCGATTTTATTATCCAGATAATGGAAGTGCAGTCGCTGTAGATCTGAGGGGGAAGATCTGAAAAGAGGGGAAGCTCTGCTGATTTTATCATCCAATCGTGTGGATGCTAAAATGCTGTTTTTTATTTTCCTTGCATGCCCCTCCTCGGATCTACAGCGACTGCACTTCCAAGTGCACTTGTAGTGCACAAATTGGCCTTTAGTAAATAACCCCCAATTTCATCAAAACAATAGACTGTACCAAACAATCAAACAGCCATAAATTCCCTTCCGATCGATTTCGTTCGGATTTAATTAAAGGCATCGATCAGCAGCACAGAGGTACTTTGTTCATGATTACGTTCGGATGAGATGGATGAGATTATGACATCACATGGTGGAAACAGTGATGCGATCGATCGAAATCCAATTCTCTGTTTTGGCATATCAATTGAATTGGTTTTCAACTGTCAATCGATTATTCCTCCTGAAAGAAAATAAATCATTGAATCGAAGCGTGTACGGCCACCATAATACATGTTTGGAACAAGGCAGTATGCGTGTATTTTATTCTGTGTGTCAGGTCCCCCCCCCCCCCCCTCCCCTAGCACAATCCCTGCAGTGCAGACGTTTCCGGCTTTCAGGTCCTCCCTGTATGATGGAAGAAGGAGGAGCAGCAGCTGATGAGAAAAACAACCCTGAACAACAGTACTGATACTAGAGAAAGAGCCAGATCCACAGCACAAGGCAAGATGCTCCTCCATCTATGGATCCTCATACTGGGCTGCCAGCTCATCTGCGGTACACCAGGTACCCTTTCTTTAGTCCTATTTAGTTATATCTGCATTCTTGGTTGTTAGTATCTGACTTTATTTTTTATGATCAGTGGTAATGTTTTGGGATGAGGAGGGTGATTATTAATGCACATAAAGGGAGGTGATCACCCCAATGCATTGCGATGATCTTCAGAGCCAACTATGAGCAATGCATGCAGAGGTGCTGATCCATGACCAATGCGGCTGTGCAACACAGCAGAGAGTGCTTGGTATGTAATGTTCACACACACAGTAGAAACACAATTCTGCACCATTGCATATTGCATTTTCCTTATTTTATGTATCATTTTTGTATCGCACGCTGTTGATCGCCCTTTAACTCCTTCGTTCCAGCATGTCACCCTAGTCACATGACCTTGTTTTTCTCTAAGAGTCGGTGGGTGGGCTGAACACTTGTCCTCCACCCATTTTTAGACTAGTAAATGGATTGGATGGGGCTGTTGTTGAGCTCTTTCTGTACTTCTTATTGGAGGATAAGTTGAAGCTTTTGTCCCTGTTGCAGTACAATTGGGACTTTAAATGGCAAGCAGCACGCCTAACCGCAAATTTCCTGCTCTAGGTAGACTTGACGAGCAGACATATTGGGGGTTATTTACGAAAGGTAAAACCCACTTTGCACTAAGGCTGGATTCACACCTAGGCATTTTTAGTGCTTTTTGCATTTTGCAGATTTGCACTACAGAACATGTTCCATAGGAAACAATGTCAAATCGGCAAAATGCAAAAAGCACTAAAACTGCATAGGTGTGAATCCAGCCTTAAAGTGCACTTGGAAGTGCAGTCGCTCTCAATCTAAGGGGTAGATCTGAAATGAGGGGAAGCTCTGCTGATTTTATCATCCAATCATGTGCAAGCTTAAATGCTGTTTTTTATTTTCCTTGCATGTCCCCCTCAGATCTACAGAAACTTTACTTCCAAGTGCACTTTCAAGTGCAAAGTGGATTTTCCTTTAGTAAATAACCCCCATTACCTGTTTGCTTTGTTTGTTTAAGTTCAAGCTTACCAAGCAGGTCAGTTATGCTTACACAATACATACTGCCTAGGAATGGAACAGACCCAGGTAGCTTTGTCTGTGTCAGTCTCAGACGCGTTCTACATAAGGTGTGGCTGTTATGTTCTTTCACGTTATTTTTTGAGTTATATAGTGGTTTACAACAATGCAACATTTTTCACTGTAGAGAAGTGTCCATATAGGTTTGAGGCGCACAAGGTAAAGGAGCAATTACAGTAAACAAGGTGCAAATAAAGTGATGGCAACATGGGCTGGTATACAATACTCCAATGTAGGATATCACTTAAGAAGGTTTCCAAACAATAAAGTTGGGTGTCTGACCTCCTTTGGTGGTGCTAAAGTTGTGCAGGCAGATATGTAAGGGCTAATTTACACTTGCTTCAAAACATGGCTTCGGACACGCTTTGTTAAAGCTCTCTGAATGCCAGTCAAAGCCCCTGTCACTAAATAAAATGGTTAGCTTACAGTCCTTCCTGTTTGCACCTTGCTTTTGCTTGGTGCTTCGATGAGGCTTTGGTGGAGCTTCGATGGTGCTTCGATGAGCCTTTGGTGGGGTTTCGAACGAGCTTTGCCACAGACTTCTATGGAGGCTTTGAAGCCGCTTTAAAGCACCACTAAAGCTACATGGGGTATAATTTTTGAAGCAAAGCAAGGTGTAAACAGGACTGTAACCTAACATGTTATTTCGTGACAGGAGCTTTGACTGGTGTGTTCAGAGAGTTTTAACAAAGCGTGTCCAAAGCCTTGTTTTGAAGCAAGTGTAAACTAGCCGTTAATGTGTGTTGAAGCTGAAGCAAGTGTAAATGAGCCCTAAATGTTTAAGGGTGGATCAGGTATTGTGGAGAACATGAGGAGGATGCTTGGGGGTTTCAGTTGCTTCAAAGTATTGAGAAGTGAGAAAAGAAAGGTTAACAATTCGTTAGGAACATTGGGATGTTGAACGATGGCATGGCAGGGTTGGGGTGAAAGAAAGTGTAGGGTTTGACCAGAATGTTCGGTGCCATGGCTCATATACATACCGTAGTTAATTCAGAGGGAAGTAAAGAGCAGTCTAGGTTCATATGGAGATTGTTATCCAACCAAGGATACAATTTTTTAGGAATTTAGAGTGAGTATCATTAAGGATATCTGCGAGTTTCTTGTGTATCGTAGAACCCATTATTCTCTCCTTGACCCCCATGAGGTTTATACACACGATCAAAAAATTGTACGAAAAATACCTCTTTCGAAGCAATATTACGTTAATCTTCCGAGAGCCAATCACAACAATTCATCCAATATTATCCGATGGAAAAAGCACGAATATTTTTTCTCATATACCAGATGGTATGATTTTTGTTTAACCAGTACAGTTTTCGTCCATAAATGCAATACAATACTTGATATCACTTCCAATTTTTTATTCTGTCGTATGAGAATTTTCGTAACCTCTTCATTTTCAATACGAGACCAGCATGAAAAAAAAAAAAAAAAAAAAAAAAAAACATAAAACGGTCAACCATTCATCCGATAATCTTATTGTGTGTACCAGGCATTAGAGTGGGTTGTTTCCATTGTGTTGGGCAAGGTTGTTATTTTCTTCAGGCTGTACAAGTTCGGTTTTATATGACACTTCCAATGCTGGCCACCAAAATTAAACATTTGTTTTAATGGAATAAAACTTTGTAGCAGAGTAATCATGACACGTTTAATGTTTAAAATTACCTTTTTTACCAAAAAAAAAACCACGCCCAGTGGATATATTGAACATTTTTTCCTTCAGACAGTTCTAGCTCTTTACGGGACAAGGCAATTTATCCAGGAAAAAGATTTTGCAGGATGTCTCTCAGATAAAAGCTAGCAAAGTTCATATAGATTTAGTAACAGATCATATGAAATTTGTTATACTATGCTATCTTTGGGTATTTTCCTTGTTTTTAGTCCCACTTCATTAGAGGAGATTGCTATTTAACTAAATAAATATGACTAAATTATGCAATCTCTATTTTACATTCTCAAGAATGTTTTTCTAAGCTTCCCCCGTTCTAGTTCCTCAAAACATTATGGACTCGCTCCCAAATTTCTCCGACAGCAGAGGATTTTTTTTTTTGGTAAACTGCTTTAATTTGACTTTAAGGCTACTTTCACACTGGAGCGGTGGGGGCGCTGGCGGTAAAGCGGCGCTATATTTAGCGCCGCTTTACCGGCGTTTTAGCGGCGCATTGCGGCCGCTCGCGGGGTGTTTTTACCCCCCGCGAGCGGCCGAAAAAGGGTCAATACCGCCCGCAAACCGCCGCTATTGCGGCGTTTTGCGGGCGGGTTCGGCGCGCTCCCCCATTGTTTTCAATGGGACCGGGCGCTATAGGAGCGGTAAATTTACCGCTCCTATAGCGAGCCAAAGATGCGGCTTGCAGGACATTTTTGAGCGTCCTGCAAGCGCACCGCTTCAGTGTGAAAGCCCTCGGGCTTTCACACTGAAGGAACAGCAACAGCTGTTTCGGGTCGGTTTGCAGGCGCTATTCTTAGCGCAATAGCGCTTGCAAACCGCCCCAGTGTGAAAGGGGCCTAAAACTTCTACCCTCCCGTCCACGGGTACTTGTATTTCAGTTCCACAGACACAAGTTGCTGTCAGGCATCAGCCATAACTCATGTAAACAGTCATGGAGCAAGACTCAAGGTTCTTGGCTGTAACTGCATTGGCACTGCACACTAGAGAACTGGTTTTTATCTGAACTGCCTCTCCCTATTGCAGCACCAAAGGGTTTTCCAGGGCAGCTGTGACTTATCTTTAGCACAGCTGAAACAGCAGGTCACATTTATTTTTCTACAGACTGTGCAATATGAAGACAGTAGAGTTACCCCCAAATACCACTTTGGGGGGGGGGGGGCGAATAAGGTCACCCTCCTTACTATGTTACATGCATGATCTGTCAGGTGCTTCTGGATGTCTTTTTTTTTTTCTTTTATTAGAAGCCATAACCTTTAAAGCTGAACTACGGATACAAAAATATGTATAAGTATGTAAATAGGAGGTATTCCCAGGTCTCATTCCACACATATACCTAAAATAAAATGAATTCTTGTTTCAAGATAAAGGCTGGGATCATGCAAATTATTGCTTTACACTCCACTGGCCAGAAGCACATCCCTAGCCACTGGAGTATAGTGAAAATAGAGCCTGAGGCTGGCCATACATTATACAGTTTTCTTTTAGATTTACCAAAACCATATAATATGAGGTCACACCTAAACACTTTCAATTTGTATGCAATCCGGCAGGCCCTTACACTACATAGTTTAAGGTAAATCAAACTGAACTTGGAATAAGAAAATTGTATAATGTATGACAAGCCTAACATTAGTCATTTCTTCCAGACTACATATAGCGGTTTTGTTGTGTTAGGGCAGGGATCCTCAAACTACGGCCCTCCAGCTGTTGCAGAACTACACATCCCATGAGACATTGTAAAACTCTGACATTCACAGACATGACTAGGCATGATGGGAATTGTAGTTCCTGAACAACTGGAGGGCCGTAGTTTGAAGACCCCTGTGTTAGGGTGTAGGCCAGCTAATGACTCCCACATCTTTGGTGTTTGCATTCCCATATGAAGTCTGGCATGGCACCAACTATATCGCTTTTATGTTTTACAGCTCCAACAAATGATATTCCAGAGGAGACTCCAGCACCACAGACCACGCAGAAGCCAGAGGACTCAACAACTCTCTACAATGAACCAGAGAAGGTCAATTTGGCACAGCCTGTGATCAGCATCAGTGAGAGAGTCCAGGCGAAGCCCCGTGAGAAGAAAGACCTTGGCATATTAGGTATACATTTCCTCTGAAATTACTCCAAAACACAGTTACTCCTACTTACTTAATTTTGATATTTGAGGTATTATGCCGGGTTTACACTGCCGCGACTTGGGATCCGACTTGTGAGACCCCAAGTCGCCTGATGTGAAAAATCCCAGGTTAGTCAATAAGAGCTATCTTAAAGGGGTTGTAAACCCTCAAGGTTTTTCACAATGCATTCTATGCATTAAGGTGAAAAACCTTCTGTAGTGCAGCAGCCCCCCAGAGCCTCCATTTTACTTACCTGACCCCGATCTTTCCAGCGTCGAGAACAAGCACAGCCACTGTCTCGGGACCTCATTGGATATATTGATAGCAGCAGCAGCCATTGGCTCCCGCTGCTGTCAATCAAATCCAGTGACACGGGAGCAGGGCAGAGTTCTGTGTCAATGGACGCAGCAGCAGGACTCAGGAGCGCTCCCGCAATAGTGTCCCCTTGGAATGTGGGTCTCCGAGGGGGCACTCGATGCAGGGAGGAGCCAGGAGCAAAAAACTTTCTTTATCCAAGAGTTTTCAATCAAAAGTTTACCCATCTATGATCAGTTTTTTTTTTTTTTTTTAATTCTTTATTTCTTTGCAGGAATACATAACATATATTATTAGTAATGCTTTCATAAGACTACTTATAAAGTCCATTCTCAGAACAAAACTTATTCTTTTAGAAAACAAAACATGATGTATTCCTGCCATTTTTATAAACAAATAACAATGTCAATTCCCCACACCATCCCTCCGCTCCAAAGCCCTGAGCCCCATGAAGGGCTTATAGAACCGAGAGGAAAAAAAAAAAAAGGGGGGGGGAGGGGAAAAAAAGGGGGGGGGGGGAATGGAGTACATCTCCCCGTCCCCCGGGAGTGTAAGTCTCACAACATTTATCTAACTAGTTTATTCCTCTAATTCCTATCCAATCAACCTTTTCCCTTCATCAGTTTTACAGTACGCTTAGAGAGTGACAGAATTTAGGAAATGCAAGGATGTGGAGCACTTAAGCCTCGTACACACGCTTAGATTTTCAAACTACCGAACGTCTGTTTTTTGTGGCATGCTAGTCTCATGTCGAAAGTGAAGAAGTTACTCACAATACGAAAATTTTCGTACGACAGAATACGCCAGAAGTGACGTAATGCGTTAAATAGTTTAGTATATATTCTTTCGTTTCTGAGCATACATAGTCTTGCTCTTACAATTTTTTTTTTGTACAAAAACTGTACTAATGAAACAAAAATCGGAGGTTGAGTTCACATACAATATACTAATGGTCCATACCCACGATACGAAAATAGGATGGAAACATTTGTACGAGCTGTCTGCCAATTTTCTGTTCCCTAGTATGGTGCTTTCGACAGCCGATTTCGAGTTTTTGTCAGACAAAAGCTGGATGTGCAGACTATACAAATTTTGTATTACATACGTAGTCTTGCTCTTACGATTTTTTTTGTACAAAAACTGTACTAATGAAACAAAATTCGGAGGTTGAGTTTGAATCCGACAAAATTTGTATAGTCTGCACATCCAGCTTTTGTCTGACGAAAACTCGAAATCGGCTGTCGAAAGCACCATACTAGGGAACCGAAAATCGTCAGACAGCTCGTTGTATGAATTTTTCCATCCGATTTTTGTATCGCGTGTACGGACCATTAGTATATGTGGGTTCACACATATGCAGCTGCGGTTTGCCTCCCGGAGTCCAGTGCGTTTCTGTTCACTGGACCTAAAAACGCACAGGAACCTTTTCAAAACCGCACTGCGGCCACCCTGCACATTTGTGAACTGGCTCCACTGAAAGCCGGTCACATTCACATTATGAAAATTGGATGCCATTAAAAACACATCAAAATCACATATGTGAACCCAGCCTAAACCGTAAAAAGGAGCATAATCCTGTTGCCCTTGAATTTCATCGCTAACTGCTAGCGGTAGGCACAGCCAGGCAATAAGACATACCTGTACTTCTTTGATTAGAGGCGTGAATGCACGCACCCCCTAGTGACCTGTGTTGTGATTGGACACAGCACAATATTGTCAGCAGGTTATGGCCAATCATTTTGACTGTATACCTGCTGATCAGCTGTGGCCATTCACAGCACAGACCTGTGTGTTTCTAAACACAGGATCTGGCTGGATTTCTCCCTGCCGTTCAGAAATGAAAGCAAGAAGAGAAACCCAGCCAGAATAGTGAGTAAAAGCAGCACACTTGTTAGGCACACAGTTAAGCCCTTGATTGCCCTCCTGATCACCCCTGTCCCCCAGCCAGTGCCATTATTACAATGTCAGTGTACAGTATTATCACTGATTACTAGCAACGTCAGTGTCAGCTAGTGTCCCTCCTAGCCAGTATCAGTTAACACCAGATTTCCCGCCGCACTATCACAGTCACAATACAAGTCGCTGATCACCACCATTACTAGTATAGTGTCTGTACGCATCAGTATGTTGATCACAATCAGAACTATACTAGTGTCCCCAAAAACCCAGTGGTTATCAAATACCACCAAAATAAAGCTCTATTTGTGTGAAAAAAAAAGATCTAAATTTAATTTGGGTCCAGTGTTGCCAGCTAAAGTAGCACAGTGCTGAATAGCAAAAAATGTCCTAGTCATGGAGGGGGTAAAACCTTCCAGAGGTCAAGTGGTTAAATATGTACACACCTGCCATATATTATAGGACTGAGCTCCTTGGGTTCTAGGATATGTTCAGACCTAAAAGTCTGTGTTAATAGTTTTTATATTTGGAAAGGAGGGGAACATGCTAGATACCTAGCTAGATATAGAACATCTGTAATACAAAACAAAGCCATTTCATGCTCTGGATTCTCCCAATGCTTTTCCCACTATAATTTTTATACTTTCATTTCACAGGTTATGTCCTTGGCATCTTGATGGTGGTGATAATTATAGCCATTGGCAGCGGCATTGTGGTTGGATACATATACAAGAGGTCAGTATTGTGCTTGAAATGGGTGTTAGAATGATCTACATTTTCTAAGGTGTGATAACTCATGAATTCTGTGTTACTTACGGTATATGACGTTATATTGTTTTTTTTTTCCCATAGGGGTAGAGATCTGAAGAAGCAGTGTGACCAGGAAGCAGAAGAAAGGCGGCAACATCGGATCAATTTACCCCTCTCTGCTTTCTTAAATCCAACATGCGACATTATAGACGAGAACACAATAGAGTTATCCTCCCATCACACCCCCAACACAGTACAGGAGGGTGTTGTACCCCTAATGGGCAGTGCTGGTACCCCAGGAGCATGAAGGGAGGCACAACCCTAAGTGAACATCAATGTGATTAAACAGTACTCCTTTGTTGTGGACATGACATTTTATCATGCTGTGGCACAGGCCCAGTGGACTATCGAAGGAGAGTTGTCTTCATTACCCACATTATCTTATGTTGGACAGAAAGGGACATAGATTTCTACATATCTGGTGCAAACTGATCAAACAGCCAGTGTTTTTTTGCTTCCAAGGCAAAGAAATGATTACTGTATGTGCCCTTTTTTCCTTTATCCTGATGTGGGTTTTCGTATGATCCAAGTGGTGGAAGTTGGCTGCCAGTGGCAGCTTCTGTATGGCTAAAGATGAAGTCATGTAGATTCCAAGAAGTAAAGATGAAGCTTTCTTGGTAATCACCTGCAGGCTATAATAGAGGTGGATATAGTGCTCTACTACATCCTTTCTCTTGGGTGTGTACAGTGAAGCTCATGTTGTAACTTGTAGTACAAGTTCCTTCCATTCTTCCAATAACGTATATCACAATCTTTTCTGAGACCAGGGTTCTTCCTCTTAAGTGTGCTGCTAAGGTTTTTTTTTTTTAAACGGACAGAGACGGATGTACAAATTGTAAGAAAATTGTTTGTTTATTGGCCTTTTTTTTTGTACATGAATGTTGCATTTCTATAAATAAAGAAAGAATTATCGGGCAGTGCCTGATGATTAAACCAGTCTTATGTGAATCCAGTGGCGTGAGTGGCGATTGATCAGCAATGTAAAAGAAAAAGTTTAAAGTGAGCACATCGCAGTGACCTGTGGCAACCAGATACATTTCATTGTTCCCATTGTACTTAACACAAAAAGCTACTAGAAATGAGGGCCAAAGACTTTTAAGCCTCATTAATTTCAGTGACCAAACAGGAAGAGCAGTCACCCCAAAGTCACAGACAGCAGTAAAAAAAAAAAACAAAAAAAACTAGGAGGTACACCGATACCAGTTTTATAAAGACCAAGTATGAGTACTGATACCTTGAAGTACTTTCTGATACCATTTTTTAGTGTCTGGTTCACACCAGTGGGTTTTGTCATGCGATTTGACAGTTCAAAAAATTGTATGGCAAGTTGCACCCCATTGCCGGCAATGGAACAGTTCAAGTCGCAGCGACTTTGAAAAAGGTTCCTGCACTACTTTGAGATTTCATTGCGACTTGCATCGACTTCTGTTAAATGAAATAAAAGGATTACAGCTCACACAAAAATTACATTTAAATCCTACAAGGCTATTTAAAAACACCTGAACATATTCAGCAAAAATAAGGGGATTTGGTCACCCCATATGGTGCACTGACTTTTGTTAAATGAAGTCGCAAGCCGCAGTGAAATCGTAGGTCTAAATGGCATTTACTGGCGGTTTTGAAATCACCCTGAAGTAGCACGATTTAAAAGCCGCACTGGGTGAATCAGGGCTAAAAGGCGACGGTTACAGTCTGCAGACTTGAAGATATCAGTTTCAGTATCGGCGCATTTGCAAGAGTACAGGTACTCCTGCAAATGCTTAGTATTGGCACCGCTATCAGTATCCGTGCAATGCCAGTTTTGACCCTTTCCCAATCTATCCACAACCTTTTCTGAAGTTCCAATTTAAAGTGGATGTAAACCCCAAAAATTTTGAGATATGCAAATCACCTGTCATTCACAGCAAGGGGGTGTTTTTGACAAAGTTTTAAGACTTTGTCAAGATTTCTCTAACTGAACAATAAAAGAGGATTGCTCAGGCCTCGAGTAAATGTGTGTGGCAAGACTGGGCTCAAATGAAAGGAAAATCGTATTCTCTACATTATGAGATCAAAAAAATAAATAAAAATGTTGGGTTTACATCCACTTTAATGGAAACGCCATACATCCTTTCAAGGAATCTCCTACATGTTCACAGATGCTATAATACCATAGTTCATCTAGAAGTGCCACCTGCTGGTGAATCTGACATCTGCAATGTAAAAGAATGATGTTTTAGAAAATGATGAGCTTGTCTTTGAACATATGGAGTGAACTGCAGGACAAGGGTTCAATTGACTATGGTCAGATGGAAAAGGGATTATTCTGTGCATGGAGGCTCTGGTGGGGGTTTATGTTAAAAATAGAAAATTCCCTTTAAACAAAAGCACATATTAAAGTGGTATCTAAACCCAAAAACTTAATATATTGCCGTTTACCAGTCTTTGGAGGAGGCCATTTTTTTTTCAGGCTCTTTTTTTTTTTCCCCTGTATCTATGGAGGGCAACGGTTGTGACACAAGCTGAACTTCAAACATTTCAGTATTTGCTTATCTCCATTAACATGGTGGATTGATGGAAAAGGTTGTTTACGAAAGGAAAAAAAAAAAAAAAAAAAACAAACAAAAAAAAAAAAGGTCCTATTTCTGCTCAGCTCACAGGAAGTGACAAGCACACTGCATTGTGGCAGGATCAAAGGGTTAGTTCTATACTTGCTGATAAAAGGGTTTTTAGCCTTAAAAATGAATGCAAACACCACATCAATGCACAGGTATGCTGCTATATATTACATTTTTGTTTTTGGATTATAGACTTTAATACTCGTAGTATTAAACAGCTCTACAGACACTAAATTTGTAAACATTTTTTTATGAAAGCCTTCTCAATACATGACAGGGTATAGTCTTTGAAGACTATATATTTTTGGTCAATGATCCAGACAGACGAGCCATATCTCCCGCCGTTAAAGCACAGTTTGAAACAAAGTTTACCACTTGTCATACAAAATTTTTTTTTACAATTTGTAAATACCATATAAACCTGTACTATATATTACAACAAAAGAGTAGCAGATATCCTCACTACAAATATCTCATTGCATAAATCTGACAGCCTAGATAAATGCACTTAATGTCCAGCTGCCAAAAACATCTAAATAGATGGTAGCAAAAAAGTCATGATTCAGGCAAAATTCCCATGGCGTCATAAAAATACACCATACACACAGTATATACACTAAGGAGAAAAGTGCAGTCCAAATGCTTACAAAATCAATCAGAAATGTGAAATTCCAGTTTTCATGTGAAAAAATACAGCAGTCTCTCCACAATGGAGTACAAGTGCTAAGATAAAAGTGGTTACTAAATCACATTATGTCTCAAGAAATGGAATGAAATATTACCGGAATAAATATGTGACAGGCGTCTGCCTCCTGGAACTCTTTGGTGTGGTAGACTTATTCAAGTTTTGATCTAGTATGTAGCTGAAAAAGAGCTTCATAGCATGGAAAGCTATGAGCAGTATGGAAAAATACAAAACCTTCTAAAATACTTCTATGACCTGCTGTGGTTCTAAAATATACATATTTGTAGCATAGAAACCCCTGAGGTATCCTTTATCTAATTGGGTCTACCAAGACTGGAGAAATGTGTGCACTTTTAGGTTACCAAAGTCATTTTTTCGTTAAAAGACAAGTTCATAGCTTTCTACAAAAACTCATGACCTATACTGAAATGGTGCAGATTAGAGCAGAATCTACCGCCAGTCAACATATATAACGGTTTCCTTTATGGTCAATGGAATGCTTTTGCAGAGATGAACTGGAGGGTGCTTCAGCTCTCCTTATCTCTTCTCAGGAATGTGATCTGCATCATCTTGTGGAGAGTATTCATGTTTCAGCTCATACTGCAACCTCAGTTTAGTCTCCATCATTTCTAGTTCAGAAGGTAGTGGAATGGCCAGGTCCCCCAGGAACAGAGACAGGGCTGAAAGGGTATCATGTAAAGAAGGGAAGTCTGGCCTAGGGTATAAAAAAAGAAACCTTTTAGGGTTAACAATACATAACCATCCACTAATACATTTAAGAGAAGAAAAAGCGCAACTCACCAAGCCCCAGTGAGTAGGATGAAACATGTTGGGGGGGGGGGGGGGGGGGGGGGTGCGTGGCTGGAGCAGTACTGGATGAGGCCACATTCATCTACATACTGTTTGCACTGGATTGGTGAGCGGCGCCTTTTCTTGTTTGATAATGCTCTTGCACCTCTGAATGGTATACAGACCCCCCCCTTCACTGCAACCAGCAGGGAGAGCTCTATCTCAGCTTAGATATATTATGTGTGGCCACCATTATTTTCCAGCACTGCCTTAACCCTCTTGGGCATGGAGTTCACCAGAGCTTCACAGGTTGCCACTGGAGTCCTCTTCCACTCCTCCATGATGACATCACGGAGCTGGTGGATGTTAGAGACCTTGCGCTCCACCACCTTCCATTTGAGGATGCCCCACAGATGCTCAATAGGGTTTAGGGTCTCTGGAGACATGCTTGGCCAGTCTATCGCCTTTACCCTCAGCTTATTTAGAAAGACAGTGGTCATCTTGAAGGTGTGCGTTTGGGGTCGTTATGTTGGAATACTGCCCTGCGGCCCAGTCTCTGAAGGGAGGGGGGGTCAAGCTCTGCTTCAGTATGTCACAGTACATGTTGGCATTCATGGTTCTCATGCAGCCCCAGACCATGACACTCCCACCACCATGCTTGACTGTAGCCAAGACACACTTGTCTTTGTACTCCTCACCTGGTTGTCACCACACACACTTGACACCATCTGAACCAAATAAGTTTATCTTGGTCTCATCAGACCACAGGACATGGTTCCAGTAATCCATGTCCTTAGTCTGCTTGTCTTCAGCAAACTGTTTGCGGGCTTTCTTATGCATCATCTTTAGAAGAGGCTTCCTTCTGGGACAGCCATGCAGACCAATTTAATGCAGTGTGCAGCGTATTGTCTGAGCACTGACAGGCTGACTCCCCACTCCTACAAACTCTGCAGCAATGCTGGCAGCACTCATACGTCTATTTCCCAAAGACAACCTCTGGATATCACGCTGAGCACATGCACTCAACTTCTTTGGTCAACCATGGCGAGGACTGTTCTGAGTGGAACCTGTCCTGTTAAGCCGTGTATGGTCTTGGCCACTGTGCTGCAGCTCAGCTTCAGGGTCTTGGTAATCTTCTAGCCTAGGCCATCTTTATGTAGAGCAACAATTCTTTTTTTTGCCATGAGGTGCCATGTTGAACTTCCAGTGACCAGTATGAGTGAGAGCGATAACACCAAATTTAACACACCTGCTTCCCATTCAAACCCGAGACCTTGTAACACTAACGAGTGACATGACACCAGGGAGGGAAAATGGCCATATGGGCCCAATTTGGACATTTTCACTTAGGGGTGTACTCACTTTTGTTGCCAGCGGTTTATACATTAATGGTTGTGCGTTGAGTTATTTTGAGGGGACAGCAAATTTACACTGTTATACAAGCTGTACACTCACTACTTTACATTGTAGCAAAGTGTCATTTCTTCAGTGTTGTCACATGAAAAAATATAATACAATATTTAAAAAAAATGTGATATCTCTTCCTAAATGCGGGGAGAGGGGGAAGGGAGTAACTAAGAAAGGAAATGGCATTTAACATTAATGACAAAAGATTTTTGCAATGCTATTTGTGCAGTGTGGAAGACCCTAATTTGTTATAGGTATACGAGAAAGAGCACTGGCTCAATACAGATTTGAAAGCTCATTCTCCAACCACAAATCTCATTTAGGTTTTAGATAAAGTGATAAACTGAAAGAGAATCTAAGCTCCTCAACAATACCACAGACAAAAACAAGAAATAGATTCAAATTCTTCCCCACTAAATGAAAAGATTGAAAATACGTTTTCACATCCTATGCATCAAGGTGAAAAAAACACCTGGCAGTCACCGGCCCCCCCGTTTTACTTACCTGAGCCCCTTCATCTGCTCGGCGGGGACACGATGTCCCTCTGTCCACGGGGTCCCGGCTCTTGATTGGATAGATTGATATCAGCGCAGCTATTGGCTCCCACTGCTGTCAATCAAAACCAATGAAGCGGGCGACGGGGCCAAGTCTGGCATTCGTGTCTATGGAAGCAAAAGCTTGACTTAGGAGCGCGCCCGCAAGGTAGCCCCCTCCGGAGAGCGCTTTCCTAGGGGGTTATCTGATGCGGGGAGGAGCCACGAGAGCAGCCGGGGGACCCCAGAAGAGGATTTTCGGGGCCACTCTGTACAAAACGAGCTGCACAGTGGAGGCAAGTATGAGTTTGTTATTTAAAAAAAAAAAATTAAAAATGGTCCTTTACAATCACTTTAACATCAACTCACCTTTGGTCAGGCTCCAGCTGGCAGCAGGATGTCGCAAGGGGGAAAAATCCTGCAGGACAGTCCTTTGTAACAAACTTTTCCCAGAAAAGGCGAACATTGAGGCCATAATCAATGGTACGTGGCAGGCAATCTGGATCCGCATACACCTGTCCAATAATCTGTAAAATCCATAATAATTAATTCAATTTAAAGAAATTTATGCCGTGTGCAGTGACAGAAGTTAGTACAAACTGAATTTGTTTCAGCTTTTCAGACACCAACACCCCACAGCGATAAGTAGAAATGTGGCGTTAAAAAAATAAATACCCTGCCCAAGTCTAGGTGTGTGCCTATTGTAAATGAAAAACAAAAAAAAGGATCTGTGAATCTGGACCAGATTCCTGTTCAGACCTGACCTGAGTGCATGTATTATAGATTTCCTTCCTGGAACACAGCTGGGTTAATCACAGATCAATGTTTGTAAGGCTAGTCATACACACTTTGTCTTCTCTAAGTCAAACAAGGACAGTGAGTGCTGCTGTCTGGAGAGCCGTAATCGGTAGTGGTTACAAATCAGGAGACATGTCGAACACCAGGGACATTCAGCCTGCTGCGGTGAAATGGAATTTTGGGCTGCACTTGAGCTCACTTAAAAAAAAGGAGATGCATGGTCAAAGTTTTTTTGGTCATACTACTCTTCTGGATTACAGGGTGCATACCTGTAACCCAGAAACAGCCGACAGCGGGCCCCAACAAGACTGACTCCAGGCTCTGAAAAGATCCCAACCATATTGTTGGGATCCACCCAGCTGCCTGATTGACAGCTGACTCCAGCATTCAGTGTATAAAGGGGCAGAGTGGTGACTAATAGTCACTGCTCTCTTCTCCGAGAAGACCAAGAACTGAACAATCAGAAGTCATGTGATAGCTTAGTTCTCGGTCTTAGAGATGACATGGGACAACTGCAGCATTACACCAATGATTCAGCATAGAGGCGAGTATGTTTTTTTTTTTTTCTAACCACAAACTTCTCCTTTAAAATCAAAACAAAACAAGAAGTAGTACACTTTACCTAAAACCCCATGTTTGTATGCACCCCAAGCTTGCTAATGCTTTATAGCTTACAAATCACATTTAGGCTTAAAGAATCTCAAAACTAAAGCAGTGGTTCTTAACGCCAGTCCTCAAATACCACCAGGTCATGTTTTCAGGTTTTCTCTCATCTTTTAACTTGTGACATAATCACAAGGGCAACCCATAAGCAAATTATCTGTCTGGGGTAGGTGAGGGCTGGAGATGAGAAACAACCTAGAACAACCATTTTCAACTAGGGCTCCTCCAGAGGTTGCTAGGGGATCCATGAGCTTTGGCTCATTGACCTCTCATATGATGGTGTCTGCGTAGCTCCGAGGCCAAGGTCACTTGAAAGAGCCAGCAACATGACACCAATGATCTTTTTAGCTGTGTAGAAAGGGTGCATTCTTCCCATGACCAGCACTGTAAGTGGTGATTATTCCTATGACCACGACTGTAAGGCCCCTTTCACACTAAGGCGTTTTTCAGGCGCTACATCGCTAAAAATAGCGCATGTATAGCACCTGAAAAAAGCGTCTCCTTTCACTCCAGTGTTAAAGCCGGAGGGTTTTCACACTGGAGCGGTGCGCTAGCAGGACGGTACAAAAAGTCCTGCTAGCAGCATCTTTGGAGCGGTGAAAGAGCGGTGTATTCACCGCTCCTACCCATTGAAATCAATGGGGCAGCGCGGCTATACCGCGTGCGGTTTTAACCCTTTTTCGACCGCTAGCGGGGGTTAAAACCGCCCCGCTAGCGACCGAATAGTGCCGCTAAAACGACTGTAAAGCAATGCTAAAAATAGCGCCGCTTTACCGCCTACGCCCGAACCACCCCAGTGTGAAAGGGGCCTAAGGGGTATTTTTTCCCACTGATCCCCGATGGACTGGTTCTATCAGTGATTCCCCTAGATCCAGATTCCTTGGAGATAAAAAGGTCAACAAAGGCCAATCTAAAAGCATATGTATGTAAAAATATAACAGGTACATTTACAGGCATTCAGATTATGCAATGATGTAAAAAGTAGCAATTCAAATAAAAATGCCATAACTCTGTTAAATGGAAACTATTCATTTCGTATTCCCTGTATAGGTGTCCATTACATCTCTTCTAGTAAATTCTCACACAGTTAAATTTAGCTTTTTTATGAAAAACTGTGACCTCTACAGCTGACAGCTTCCATGGGCAGAATTACATACTGTACATATGTATTGATTGTACTTTCCAACTTAACACAACTCCACTTTTTAAAGAGCTCATTGTACACAGTTCTGTGGTTTGGGGATATACAGACAAAAAACACTGGGCTTCCTTACAGGAGAAAAGAGTAGAGTGAGGTTCTTCTCAGTGCCCTGCTACTCCTTCATTATCCAAACAAAGGGTAGGGCAAGTTCTAGACAGGCTGTACTTCTCAGCACAATGTAGTTGCAGAAATGCCCAGGACATAGCCTTGCTGTCTCCTGAATGACAATACTAACTTAAGAGAATTACAAATCCTTTGGAGGGTATGACACTTGATATATATGTAGTTTAAGTTTGTAATTAGGCAATTGTATAGAGTTTTTTTTTTTTTATTAAAGCAAAAAATAGGCCTCTGTTTTTATTTGGATATACCAAAACTTGAAAGGGATACTACCTCTGTTAAGGGCTACTTACCTCACACAGCACAATGCCAAATGAAAATACATCCACTTTCTCATCATAGATTTTACCTGGAATGAAACAGAATATTAACTAAATAAATGTAAATAATATGTAAATTTTGCCTCTTAAATCAGCCCCCCACTCGTTGAGTAATAATTCTACTCAAAACCCCTTGATATTAGAGTATTACCATTTAACATTTCTGGTGCCATCCAGTATGGGTTGCCCACCACTGTGTAACGCTTCTTGCGGTCTGGTTTACGAAGAGTTCTCTTTTTTGTGGGAGGTCGTTCTGGTGGGGGTTTGGGTTTTTCTTCTAAAATGAGCCTGGACAGTCCAAAGTCAGCAACCACTACGGTTCCATCCTACAGTAAAAAAGACAGCTAGCTGAGAAATGCTGGTTTATAAGAGCAGAGAAAGCCATGTGGGTAAGTACCAGAAATCCAAGATCTATAGCACAAGAATGTTGTGGGAGGAAGAGGAATATGATCAGATCAGGTAGGGAATGCAGTGAATGAGCGTTATGGTAGAAAAGTAATACCATTTTGATGAGACAGTTGTGAGAGTTGAGATCTCTATGTATTATGCTCATGGAGTGAAGATATGCCTGAAAAAAAAGACAACAATTAGGGATACTAGTTAAAAAATATTAGATACTTTAGAAAAAAAAAAAAAAAAAAAGGAAAAAATTGTAGTGTTTTTCATTTTTATGTTTTGAAAACATTGACGGATAATAAAGGATTTTAATATTTCAGTAGCTGCTTTTTAAAATCTTTGAGGGGTCAAGGATAACTTTTTATTTTAGGTTCTGCAAGAGATGTTGGTGATCAAGCTGCATGCAATTTACAATTATGTGCTAGGCTTTCTACATTGGGAACCCAAGCAACAATATATCCACTTTCTCATCATAAATCATACCTGCAGTGAAAATACAGAATATGAACTGGCTCTCCCTGTGTAGTCGGAAAGGCTTGGCTGTTTGACAGCTAGGTCCTACTCTATACAGAAGGGTTCCTCCTATATGAAGGACGCTTGTGAGTTCCAGCAAAAAAAAAATAAAAAAATAAAATAAAGCGGCAAGTATACCTTTATCCTCCTACATATACCCCCTTTTAATGACATCAGCTGTGGCCCACATCAGCCAGGACAGAACTCCGAACCTCTTCTAAGATGGTCATTGGTACCATGCATGCACAGCTTATAAAAGAAAAGCCAAACATTAAAAGCACTACGAGGCCCTGCTGAATCAGATAAGAGAGTGGTGCATCTCCTATGATGGGCCACTTACTGATCCAAGGCAAGTAAAAGAGGGTATAGTAAGGTTTAATTTATTCACTAATACTTTATATCTAATTAGGGCTTTTTAGTGCCTTCCTCTTTTTAACCATCTAGTCAAAAGTACATAAAGTATTCCGTTCTCTTTGAATTGCTTGCTTTGTGTGAAATACCTGGTGATCCTGCCAGTCACCCTGCTTTCCTGTTTCAAACTGCTAGGCACAGAAGCTCACCCCTCACATTTTTGTAAATATTTTATTATATCTTTTCATGTGATAACACTGAAGAAATTACACTTTGCTAGTAGCGAGTGTACAGCTTGTATAACAGTGTAAATTTGCTGTCCCCTCAAAATAACTCAACACACAGCAATTAATGTCTAAACAGCTGGCAACAAAAGTGAAAAATGTCCAACTTGGGCCCAATTAGCCATTTTCCCTCCCCGGTGTCATCCCTCTCACTCTCTTATACTGGTCACTGGAAGTTCAACATGGCACCTCATAGCAAAAAAACTGAGGATCTGAAAAAAAGTCCTGTTGCGCTACAAAAGATGGCCTAGGCTATAAGAAGATTGCCAAGACCCGGAAACTGAGCTGCTGGCAAAGACCATACAGCAGTTTAACAGCCTGTCAGTGCTCAGACCATACACCGCACACTGCATCAAATTGGTCTGCATGGCTGTTGTCCCAGAAGGAAGCCTCTTCTAAAGATGATGCTTGAGAAAGCTCGCAAACAGTTTGCTGAAGACAAGCAGAATAAGGACATGGATTACTGGAACCTCGTCTGATGAGACCAAGATAAACGCATTTGGTTCAGATGGTGTCAAGTGTGTGCTGCTGCAGCAACCAGGTGAGGAGTACAAAGACAAGTGTGTCTTGCCTACAGCCAAGCATGGTGGTGGGAGTGTCATGGTCTGGGGCTGCATGAGTGCTGCCGGCCCTGGGGAGCTACAATTCATTGAGGGAACTATGAATGCCAACATGTACTGAAGCAAAGCATGATCCCCCTCCCTTCGAAGACTGGGCCGCAGGGCAGTATTCCAACATGATAACGACCCCAAACACACCTCCAAGACGACCACTGCCTTGCTAAAGAAGCTGGGGGTAAAGGTGATGGACTGGCCAAGCATGCATCCAGACCTAAACCCTGTGGGGCATCCTCAAATGAAAGGTGGAGGAGCGCAAGGTCTCTAACATCCACCAGTTCCGTGACGTCGTCATGGAGGAGTGGAAGAGGACTCCAGTGACAACCTGTGAAGCTCTGGTGAACTCCATGCCCAAGAGGGTTAAGGCAGTGCTGGGAAATAATGGCAGCCACACAAAATATTGACACTTTGGGCCCAATTTGTACATTTTCACTTAGGGGTGTACTCACTTTTGTTGCCAGCGGTCTAGACATTAATGGCTGTGTGTCGAGTTATTTTGAGTTTATTATTATAACAGCAAATTTACACAAGCTGTACACTCACTACTTTACATTGTAGCAAAGTGTAATTTCTTCAGTGTTGTCACATGAAAAGATATAATAAAATATTTACAAAAATGTGAGGGGTGTACTCACTTTTGTGAGAATAAATATATTACACACACACACACACACACACACACACACACACACACACACATTTTGCCTTTCATTTCTATTTTATTTTAACCTGAATGTGTTTTACAAGGGGAGGATTCACATATACCGGTACTTTGATTTTGTAGCACCGCATTTAATAACCATTGTAAAAAAAAAAAAAAAAAAAAAAAAAAAACAACTACCCCTATGGAGGGAATGGTGCTACATTAACCTGACCACCATTCTAAAACAAGACTACACAAGCACTCAATAGCTGACAGGGGCCACAATGATAAAAAGCTTAAAGCGGAGCTCCACCCAAAAGTGGAAGCTCCGCTTATCTGACTACCCCCCCCCCTCTGGTGCCACATTTGGCACGTTTCGGGGGGGGGTACCTGTTTTCCATCAGGTACCTGTCCCCACTTCCTGGAGGAGATCACGCCGTGGCACAATCACTCGCTGCTGCCGGGCCATTCAGAAAGTGCAGCGTGCTTCGCGCATGCGCAGTTGGGAACCAGCTGTGAAGCCGCAAGGCTTCACAGCCCGTTTCCCTTACAGACAATGGCGGCAGCAGCACCCGAGAGCCGATGGCTGGGTTTGCCGACAATCGCTGGATTCCAGGACAGGTAAGTGTCCGAATATTAAAAGTCAACAGCTACAGTATGTGTAGTTGCTGACTTGTTTTCTGGGGGGGTCATCGGACCTCCTCTTTATATTTAAAACAGCTAAGAACTAAGTTAGAGCCTCTTCTGTAACATGGTCATTGTTGTTATACATCTTGGTCACACAGTGCAAGAGCTGCAATGCCACCTTCCATTTCCTAATGCTATAGGTACTGGGAAATGAGGAAGGATACAGCAGTCCTATGGAGAGTAATTATACACACAATTCCAGGTGTGAACGGCAATACCTATGGCACCCTAAGCAAGACAGTGATGTAAGACTAACCTGAGGCATCATTTAAGCCATGTAGGTAGTCTCCACTTGCAGACAGTTTTAAAGCTGTGTGCATGATTTTTATTTTTAAAAAAAGTAGTATTTATTCTTTTTTTTTTTTGTAGAGCTTATAAGCAAGCATACAAGATAGCAAGAGAACACATTCTGTTCTTTACATAAAGCATAAACAATTCAGTATTATCAAGAATAGACCTGAAAGAAACAGTATAAAGTAAAGAATGCACTAAACTGCAATACATACATCATGAACTTCAGAGTGTAAAGGTGACAAACACTGTGATCAAAGCTTCTTATGTATGCTCCAACACCGTGCTTCTAAAGTGCAAGTCTTCAAGTTGAGAAGAAGATTTGATCACAGTGTTTGTCATGGACATTTTAAATCTATATTTAGATTTATATCTTTATGCACTTTATTAATTGTACAACATTGTGCACTATTATTCATTTACATATCTGTCTATTTTATTTTAAAACCAAAAACCCAGAAAAAACACATGATACGAATGTTATAAATAGAGTTGCAGTTCAGTGAGTAAAATAAGTATTTGATCCCCAAGCAAAAACATGACTTTGTACTTGATGGAGAAACCCTTGTTGGCAAGCAGAGAGGTGAGACGTTTCTTGTAGTCGGTGACCAGATTTGCACACATCTCAGGAGGGATTTCGGTCCACTCTTCTTTACAGATCTTCTCCAAATCCTTAAGGTTTCTAGGCTGTCGCTTGAGAACTGGAAGTTCCGGCTCCCTCCATAAATTTTCTATAGGATTAAGGTCTGGAGACTGGCTGGGCCACTGTATGACCTTAATGTGCTTGTTCTTGAGCCACTCATTTGTTGCCTTGGCAGTATGTTTTGGGTCATTGTCATGCTGGAAGACCCAGCCACGACCCATCTTCAGTGTTTTGGCTGAGGGAAGAAGGTTCTCAAATATTTTACAATACATGGCCCCATCCATTGACACCTAAGTCGGCTTGTACCTTTCACAAAGAAACAGCCCCAAAGCACACCGTTTCCACCTCCGTGCTTGACTGTAGGGATGGTGCTCTTAGGTTCATAGGTCAGCAGTTTTCTTCCTCCAAACATGGCGAGTGGAGTTAATGCCAAACAGGTCAATATTGGTCTCATCTGACCACAGCACTTTCTCTCAATCCTTCTCTGAATCATTTAGATGTTCATTGGCAAACTTCAAACGGGCCTGTACATGTGTCTTCTTGAGCAGGGTGACCTTGCTGGAGCTGCAGGATTTCAATCCAATGGCGGTGTATAGTGTTACCAATGGATTGTTTGGTGACTGTGGTCCCAACTGCCTTGAGATCATTCACAAGCTCCTCCCGTGTAGTTCTGGGCAGATCCCTCACTTTTCTGATGATCATCCTTACCCCATGAGGCAAAATCTTGCACGGAGCTCCAGACCGAGGGTGATTGATGGTTATTTTGTCGTTCTTCCATTTGCGAATAATCTCTCCAACAGTTATCGCCTTCTCACCAAGCTTCTTGCTGATGGTCTTGTAGCCCATTCCAGCCTTGTGCAGGTCTACAATTTTGTCCATGACATCCTTTGACAGCCATTTGGTCTTGCCCATGATGGCGAGGTTTGAATGGAAGAAAGATTCCGTTGACAGGTGTCTTTTATACACAAAAAGAGTCGTTAGGAGCACCTTCTTAAATTGACAGGACTAATCTGTGTACCACATGAGCCAGTGTAGCCAGTCTGTGTGAGCCAGAATTATTGTTGGTGTGTAGGGGATCAAATACTTATTTTACTCACTGAACTGCAAATCAAGTTATAAAATTTGTATGTGTTTTTTCAGGATTTTTGGTTGATATTCTGCCTCTATCATTTCAAATACACCTATGATACAAATTATAGACCCTTCATGTCTTTGCCCACTTACAAAATCATGTGAACTGATGAACTGTTGATAAAATGTATCCAAATACTACAGATTCCCCTTTCAACTTACCATTCCACATGCAATGTCCTTAGAAAATGACACCTTTTGTTGCCAAGGGCATATTTCCTACAAAAGAGATAGGACAAAAAAAAAGGAAACTTGTCAAAATTTGTACCATTTATAGATTTGTATAGCAAATCAGTCCACTTACTACAGATTATGACTGCCCTTAATGCAATCTCTCACCCCTCTAAGGAAGTCCTTCAAGGTTCCACATTCAATGTATTCGGTTAGCAGATTTAATCTTCGATCCTTATACAAAACTCCAATAAAACGCAGCACATTGGGATGATCCAGAGAACGCATGACCTTTACCTTTTAACAAAACAAATACAACGCAAACTCAGTGACTTGCATGGTGGAATATTTTATGTCTGCATAAAAATGTGCAGATGTTGAAATGTGTATATCTTCATTTAGGAGACAGTTTTTTGAGGGGGGGGGAAATTTTTTTTAATTACTACATTAACTACAAGTTTCAAGAAGTTTATCAAACTTTACTGTGCTTTGTTGTGCATGAAAGTAAGAAGTGTGTGGGTCTGGTTAGTATAATCACATGGTAAGTTTAACATTTTGTAATTGGAGACACCAATGCTTTTAAGCAGGGCCGATGCAAGGATTTTTGTCATAGGTGAAAATGCATTTTTGGGCCCCCCAAAACCGGAATAAATATGTTTGCACATACACACACAGCATAGCTGTGCTATTGTAATGATGGTCATAGATGCTTCCATTTTAATTATTTGATTGATTCGCAATTCATTTAGACCCCTTTCACACTGGGGCAGCCCGTGCGTTAGCGGTAACGCACTGCTCTTTCAGCGACGCTTTACCGCTGTTTAAGTGGTGCTTTTTGGGTGCTAGAGGGCGCTTTTAACCCCAAAGGAGGGGTTGAAAACTCCAGTGTTGCGGCGCTTCCGAATCGCTTTTCAGGCGCTTCGGAAGCGCTGCCCATTCACTGCAAGTGTCCCGCAAACGCACCGCCCGGGTGTGAAAGCACCCATTGCAATGAATGGGAAGCAGTTTTCAGGCACTATTTCTAGCACTAAAACGCCTGAAAACTGCCTCAGTGAGAAAGGGGTCTTAGAATGGTCGAATTGCCATACAATTAAACAGACATGACTACCCTTCTGATCAATATAGATCGAAGCTGGATCAAACTGAGTTGACTAGCCAGAATGAAAAGTTATTGAATGTGTTGCATCGATCGGCAACACTGAGGTAGTTTGTTTGTGAATCCGAGTATTGATTATACAAAAAAAGGAACAAGAGGGGGTTTAGCCAACCTGACGGACTATCACGGTACCTGAACAAAGTCAGATATTCAATACTGTATAATTTATGTAAATAGATTTTTATTATAACAAAATAGAAAAGAAGTGTATTTAAACATTAAAAAAGAAAACATTCATTGAATGTATAACATGCATACAGACACGGTAAGTTACATTGATCATTCAGATATGCTGGTTACAGGGTGGTTGACGCGTTTCGCCTATGGCTTCATCAGAACCAACGAACAGCAATTCTAGTATCTGTGATATATTCTAAAGAAAGAAGAATGAAAATTACTTATGAGTGAGCCATTAAGTGTTCTCAAATGTATATGATGATATGCTTGGTAACGGCCTATTTTCCCAGGTACATACTATGTAAATCAATGCATACCTTTCAGGCTTGTATTCCTGATTAAGGATATCCACTCCAATGGTGGAGATGTAACTTAATGTTGTCACCTGGGAGTGAGATCCCTTATGGATGTAAAAGCCAAATTAATTGCTTAAAAGTTGAATCCGATGGGGATCGTAGCACTTACTGGGGAAGAAAAAGGAGAGGGGTTTGTTTCTCGTACCCTGCCTCTCTACAATCTTAGCACTATCTGAGTCCTCTCCACCCTCTTGTTCTTCCCCTTTTTGTTTGTCGTTTTTTGATAAACTGGAAACCTACTTATCTTACGTGGTAGGTACTATCCCCTTACCCTAGATGTTCTATGCAATACCCGAAGGCCTCTTTAAGGCCCCTTTCACACTGAGGCGGGGAGCCGCGGTGACGGTAAAGCAGCGAGTGGCCAAAAAAGGGTTAAACACCCCCGCAGAGCGCCGCCGTATCGGCGCTTTGCGGCGGTATTGCCGCGGTTTCCCATTTAAATCAATGGGAAGGAGCGGTATAGGAGCGGTGAACACACCGCTCCTATACCGCTCCAAAGATGCTGCTAGCAGGACTTTTTTTGCCGTCCTGCTAGCGCACCGCTCCAGTGTGAAAGCCCGCCGGCTTTCACACTGGAGTTAAAGTGGCCGGCATGAAAAACGCCCCGGTGTGAAAGGTAAGGTCAGCCTCTTTTACATAAGGAGGTACGCTGTCAGCTTTTAGATAGCCTGGCTGTCCAGCCGATAAAAAAACGCGTCACTAGCCTCTTTACCTGTCTATATCTTTTATCTATGGGCTCCGCTACCACGGTTGTAGTTGTGAGTTTAAGTCCGTAATTTCTCCCTTTGCGCATGCGTTAAATCACTATGGACGGCGCGCTATACAGCATCTGGTCTCCATGGTGAGACGCTGGTGACGCCACTAGTCCGTAGTTTTTTATTCTGCGCATGCGCAAAACTACTATAGACGGCACGCTCTATCCCACTAGGTCTCCATGGTGAGACGCTATTGACGTCGGTGAATTGCGCATGCGCACTGGCACTTGCTGGGAGGTACGCGCGCACCCTGGCGCGGCGGGCCTTTCCCAGCCGCGGGCGGGGTTGGCCATGGCCCAGCGCATGCCTATTGAGTTTGGGCGCAATTACACACGCATCCGACGTGCAGAGCCGGCTCTATAGCCAGCTGTTACACATTTTTTCTGATCAGCATCCGCCCTTATGTGGCGGCAATCCCCACTATATAACCAGCACTCCTGCAGCACTAACACTGCAGATGAAGTGCTGGGAAGCTGGCCCAAATCACTCCACCACGCTGAGGTACGCATCGAGATCCATCTTGAACAAATTACTTTGCCATCCTCATCCCCTCAAATGGCCCCTTGTGAGTCATACTAATGGGCCATTTGGGGGAATCTGATACATTGATACTACATTTACTGGATATCCTTTATTTGTTTCTTTAGATTAATCGCTGGATTCTCCAGCTAGTGGGATCTCTCCCACAGTCTCCAGGCTGCCCTTCCCAGGCAGGCAAGTTTCTGATATACACCCTCAGTTAGACTCTAGGGTAGGTTTTATCTGCCCATACTAATTTTGGTTCGTTTTTTACTTTTTATAAGAGCCCGATTACCACTTAATACCTTTATTACTATACGAATGCTTTTACTCCCTTTACTATTAGAATTTCATAAAAGTGCTTCCTTCTGAAGGATATTTCCACCATGGGTCTAGGCTGTTTGATTTCTGGTTAAGAAATCTTCAAGGCTCCATCAGGTAGGATATAACTAAATATGAACTACCAGAAACCCAGCTTAATAGGACCAACGTTGAATAATGTTTTTTATCTATTGCCCCCAGGTGGGAAATACCTGTTCATTACTCTCATCTTTACCAGCCCTACAGAGGTGTGCTACAGATAATAATTTTATCCCATAACCACACTAATTTACCAGATGTGAGTATTCATCTACTCCTACTGCTGAAGCATAAGAGCTTATCTACTATATTTTATCCTAGGTTATTCAATTGTGTCTCCCTACTTCCCCCCCCCCCCCTCCCCCCTTCCATTCCCATTCCCCTTCCCCATTTTTACCCATGATCTTTTTCCTCCTCCTCCACCCCTCTCCCTCTCCTTTTTCTTCCCCAGTAAGTGATACGATCCCCATCGGATTCAACTTTTCAGCAATTAATTTGGCTTTTACATCCATAAGGGATCTCACTCCCAGGTGACAACATTAAGTTACATCTCCACCATTGGAGTGGATATCCTTAATCAGGAATACAAGCCTGAAAGGTATGCATTGATTTACATAGTATGTACCTGGGAAAATAAGCCGTTACCAAGCATATCATCATATACATTTGAGAACACTTAATGGCTCACTCATAAGTAATTTTCATTCTTCTTTCTTAGAATATATCACAGATACTAGAATTGCTGTTCGTTGGTTCTGATGAAGCCATAGGCGAAACGCGTCAACCACCCTGTAACCAGCATATCTGAATGATCAATGTAACTTACCGTGTCTGTATGCATGTTATACATTCAATGAATGTTTTCTTTTTTAATGTTTAAATACACTTCTTTTCTATTTTGTTATAATAAAAATCTATTTACATAAATTATACAGTATTGAATATCCGACTTTGTTCAGGTACCGTGATAGTCCGTCAGGTTGGCTAAACCCCCTCTTGTTCCTTTTTTTGTACATTCAGTAGGACGAGGTACCCCCATAGCTTATTTTTCTAGATTATAAACCGAGTATTGATTAATCGGGTTATGAGATTGTATGGCTGATACAGAGATGCAATCAATGATTTACATTTGT
Organism: Lithobates sylvaticus; assembly: GCA_028564925.1. NCBI lineage: Eukaryota > Metazoa > Chordata > Amphibia > Anura > Ranidae > Lithobates > Lithobates sylvaticus. Next base: position 231,221,314 of record CM053026.1, read on the forward strand.
ATTTTCTGATTATGGATGGGAATCCTCTTCCCTGTCCACCAACCATAGATGGAATGGGTCACTATAGATGAATTATGGATAGATGGATCAGAGAAGAATTATATATATACACATATATACATATACACACACACACACACATTACACATATATATATATATATATATATATATATATATATATATATATATATATATATATATATATATATATATATATATATATATATATAAAATTTGATGGAAGTGCATATGGCCACCATTATACAATGCCATGCCATGCCATGTTGTATCCAAAGCACTCGTGTGTGTGATCTGGGATAACTTGTAATGTCTGCGGGGGTGTGGGGGCTCCAGGTGCCAGTCCAAACACATGGAAGATAAATTCTGTACATGTAGCGAGTAGGGGATGGACAGAGCAGTGCTTCTGTCAGTGTGCAGACCCTGCTCACTTCCCCTGTCATCGCTGGCTGTCAGGACAAGTCTAAGGAGGTTTGTCTGCACAAGAGAAGGGTAATTTTACCGCACCCGCCATCCTGGCACCCTAAGACTGAGCTGCTTTATGGTAGCGCCATCCCTGCTTTTAAGAGTCCAGCAGCCTGCCAGTATATCCCCCCAGATAAAACGCAGTACCATGCTGGAAGTGCCGGCAAGCTGAGATCAAGCTCTGTGCACACAGGGTGTAAATTACAAGAGCAAGGGGACTGAAATTCTTGAAGGTTTCATCTGCAAAGTACCACTTTAATGTTTCCAAGGAGAAGAAATCGGAATTCTCTGGCAGTTTAAAAAATGTGCTTGCTAGGTGCAGACTGAAATGGAAAGGCAATTCTTAATAGCGTCATTGTAAAATGGTTTCATAGAAATCATGTTACAGTTAAAACTAAAAAAAAAAAAAAAAAAAAAAAAAAAAAAAGGTAAACTTTCTCCATTCTAGCTATCTAGAATGTAAAAGGTTTCTGCTTATATCTTTTTTGTTCAATTACCTTCAACTTAAAATGGAAAACACTGTCTTAAGAAATTATTAGTGGTGCCATTACCAGACTCTGCTCTGAGAATGCCAGTTCCCTAGCCAGCATTTTGATACAGTGCCTTGAAAGTTAAAAACGCAGTACCCCTTGAAATTTTCCACATTTGTCATGTTACAACCAAAAACGTAAATGTATTTTAATGTGAAAGACCAACACAAAGGGGGTTATTTACTAAAGGAAAATCCACTTTGCATTGAAAGTGCACTTGGAAGTAAAGTCGCTGTAGATCTGAGGGGGACATGCAAGGAGAATAAAAAACAGCATTTTAGCTTGCACATGATTGGATGATAAAATCAGCAGAGCTTCCCCTCATTTCAGATCTACCCCTTAGATTTAGAGCGACTGCACTTCCAAGTGCACTTGCAGTGCAAAGTGGATTTGTCTTTCATAAATAACCCCCAAAGTGTCACATAATTGTGAAGTGGAAGGAAAATGATAAATGGTTTTAAATTTTTTTTACAAATAAATATCTGAAAAGTGTGGCGTGGATTCTACTTTGTAGAACCAACTTTCGATGCAATTACAGCTGAAAGTTTTTTTTGGGGATGTCTCTACTAGCTTTGCATATCTAGAGAGTGAAATTTTTGCCCATTCTTCTTTCTCAAATATCGCAAGCTCTGTCAGATTGGATGGAGAGCGTCTGTGAACAGCAATTTTCAAGTCTTGTCACAGGTTCTCAATTGGATTTAGGTCTGGACTTTGACTGGGGCATTCTAACACATGAATATGCTTTGACCTAAACCATTCCCATTGTATCTCTGGCTGTATGTTTAGGGCCATTATCCTGCTGGAAGGTGAACCTCCACCCCAGTCTCAATTCTTTTGCAGACTCTAACAGGTTTACTTTTAGGATTGCCCTGTATTTTGTTCCACTTATATTCCCATCAACTCTGACCAGATTCCCTGTCCCTGCTGAAGAAAAGCATCACCACAACATGATGCTACCACCACCATGTTTCACGATGGGGATGGTGTGTTCACGATGATGTGCAGTGTTTGTTTTCCGCCACATTTAGCGTTTTGCTTTTAGGCCAAAAAGTTCAATTTTGGTCTCATCTGACCAGAGCACCTTCTTCCACATGTTTGCTTTGTCCCCCACATGGCTTATAGCAAACTGCAAATGGAATTTCCTATGGCCTTTCTTTCAACAATGGCTTTCTTCTTGCCACTCTTCCATAAAGGCCAGATTTGTGGAGTGCATGACTAATAGTTGTCATGTGGACAGATTCCCCTGAGCTGTGAATCTCTGCAGCTCCTCCAGGAGTTACTATGGGCCTCTTGGCTGCTTCTCAGATTAATGCTCTCCTTGCCTGGCCTGTCAGTTTAGGTAGACAGCCATGGCTTTGTAGGTTTGCAGTTGTGCCATACTCTTTCCATTTTCAGATGATGGATTGAACAGTGCTCCGTGAGATGTTTATAGCTCTGGATCTGTTTATAACCTAACCCTGCTCACAACTTTATCCTTGACCTGCCTGATGTGTTCCTTGGCCTTCATGATGCTATCTGTGCAATGAGGTTCTCTAATAAACCTCTGAGGGCTTCACAGAAATGCTGCATTTCTACTGATAATAAATGACACACCGGTGGACTCTATTTACTAATTAGGTGACTTCTGAAGGCATTTCGTTCCACTAGATTTTAGTTAGGGGTATCAGAGTAAAAGGGGGCTGAATACAAATGCACGCCACACTTAACATATTTGTAAAAATTTTGAAAACCATTTATCTTTTTTCGTTTCACTTCACAATTATGTGCCACTTTGTGTTGGACTATCACATAAAATACAATTACGTTTTTGCTTGTAACATGACAAAATGTGGAAAATGTCAAGGGGTGTGAATACTTTTTCCAGGCACTTTAGACAAGTATAGAGATAAGTCGTTCTGATATTTTTCAGACACTCATTTCCAGCTCATTTGTTCCTGGACCAAATACTGTAGCTGCTGACTTAAGGACAGGGATACAGCACTGTCCTCACCTGAGCTGATTCTTCAATCAGCTTCAGGCGCTGGCACCTTATCTAAGGAAAACCAGCAGTGAAGTCTTGTGGATTCACACTGCGCATGCGCGAGCCATGCTGCGCTTTATGAATGGTCCTGCATTCCTCTGGAACCTGTGATGCGTCCCAGGAGACCGCAGAGGAAGGAAGGAGGGGAGAATTTCTTGGGAATTTTTTTTACTCTCCTCCGCTATGTGCCTTTCGTGTTCCATCTTAGCCGCCCTGATTGCACCCTTACATTTCTTGTTGCATTCTTTATAAAATTGGAATGCTGATGATCCCTCAGCTTTGGATTTTTTTGAAGGCCTTCTTCTTTGCTTTTATATGCATTTTTACGTTGGAGTTAAGCCACCCAGGACTTATTAGCTCTTTTAAAATGTATTTCCCATTGGGATGCACTGGCTAATGCCCTTATTTAATATGCTCTTAAAGCATACCCATTTTTCCTCCGTCTTCTTTGTTCCTAAGACTTTAACCCAATTATTATCATCTTCTAGCAAGGATCGTAGTTTAGGGAAGTTGGCTCTTTTGAAATTCAGTGTCTTTGTATTTCCCTTAAAGTGGAAGTAAATAAACCCTCCTATCGTTTTCAGCCAAGGAAGCTGCCATCTTTGCCTCTGTTTAATCTTCAACTGCCACGGTGCTGCACATGTGATCCGTTATGACACCAGCCATTGGATGGTTTGACTGTTTGGTTGAGAGCACAGCCAATGTGCAGTTAACTGTTAAATCGATGGGTTTACTTCCGCTTTAAGTTTCCCATTTGTGTGATTTATACTAAAACTAATTGACCTGTGATTGCCATTTCCTAAATGGCCCCGTATTTCCACATCCGTGATCAGGTCTGTATTGTTGGTAATCAGTAGGTCTGGTAACGCTTTGTTTCTAGTTGGTGCATTTACCATTTGACCCATGAAATTGTCCTGCAAGACATTTAGTAACAGACGAGCCCTAGATGAATGCGCAGTTCTTACCACCCAGTCTATGTCTGGATAATTAAAATCCCCCATTATAATGACACTTCCCATTCGTGCCCCTAATCCAAATTGTGATAGGAGGTCTGCCTCCTCCCTCTGATTAGGGGGCATATAGCATACTCCCAGTATTATTTTCGCCTTAGTTTCCTCCCTTTGTAGCTCTACCCATAAGGATTCCACC